>CM053584.1:140034696-140053677 GCA_028627135.1 Pseudochirops cupreus | reverse complement strand
TATACAATCACATTTGGGAGGAGAAAAACCTGCAGGCTGTATTTGAACAAATACAATCCCAGCTTACATTTTATCAGAAAGAAGGTGCCAAATTGTTTTCTTTGCACTCCTGCTTGGCTCCCCAAACATTTCTTTTTCACTCTGTCACTCCTGCCTCTTCTTTACATAAGGAAGAAATTGCTTTCTGCTCCACGTCTCTTCAAAGTAAGAGAGAAGGGAGATTGCCCAAGTATGTTCAGAGAGGCAGGAGGCAGTGTGACTTCCCCATGATAATCCTTTCCAATCAGAGGACTTTTTTTTTCTCTTTGTGGCTCTTCTTCCCCAACCCTCCCACCCTTTGAAGCCCAAAGTGGGAATGAAAACTAATTTGAATCAAATGCTGAAGATTATCCAATAACACTTCTTCAGGCTCCCAGTTCCTTACAAACCTGCTTCTAGTTTTTGAAGTGTTCCAGGCAGGCTGTGTTTTCTTCGGAATGTTGGTTTATTTCTAATTTTTAAAAAAATGTTATTGATATGTTTTTGTCTTTACATCACCTTCATTTATGAATAGATACTTCTTCCCCTACAGTATTCAGTGAGCTGTACCTTGTAACAAAGAACAATAAATAGTAGGGTTAGAGAACTGATTGTGTGGGAAGGTAAGAGAGCCAGGTAAAACCTGTGTATGTCAGAGCGATGAGCTTATAGCAAGCAGTCTGGCTCTCTGGGTGACATATCTCTGCATACTTCTGTTCTTCCCAACATTGCCTCTATCCTTGAAATAGTCTTATGCATTGGACATCTGGAGATCTTGAAGTATGCTCCTGGCAAATCAAACTACCTCTACCACCTCCCCTCATATTCCAGGGGAGATAGTCCATAATTCTAAAACCAGGAGCCTTGGGAATAGCAGTACTCCCCCCCTCCCCAGATGATTGGTCCTGCTCCCACCCTAGACCCTACAGCTGTCATTGAGGAAAGCAATCTCTTCGGGGGAGCCCACCTTCCTCATCACCACCATCACCACCAAATCAAGAAGCATTTATTAAGTGCATACTACATGCCAAGCACTATAGAGAGTACTAGGTATACAAAGAAAGGCAAAAAAGAAAAGAACAAAAAAAAAAACAGTGCCTGTCATCAGAGTTCACATTCTAATGGGGAAGAAAACATGGCAAACGTCTATGCACAGTGGAGACATATACAGGTTAAATTCAGGATAATTTCAGAAGGAAGTCACTAATAGTAGAGGGGTAACAGGAAAGGCCTTTTACAGAAAGTAGGATTTGAGATGAGTCCTGAAGGAAATCAATGAGTGAAGACAAAGAGGGAGAGCATTCTAGGCATGAAGGAATGCACATGAGAAGTCATAGTCAGAAGATAGATTGACCTGCTCCAGCAATAGCATGCCCAGAGTCTGCTGTTAACTTCTACCAACTGGTCGGTGAGAATAGCATCATCTCCCAGACCTCCAACCCTGCTTGCTAGTAGTCTAGCCCAGGGAACCATCATCCAGGGAAGGAAACCTTATTGGAAAAGGGACTAGTCGACCCCATCAGCTACCCACCAACTTCTATCTCCTGGGCCTCTCAGAAGCAACAAAGTACCCTAAGACAATGATAGGAGTTGGTGTGAGCTAGGCAAGTTAAAACACTGTAACCACCACTTCTTATCAGTTCAGTGGTAGTGGGCCCAAGAGCTTTAGGATTAGAATCACACACACATGCCCCTCACCCTCAGACCAACAGTCTGACAGTCACGCTTTCTCAGCAATCACACCTATGGAAGACATGGAAAAGAAAGTTCTAGGTACTGCCAAATGGTTCAATGTAGTAAAAGAAAGTTCTAGGTACTGCCAAATGGTTCAATGTAGTAACACAAATAAGATTTTTGTCTATAGAAATGACAATATGGTGAATTACCATTTACTCTGTTGCTAAATCCAAAGGACAACGGGGGCCTTCACATTCGCCCTGCCTCTGGGACCTTTATGTATGTCGTGCCCCTCTATTAGAATGTGAGCTCCCAGCAGGCAAGAACTGTTTTACTTTCTTATTTTTATTGCCAGTACATATCAAGCAAGCGCTTGAGAGATGATTTTTTTTTCATTTATTCACTTCAACAGAAAAAGGCAGTTCTGAATAAATGAATTGTCCCATGTACACAATTTTCCAAAACCATCCAATATTCTTCCTTTCCCTCTCCCTGCCCCTGTAAAGAATAGAGGGAGATATTTCTCCCATATCTGTTTGAGAGCAAAGCTTAGTGGTTGTTATTACTGCACAATATTTATTTTTATTTGTTTTCAGGGGGAGGGAAGGGAGTGTTCCTTTCCATTGACATTATTGCATTATATATACATGTTGTTCCCTGGTTCTGCTTATTTCAGATTATATCAGTTCATATAATCTTCCCATGATACTCATTACAAGCAAATTTCAATGAAATGTGTTTTTGAAAATATATGTTGGTTTCTGCATGATTTTAAAAAAATATTGTCAAATAACAGATTATTTTTTATACAACAGGTACTTTCCAACAAATCCCTTCAGAGAGTATATTCCCCATCCAAAAAAAACCCAGTTAAATAAATAATTTATTTAAATTATTAACAGAAAAGATATGTACTTCACTTTGATGGTGTGCTATTACCAATTAACCATTGTAGTTGACAAGAATTTTGCCTCTCCATCTTGTCTTTAATTATATTGTTTTAGTTATGTATATTTTGAAGTAATTTTTAAAAAACAGATATCTATGATAAAATTTGGTACCTTTATCACTAATATTTAACTTTTCTATAAATAACTTTCCTCAAGTTTTAGCATGAAGTTTACGCTTTATGTTTATTCTTAAGGGTGACACAGTGTCAGAGCACCGGGGGGCTCTTAGCTGTCAGTAGGCAGATACAGATCTTTAAGTTTAGGAATCATTCTTGTGTCTTCTTTCATTCATAGACCACTTCTGAAGTAATTCCCTGATGATTTATGCCTTTTTCTCTCCAAATTCCTCTTTCTTCTCTTCCATGTGGCAGAAGAAAGAAAAAAAAGAGAAGAGAAAAAGCATGTCTGTGATTAGGAAACATAAAAATTATCACTACTAGGCTCTCTCCAGTTGCAAAAGGTTTTGGTTTTTGTTTTTGTTTTTTAAATTTTGTTTGTTTGTTTTTCAAACTGATCACTGAATTTTTCACTTAATTTTAGAAAACCCTCACCCTGCTCCTTTCTTAATTCTTCAATCAGAACTGATGTAACTTAATCTGCATATAACATTTATTTCAGTCTCTGCCCACTGTTATTAGCATGTCATCAGCTCACAAAGCACTCCAAATAAATGCTTTCCAGATCATTTTTCTTAAAAGGCTAGTACACGTTATGTAAAAGAGGAAGAAAATTTAATCAAAGCTTCAGAGTATAGGGGATAACATGTAGAACTTAGAGGCAGGTCAGACCTGGGTTCAAATTCTGCTTCCAGCGCTTGCTACCTATGTGATCCTGGGTAAGACTTTTGACTTCTCTGAATGTTCATTTTGCTCCTCTGTAAAACAAGAGTGATAGTGATTTGAGTATCCACCTCACAGGATTATTGAGAGGGTCAATAGAAGCAAAGGACTCAAGGATGTCAAGTGCTTGCAAATTCTGGAGCGCTTTACAAATGTATTTCTTGTAATTGCTGTTCTTATTATCATTAAGATTATGTAGTGAATTGGAGAGAATGCTGAGAGCTACGTGAGTTTAGAAGATCTTGGTTCAAATGCTGCCTGTAATGTAGCTGTATGACTCTGGCTAAGTCATTTCATGTCTGTGTGCCTTGAGCAATTCCCTAGCACTTGTCTGTAGACAGGACTCGCATCTAGAATCATAGACAGGTTTTGCAGTTTACGTTGGGGAAGTTACAACACTGTGACTTTCTCAAGCTGATTAGCATAAATCCTTCATGTATTACAATTAGTCACCATTTACTGAGACAGACTTGTCACTGACACCTCTGGGTTAATTTGGGAGACCAAATCCTGCTTTGACTGCTTGATCTTCCTGAACTCTGCACTTAATTGCAAGCTGCTTTACTCTATATCATATGTAAATTGGAGCTTAATAAAACCAACCAGGATGATAGTGATGATGCATACTGTATGCCTGTGAGGACCCTCTGACCACTGGGCCACACTGATATATGTGGACACACATGTATGTGCAAATATGTATGTTGCATGTGTGCAGTATACATATAGTTGTTGATATTTAACATGTCCTGTTTTTCACATATGTTACATGTGTTCCTTTGTGCTACTGAAATTCTCAAAGGAAATGTGAGATGCTCAAATTTAGAGACATCTCCACTCCAAATGTTCATATGGACTATTCGTGCCAGACCTTCTCAGCTCATATTGCTCTGATCAGTCACAACTGGACACTCTGTACCTTGACCTCAACATGGTGATGTCAGTTTGGTCCTCTTTAAGAAAGAAGGATGACAACCAACATTTTCTCCATATAGCAAATATTTCACAAACAATACATCTGCTAGATAGAATATCTCACACAAAATACGTTTCCTATCTCACGTTTGGAACACTTCTCCCATTCACCTAAGTATCTCACATATTTTCTAGGTGGTCTAATGGTTTAAGTACTGGGACTTGAGGATAGGGAGACCTACCTTCAGATCTTGCCTGAGAAATTTACTAGCTCATTTAACCTCTGTCTGTCTCAGTTTCCATAAGTGTAAAAGGAAGCTAATAATAGGACCTACCTCCTAGGGTTCTTGGGAAGATCAAATGAGATGATTTACATCAAGTGCTTAGCAAACATTAAGATGCTACCTCTTATATGAACCTTGCTTAGATAAATCTGTCACAGTTTCTTTTAAAGATTAGTTTCTTTCTAGTTTCCCAGAAAACACTGAGTTACCATTTCCCAAGGCAGAGAATAAAATGAACCCATGCAACAAAAAGGAAGAAAGTTTGCTCTTTCTTAAGAGGGAAAAGGTTTGGGAGTTTCAGTAGCTCTCACTGAAATCTGACAAAGTTACAGTTATACCTTTTTTTCTCTCTCTTTTCCAGTGGAGTGGAGTGTTTCTAAAGACTTTTCTCCTTTGGCTGGGGAAATAATCATGGATAATCTTCAGTCTTTGAGATGCACAATCACCGGGCTCTCCACGGTAAATGACAAATCATCCAGTTGGATTTTCCCACTCCCCCATTGCCCACATTTGCACTGGGGATTTGGGTAGTAACCACCAACACTCTCCCCCACCCTCCCCTCTATTCTTCTGGCAGCATCTACTGCTCATTAAGCATGATATGTCTGGTATCCATAATCTAAAATTCACAAAGGAATAAGCAGACAGCATGAACCATTTTGTAAGTTGTCATGTTCTAGGGAGATCAGAAAAGACTGGCCTCAGGCAGGCAGTGAAAGCTGCTGCTTTCTGGATCCTGGTCTAATCTTTATGGGGATCAAAGGCTCCTGATAGAGCCAATTTTGACTCCCTGTCTGCTGGTTAACATAACAAACCCAGCACTGCTCAGTTGGGATCAGTCATCAATTTCTGTCATACAATTTCCCGAGAGAAATCTTTTCCTCTTGATAAAAATATCTGTCTCAATCTACTTTCAAGAGTAAGAAACTGTAGATCACAGAAGATGTATGACTTAGTAACATGAACCAAAACCTCCATCAGCCCAACGCAAGACCAAATTGTACTATTCTTTTGGGCCAGCCAGGTCCTCTTTATAGAACTACAAACCAACCCAAAAGTTTTTCCTGAAAATGCCAGATCAAAACAGAGACAAACATATTTTCCCAGATGATTGAACTGGAGCAAATATGAAACGTCAAAATATATTCTTCCTTGAACCACTGTTGCATTTTGGTTTGAATCCCAAATGTGCATATGTATTTGCATATGGTCACATAAATGTACACACACACACACACACACACACACACACACACACACACACACACACTCGCATCCCAAAAGTCTTAGTGAAACTGTACTAAAACTTCTGGGACATCTTGTTTATGTGTGTATTGCACAAAACATAGGCATATATGTGTGTATAAAAATGAGTCTGTCTATATATACACATTTTTACTAACTTCTTGACAGAGTGTTAGACCTGGAGTTAAGAAGACTTGAGTTCAAATCTAGCCTCAGACACTTACCAGCTGTGCAACTCTGACTAAATCACCTAACTTCTATTTATGTAGGTTTCCTAAACTACGATAAGGCAAATAATAGCATCGACATCTCATGATTTTTGTGAGGACCAAATAATATAATATTTGTAAAGTGTTTAACATGGTGTCTAGCACACAGTAGGTGCTCAGTAAATGCTTATTCTCTTTAACCTCATATAACCTGTTATAGTTGGGAACAAGGGTATTCTCCTTATTACATAATCTAGTTAACAGACATGCTAACGTACTGACCTCTGATTTCATTGATTTAGAGAAGTCCTTAGCAAGTCAATTTCCCCAACCAAAGCAGATTGACACCTTCTGTGACTTAACAGTAGCCTCCCCTACTGGGATGTTAATGACTTATCCAGGGACACAAAGTCAGTATGTGTCATTAACCAGATTTAAAGTCACATCTTCCTGAGTTCAAGACCAGCTTTCTACTTTATATATGTCAGTCAGCATTTATTAAGCATTATGAGCTTCTTAAATTAAAGACAGATTATCTATGCAAAAATCTACTTCTAGATAAATGGATCACAAACTTTATGACTTATAACCCATATATTCCTGACTTTGTGATCGGTTCAGAGCAATAATTTTCATTATATCTATAGTCTTTGTGGTTGGGAAATAGGGTATTCTACTTAATTGCATATTCTAGCTAACAGTATCACCATATATAATAGACACAGATTATTACTTTTTAAAAGAATTAGAATAGAGTAAAATGCACTCAAAAGTCTGAGGTTTCTCATCATGAGTGTCCAGTCATATACTATAGCTGTAATGATATAGTATCCGTCTGGTACATACATACACACACACACACACACACACACACACACACACACACACATTTCCTTGGTGTAGATCTTGCCTTCACTGACATATATCTTAGCCCTTCTTTGATTTTGTAGAAGACCTTGGAGAGTATTTCAGAGGAAAAAAATTCATTCTTTGGTGATTAATATGGTGATGACCTTCATCAGAAATTGTGAGGCTGGTCCTTGAATGGCAAGCTAGTGGACATTATCAAGTCCATTCTTGAAAACCTTTCCATCTTAGTAGACCCTACCCCTTGTAACAGGACCTTCAAGAACCTAGGGAAACTAATAGGCCACAGTGACACTTTATTATAAGACTTAAGTGGAGATGTTTGTATACACATATGTAGGTAGACATCCATACATTGAGGTACATGTGTAAATGTGGGTAGTATGTGCAGGTAGTCAGTTACTAGAGATAATTCAATAGCACAGTCTTCAGGACCAGGATAAAAACCTTTTATCTGATTTCATTCCTTTGGAGTCACTTTTTGTTTGCTTTGTGGAGGGGCAATTGGGGTTAAGTGACTTGCCCAAGATCACACAGCTAAGTGTTAAGTGTCTGCAGCTGAATTTGAACTCAGGTCCTCCTGACTCCAGGGCCAGTGCTCTATTCACTTTGCCATCTAGCCGCTCCCCCCCCCAGTCATTTTTTTTAAGTCAAATCAATAAGCTTTTATTAAGCACTTACTAAGAAAGACAAATACAAGCCAAAAGAAAGATAGTCCCTGACTTTAAGGAATTAATATTCTAATAAGGAAAGACAATACATAAAAGGAAATTTTTTTTCAAAAGAATGAAGGGGAGGAGAGAAGAAATATAGGTGTCTGGCCCATGTACATTTTAGAGAAAACCCAGGAGTCCAGAGTATAGACTAGAGAGGAATAAAAATAAGACCTGCCTGGGCATCCTCCTTAAAATGGAGATTCTGGGAGGAATTGGATGGTATATCTGAGTGATCTTCATGGCATGGCACCAAAGATGGTTATATTTGCAAAAGGTTCCTGAATTGTAGATTTCAGGAGTGGTATCCACTTACAGGTTGCCAAATGTGTAGAGAGATTCAAGCAGCGCAGCACTTGAGTAGGCAGACTTATCTACAGGCTCCATACATTTGATTCACTCAGAGGTCAACAATCTCACCCCTGGGCCCTGAGATAAGATCAGCTGAGGACAGATCTCAACCCTATAGCTTATGTTTTTAAAAAGGCAATAAAGAGAACCCTTGGGAGAATGGAGAGGATGTGAATTTCCATTGATTAAAAGAAAAAGTGAATATTGAAAAAACTGCACACTTTCCAGAGATTTTCCCTGATATTTAAACTTAATTCTTTGGTACATTTCCACTCAGATCCCTAAGGATGGCAACGCACACTCTGTTACCATCACGTCATTTTATGAAATAAAATGCCTAATTAATCTTTCTCTTTATTTCAATCCTTTTGCAGGGCCAACATTATTTTGTCCAAGTCTCAGCTTACAATATGAAAGGATGGGGACCAGCTCAGACCACAGCTCCTGTCTGTGCCGCTCCTTCTAGTAGGTGATGGTTTTGAAATCATGCCAGCTTTATTGTCAGTCCTCCTGTTCCATCAACATGGTTTTTATTGTCAATCCATCCCTACCAAACCTCTCATGAACAACCCCTATTGCCTAGGAGGAACATGACTGCCTTGCAACTGGCATTGGAGGTAGTATGAAAGTTGTGATTTGAATGTCTATGAGTGAGTCCCCCTTTACCAAGACTATCTGGTATAAACTGTACGTCAGTACTGGGGCTTCTCATTGATCTCAAAATTCAGATCTGTTCATTAAGGAAATGGAACAGTAAAAGCTGCTGCTTTTTCATGCATTGTCTCCAGGAACTTTCTATCAATAGGATGTTTTTACATCTATGGCACAATGATAAGTGACATTCATAACAAGAAAGCTCAGACTTCTGAATACATTTCACTCTTTCTTTAAAAAAAACACATTATAATGTATCTAATATATATGGTGACTCTCTATTAACAAGAATGTGTAAGAAAAGAATAGAATGCCCTATTCCCTGACAATACCAGATCATACATACTATTATATAATGAAAACTATTGTTCTGAATTGATCAGAAAGGCAGAAAAAAAATGTGGATTGTAAATGATGGCTGTTACCCTTTTATTTAGAATTAGATTTTTAAATAAAGAACCTATCTTCAATATAATAAGACAATAGGTTATGGCTTGGAATCGTTGGATCTCATTTTAAATATTGGTTCTGCCATTTAATATCTGTGTGACTTTGGTCAAGTTATTACATCTTTCTGGGCCTTATGTAAAATGAGGGCATTGGATTAGGTGTCCTTTAAATCCCTGGTCAATTTGAAATCTGTGATCCTAAGATTTAAAGCTGGAAGACACTTCCATCCAACCTCTCATTTTACAAACAAGAAAAATGGACCACAAAGGGGACATGATTTGCCCAAAGAATCCCTGGGGGTGTGAGACACATAACTGCGATTCAAATCTAAGTTCTCTGATCCCAATTTTAACTTTTTGAAAATCCACAATTTCATCTATATGGTCACTACTTCCAGGAATGCTGACCACAACTCCATTCCTTAGGAACCAGGGAGATGGTGTGGTACAAGGGAAGAAGGGTGAATGTGGAGTGATAGGACTGAGTTTGCCACTCACCACTACTGTGATCTTGGGCAAGCTGCTTTGATTCCCTGGGTCTCAGTTTCTTCACCAGAAAAATGAGAGAGTTAGAATAACTTTGAAGTCCCTTTTACCTCTGGATCTGTGATCCTTTAATTATAATGTTCATAATTTATTGCGGTAAATATATAGATATAGATACAAACATAGATATGGATATAGATGGATATAGACATGGACATGGAAACAGACATGGATATAGATAATAGACATAGAGATAGGGATTGGGATAAAGATGATAATATATCACCCAAGGGTCAATCTTAACTGCTATAAACTTGGCTACTCTGGACATAGGTTAATAGGGTCATAGAATTAGAGATGGAAAGGGCCCTAGAGGTTATTAAGTCCAACTCTATCATTTTACAGATAAGGAAACTGAGGCTCAAAGAGGTTAAGTGATTCGTTCAGATACAGTAAGTGTGAATGGATTCAAACCCAGGTCTTCCTGTCTCTAAATCCAACACTCTATCTATTATGCAACACCGTCTATCAGAAGAGGCAATTTGTAGTTACCCAGAAATTTTAGTGAACCAGACATCAGGGCCCAACTCAAAGTCTTTTTCATGTAGCAAGGTCTGCAAGAGTAGACAGTCCACCAATGCTACATGGAGGCAATGGAGAAAGACTTGGGTGAAAAATGTCACCCTTTTTCATTTTGACATCTTGTAGTTCAAAATTTCTTCTTCAAAAAAAATAAAATAGATGATAGATAGATAGATAGATAGATAGATGATAGATAAATAGATATATGATATATGATAGATAGATAGATAGATAGACAGACAGATAGATAGATAGCTAGATAATAGATAGATAGGTAAACAGATATGGAGCTGTTGTTATTTAACACTTCTGAATAAATAACTAATTCTGAGGCAGTTAGAGCTGTGTGTCTACAATGCCAAAATATTTGGGTAAAAAATTAAAAAGTCAGTCACCTGGATTTTGGCATCCCATAATCACCACCTATGGAGTAAAGCCTGATTTCATTCAACAAGTATTTAATGAGCATCTCCTATGGGCAAGGCTTTGTTACTTCTTGTTGTCAGGGATCCAAAGAAGTGTAAGAGGAGTTTGTATTTCAAAAATACCACATTTTTTTCCTTTACTCCTTATAAATCCTATTAAGCCAGGACCTGGTTAGTGTAGGGAAGACATTACTCTTTCTAACCCCCAGGGCACCATTAGCTGGACCGTTCTTGAGGCCAGGCACAAAAGAATGCCCCAAGGCCCAGAAGAGTCAAGTTCTCTTCCTGAATTGCGTGACTCACCCCCATCAGGGAAAATCTGGCTGATAATGTTAAACAACAATATTTATTTATTCATGTTGGAAATGAGTGGCATGGTTAAGCAGAAAAAAAAAATCTTGTTCACATTCATTTAAGTCAAGCATCTGTGAATTCATATTTTTAAATAAGTTGATAGTTGCACTTCAATATATTTAGTTTCTAATGTAATTCTATGTATTTCATTTTATACATTTTAAAATGTTTTTCTGAAAGGCAGTCCATAGGATTCACCAGACCATGACAAAATAAAAAAAAAGGTAAAGACCCCTGTTTTAAACATTATAATAATAATAAAGAAGAAAATTTTTGCATACAGTTGAAAACTAATAATAATAGTAGTGTGTAGTTTCTATGTGGCAGGTTTATTATCTCATTCTATCTTTACAACAACCTTAGGAGGTAGGTGTTCTTATAATTCCCATTTACAGTTGAGAAAATTGAGGCAAGCAGAAGTTAAGTGACTAACCCAGGGTCACACAGCTAATAAATGTCTGAGATTTGAATTCAAGTCTTCTTCACTCCAGGTCCAGTGCTCTATCTATAAACCTGTACAGATGAGATCAGTACTTTGTGAAGAAGCTACAATTATGTGAAGTGAAAATGCTCAGTGTGGAAATACCCTCTGCTGAAGTAGAATAGTGCCAGGCAATGGCTTAGCCTGGAAGTTCTAGGGAGTTGCCTGTGGCACATAAAGTTAAAAGGACTAGGCCCAGGACTACACAGCTACTTAAGTGTCAGAGGCAGGACTTGAACCCATGTTCCCAATTCTATGCCTGACATTCTAAGCACTTTGAAACCTTATCATCTAAAATCAGCAAGTACTGACAAACATTTTCCTGTGTGCCCAGCACTATACTAGAAGTACTAGAACCATCTAAAACAAAAAAAGATACTATTGAAGGAAGGAATTCAAACAAATGTTCTGAAAAAGGATAACCTCAAAATCAAAACTAGTTACTATCTTTCAACTAGAAGTACTGGTCAGGGTAGAATGTATGTCACACACTAGTCAGGCATCTTGAGGAATGAGGAATCCATCAGATTTTCAATCAAAAAGCATTTTTATATCCTTTTTTTTCATTTTTTCATTTATTTTTTCATGTGCATAAATGAACATAAGAGAGGATCCAAAATTCAAAATATGTAACAATAAATCAGAAAGCATTTTTCAGTACAAGGTATTGAGGCAGCTAGGTATTTTCAATACAAGGTATTGAGGCAGCTAGGTATCTCAGGTGATAGTGCATTGGGCCTGAAGTCAGGAGGACTTGAGTTCAAATCCAATCTCAGGTACTTATTAGTTGCATGACTGTAGGCAAGTCATTTAACTTCAGTTTCCTCAATTATAAAATGGGAATGATTATAATAGTATCTAGCTTGTACAGTTTCATTCATTCATTGATTTATTCATTCATTTTGGCAGGAAATCAGTGTTAAGTGACTTGCTTAGGGTCACACAGCTAGTAATCTCTGAAGCCAGATTTGAATTCAGGTTCTACCAACTCCAGGGCTGGAGCTCTGTCCACTGAGCCACCTAGCTGCCCCACAGAGTTGTTTTGAGTATCAAATGAAATAATATTTGTAAGGCATTTGGCACAATGCCTGGCACACAGTAGGTGCTGTATAAATGTTTATGTCCTTTCTTCTTATTAAACTGGGCCCTGGAGATACAAAGACAAAAAGAAGCAGTTCTTGCCCTCAGGGAGCTTACTTTCCCTGAGGAGAAAGACCTCCAAAGCTGATGTTTCTGAATGCTTGCCATATCAACAGGAAAAATATCTTCCATTAATAGAGCATCACAATGAACTTGGCAAACAGGGCCTATGCCGTTATGATAAATTGAGTCCATATTGATCTTGGCTTTAGAAATGGAAAGAATGCCATATTTACTTCCATGGTTTTCCTCTTTTATATTTCAGATTTTTACCATTAAAAAAAGGACTGGGCTAGGGAGTAAATAAAGAGTAATATTTGGGGATAGTTCTCTGACAACAGTAAACTCTGATAGCTGCTTCAAAAGCTTTATTTCCCAGACTGTCATAGTTATTAGCAAGAAGAGAATCTCTGTAGGCTTTCTGAGCAGTCAAAGACGTAGCTTTAAAGTAGGGAGGAATCCCAGACAAAAGTTCCAGGCCTGCCTCTCCCAAACCCTAGCTTTGCCAGTGGGCAAATCACCGCACGTTGCTGACCCTCCTCTTTCTCCTCCATAAGATGGTAGGTTTGGACTAGATGATATCCCTAAGATCACTTATATCTCTAACATTTGTAAAGTTAGTGTCAGAGGACCTGGGTGTAAAACCTGCTTTTGGCTCTTACTGGTTTTGTGACCTTGGAAGAGACTGAAATAAACCTCTTCTAAGATTCATTTCATCTTTAGTTCTACAATTCTGTATCATTTCACCTCTCTGAGCCTGTTTTCTTATCTGTAAAAATGAGAAGTTTGGAGTAGTTGATCTCTGCCCATTCTGACATCTCCTTCTCAGGTTAGACCATGAGGAGGCTGGAGTAGTTGATCTCTGCCCATTCTGACATCTCCTTCTCAGGTTAGACCATGAGGAGGCTGGAGTAGTTGATCTCTGCCCATTCTGACATCTCCTTCTCAGGTTAGACCATGAGGAGGCTGGAGTAGTTGATCTCTGCCCATTCTGATATCTCATTCTCAGGTTAGACCCAAAAATATACCTACTTCATGATACAATAAATGTCTATAAGCAATTTTCTCAGAGAGGCAGGATCTCAGAGTGTTTAGGAAACTCGCCTTTGCATCAAGGAGATCTGGGTTCCAATCATACATCTGACATACAGAGGCAGCTAGGTGGCACAGTGGGTAGAATGATGGAATTAGACTAGAGAAGACCTAAATTCAAATCCTGTCTTTGGCACATATTAGCAGTGTAATTCTGGGCGAGTCAGCTGTCCTCTGTTAGCCTCAGTTCTCTCATCTGTAAAATGGGGATAGTAATGGCTCATATCTCCCAAGGCTACTGTGAAGATAAAATGAGATAATGCCTATGAAGAGCTTCGCATGCCTTAAAGTGCTATATCAATACCAGCTATTATCATTATTATTCATTCACTCATGCATTCATTCATTCATTATTCCTGACTATGCTAGGAATGCTAGGCAAGTCACTTAACTTCTGAATGCTCAGGGATATTTTCTGACTCTAAGTTGCAGAACAGGTATATCAATTCATCAGGAGGCATTTCTTAAGCATCTACAATGTGCCAGGAAGTCAACAGCATTTACTAAATGTTTACTCTGCACCAACTAGTCAACAGCATTTATTAAACACTCACTATTTCAGGCACAAGGCTAATCTTTGAGAAATCAAAACATGATCTCTGCCCTAAAAGAGCTTATCTTCCAAATGGGAAGTAACATATAAAAAACTAGGTGCATGCAAGCTATATAGAGAGTGGGTGGAAGGCAGTTTGAGAGTGGGCTGCATTAGCAGCTGGCAGGATGTGGAAAGGCCTCCAACAGAAGGTGGGATTTGAGCACATAAATACTGAAGAAAACCAAGGAAGAGGTAAGAGTGAGGGATCAGGGGGTGGCTAGGTGGCGTAGTCAATGGTGCACTGGTCCTGGAGTCAGGAGGACCTGAGTTCAAATGTGACCTCAGACACTCAACACTTACTAGCCATGCGACCTTGGACAAGTCACTTAACCCCAATTGCCCTGCCCTTCCCCCTCCAAAAAAGCAAAAAAAAAAAAAATGAGTACATTCTGTGACATGGTCTGACCTACATTTTAGAAAAATCTCTTGCAACTGAATAAGAGACAACGTATTGGAATGAGGAAAGATGTAAGGAAGGGAAACCAATTACAAGTCTCTCTAAGAAGATTATTTGTAGGCATTTATTGCATCATGAAATAGGTACATTTTGGGGTCTAACCTGAGAATGAGAAGATAACAGAATGGGCAGGGATCCAACCCTCTCATCCTTGCAGATAGGAAACTGAGATCTAGAGAGATGAAATGATACAGAAGCACAGAACTAAAGATGGAATGAATCTTAGAAGAATGATAACATTGACCAAGTGGGTAGCAGCTGTGTGGATGGAGGGGAAGGGATGCATATGAGAAATGTGAAGGTCAAAAACAAGATTTGGGTATGAATTGGATTCAATGTGGATTATGTTTTGTGGATTCAGTGAAGGTGAGGAGTTGAGGATAACGTTGAGGTTGTAAGTCTGCATGACTGAGAGGGCTGGTGATGCCCTCAACAGTAAAAGTTTTGAAGAAGATACTATTTAGGAAGGAAATATAATGAGTTTGGTTGAGGGACTAGAGAATGGGGAGAAGAAGAAGGAATCTCATTATATAGGGTATGGCCACAGAAGGGAGGAAGCATTTACCATTTGGTAGCTTCCTATTTTAACTATTCTCACTAAGTAGGTGCTAAGCTAAGCTCAGTTGTTTCTACCCTGGTGAGGGAGACAAGTGTTGTCAGCACCCTCTAAATTTTAGCCCTCTAAAGAAAAGTTCTAGTGTCCCCACCCTAGTTATAGCTCTGCTCCAGAAAAGTCATGAATCTGCAAGTAAGAGGGAAAGATCTCTCAACAAATCCATTAGCAGAAAGAATCCTTGAGGTTATGTGTTCCATTTTACAAATAATTCTGTCAAACTTACCTGGTTTCTTGACACGAAGAAGGTTCAAAAAAGATGAATGAGAAAGAGATGGGTGCTATACCAGAGAGAGTTACACCAAACACAACAATAAGTGACAGATGGCAGCTTGACAACAAGGAAGGAGACAGAAATGTTATTATGTCACAGCACAGCTCAATAATTAATGTTCCAAATGATGTCCCTGAGTCATCAAGGAAAAGTTAAATTATGTTCAGTATTCTTTGTTTAAGAAGGCAGAGGAAATAAGAAAAGGAAGGAAGGAAGGAAGGGAATTAAGAAGGATAGAAGGAAGGAAAGAAAGAAGAGAATTAGGAAGGGAGGGAGGAAGGAAGGAGGGTAGAAAGGAGGAAAGGAAGGGAAGAAGGAAGGAAGAAAGAAAGAAAGGAGGGAGGAAGGGAGAGAGGGAGGGAAGGAAGGAAGGAAGATGAAAGGAAATAAGGAAGGGAGAGAGGGAGAAAAGAGGGAAGATGGGAGGGAGGGAGGAAGGAAGGAAAGAAGGAACGGAGAGGGGGAAGAGGGAAAGAGGGAAAGAAGAAAAGGAAGGAAAGAAAGAAAGAGGATGGAAGGAGAGAGAAGAAATAAATAATTCCTGCTTTCAAGGAGTTTGTATTTTATCAGGAGAGATGACTTGTACATATGAGCAGAATAAAAATATGCAGAATAAGTACAAAAGAAATACAATATTAGGTGTTGGTTAGAAGAAACCAGAGTCCAGAGGCAACTTAGGAGGTGGCTGTAAACCTGTAGGTGAGTTATAAGGAGGGCTTTTCACATCTGTTATCACAGAATTTCATATTCGGTCCTGTTAGTGAATATTACTTAACCCCTTTTCAATTGGAGGTATGTCCATGCTCTGGAACTCCAAAGTGAAAAAATTACAGTCTCTAAGATCCCAGTGGTGAGGACAAATTAAAGATACCATCCAATAAGCCTGTGCTAAAGGTTAAGACTCTCCCAGAGGGCAGTCGGGCATTTTTCTCAGAAGTCTTGGAGATAAACTCTACTTGACCAATTTTTTAAGGAGGGCTGGGGTGGGGGAGCAAGGGGCACAGGAGACAAGAGAATATTGGAAACTACCTAATAACCCTGTAGTAGGGAGTTGGAGAGAAGGGTTGGGGGAGTGAGACAGCCTCCTTTAAGAAATTATTTTATCACCAAGCATGGTGATGCGTGCCTGTAATCCCTCCTACTGGAAAGGCTGAGGCTAGTGGATGTCTGGAGTTCAGGCATTCTGAGCTACAGTAGGGCTAAAATGATCCACTTAAGTCCAATTTGGTGAGCCTCTAAAGTAGGGGGGGAGGCACCAGGTTTCCTAAGGATGGGTGAACTGGCCCAAGTTGGAAATGGAGCAGTTCAAAACTTACAGGATGATTGATAAGTAGCCACGGTCTAGGGAGACTCAGTCTTCCTCCCTTCCTCCCTTCCACCTCCAAAAAAAGGAGGGGGAGGAGTGAGAAGTTATTCTACTGGTTCACATTTATTTGTTTCCTGTAGATTATGGAAGCTGCCACTCATTTTCTCTATAGAGCACAAAATCAAGTAGAGAAATAGCATGTGTCTGGAAAATTGGAAACCAGGAGCTGCTTACCTTGAAAGTCTAGCATAGGCGTTTCTTGTTGGGAAAATGGTAAAAAAGCATGAGTTGGGGATGCTGTAACCTTAAGATCCTATTCAATATGAATCCTTCTTTCAATAGCTACCTATTAAGTGCAAGTGCTTCCTATGGTCCAGGCAATTTGCTAGGCACTGGCAATTCAAAAAGGAAAAAAAAGAAAAAAAACCACTCTGGAGGCATTTGCATTCTCCTTGGTGGAAAGGAGACAAAATGAACACAGAAAAGCAAATATGAAATATATGTATTTTTAATGGGAGTTTGAAGAGAGGTCTCCTGTAGGAGATGGCACTTCATCTGAACCTTAGCTGCAGCCAGGGATTCTAAAAGGCAGAGAAGAGAGAGAACCTTCTAAGTAAAGGGGAAAAGTCTGAGCAAAGGCGTGGAGGTGGGAAATGGAATGATGTATACCAGGAATAACAAGTAGGCTGATAGAGTGTTCAGGGGGAAGAGTAGGAAATCAATATGTAAAGAGAGGCTGCACTCTGGAGTGAGAGCACATGGGGTTTTAAATTTGAAAGATAACAGGTGACTTCTAGAGCTTCTTAAGCAGAGGTTACATGCACGGTCAGATCTATACTTTAAAAATATCAATTTTATAAAGAATTGATTGGAGAAAAGAGATACTGGAGGTAGGGAGAGCAATTAGATGATTAAATAGTTCACACAAGCTGTAATGAGGGCCTGAACCAGAATGGAGGAATAGAGAGAAGGGGATAGATATAAGAGGTGTATGTTCTAGGACCTTTAAAAATACAGGGTGTCGAAAAATTTTTTTTAAAAATACAGGGTATCTCAAAAGTCTTAGTGTTTAAGTTTTAATAGTTTAAAACTGCCTTAAGACTTTTGGGACAACCTGCATATATGGTGCTTTGGTCATGGACTTACTACTAGAGGGTCTAAATACAGCCCAATCTCACCAAGATTAAAGCCTCAGGATCTTGATGCTGGACTGTCAGAATAGCAACTGGGGACAGAGCAAGCCACCATTCATCACTGCCCTGGGAGCTGGGGTGAGGGAGTACATACCTGGGAACACTCAGAGCGATAACAGGAGACCAAACCACACCAAGGACTAGGGGTCTTGCAAGAGGCCTGAGAACTGTGTGGATTCTCCAACATTCAGTCGGGGCCTATCTGAGCCAAAGCCACAGCAGAGAAGTGAAACCAGCTCGTGGATGGGTACTGAGCAAGGACACGGTGATGGGAGGAGGCCAACACCCACATGGGGCCACCAGGAAAGGAGACAGAAGCTAATAATCACAGCAGGAAGTAGAGGTTACATGCATGTAACTACAGCAGCAGCATACTGATGACAGGGAGCACAAAGCTAAACAGGGCCTGAGCACCCAACCCAAGAGTAAATGAGGGGATGGAGCCTAACACAAAGTCACAATCCAGAAAGTGAAGCTAGAGATATGAACAAAGAGAATAAAGAAATAGAAGACAATGAAGAATAATGTGGGTTAAGAGAACCCCACGGAGTTAACCCAGAAGAAAAGAGTTACTCCTCAGAGAAAGAATGCCGTAGCTCCAATGGTGCCAGGGGTCAATAGAAGAAATGAAGAAGTAAAAAACAGAAAATGCCCAATTGATAAATGGGGAAAGGATATGAACAGGCAATTTTCAGAGGCAGAAATTAAAGACATTTATAAGCATATGAAAAAATGCTCTAAATCACTATTGATTTGAGAAATGCAAATCAAAACAACTTTGAGGTACCACAGTCAGATTGGCTATGATGACA
>CM053584.1:139970668-140034196 GCA_028627135.1 Pseudochirops cupreus | reverse complement strand
TCTATACCTACTTCTATTTACCAGTTGTTTCTCTGGATGCAGATAATGTCTTTCTTCATATGTCTTTTATAGTTAATTTGGGTGTTTATAATAGTCATTTTCTTTTTCAATCTCTGTTGGGAACACTGGGACCCAGAGAAGGTGACTTGCCCAAAGTTATATACCTAATTAGAAGCCAGCCAAGGTTAGAACCCAAAGGTACTGACTGGCTCCTTACCCAATGCCCCTTCCCAACATTTCAATCCTTTCCTGTGCTAAAATTCCACCTTCCTAAGTGTCTGTGGTATAGTGGAAAGGGATCCACATAGGAGTCACAGGGCCTGGATTTGGTTCTTGGCTCTGTTATTACCCATGTTACCTTGGGCAAGTCTCTTTGTCTTTCAAAGGACCTTAGCTCCTCAGCCATAGAACTGAAAAGATTGGACTAGTGGCCTCCAATGTCCCTTCCAGCTCAAAATCTATAAAATCTATGGTCTATAATCTTTATAGGGAATACCTACATTCTCTATAGCTATATAGCTACTTTACCAAAAAAAAAAAAGTTCACCAAGAGTTATTCCTGAATCATTGAATTTTCTTGGATTATATTATATTGCGTTTGCTGTAGTGTTGGTTAGTTAAGGTAATTTTTATGTAATGTAACATCTCATGACTTCCGTTAAATCCTTGTCATGATGGAGAGCCCCCAACTAAGTGAGTGTCTGGCTGGTGACTAGAGTATTAAATGCCTACATTAAATCTAAGCTAGAATTCATATTGCATTTTTAGAGAGTGTCTTAAAATTTGCTGCATCAGAAACATAAATTCAGAAACTAATATTGGGGGAATAGGGAGTGAATAAGGAGGGAATGTAATCAAGGGGAAAGAGAAATTAATGGAAGCTCCTGACCTGCTGAAAAATCAGAAGCCCCAGACAGTACAATTAAAATATTGATGCCAGTCCTGTAAGAGTTATTAGTTTTGATCTCAGTTAAAACCAATGGAATGAAATTTCAGGGAATGAGTAGAGTGGGGGGTTGGGAGGGTGGTGTTGCTCAGATGGGTACTACAATTTGAATTTGCCATGTAAGTTAATACTGTATGTTTAGAGCCTGAACAGACAGGGTGGTTGGTGGCTCAGAATCTCTACAGGATTTCTGTGCCAGCCAACGAAAGCAGACATTCATTAGAGCAAAATGTAGATTTCTATTTCTTGGCATCTGACATGCACTCTTTCCTTGGAAAGAAACTTCAATTTGGCCAAAAGTGTGAAAGCTACGATAAAAGCATTGGGAACATGAATTTCATCTCATCTGTGCCATACCCACCCTTTTCTTTCCTCCCTGTGCAATGGGGTTAGGGCCTTGGGTACGGGGGGAACAAAGATAGGGAGTCTGAGGGCAATTGGGACTGCCAGACTCCTTCCTTTCCTTTGACTTTCCATTCCCATTTTGATCTGTCCTAAGACAAACGAACCCAACCCAAAGCTATGATGAGGACTGTTTTGCCCCTGAGGATAGGTAGGACAGGGCTGGACTCTGAGCAATGGCAGCTGTTGGAGCCATTGGCATTAACTCCTAGCTCTCCATAGTTGTTCTGGGTGCTATACCAATCGTCTCCCCCAAGCAAAAAGCACAGTCATTACTTCCAGAGCAGAGTGAGGAGAGAACTCCCTCTTCTCCCTTACGTTTCATTCTGTTTGTTTCTTTTGTTCAATAGACTGGAAAGACTATGACGGCAGAGAGCCCAGACACAAGGGACAGAATGAAGCTTTGGAGCGTCTGCTACAGCAGATCCGGGCTGCTCATCAGCATTACAGTTGCCGGGGTAAGGATAAAAATCTGTGTGGTAGGGCATCAGCTGAGGTCTCAGTGGCGCCTGTAATTTTAGCAGTTTCCTAACTGGGTCATACCTTCTCATTCATCAGGGAGAGAAAGATATTAATATTGGTACATCTGGAATCACTTTACAGCACTATCTTTCTTTAACCCTTAAGATGAGCCTCCCCCTGCCCCCATTCCTCCTTCACCCCCTTTTTTCCTCCCTGTCTCTCCCCTTTCTCCATAGGAACAATTTAAAAACAAGCACAGAAAGAGAAAAAAAACCAAATGCTTTAAGTTTCCTCCCTGTTGAATGTGTTTCCTGCAGAAATCATCAGTGGAGTCTAAGGGTTTGGGGTACACACAGAATACACAGGAGTAATGGCTTGGGAAGAAATCAGAGAACTATGCCACATCCCAAAGCAATTCCCTGGTGTCTCCACTGGGAGCTTTACCAGGGAATCGGCTCTCCTGTCTCTCCACCAACTGGACAGAAATATTGACTTTGAGATTCACCCTAGACATGCCTCCAGCCAGAGATAAACATAGCTTGAATCTTTGAACTGCAGAGTCAACCTATACCTTGAGATTTCATAATTCATAGGAACTGAGATCAAAGAAACCTCAGAAGGTATCTAGTCCAGGGGTTCTTAACCTGGGTCCATGGATGCCCAAGGGATCTGTGGGTGAATTTTATGGAATCAGTCTGTGAACTTGGAGGAGATGGGGAAATTGCATCTTTATTTTCACTAACTTCTAACTGAAATGAACATTTCCTTTCGTTATGAATGCTGATAACAGCTTTATTCTGAGAAGGGATCCACAGCCTTCAGTACACTGACATAATGATCCATGAGATGCAGAAAAAAAAAAATCAGTCAACAAATAATATGCACCTACTGTATACCCAGTGCTGTACTAAGCATGAGGGATCCAAAGGAAAGCAAAAAAGCAGTCAACAAATACTATGCACCTACTTATACCCAGTGCTGTGCTAAGTGTGAGGGATCCAAAGGAAAGCAAAAAAGCCGTCTCTGCTCTCAAAAAATTCACAGGCTAATGGGGGAGAAAACATGCCTACAACTACATATGATTGAACTATAGACAGGATAAATTGGAAATAATCAGCAGAGGGAAGGCACTAGAATTAAGGGGACTGGGAGGAAAAAAAGGGTTTAAGAATTCTCAGGAATCCTGTGCTTTTCATTTTATAGAAAAATCTGAGGCCCACTGAGGTTAAGTGACTTGCCCAAGTTCACACAGTTGGCACATAGCTAATAATATCTGGTATTTATATAAGGCTTTAAGGTTCATAAAGTACTTTTCAAATATTTTCTCACTTTATTCTCACAGCAACCCTGGGAAGAGATTCTATTATTATTTCCATTTTATAGATAAGCAAACTGAGCCGAAGAATGGTTGACTTGCCCAGGGTCACACAACTAATAAGTATCTGAGACTGGATTTGAACTCAAGCCTCCCTGACTCCAGGCAGCAAGGTGGGGCAATAGATAGAGTGCCAGACCTGGAGATAAGAAGACCTGAGTTCAGATGTGACCTCAGATACCATCTATGTGACCTTAGATAAGTCACATAACTCTGTTTGCCTCAGCTTCCTCATCTGTAAAGTGATCTGGAGAAGGAAATGGCAAGCCACTCCAGCATGGTTGCCAAGAAAACCCCAAATGGGGTCACAAAGAGTCAGACACATTTGAAATGACTCAAGCACAACAACAACTTTGTGACTCCAAGCTCATCACTCTACCTTCTATACCACCCAGTCACTTAAAGCTAACTGAGAGAAGCAGAATTAGAACTCTGTTCCCCGACTCCAAAGCCAGCTTTCTCTTCTAGCAAGAGAAGCTCTTAGTGAGGTCTTTCTCTTGATGGGCTGCTCAGAAGGGATCAGGTCAGGTTTCCAATATGGGTAATGATTCGTGGCAGAAGCACTTAGCTTTATTTGGAGGAATCAAGCTGCCATGACATTTTCATCTTCCATGCTCTATCACCCATGGCACTCTTAGCTGAGGGGAGCCCAGCAACAGCAGGGCCACACTCTGAAATCCGTGGCTGAAACCAAAGAATGTTCATTGACTTTAGCTCAAATATAAACAAGCTGGACCAAAGATTAGCAAAAACTCTGTAACATTGCAGGATAGTTATGGTAACATTTCGTCTCCAACTGGAAGCAGTCTTTGTCCACCCTAGATGATTATCTTTTCACGAGCAGGGCCTCAGTCAACATAAATGCACTCAGAAGAGGTCTGAAAGTCAACAGTGGACAGAGGGTTCAGCCCCAAGCATCCAGGACCACTGGCCTCATAACTAAACAGAGTGTACTTCATCTCTCTCTTTGCCAGTTTTCTTATCTGGAAAATAAGAGGTTGTTCTCTCTGACCTGGAAGGTACTTTCCTTCAAGTTTATCAACCCAGGATGTCATGACCTAGGTATACAGAGGTTCATGAACCAATCTGTGAATTATGGAGGCTTCCTTCTACAATGGGGAAAGAATACCAGCATGGGAGTCAGAAAGCCCTCTCTCTGCCAATTAATAACCATATGACCTTGGGCAAGTCGTTTAACTACATGGGTATAAAATGGAAAAATTAAAAACCTACCCTGCCTACACGGTAGCTAGATGGCACAGTAGGTAAAGTGCCAAAACTGGATTCAAGAAGACTCATCTTTGTGAATTCAAATCCTACCTTAGGCACTTATGATGTATGTTGTATGACTCTGGGCAAGTCACTTGACCTGTCTGCCTCAATTCCTCATCTATAAAATGAGAGAAACAGAGAAGGAATTGGCAAACCACTTCAGTATCTTTGTATATATACCTATTTGTGTCTAATGGTAGCCATGGGGGGAAGGGGAGGAGGAATTTACCAGACAATTTCATTGTATATTTGAAAGGAATAGCAAGTTATACATAGTAGATTTACAATTTCCTATGCAATCATCTTTATTATTGTACTGTGTTATGGAAATGCTTGTTTTACTCCATAAATTAAAAATAAATTTTAAAAAAAGAAAGAAAGAAAGAGAAAACCCCAAATAGGGAAGAGAAGAACTGAACAAAACTGAACAATAATAACACCCCACCTTACCCCCAGGGCTATAACTAGGTGTTCCTGTGCCTGAGGCAAGTACCACAAACTCCATCCAGGACTCAAGATCTATGATAACTAACACAGGGTAGGGCATGGGCAGAACACAAACTATTCCTGCCTACAAGGTCTTAAGCTCTGCATTTCCTAAGCTTCGGAAGGGATTACAAGTGTCCTTAGTAAGTCTAAACGGGGTGCCCTTTAAACTCAGTTTCTTGGGGTAAAGACCCAATGTCTCTGCCCTGAGTAGAATGCTGCTTAATTCACACAGAGAGGATCAGATCAAGACATGTGTGCCAAAGCATTGTTACTGTAAACTGCTATATAAACGGAGAGAGCCGCCTAATAATCGTAACCACAGTTTATATCCACATGTTGCTTCATAGTTCGTAAAACACTTTCCTCAGAACAGTTCTGTGAGGTACATAGTACAAGTATTATTATTATTCCCATTTTGGAGATGACTTGAGAGACACAACAATTTTTCCATGGGCACATGACCATTAAGTATCAAGATTTAATCCCAGATATTTGGACTCCAAGTCAAGTTTTCTTTCCACTATATTATAAAGCCTCTAACATATAAGAATTCCTCCCTGCTGTTGGCTGCTGCTTTTCATAGAATCACAAAACCATAAGACTTAAGAGAGCTTTTAGTTCAACCTTCTCATTTTACAAAGGAGTAAACTGAGGCCAGTGGAGGGAGAGTGATTTGACATTCTTAAGCGTTATTACTTTGCTCACTGTTTATTATAAGTTAGTCAAAGAAAAAAGAGTATAACCAAACCAAATCAAGCTTTATTACTTATAAGCAGTTTTGTTTGTTGTTTAGTCATTTTTGGGGTGTATCCAATTGTCTGTGACCCCATTGAGGGTTTTCTTGGCAAAGATACTGGAGCAGTTTGCCATTTCCTTCTCCAGCTCATTTTACAGATGAGGAAACCAAGGCAAATAGAGTTAAGTGACTTTCCCAGAGTCACAGAGCTAATAAGTGTCGGAGGCCAAATTTGAACTCGGCTTCCCCTGACTTCAGGTCTGGCACTCTATCCACTGCACAACCTAGCCGCCCTGTAATCAGTTTGGGGAATTTCAATAAAGACTTTCGTCTCTACAAAAGAGGAATGGTACAGCTATTGACTCTAATGATAAGGCAAATTGCGTATGGAATTTGATGAACCTTTTTCTCCCTGTAACCTCTTAACCATGGATAGTCAGGAGTAAACTAATGAATCTGCTATTTCCATTCAACTTTCCCCATGTAGATCCCTCTCCCTGTAGGAAATAAGCAGTATAAGCCTAAGCAGTAAGGATTTAGGATCCTGCATAACCTTAGGTCAGTCACTTGGCTGCTCTGAGCCTCATCTTTTTTTTTTCTCTTAAATTGATTTGTTTATTTACTTTTAGTTTACAAGATTCAGTTCCAGAATCCCTTGAGTTTCAAGTTTTCTTCCCTCCCTCTTCCCCCGGCCATGGCGGCATGCAGTCAAGCATAGAATCTGCAAATGCTTCCACATTTGGATATTAGTCTGGTTGTACAGAAGGGTTGTAACCAACGGAGTGAACAATGGGAAAAAAGAAAGAAAACCAAACACGGAAAAGAGCGATAGCATGTAGATTGCCGAGTCTCATCTTTAAAACAATGGAGTTGGACTAGTTAGCCTCTGAGGACCCTGCCAGTCCTAGGAAACTAGGTGGTACATTGGGCAGACCACTGGACCTGGAGTCAAGAAGAGCTGAATTCAAATTTGGTCTCAGACAGTCACTAACCACGTGACCTTGGCCAAGTCACTTAACCTCTAAAATGGGGATAATAACATCACCAGTCTCCCAGAGGATCAAATTAGAATATTTGTAAAGTGATTTGCACAGTCCTGGCACATAATACATGCCATATAAATGCTAGCTGTTGGTTGTTGTTCTGGTTGTGGTTGTGGTTGTGGTTGTTGTCATTATCCTGCTATCTGAGGCATGATCTGTGAAAGAAATGCCTGACAAGGAAACCTATTAATCCCTTGAAATGCACTAGACATATTTGAATGTAGAACATTCTAGATAACACCAGATAACACAACAGAGGGGTGAGAATGAATGACTTCCTATAGCTGAGAGCCAGATCTGCTGATTCTATGACTCCTTCTCGTGATTCCAGACAATGGAGTGAGGATCTTTTGTTCATGGTGCAGTGAGAAGAAACATGAATTCACGTTGATATGCTGTAAGGTTTCCAAAGTTCATTATATACATCATTTCATTGGAGCCTCATAAGTCTCTGAGGTAGATAATGTCAATGTTATCCCCATTTTGTAAGTGAGAAATCTCAGATTCCCCTGAATCTGAGACCCAGAATCATGCCAAGGTGTGGCCACAGAACCAGTTAAGTTTCAGAAGTAAGACTTGGAGCCTAAGTCCTCTGACCCACCACTCTGCCTCTCAATGTTTTTGTTTGGTTTTTTGTTCTCTAAGAGGACCATGACACCAAAAAGATGATGCTGTGACTAGCAAGTGAATTAGATTTAAGTGAGGGAGGGCTGTGCAAAGTAACCAGCCTCACTTTCTCCTCCGGAACCATATGGGTCCAGTGGCCAGATATAGATCAGGACAATTGGATATGACCCCCTTCTTTCAATGAGTATTCAATCACAGACAGAGGTGTGTTGGTAAATATTTAACAAGTGACTCTCTTAATAAAACAAATGTACCTACAATATACTTTTAAGTTTAATCGAAATTATCAACATTCCTCCGTCACTTCCTTAAGTCTAGACAATCAACAAAATAATAAATGAGACTCCTATTTGTAGCATTTGTCAACTTCCAAAGTATAAATGCTCACATTGAAAATTTAACAACTCTCTCTCCTAAGTCAATTCAAACTGGCACCAGCACTCCTGATCGGGTCTGAAGATCTGAGTTTGGATTGTAACTTCCATCACTAACTGACTATAAGACATTAAACAAGTTAGTCTCTGAGCTTCAATTTTCTCATCAGCTGAACAGATACACCCCCACCATCTGATTGTGAATTCCTTATGGGTAGGAATTGGTTAGGCCTTTCTTTGCATCCCCAGCCTGGTGCTTAGCAAGCCCTAAAAGGTATGTTGATTGATGGACTGACTGACTCTCAAGGTTATTTTGAGAATCAAATAAGAAGAGGGACAGAGAAGTATTTTGCCAACCACAGAAGGTTATACAAATGCCAGGCTTTATCGTTAATTCAATTCCACAAGCATTGATTAAATATTGACTGCATGGACCTCTTTACAAGGCTGTCCTATGCCAGGAATTCACACCTTCCTCATCTCTGTCTCATAGAATTCCTAGTTTCTTTCAACCCCAATTCAGCTTCCAAAGTTAACTCCTACAATTGGCATTCCCTGATACTCCCATTTCTACTACTTTGGGCTTATTTCGTGTGTGTGCGTGTGTGTGTGCGTGCATGTGTATGTGTGTGTGTGTTATACACACACACACACACATATATATGCATATGTACATGTGTTGTCTCCCCGATATAGCTTAAGCTCATTGAAAATAGGGACTTTTAAATTTTTTCTTTCCATTTCCAGGAGTATTGGTTAAAACACTACGCCTAGAGTCTGAAAGATCTGAGCTCAAATGTGACCCCAGACACTTACTATCTGTGTGAACTTGGGCAGATTACTTAACCACTCTATGCCTCAGTTTCTTTAAGTGTAAAATAGAGATGAATAATAGCACCTACCTTGCTGGGTTGTTTATGAAGATAAAATGAGGTGATAATTGTAAAGTACTTGGACAATGCCTGGCACACAGTAGGTACTTAATAAATGTTTGTCTTCTTCCTTCCTTATGCATAATTGGTTCTTAATAAATGCTTGCCGATGAATTACAAGACTCTGACTAGATGCTAGAAATACAGAGACAAAATAAACAATATTCCCTGTTCATGAGGAGCTTATATTCTATTTACTATTTTTTAGGTATCAGACACAGAGGACCTAAAAAGTCACAAGTCCAGAAGTGTTTTAATAATATTTAAATGTACCCACCCAAGTGAAGAGTTGGGTATCTCTTCAATTCATACAGCACTATACTTGAAGTCAGGAAGACCTGCTTTCAAATCAACCCCAGGACTTACTAGCTATGTGACTCCGGGCAAGTTGCTTGATCTCTATGAACTTCAGTTTCCTCATCTATAAAATGGGGCACCTACCTCCCATGGTTGTCATGATACTCAAATGATATGACTTACATGAAGTATGTCATAAATCTTAAAGTCTTCTATATAAATGCTCTCTATTGTTTTTATTATCAGAATTTGGTGGAGGTAAGGCATATCTTAGCCTTATGGGATATTATGTCTTCTGAGATAGGATAGTATGTCTTCTGAGCTCTCAGAATGTCCCTGGTTCCAAAAGGAATAATAAAAATATCCCAACTATACCACCACCACCACCCCACACACACACCCACACACACATGCACACATGCACATACACACACGCACACACACATACGCATAAGTATATACATATATCCACACCCACCTATAAATCCACTTAACATGTATGAGGAACTCGGGTGAGTTTCTGAACTTTGGCTTATGGGTTAATGTCACCAGCAGCCAACATGAAGGAACCAGTAAGTTGAGTGGAGTCCTATTCATCCGCTCACAAGCTTAATCCCCTGGAAAACCTAGAGAATTACAATTCAGAGTCACTCATTGTCTCCATGACACAATCCTACAGGAACAAATTATAACCATGTCTCAATCCTCTGGGCTGTCAGAGATGGGGTTGGCCAAGTCTGCTCTATGCACAAGTTATTGTTTGCTGATCTTTGGTGAAAAGCAATTGTCTTGAGATTTGGCTGTGTTTCTAATTGGTGGCAGTGTTCTGAGCCAAGCAACATGGTCAAATCCAAAGGGAAGGCTGTGACATCATTTGGATTCCACTCTTCTATGTGGGATCCGCAGCCAGCAGATTCTCAAAGTCTATTGTGGATATTAACTGTTTGACTCAGCCTTCCATGCTCCAAACTTTACGTATCAAAACATAAGATATTCCTCCTCTGGGTTACCCACCCATGATCACAGCCCAATATTCTGTCTCTAATAGTGACGCAAAGAGACAATTTGTGGGAAAGCCTAGTTAAATACTTTAAAAGATTCATGATTTCATCAGTGCCTTAGTAACTAGTTTCATGAGTTAAGGAATAGTGACTAGAGCTATGATGTCCTTGTCATAGGGAATTTCCTCTACCAATTCAGGTCAGCACCTCTGAAACTTAAAGCCTTAGAAAGTTGACTGGAGCTCTGAGATATTAACTGACTTACCCAGGGTCACATAGCCACTATATGTCAGGGGCAGAACTTACTTGAACTTCAAGTTACACTTTATTACTTAGAAAAGTATTTATCAGCAAAAATATATATCATGTATCAATTCAACTTTGATGAAGAGCTTTTTCTGAACTGGGTTAGGCTAAGTACTCTGATAACCACCTCCCACCAGGCCTAAACTCAAAGCCATTTTAGATTGGTAAGACCCACCAGCATGTGAATGTTACACTAGCAACCCCTTTGAGAGCCTGAGGTCACCTTCACATCTACTCTGAAGCATCAGAAAAGAACTTTAGTTAGAAGTCATCTATCATATCAACCTCAAAAGGTTCAATGGAAAAACCTAACAAGATCATATTCCTTAATAAGGCAGCTAGAAGTCTCAGTGGTTATGCTGGACCTGGAGTTAGGAAGACTGGAGTTCAAATTTGGCATAAGATACTTATTAGCTATATGACCCTGAGCCAAATCACTTAACTTCTGTTTTATCCTCTGTGAAAGAGAGATAATAACAGCATCTGCTGCTCAGGGCTGTCATGAAGGTTAAATGAGATCATGTCTGTAAAGCACTTAGCACAGTATATGACACTTATCAGAAATTTAATAAACACTTGTTTCCTTCCTTAATAACCTATTATGGATATACATGTTGGCTCCCCTATTAGACTGTAAGCTCTGTGAGGACAACCACTGTCTCGATTTTGTATTCTTATCCTAGCACTTAGAGCTCTATGTTTGGTTCACGGGAAGGACTAAATAAATGTGTATAATTCATTCATTCTTCTTTGAATTAAGGTAAACCATTCTCTAACCTTCTTATACTTTCATCCCGTATCACCTCTTAAGGAAAGAAATTAGTTAAATTTGCTACCCAGTGTATAAAGTAGTGTTTCCCTTTGCTTGTCCTAAAATCACCACTCTTAAGCTTAAAGTTGCCTTCACCCACCTATATACACAGTTCAGAGATTTTGTCAGTAAGTGCTTTGCTTCTGTGAATGGGGGTATCCTTAAGTAACTGCTATGGAGAATTCTTCAGAGAAGATTTAGAAACACAATGATATATAAAGGATACAGAGACATGGGGAATGACTTACAGGATGTGATCCAGGATAATGATAGCACAGCTATATACAGGGTGACTGCAACATACATGAAATCAACAAAGTGCTGGTCGATTATGATAGTCAATGTCAGTGTTAATAATCAATAATGTTTGGCTTTTAGGAAAGTGGTTATTAGCCTGGGGGGGGTGGCAAAAATATACCTTCTAAATAAGCTTGCTTGAACATTTGTCAGAAAGTTCGTTCAGAGCCTAAATTCACGTTTAGTGTTTTTTGATGCTACGTCACCCTATGGACGTATATTGAACATACAATGATTTTAAAGCTTGGTATCTTTTTTTTTTCTTACCAACAGTTGTCTTGCTATGCTTATCCCATCCTGCCTTCATGAAGATGATTTTTCTTGTTAACTTAAGTGTAGAATTTTACATTAATGCCTATTAAATTTTACCATATCAGACTGGACTCATCATTCTAGCCTATCCCCCCCACTTTTTTTTGATTCAGCATCTGCCATTTGGCCTCCACTGTATTAAAACATCAATCACAGGGTGTCTCTCTCTTAGTCATTGTCAGCAAGATTCTTGCCAGAGTCCCCTTTAATAGGCTTCACCTGGAAGACAGTCATCTACCTGAGAGCCAGGGTGGCTTCAGAAAGGACCAAGGAATGGTCAATATGGTGTTTGCTGCTGGACAACTCCAGGAGAAATGCCAGGAGCAGAGCAGAGGTCTGTACACAACATTCATCAATGTAACCAAGGTTTTCGATACTTTCAGTTGCGAGGACTTATGGAAGATCATGGCAAAATTTGGTTGCCCAGAGAAGTTTATGAGTATTGGCATCAGCTCCATGACGACATACCTGCACAGATTCTGGATAAAGGATGATGCTCTTGTGTTTTCCCAATCATCAGGGGAGTGAAACAGGGCTATGTGCTTGCTCCCATGCTTTTTAGTATGATGTTATCAGTGCTTTTGTCAGAGGCCTTCAACAAGGATGAAAATGGCATCAAGGTCAGCTACCGCACTGATAGTAAATTATTTAACTTGAAAAAGCCACAAGCCAAGATGAAAATGGAGGGAGAGTTCATGCACAACTTTTGTTCACAGATGATTGTGCCCTCAAATCAGACTCTGACGCTGAGACGCAACAGAGTGTGGATCAGTTATCTGTCACATGTGCTAAGTTTGGCCTAATTAATACCAAGAAAGCAGAGGTTCTCCACCATCCAGCACCACACCATCCATACATGGAACCATCAGTTACAGAAAATGGAGAAATTCTGAATGCTATTGGTAAGTTCACTTACCTTGGTGAATTACATTGCAGGGATTTACAAGGAGGTGGTGAATTTGATGTGCACATTTCCAGAGCTGGTTCAGTTTTGGGGAGGCTCCAAAGGAAAGCGTGGAAGAGAAGTATTAGACTGCCTACTAAACTGAAGGTCTACAGAGCTGTTGTGCTGACCTCACTGTATTCCTGTAAAACTTGGACAGTCTACCTGATATCACCACGTGCTAGGAAACTTGAATCGCTTCCATTTGAATTGTCTTAGGAAGATTCTGAAGATCACCTGGCAGGATAAGATACTGGATATTAAAGTCTTTTCTCAAGCTAGACTGCCAAGAATTTGAACTCTATGACTCTCTGTGCAACTTCAATGGACTGGTCACATTGTTCAAATGCCAGATGTGTATTTTCCTATATGATTATTTTACAGAGAGCTCACACAAGGCAACTGTTCACACACAAGTCAGAAGAAGTGATACAAGAATACTTTCAAGTCTCTCTGAAGAACTTTGGTTTTATGCTCCAGACATGTTGGACACTTTGCAAAGGCTTGGAAGTAGAAGTTGGTCATTCACAGGGAAGAGTTAGTAGGCTAGTTTGACTGGAACAGAAAGTGTGCGAACTAACAAAATTAACTAAATGCAGGATCGTGAAGGACACCATTTTATCTGTCTCTTACCCTTCATACACACCTAAATCTCTGAGTAATCTTTCAATATTTAAGCCAGTGTTTGACAGACATGGTGACAGCAGGTACCATCTCCATGAAGTGTCACCTAAAGTGTCTGATGATCTTGAACCAAGAGCAAACCAACAACAAGCAACCAAACACTTTCTTGTTCATACATACCTTCCAGTTAAAGCAGTGAGATGGCATAATAGAAGACTGTAAATGGAGCTAAGAAGACCTAAGTTCAAGTCTAGTCTCTTACATTTACTAGCTGTGTGACCCTGGGCAAATTACTTAAGCATTGTCTGCCTCAGTTTCCTCTTCTGTAAAATGGGGATAGTAATAGAACCTACTTCCAGGAGAAGTTGTAAAGATAATATGAGATAATATTTTTAAAGCACTTTGTAAATCTAAAAGTGATATATAAATGCTGGCTATTATTAGCATTCTAAGTAGGAAGAGTTTATAGGGCATCTTGTTCACATATAAAATGAATAGGTCAGCTTTTCAATTTGCTGTACTGTATTTCTTTACCAGTGGCCTTCCTGGAACAAGGGTCCTGTCAACATTGTGCTGGGATATATTTAGCAAGGGAATACGGACAGATTTTTTTGGTATAGAAAATTCCTTAATGAAGAAATTCCTACTACCAATGAAGGACAGCACTTTCTCTGTAATTCATAATCTTAGAGAGTTGCTTAGAGTACCTGAGAGGTTAAGTTACTCACCCAGGACCACACAATCAGTATATATCAGAAGTGACACTTGGACCCAAACCTTCCAGGCTCTGAGGCTAGCTCTGTATCTACTACTGACTCTTACATATTTAGAAAACTAAAATGAAAAGCAAAGAATATTTAAGGGAGGACTTTTCCAGTGCTGAAAAGTGAAAACTGAAAAATCAGGGTACAGATGTATGAAGGGAGAGCTTCTCTCTTTCCATACCCCACTTCACAAGTAAATCATTGATCTAAAAAGTATAACATAAAGGTTTTCTAATGGTTTCCTTTGGGGTTTTAAATAATAATTTGTAAGGCTGGAAAAATGGGTTGGGGGAGGCGAGGTGGTGCAGTGAATAGAGCACCGGCCCTGGAATCAGGAGGACCTGAGTTCAAATCCAGCCTCAGACATTTAACACTACTAGCTGTGTGGCCTTGTGCAAGTCACTTAATCCCAATTGCCCTGCCTTCCCCCCTCAAAAAAAAAATGAGTTGGAGTCTTGTAGAGGGCTTTAAATGCCAAAACAAGGAAACTGGATTTTACCCTAGAGGGAATAACTGACATTGATTGGGCAAGTAAATGGTATGGTCAGACCTATGCTTTAGGAATAACACTATGACATCTGTATGGAGAATGAATTGGAAAGAGGAGTGGTTGGAATTAGGGAATTAGCCAATTAGTACTGGCTATTGAAATAGCCTAGGTAAAAGGGTCCATAGAAGGTAGGGTCCATTAAAAGTGGAGAGAAGGGCAAAGAATAATGACAACAACCCACCCCCACCCCAAATGACACTAAGAAGCAGGAATAATGGAGGGAGAAGATTTTCTACCCTTAGTAGTCTGACAAATAGAAGTCCTACTGCAGGTTTGGTTTTGTTTATTTCTATTTTCTGTGTTTCAGAAAGTTCAAAATTACAGAACACAGGACGCAAGCAGTCAGTCTCAAGAAGCCTGAAACATCTATTCCATTCCTCAAACAAGTTTGTGAAGACCTTAAAACGGTGCGTTCTAAGTATTGCTTCTAGGAAACACCCTAACCCGTAATCTTGCCTTCCCAGGAATCCACTGGTTTGGGAACAGCAAAATGAAACTTTCTACCCTTGGTGACTCCTCTCACCCCCAAGAGTAGTAAGTTCATTCTTCTCAATGTTTGGAGAAGATGGTAATTTCTCCACTAGTTCTCCCTAGAGGGTTGGAAATACCTAGCAGGAATCATAAGCACATATAATTATATCGAATTTGGTCCTTGCAAAAATATTTCCCTGATTCAGGGTTAGTGAAGGCAGAGGAGATTAAGGATGATGTTTTATTTTGCTTTTTTCTTTCTTTCTAGGGGACTCTATATAGCTGTTATATTTTATTATAAAGATAATATGTTAGTCACCAATGAAGATCAAATACCTATTGTTGAAATCGATGATTCTCACTCCAGTTCCATTACGCAAGATTTTCTGTGGTTCACAAAGGTACACGGGGGTTTTATTTAATACTTTTACCCAAAAATACATCGTCTGTGCATCCCAAGTTGGGAGGAGGAGCAATTTCAGTAAAGTCAATAAAAAAAGCCCTTGACCATTGTTCTTGGGACCCACATTTCAATTTTCCCAGGGGAAACCAATCACTCAGTCAGCAAGCATTTGTCAATCACCTTCCGTGTGCCAGACTCTGTGCTAACTGCTGGGGATATAAAGAAAGGCAAAAAAAAACAGTCTCTGTTCCCAAGGATCTCATAGTCTAACATGCAAGGAACTATGTATAAGTAAGTTAAACACAGGATAAATTGGAGAAAATCAGTAGAAGTAAAGCACTAGGATTCAGGGAATCAGGAAAGGCTTCTTGTCGGAGACACTTTTGCTAGAAATTGAATTCAAGAGTTAGGATACCAAGATCTTAGCCCCAGCTGGACTAGCTGGACATCCCAGCCCCTCTCTAGTCTTCCACCTTTTCATCAGTAAAATGAGGTGGTTGAACTACCTGATCTAAGTTCCTTTCAAATGATAGCTATGTTGGAGTCGGCTCAGAATGGCTGGTGAGAGCTAACTGATAAATTTGCAATGTGTACATTTACAACTTGGAAATCTACAATTGCTACAAGTCAGAACTTAATTTATTGTTTTGATGATTGTCTAGACTTAAGAGGGTGAGAGAGAAAATTGTGAATAATGCAAATTAAACTTAAAAGTATGTCATGAATATCTTTTTTTCCAGAAAGTAGTTGTTGAATATTTTACCAGCATGCCCTTGTTTCCAACCAAAATATGTTCATGTTTCAAGAAAAAGCTACCAAATAATGCCTACGCTTTAAATTTTCAAAGCAAACCAAATGGATTCCTAAATTTAGAGATGAAAAGAAGAGGAATCTAGTCGAATCCCTTCGTTTTACAAATGAGAAAACTGAGACCCAGAGAGATTAAGTGTCTTGCTCCCAGTCATATCAATAATGAGTAGTGGGTTAGGATTCAAACTCAATTTCCATAACTCCAAATCTAACATTCTTTTCCCTTGACACCACTACTCAAATCATAAAACTGGCAAAGATCCAAATGAAGTCATTGTTGTCTACACAATAGATCTGACTGTCTTATCAGTATTCAAATCCTTTTTCAACTAGATAGAAATGATATTTTCTGTAGAACACCCACAACCCATTCTTGGTCAAGTTTAATTTCCCTTTCATCACTTTGATGCAAGACTTGAGCCACACACTAGCCAAAATAAATAAATAAAATGGAGGTGGGGTGGAGAGAGGATGTTCTTTAGAATGCAGAAAATGACTCCATACCTGTTTTGCAGTTATCTTGTATGTGGGAAGATATCCGGTGGTTGCGGCAAACTGTACCTATTTCCATGTCCTCGTCCACAGCACTGCAGGCCAGGCAGAAGATGCTCACAGCCACAGCTCAGCTACAGGTGAGGAACCGAATTTCCACTCTAAAGGTCCAAGATTCACTTTGTGGAGGGCTCCCTATCAAGCTCATCCCTCTCAGAAATATTCACAAAAAGCCCCAGAGTGGGGACAGGTGGCTTTCTCCCTTCATGGCTCCCAAGAAGTATTGGTGGTTGGTTATTCAAGAGCTATGCTTCTACTAGGGATCTATTTCCTGACAACCAGCCACAGACATACATGGTTTTGCATACCTTCAGGGACATGGATACAGTCTCTAAGAATCTGTGAAGAGTCTGGAGGAAAGTGTCTGGAGAATAGAAAGCCACTAGCATTGTCTCATAGGGTAAAGTGGACTCAGGGTAATAATTTGGAAGATAAAGCGTAGACATTCCCAATGTAGTTTTGTGGCCTCTTTTTTTTTCTTTTCCTACTTTGCTTTTTTTGCTTCTGCAGGTTTTACCTTTAATCCTGAAATTATTCTTAATCCTCTCTTACCATCAGCCCACACAGATCAGGTCTCAGAGCCCCCCAAGGATACTTGTAGGTTACAGAGCTCTTCCTAGAAATGGTATTGAATTCCAAGCTGGCTGGGGAGACAGAGTATTTGTCTCTGCTGTGTTTCCCTTTCGTGGTTTCCTGGTATTATGTGAATTTATGGTTCTGAGCACTCAGTCTTATCCCCTGCCTGGAGTGGGGTCACTGGTCTGTGGGATGTTTCTGGGTTATCCATTGCTGATTGAGTTGGGGAATGGGGGGAGAGGGTTATCCATTTAATTGATACAATTGGAATTTTTTTTAGACTTCCTAGAATACTTTCATAGAAAGCCAGTGCACACCAAAAAAGAAGGGGTAAGGTATACGGGGGAAGGGAAGAAAGGGAAGACAGGGACATGAAGGTGAAGTGAATATAATTTGCTTGTCGGCTACCATTAGAAAAGTAGAGTGAGACACAAAAGACTGAATCCTATTCTAAGTAAGAGAGGAGGTAGGAAGAAAGTTCCATTAGCTCCTGGATCACCATGCCATATTGAAATGATTATGGACTTTTGGCTCACTTCTGGACTTGATTTTCTAGTCTCTGGCTGTCCATCATAAATGTTCACTCCAGGTCCATCCATTTGTGAGTCTTAGTATACTTTCCCTTTTTTATGAACATTCAGTAGAAGGTTTTTCCTCTATTGAAGACTTTCTTTAAAAGTGCTGTAAAACTCTATAGCATCAATCCTCTAAAAGCCTGGTGGGATGCTCATAGCTGTACTTCAGAAGTCAGTGCTTGGTATGTTTGCCTTGGGAGTCACCTAAAGAGGTCAGATATTTACTGGTTGTCCAGATGCTCTGGGTAAATTCCTCAGTTTCCTCTGCAAAATGAGGGAGTTGGGTTAATTGAGCTCTAAGATTCCTTGCAGCTCTATAGTTATGACCCTATGACTCAGATCTACCAAAAGAACCTTGTTTTAAAGTAGATTTTTGTAGCAGGCCATTGGACTGTGTCAAGTCCAATGATAGCATGACAGAGAGGTCATAATGTCTGCATTTTCAGCCACTTAATCAAGGAAAATTCTTCCAATGAGACATACCAAGTCCTCAAAGGGTGTTTGATGCAGTATTTTCCATCCAAATGAGTCTCCTTCATTCCCATCCATCTAATGGGTTCATCATTAGCTCTCTGCTTCCTCTTGTCCTATTTCTTAGCACAACCAGAAAATAGCCATATACCCTCCCTTACACAGTCTCTCATCAGAGATCTGACACCATCTAATCTGGCACTTCTCCTAAAAAAATGTAATCCCAGTTCTTTGACCTTTTCTAATAGGACCCATTATCCAAATTTTTAATTACTTTGTCTGCTTTCCTCCAGAACCAGTTATGTAAAATCTCTGGAAACGTCAAAGCCATGAAAAAAAAATGAAAAAAGCCTGTTATGTTATCCCTGACCCCACCCTGGCCAAAAGGAGTGAAGGAAATTTGTGTAAAAACTGAAATGTCATTCAATATTTCTTCAAAGCACATATTTAAAGTAATTTGGTTAATTTAAGAACATGAAAAGTATTAGCCAAACCTTGGTTTGCTTGTAGAATCAATCACCCTGCTTGGTGTATTGTAAAATATTTAGATAATAATTATTAATGTGTTTCTTTGACAGAAATTAAGAATGTATTGATGGTCTTAATTTTTGCTATTAAAAAGTTGCATTTTGGGGAAACTGATTTCTCTGTATTTTTTTTGTCAGCTTATGAAAAGCATGCAAAAAGATAAGAACTGAAGAGATTGGCAATGTCGAAATAAATCCAAGTCCTTTGAGACCTTGGCAAAAAGACAGAAGCGACATCTGCTGATTTTCATGTCAAAAGTTAACAAGAGGAAGGTCATAAGCAAAGAAGGCAGGGCCAGCTGGAGAGTTAGAAGCACCTCACTCCTGCATCAAAGAGTTGGTCTCTACTTGCCTATCCTTAGTGTCCTCCCTTCAGAGATTTGGAGCTAGAAAAGCCCATAGAGATGGGCCTAATTCTACATGTTATCTCCTTTTGCTGATGGAGAATCTGAGGTTGTAGGTCACATTGGGAGTAAGTGCCAGACTCAACTCTAGTTTCAGTTACAGATGCAGTTCTTTCCTCTATACCACAAAAGGATTGCTCTGATATTAGGGAAAGGGAACAAACATTTGCATAGCATTTATTACCTAGCATAGTGCCAGACACTTTAACAAATATTATCTCATTAGATCCTCACAGTAATCTTTCAAGGTAAGGGCTGTCATGATCCCCATTTCACAGTAGAGGAAACTGAGGCAAACAGAAAAAGGGACTTGCTGAGAGTCTCACTGCTAGGAAGTGTCTGAGGTTAGATTTGAAACCAGATCTTCCTGACTCTGGGCCCAGCATTCTACCCACTGTACCGTCTAGCTTTCTCAACAGAGGCACTGCCACAGAAAATTTTGTGTTATTCTCATTAAAGTTTTCTATGGAATAGTTTTTTAAAAAATCATTCTGTGGTAGTAAAGTGTTGTCACAGTACATAAACAACTTAGCTTTAACATAATTCTTTTTTTAAAAAAGAATTTCCTTAATTCAAACCTTGTCAATTTTCCTTGGGGAAATTCTATCTTCCAGAAATAAATCTTTGTCTTAGTTCTCATATCTCTGCCGTTCACTTCCTCCAACTTCTCCGTATCACCTCAAATAGAACTCCACCCTCTGATAAAGGGTGATACTGAGTCTATAGCAGGAAGGTGACCTCACAATCTCTGAAAGTTATACTTATTTTTCAATTCCTAATTCAGAGCTTACGTAATTCTTGATTCTCATTTCCTGTTTAACTTGTGGGTCCACTGTGATGTCCAGATTTTTTCCTTACTAGGGGATAATGATGATGATGGAGGTAACTATCGTTATTATTCTGTGACACTTGAAAGTTTATGGAACACTTTACATTTGAGTTATATAATAATCCAATAAGATAGATTTTATTGTTATTCCCATTTTATGGATGAGGAAATGAGACTGAGATTAAGTGACTTGCTCATGAACCCACAGTCAAATCAAGTCAACAAGCATTTGTTATAAATTTTCTATGTGCAAGATATTATACTCTGTATTGGGGATATAAATATAGAGCTACCAGATGGCATTCATTCCCACACCCTACACTAATTCCAGGATCCCCTGTCCATGTGCTTCCTGCCCTGGTGCCTCATCTCAGTCCTCTTGAAAGAGTTCAAATGCTCTGCAAGCAGGCACATTTCTGGCTAGACCCCCAACCCCAGTGTCCAAAGACCTCCCTGTCTCTCTCCTTAAGCCTCTGTGGGCTGGAAAAATTACTTCCTGTGACTTTTTCTTGCCTTTCCTGATCAAAATTTGGTCTGATGCATTTTCTAGATCTTTGTGGAGATTTGATTAGGAGCTTGGCTTTACTGCTTCCCCAAACTCAACCACCTTTTGAACTTGAACTTTCTCAAAGGATTGGTTTATTTTGCTGAACGGTTTTCCCCCCTCTTCTTTATTCTCTGTTATAAAGGATGGCTCTTGAGGTCATGGGAGGGAGGGAAGAGGAATATACTTGGAAATGTAGGTTATGTAAACAAAAGATATTAATAAAATTTATTTGGGAAAACAAAAGGAATATTATATAGAGGAAGCAGCAAGTAATCTAGGTCACTCTGAAAGGACAGCTTGGAGCCACATTGTGAAGTGCTTTATATACCAAAGAGAGGAGTAAATATTTTATTCTAGAGGCAATAGGGTTTTTGAGCCTTACTGAATAAAGAGATTGACATAGTCAGACCTTTGCTATGTGAATATTAATCCAGCAGTTATGTAGAAAAAGGACTGAAGAGGAAAGAACCTGGTAGTGGGGAGAGATTTACAGGTATTGAGCTGGAATTTTCTATTGCAATTTTTGTGCCTCTTGCTAGAATGTGTTCAGCCAGAGGGTGAAGCTGGTCTGCAATGCCTTCTGTCAAGTATGTTTTGATGATACCGTCTATCTTAGTGTTAAATCTACATCAGCATTTTCTGAGAATTATCACAGAATAACCCTGTGTCTTTTATGACAGCCATAATTTTTTTCTTTGCAATTTCACCTAAGCTATCAATAACACAATTCATTTCTAGAATTTACTTGGAACCCACAACTTGGGAAGAGTTTACTATGAGCCCATTAAGGATCGGCATGGAAACATCGTCATAGTCACAATCAGAGAGGTGGAAACACTCTATTCGTTTTTCAACGGTAAATGGATGCAGATATCAAAGCTACAGAGCCAGAGAAAATCACTGTCAACGCCAGAGGAGCCAACAGCCCTAGACATCTTGGTCATAACCATCCAGGTAGTGGTTTTTCTCTGTTTACTTTTATGTGTGGAATTCCAAACACTTTTGAACACAGACGATAATATTAGATCCTCTTTGTATTATGCCCCCAGTTAGAAAGCACTTCTGTACCTTTTATACCATTTGAACCTTATGACAAGTATTATTATTACGCCCATTTTACAGATGGGAAAACCAAAAGGAGTAAGTTATTTGCCCAAGATTATATAGCCAGTGAATGCTTGAATCCCAATGTGTCCTGACTCCTAGTACCGAATTAGGTACTGCAAGTACCCAAACTAGGAGCCATAGTGTGACCTCAAGAATTGTGTGGTCAGCCAAATGAAGGATGAAAAAAAAGGTCACATCCCACCCTCACAGCAATGTCTATTATGGGGTTTGTCTCCAACACAACAAAATCTACCTTAAGCTCCTAATGCTCCCCAGTTTTGCTTGCTTCCTCCATTATACAGACTCCTAAACTCTTCTTTTCTGAGCCATGTGGGCCCACCAGGGTAGTTCTCATTTAACCACTCTACAGGCACTCACAAAAGTAGTGGGGCAGGTGCCAGTGGGAAAACTCCCCACCCTCAACATTCCCAGCTCCTATCCCCTGGATTACCTTGTGGTGCCAGTGGGTACTCTTCAGAAGATAAACTCTAACAAAATAGTGATCACTGAATAAGAGTCCTACCTCTCACCTTTTTGTTTTGTTTCAGCCAGAAAAAGTAACATGAGACGAAAAGGTATAGATGGGTTGTAATCTTCATCACAGAGCTCATCAGCTTGGCATTTACCTCAAACTTAACCCTTTTCCAAATTTCCTTATTACTTAGAGGATATCACAAACCTTCAGTCACTCAGGTTCACAACCTTGACATCATCCTCCACCACTCACTTTTTCTCAAACTGCAGATGTAATCAATTACCAACTGTTATCATTACTGCCACAGCCTTTCTCCCAAACATCCCCTTTTCTTCACTTACACAGCCACCACCCTAGTTCAGACCTTCATCATATCTCACCTGGATGATTTCAAAGAGTTTTAATTGGTCTCCTGCCTCATCATCAACTTTGCAGCCAGAGTGATTTTCTTAAATTTCAAGTTTGTTCATATCAGTCCCCTATTCAATAAACTTTAGTGGTTCCCTACAGACTCTAGAATGAGATATCATTTCATCTTCTTCTCATGCTTTTTAAAGCTTTCTATTTTGTGTAAGTTTGATAATACAAATATTTATTATTATAGTAGTATATGATTATGATATATAAATAAATGTAAACATATGATGGGTTGCATGTTGATCCTTGGTGTTCAAAGAGGACCATAATGCATTCACCACGTTGGGATCAAGGTGCAATGTGTCCAATTGTGGCTGATCAGACCAATACAAGTTCCAAAGGCTCTGCCACAGGGTGGGGCATAGGAGTATGTTTGCTCAAAGATGTTTTATTGATAGGGGTAAGCACTCAGAATTGTTTGGAGGCCACTACCCTGGACCAAGAGCTTTAGTAACTAAATATCAAGGGTCGTTTTAGTGAATACTAGTGAAACAAGTCAGGGTGGGAGATAGGGGAAGGCACTCAACCAGCTCTGTATCAAGGACAGAAAACATGCAGCCAAGATCTTGTAAGGCTAAGAAAAGAGTCCTCATTTATAATAACAGGGATAATAATAAAAACAGCAATAATAATAAAACATGTGTATAAATTTGAGGGTTTGCAAAGAACTTTATACTTATTTGAGCATCACAAAAATCTTCTAAAGTAACACTATTATTATTCTCATTTTGTAAATGAAGAAACAAACTGAAAAGTTAAGTGACTCACCTAGGGTCACACAGGTAGTGTTTAAGGCATGATTTGAATTCTGGTCTTCCTAACTCCACGTCCAGGACTTTTTCCACCATGTCAACTCACTCCTTCCCCATACCCAGAAGTAAAGAGAATTGACACTGTCTGCATCCCTAAATGACCATTCCTTCTCCTGTCCTCTAGGAGGGCATAATCTAAACACTGGTTCTCAACCTGTGGGTCGTGACCCCTTTGGGGGTCAAATGACCCTTTGACAGGGGTCACAGGGGTCACCTAAGACCATCAGAAAACTCACTGCTCCTCTATCCATCTCCAGGCAGGTCCACCCACATGAAGACACACCCACATACAAATATTAAATGGTTGCGGCATTAGAAAGGTTGAGAACCACTGATCTAAGATATAACAATGGAAGCAGGTAAATGGGTGGAGGAATTATTACTGACCATAGGAAAATGATATTAAAACAGAACTGTAATAGTCTTAGGGACTTCAGTGTAGGAAGAACATTGTTTGTTAGGCTAAAGTGTGTCCAGAGGAAAGCAACCAGAATGGGAGAGATCTTTGTGACATATGCGAATCAGGTGAAGAAACTAGAGGTGCTGGGAGATTCGTGGCAGCTGTCCTCAAGTATTTGAAAACCTGTCTGGTGAAAAGTTGATTGGGCTTGTTTTTCTTGGCAGAACTAGGAATAATGTATAAAAGTTGCTAAGGCACATACAAATTTAGACTTTATGGGAGAGGTAAACATCCAAACAATGAGTTATCCGGTAGTGGAGTGGGCTGCCTTGGAGGGGTGGTGGGGATGGAGGAGAGGGGAGGTAGCAACTTCCTTCCCTCTCATTAGAGGCTGGAGATCTTTAAGCAGATGCTAGATAACCAGTCGTCATGTAGCTTGTAGAAAGAGGCTTGCTTCAGGTACAGGATGTCCTCATTTGCTGCTGAGGTCCTCTCCAATGCTGGAATTTTGTGACTCTGGACTTGTAACTAGGTAAATAACATCACCTGTAGATCAAAAGTAAAGACGCTGGTATTTTTCATGTGCAAAGCATCACCTCTAGTCTCTGTACCTTTGCGCTGGCTGTCCTCTACTCCAAGGTCCTCCATCCTCACCTTCCTCCCTTGGAATCTTTCCTTCCTTCAAGATTCAGCTGAACTTCCACTTTATGCAGGAGGCCTTTCCCAGTCCCCCTAGCTGCTAAGGCCATCCGCTCTTAGGTTCCCTTCCATTTATTCTAAATGTATTTTGTATACTCTCCCTCCCAACCTCTGTATACATTAGCTTAAAGCTGTGACTACAAAGATGAAATAAGGCACAGTTAGTCAACTGACTTTTTTTTGAGGCAGTTGGGGTTAAATGACTTGCCCAGAGTCACACAGCTAGCAAGCGTCTGAGACTGAGTTAGTCAATTGATAATTCAGTCTATCAACAAGCATCATTAAGCATCTAATATTTGCCCAGTACCATGCTATGCACTGGAGACAGAAAAACAAGCAAAAGAAACACTCTCTCTGACCTCAAAGAATTTACATTCTAACAAGGGAAGACAACTCATAAAAGGTATCTAAAAAGCAAGGGTTCGGGAAATTAGGAGAGCCATAATCAGAGTCAGAAGAGGGATTAAGGATGACTGACCTAAGACCCTTCCTCAAAATGAAAATTCTAAGAGGAAGCCACTAATGGGAAAAAGTGACCAATGGTGGAAGGCTGTTCCAAAGTAAGAAAGCTACAGAAACAGTTAATTCCTGGAAATTCCAACAGTGTTCTAATCTGACAGTAACATTTACTAATCTGCTTCATTTCATTGCTGAGATAATTTTAAGATAAGGCATGAAGGGTAGGAAGTGTGCCCTCAGTAGGAGTATGTGCTCTGAAAGGGTCTTCCTGTAGTACAAAAGGTTTGCATCAAACCATCCCATAGTCTCTCACTCCATTCCTGTTTTTTCTCCATTCCATTATAACCAGTAACACAGTAAGGATCTACCTTCAAGGACCTTATATTCTAATGAAATATACATACATACATATATGTATACACACATATATATGCACACACACATATATATATACAAATATGTATATAATATATATTTTTCTTCAATTCTACATAAAGGATAAAGAGTACATAGAGAGTATATAGAGAGGAGGATGAAGGAGAGAGGTGAAGGGGAGAAAAGGGGAAAGAGGGAGAGAATATACATATATATTATATATGTATATACACATAATAGAGAGAGAATATAGAGAGTATGTGTATATTGAGAGTGAAGGAGAAAGAAGGAGGGGAGAAGAGAGGAGAGAGCAGAAAGGGGAAGAGAGAGAAGGAAAGGCGCAGGAGGAGAGAGAGCAGTGAAAGAGAGGGAGGGGAGAGAGAAAGCAGGCAAAATACATTTAGAATAAATGGAAAGGAACCCAAGAGAGGATGGCTCTAGCAGCTAGGGCAATGGTTCTCAACCTTCCTCATGCCACGACCCTTTAATATTCGTATGTGGGCGTATCTGCATGTGGGCAGACCCACCTGGAGACAGATACAGGAGCAGTGTCTCGGTTCCTAAGGCCATCTGAAATACGTTTTCCGATGGTCTTAGGCAACCCCTGTGGACCCTTGTGAAAGGGTCATTCGACCCTCAAAGGGGTCACGACCCACAGATTGAGAACTGCTGAGCTAAGGGGACAGGAAGAGGTCTCCTGCAGAAAGTGGAGGAGGTTCAGGTGAGTCTTGAGGGAAAAGCAAAGATTCCAAGAGGGGAAGGTGAGAATGGAGGACCTTGGAGTAGAAGACAGCCAGGGCAAAGGTACAGAGACTAGAGGTGATGCTTTATACATGAGGAACAGCAAATAGCTGTTCAGCAGTACAGCTGAATTGTAGAGTGAGGGGAAGGGAGGAAAGAGTCAGAAAACCATAAAAGAATCAAATCTCCAACCTTGGTCCCATTAGCACCGCTAGGTCTGCTCTGACCAATCAAGCGATCCAGCCCACTAATATACTTAATCCCTAGCCAAAGGGGTGCCCAGTATGAGTGTGTGTTTCAATTTTTTGTTTTGTCCTGAGCCCTGACAAGCTATGGTGTGGGCCAGGAAGGCTAATTGGAAAAAAACCCAAAGCCTCTAGACTAGATTTTATAGGATTTTGATTCATATGAAATTGATAAAGAAGGCAAAGGAAAATCCCACTAGCTCATTTGCAGATTTCTTTTTCATCATTTATAAACACATGCTCAAGGAAACATTTAAAACAATCATAATCAATTGAGCTTTTACGGGGTGACTAATACACTAATCCCCAAAGGGATAAACTGAGGTCTGGGCTACCTTGGGTTTTCAGTATTGCTCCCAGAAATACCATTCAGGCCCCAGCATGATATAATACCTGGTTTCTGCTAGACTTATTCCATTAAAAATGTGTTACAGGTGCAGAGAAATTCCAATCTGGGCAAAGGTTGTTAGAGGAGACCAAAAATAGAGGCGGGATCAGGTTTCCACCCAGATCCAAGTGGAAAATTTACCCCTGCTGACTGGCACATTCCTGCCTGATGTCGTTTTCTCTCTTCCCCTCTGAACCCTCCCCCCATTTTGCCCCACCCCTTTGCAGGTCATTTTCTTGGGGTATAGAACCACTGGGGCAGGTTTCCAGGCAAGTGCCAGCACTCCTGGAAGTGAGGTACTCATTACGTGGCAAAGGGCCCAGCCAAGGCTCAGATGTCAGCATGAAGCTGGAGATAAGGCCTAGTGACTTCCAAGATCCCAGGCAGGCTGGACAGTCCCTATGGTGCCTAACATGACTAGCACAGACTGTGCAGTTTGCCTCCACCCTAACATATACACACCCAGAGCTCTCCCAGGAGGCCTTTAGCTACTTGCTGAGTTTCCCGTTGAAAGCGTCACCACTCGTGGGTTCCATGATGGCTTAGTCCTATTCAGGTACCACAGTCTTCATCGGGATTGTTGTGACCACAATGTTTGATGCGTATACTTCATTTTCCTCATCTGTAAAGTAAGGGTAATACTTGAACCACTTCCTCAGTATGTTGTGGTAGAAATTCCATTCAATTAAGAACCTACTATGTTCAAAATTAGGGCAGCTAGGTGGCACAGCGGACCGAGTGCTGGACCTGGAGTCAGGAAGACTCATCTTCCTGAGTTTAAATCTGGTCTCAGACACTTACTAGCTGTATGACCCTGGGCAAGTCACTTAACCTTTTCTTCCTCAGTTTCCTCATCTGTAAAATGAGTTAGAGAAGGAAATGGCAAACTACTCCAGTATCTTTGCCTAGAAAACCCCAAATGGAGTCAGGAAGAGTCAGACATGACTGAAATGACTCAACAACCACAAAAATGTTCAATAACATGAATATATAATTTTAGTATCCCTTCAATTCTACAAGCAAATAGTATCTACATGGCCATGACTTAACACTTGAAGATTGGCAAAGCAATTGGTATATATGAATCCATTCGATTCTCATAACAACCCTGTGAAATAAGTGCTAGTATTATTCCCCATTTTATAGGAGGAAATTGAGGCTCAGAGACACTTGACCAGGAGCTCATGCAGTGCCTAAGACAGGATCTGAACCACGTCCAATGTTCTATCTACTCTTCCATGCTATCTTGCAGAGCACTGATAATATTGCTTATTGACCCTTTGTTGGTGGTGTTGGGTTGATTTTCAGTCATGTCTGACTCTTCTTGACCCCATCTGGGGTTTTCTTGGCAAAGATACTGGAGTGGTTTACCATTTCCTTTTCCAGCTCATTTTACAGATGAGGAAACTGAGGCATAGGATTAAGTGATTTGCCCAGGGTAGCACAGCTAGTGTCTAAGATCAGATTTGAACTCAGGTCTTCCTGACTCCCCACCCATTGCTCTATCCATGGTACCACCTAGCTGCCCCATCATGCTGAGCATTTAACAACCAGTTCTTATTAGAGCTGGCTTCAGGACAACCCTGGTTAAGTGACTTGTCCTGGATCACACAGCTACAAGGTATACCACTCAGGATTTGAAAGGTCTTCCTAAGTCTAAGCACAACATGAACTGCAGTAATCTATGTTCCTATAAAGGACAGAGCAAAAAAAAATGGCTAATTGGTAGTCGAAACCCAAAATTAAAAGAACTCGTATATATGACTGCTTAGCCAATGTCAAGGATGTCTGATAGATCATCAAGAATGGGAGAAGTGCTCCCAGGTTACACTAACACATTGCCTAGGTGGCACAGTGGATTGAGTCCTTGCTTCAAGTCAAAAAGACCGGAGGTCAAATCATGACTTAGACACTCCCTAAGTGACCCTGAGTAAATCATTTAATTTCTTTTGGTGAAACTTTCCCAATTTGTAAAATGAGATTGATAATAGAGCCTACCTCCTAGGGTTGTTATGAAGAAAAATGGAGATAACATATCCAAAGGGCTTTGCAAACCTTAAAGTGTATATAAATATTAATTATTATTATTATTGTTTTTAGTGGGTCCTGTGTTTCCAATTGACTATGAGTTCTCTCTCCAGTGACAGAGACCACCTTTAAATTTCTTTTGTGTAACCCTGCCCCTGTGGGTCCTACCCCTGCCTCTCCCATGGAGCTCAATGCACAGTAGCAGGCTTGCAAGCTGGGCATCAGACATGACTCCCCACCCACATATCCAATCTGTTGCTAAGTCCTGTGGTTTCTATGTTCCCAGCATCTCTTTTCGACACCCCTTTCTCCCCTCTGATGGTGCCACCACTCTGCTACAGGCCCTTAGCACCCCACTCCTGGACCACAGCAATAGCCTGGTGGGTCTCCCCTGGCTCAAATCTCTCCCGATTCCAGTCCTTCTACTCAGCTATCAATGATCTTCCTGATGTACAAGTCTGATCATGTCACATCCCTGCTCAATCAACTCCAGTGGCTCCCTGTTGCCTAAAGGATCAAACACAAAATCCTGTTTGACTTGGCCCTGCCCCCTTCTAGTCTTTCAGCTCTACTTACTTTAATGGCCAGCACATACTTGTAATCCTGCTCCACTGGTTTTCTTCCTGTTGCTCACGTAACACATTCCTACTCCACGACTTTTCACTGGCCCTCCCCCAGGCCTGGAATGAGCTTCCTCACTTCCACCTCCTGGCTTCCCTGGCTTTTTTCAAGACTTATCTCAAATCCTACTTTTGCAAAAGGCCTTTCCTGGTCTTCCCTCTTCATACCTCCCCTTTCCCGGGCCCCCAACCATAGTTACTTCCCTATGCAATCACCTTCCATTTACCAGGTATATATTTTGTATGTACCTGCCTGTTTCCATGTTATCTCCACCCCCATCAGAATGTGAGCTCCTTGAGAGCAGGGGCTGATGTTTTTGCCCCCCTCCTTTAGCACAATGCTGGCCACATAGAAAGCACTTAATAAATGGCTTCTAATTGCCATTCCAGCTCTTTCCCATGATAATCCTTGAAAAAAATGTAAAAACAGACATCAGATCATGCCAAAGACTACTTGTTTCTTGACTCAACATCCCAAGTACCCCAGTGGATACTCTTATAGCAAGATTTTTTTACCCTCCTTTTTACTTTTTCTGATTGTTCTCTAACTTACTGAAAATACAGTTCCCAGAACTAAACACAATATTCCCAACATGAATTGATAAGGGCAAAGACAGGTGAAATTCCCACTTACTTCTTTCAGGGCACTATGACTTTCATTAAAGTCTAAGATTTCATTCATTTTTGATTTTTGTCTGTCATCAGTCCACATTTATTAAGCACCTACTATGAGCCAGGCAGGCTCTGTGCCAAATCCACCCCATTGACAAATATTGAACTGAAATCTAGCTTTAGTTCCCCCATCCTGTTCCTGATGACTTTTTTAATCCAAATGTAAGACTCTACAAGACCCCAACAATGATGACAGCAATCTTGATTTCTCAGCCAAATTGTATTAGTGAGCCAACCATTCTGTAATCAAGTCTCAGCAAGGAGAAAAATCCAAACATCCTTGTGAAACTTTTTTCTTCCCTCAGGACATCTTGTCCTACCAGAAAAGGAGCCAGCAGCGTCTCCCTCCTGGATTATACCTTGGTTACCTGAAACTCTGCAGTTCTGTGGATCAGATCAAAGTCCTTGTCACCCAGAAATTGCCCAACATTCTCTGCCATGTAAAGATCCGAGACAACAGCAATGTTTCCAAGTGAGTTATCTGGAGGGGTTTGGGGGGAGGGCAAGAGATTCCTTCTGCCAAATCATTCATAGGATTCAATGATTAGTTTTTACTGAGATGAACCATTGGCAAGAGAACGTCCCCAGGGCAACATTCAAGGTAGGTCCTCCCTAGACAGCAATGAGGAAGATGCCCTGAGGGCCTTGAGAGAGTTGCCCACATTCATTGTCTTTTTCTAGGAAGCAGGAACAATAACAAGAACAGGAATCCTTTGAAAATGCCCTAGGAGCTTGGCATTGAGGGCACTTACCCCACCATTTTTAAAAAGGTTGCCCAGTTCTGGTGGCATGAGCCAGCATTACAGCAAGTACCCAATTAAAATTACAGTAATAATTCTCAGCAACCCTTACAGGGCCTGGACATTTGTCACAGGTTTTGCGACTCCAAATTCAGAAATCTTTCCACTATACCATGATGCTCTCTGGTACTGAAAGCAAAAGAATTGAATCATGCTCAATAGAAAAAAAAAAAGAGAGAGAGAGAGAGAGAGACAGTGTACAGTGAGCCAAAAAATCCAGTTTCTACTCTCTATAAAGGAAGGCTTTTGGAGGAGTTCAATACTCCGCCCTCCATCCCTCCAATCAGAAGGGAGAAGAGGCCAAGGGAGGTGGTGTCACTCAAGGCTTGAATTAACAGCAAGATGAGGAGATGAGCTTAACCTGGGAGGGGCATCTTGTTCCATGGAATGGAAACCAGGCAGAGTAGCAGATGCAGAGTGGAGTGAGCCATAGGCATTTACATAGGCAATAGTTTATTAAATATGGCAAAATTGCAAAGAGAACTGTTAAGCCTTCTCATCGGGCTCTGTTGCTCATTTGGCCCCTCAAAACTTTCTCCAATAATCTCCTTCCATCATTCTTTCTTAGGGTGTTGGAAGAATCGTTCAGAAACACCCATTGCCTACCCCTGCGTCTACCATAGATTAGGGCAAATATCAAGGGAAGGGGTTCCATGTTTAGGATCCACCTGCTGTCAGCTCTGCACACCAGAGAGAAGCAAAGCAAGAAGACAAATGATTCTTTGCCTTCTCACCGGCTAAGCAAGAATAACAATACTGATTGATTTTGTCCTACTCTGGTCCCATCGACCACCTACAACTGTCATAGAATCATAGATTTAGAATAGAAAGGGACGTTAGACGCCATCTAGTTCAAATGCCCTCATTTTATAAATGAGGACCTAAGGCCCAGAGAGGTTAAATGATAGTGTGCCAAGATCACATAAATGTTAAGTAGAAAAGCAAGAATTTAAATTCAGGTCTTTGGACTCCAGATCCAGCACCCTTTCCTCCAGATCCTGCTGCTTCCCACCTGGTACTCTTACTGCAGCAATGGCCTCTGAATAGGCTCCTTCACTGGTATGTAACACCCTGGGCATTATGACTGAAACAGTAGTTAATGGTCCCCCTTCAGTTCTTTGCCTCCGTCTCTGCTTCCTGTGCCCAAAGAGAAAACTGATATGCCATAGCTGAAGCAAATGCTTCTGTCCAATAATCAATACCCTCGTTTAAGGCCTGCCAGATCAGACAGCAACTAGTCCCCATATCTTTGCCTAGAAGCCCCCAGACACCATCTCCTCCTTCTGATTCTCAGGATAGTCAGGCAAGAAGACTTCAGATCTCAAAGGCAACAGGGGAAGCATTCAATCCAGTCCATCCACTATGTATAAGTTTCGCTACCACTGTCCTCTTGAACACCTTCTTCCTGTCAAGAGCATGTATTGAGTATAGTCTTAAAGGTGAAAAGAGAAAAACATGGTGATCTTCAGAAACATCATATTATTCTTTTCTCTAATCTCAAGCTACAAATGTCAAAAGGCCTGAGGGAAAATAATAATTTAAGGGGTAAAAGAGGAAAACAAGGCAAAATAGAGATCAGGCCTTCAAACCAAGAAGACCTGGATTCTATTACCACTTCAAATATGTATAGTATGTGTGATCCTAGGCAAGTCACTTAACCTCCAATTATCATAGATCACTCTCTAAGACTATAAGTTGCCAGTCTTAAATGGTTGAAACAAATAGAGCACCGGCCCTGGAGTCAGGAGGACCTGAGTTGAAATCCAGCCTCAGACATTTAACACTTACTAGCTGTGTGACCTTTGGCAAGTCGCTTACTCCCAATTGTCTTGTCTTCCCCCCTCCAAAACAAGTGGTTAAAACAGTGCCAATATGCATTAGTAGATGGAATTTGCTCAACTGGGGGTTCCTTATATCAAATAAATAGCAGATTCAGTCCCTCCACCCACCCTTCCCTACCCTGTGACCATCCCCATGATCCCGGACATAGAAGGAGCACCAGTTTGATTTGCATTCATTCTTCCAGTGTTAACCCTAACACATTTCCTTGGTCACTAGTCAGAGTCTGGTTTGCAAAAACCACAAATCCTTATCACTTTCATGACAATTCTACCATGTCACCCCGCAAGGATGGTTGGAGGATGGTCAGCTAAGTATTTGATATGCCAGAAAAAATAGATGTTTGGTGACAATTGTACCAATTTGGGGGGACAACGGGGTGTGGGGAATGAGTCTACTGATGATATCAGTGTAGGGAATTCCATCCATTGTGCCAATTGGCAACTCATCTATAGGACATCATGCTGATAGGTTTGGTCATTTGTTCATGGTCATATATGTGTCAGAGACAGGAGCAATATATAACACTCCCTCTCTCTGCTAACTTATATTTTGTTTTAGGTCCCCCCAAAAATAATTTTGATCATTGAAACCTTTAAGTTTTATCCTTCTATGTGCCAATCAAATACAGCTCATTTTTTATCTCCCTCATTACCCATAGAAGGCATGAACATTCATTTTCTGAGAGTAATCCGAGGCTGAAGGCCTTTGCGACATCTGACAGCAAACGAGGTGGATGTGCACACAAATGTAGTTCTATTATCATTTGGGTCTCCTTTCTCACTGGACCAAAGGGTGCATGTTTCCCTTCCCTGTATGGGAATTAGAACAGTACAGTGAGTAGGAGAATAGAGACTTTGCAAAAGAGGTGATTGGTGAAAAGAAAGTGTGCTTTCCTATTAAAAGTTTATCCAAGGGTGGGGAACCTGCAGCCATAAGGCCACATGTGGCCTTCTAGGTCCTTAAAGTACAGCCTTTTGACTGATTCCAATCTGTCCTGTAAAATTTTGATTCAGTAAAAAGGCCACACTTAAGGACCTACAAGACCACATGTGGCCTTAATGCCACAGGTTCCCCACCCCTGGGTTATACCATAATTAGCTTGGCTCTCTGACCCACAGATTAGTGGCTAGGCTGTCATAACCTTTCACAAGGAAGCCCCATATAGGGATTACATATGGATGGGAAACTTTTCATTACTTCCTTTTCTTCCTCAGGAGGAGGGTTTCCCTTTGGGCATTTTAAGGGCATCTTCTCAGTCCCTGAAACACTACAAAAGGAAAACAGAGCCAAATAAGAAGGTTTGGAAGCTGTGGGAAATAGGGTGGCTCCCAGGACCCCTCAGTGATCCTTTCGAAGCTTCTCTGAACAGAAACATTTGGAATACAGATCTTGGGATCCTAGATATGAACTTGGCAGGGATCTTAGGGGTCGTCTGGTCCTACATCCTCATTTTATAGATGCCCAGAAGCCCAGAGAGATTGCTTTGCCCATGGTCACACAGGTAATAAGTGGCAAAGCTGGAATTTGAGCGTGGGTACTTTGACTCCCAAACTAGCATGCTCCTCACAGTCTGTCTCCTGTGGGTGTGTGGATCAGATGTGCTCCCCGCCAGCATGACTATTCTTTAACCTTCCCTACTGTGTGACCTTTGTAGAGAGATGTTCATTGGTAGAAACTGAGAACCAAGCAGAATAGGGACAGGAGAGAGAGTTTGTGTGTGTATTTTTCTTTTTTCTTCGTTTTTTCAAATATGTATTAACTCATGTTATGACTCATAAAGATGAGTCTTCCTGACTTCAGATCCAGCATTCTATCCACTGCACCACATATAGTGCATCAAAATGAATTTACACATTGGCCATGTCCAAAAGTATATGCCTTATACTGGATTTTAAGTACATTACCTCTCTGACAGGAGATGAGTGGCATGATTCACCTTCAGTCCTCTGCACTCTGTTTTATAATTGCAATCACTGGAGTTCTAAAGTCTTTCAAGGTTATTTTGCTCTATAATATTGTCATTGTGTAAATTATCCTCCTGGTTCTGCTCACTTCACTCTGCCTCAGATTATAGAGGTCTTCCCAGTATCCTATGGGTAAATGGACAATTTGTAAGGATTGGTTAGAACCAAGGCTAGTGGTGCCCCTGTTTTCCTCATGAAGTTGCCTGTTGTGATTCCTCCTTTCCCCCACCCTTTAAGCAACTGGAAGAGAAAGAAAACCAGGATAGTCTCCATGGTTCCAAGGGACCTAGAACTGATTTGCCTCAGCAGGCGCCAGAGCACCATGTGGTTCCCCCAGTCATTGAACTAACCACCAAATGCCCTGAAGTCAAAGGTGGGGCTTGAGAGCTCGGGGAAGATCTGCAAATAAAGAGCAGTGGTCAAGAGGTAATTCTGAAATATTTCAAAGCTAAGACGTGGGAATGATCACACATATAAAGAAAACCTGCCCTCTGCTAATCACACTGGGTTTGGTCACAAAGGCGGCCTGAATGAGAGAGATCTAGTTTGGAATTGTCTTTGGGTGATAAACAGCTCAAATTGCACCTTCACAGAGTTTTCACCACCACAAATGGGTTATACCAGGTTCTGCCCATGTATTACTGTGAGTCCTCAGCTGTGTACTCAACTTTTGTTTTATTTCTAATTTTAACTTGACTCACTATGCAGAGATGAGTGGGAATGGATCCAGAAGCTTTCTGTCCCTGAATCTATGGAAAGTATAGCTCATACTTCTGACTGCCCCACTCAGTTGTTCTCCTGTGAACTCCAGATAGCAGTGAAGGCTCTCCTGAAACAAATCAATCTACCTCTACACCAGGTATTCTATTTTACAATATTGGTCTTCTTTGCACAAAAAAGGACTCAGGCAGTCAGAACAAAAGTAATAGGTGTTTGAATGCTATCTTGAATATTATTTACATATTGTTAATATAAGATCTAAATGAATAAATGCCTCTGAATTCTGTTCCTTTCTCCCTCTCATTAACTCTTACTCTACAACTCTTTCTCACCCTCCCCTCAAGGTCATCCAGTCCCTACTGGGACCAACCCAACCTAAAAAAACAAAACCAAAAAAAAAGTGGTCTGGGTTTTGTCCAAGTGCACTTAAACTCAACTGCATAGAAGAGCCAAAGACTTATTTGGGGATTCAGATGCATTAATTCATGGCATACACACATATACATGTACACATGCATGTACATATATACCTAATGAAAAGCAGGGTCATAACAAGAAATGTCTGCAACAGAGACAAGTACCATGAACCCTACAGGCATGGGACAAGCAGTGTAAGATATACCCCCAGGAGTGGGATCACAGGAAGTGTGTAGAGAAGGAGAGGCAATAAAAGTAACTTACCCCCCAGCTCATCATCTTTAGGTAGCTTCCTATTTAAAGAAATTATTGCTGTGTACTAGGCACTAAGTTCTCTATTTCTATGCTAAAAAAGTATGAATGCGATGATACCCACTAAATTCAGTGTTCTCTAAATTTGACACCCTGGAATAAAGCCCTAATCACCCCCACCCTAATTACAACTCTTTTGAAAGGTGGTTTTATTTGAAATTATAGGCCATGGGCTCTTACCTCAGATAGAATACTTGTTGTCAGAGGGTTTTCTGGTCCTGATCCAAATGCAGAAGTTCTATAACTTACCATATTCAGTCCTCTGAGTTAATGTTTTAAAGATCAAGTTGACTTGGTTTTCCCCATGAAATGTTCTCCATCTTCCCTAAAGACAAATCCAAAGGATTCAATCTATAAGCAGAAAGACCTTGCCAATAGTGGGAAAAGTATGTGGATGTGCCCTTTTCTTTTAAAAGTTACATTTTAAAAGCACAATATAATCAGTCCCTGTTGGGACTGACCCGCCTGGAAGCAATGGGATTAACTGGTTAATTTTGAGAGAGCCCTTCTATCCCTGCCATAACCCAATTTTAAGTTGGAAATGCAAAGTCAACATAGCATTGTCACCAGGATGGTACAGAATGAAGTCTATAACCAGACCTTGTCATGCTCACACACAGTGCCTTGCTCATTGTGCACACATAATAAATGTGTGTTGAGCTGAAATATTTGCAGAATGGATAGATGGCTGACAGCAGAGTTATTAAGCAGACAGCTATATTATTCCAGTTGGAGCCACTCTTGGAATGACGAACTAGTTCTCCTTAAGATAGTCGATTCTATTAAAGGATTTCTTTGGCTTAGCAGGTTCGAAGAGGCTCACATTTCATTGGTGACTCTCTTGGGCTGTATATACATGTTGGGAGAAGGCTGCCTAAATGCAATGCAACAATTTTTTTTTTTAATGCTAGTAAAATTTTCTCAGACCTTGGCCAGAAACTGCATTTTTCCCCCCTAACCAACCTAAATTGAAAGTAGTGGATTTTTAATTCAATCCATTTTTGCTGTTCCACATAATTATATTCATCATTTCAAAAACCCCACAGAATTCAATCATTTTCTGCTTTTTTTTTTATAACAAGCATAAATGTTGTTTTCGGCGTTTATGTGGAACATTACTGCCTTAAATCTTGATTTTATATAGCATTATTAAATGGGCTGAACCCTAATATTTATGTTGTATAAAAATTCCAAGCTTGAAGTCATGTAATTTTGTTAGATGTTTTATGCCGGGTTGGTGTTGTTTATGTAAGTGCCATGTTGTAACTCTCCTATTTTTTCTCTGCGCGTGTCCCTCTACAGGCCAGGCACTTCCGTCTCTACACACAGGAGGTGTTGGAAATGGGTCACAATGTCTCCTTTCTTCTCCTGCTCCCTGCCTCAGACGACGTCTGTACGGCCCCAGGACAGAATAATCCTTACACCCCGCACTCAGGATTTCTTAACCTCCCTCTTCAAATGTTTGAACTTGGTACATACTAGCTTATTCCACCTAGAAATAGTAACCCAGCCCCCTTCGAATTGAATCACAAAGTGATATCTGTTCCCCCCTTGTCCCAGTGGAGGACCAATAAATCACATGATAGCTTTGGCAACGGCCCTCCCTAGAACTGTGTACAAGTCAGTGAGAAAGCAAAACCCTCTGACTATGGTGTGTGCTGGAGGGGTAATTATTGAAGGCTTGCAAAGGCAGGCCAGAGAGGGGAGTCCAGACAGAAAGTTCATAGTCATCAGGCTTCAGGCAGTCCCTGCTTTTCTTAAAAGGGAAAATACAAGAACCCATGTGGTCATGAAAAGAACTCTTCCCCAGCCCCCACCCCCAACACATCACCAAAAAAAAAAAAAAAACATGAGAGTTTGCATCACTTTGGAGAAAATTCCTGCACTCCTGGATGGTCAATATTTTTTTTCACCCTTCTTTTGTTTCTTTTTAAATGAAATTCAGATTTGTAAAACAGAATTCCAGTCAAGAAATCACTTCAGAAATTGAGGTCTCCCAATTACTAACAGGGTTTCTTGGGATGCAATATTATTAGAAGGATGCATATTTCTGAAAATTATGAAATCTTATCCTGGCTTTCTGAAATGAATAGCAAGGCCCCAGTTTCTATATATTCAAGAAGGCCCCTGCCATGCACACTCCCCCACCCCCCAAGCATGGGAATAAAAATGCTTTGTCTTTATTCTCATACTTCATCTTTTTAGCCAAACCAATAAGAGGCAATTAGCAAGAGAGTTCAGTCAGTTCAACTGAATTGTATGACTTGTGAGTGGGTGAGTGAGATGGAGGTAGAAAGTCTTGGTATCACTCCCCAGCCCCCAAATTTAGAAGTAGATACAGCAATTGCCTGACTGCCCAGGCCCAGGACCGTAGCACAAAGCTTGGAATATACTCTGGATTTTTCTAGCCATCGATAGTTTAATTGCCAAAATAATAATAATACTAGTAACGGATAGCACTTGTTTTCTAGAGTAGGTAAAGAATCATTTCAATATATGCATCAGTCTTCTAAATCAGACCCTGGGATCCCAGGTTGTCTGTTATGTGACGCTACCTGGATGGCAGGTACTGTTCTTTTTTTCACTTCTCCTGTGCCTGGTGACTAATAATATTGGCTGTCCTACTCCCATAAGCCTCCGTGTGAATGTAGTTATTTAATGGGCTCCCCAGTCAAGAAGCCTTGTTATTGCAGGACAAAAATAGCACCACTGTTCTATGCTACGATTTGCATGAGTGTCCTTCTTTATCCTCCAGAAACAGGGCAGGACATCTCATCTAGAGGCCAGTGTGGATCCCACCACATATAGCCATTCCAGTGCCAACCCTGGAAAGATAATTTCTCTATCTAGAGGCAATGCTAGGAGGAAGTCTTATATTTCCATTGAGCTTCTCAAATCCTGGGCAGCCACTCTGCAAATGGTAGGGAGGTCTCAGAATATAAGGGAAAGAGTTCTGGATCTGAAGGTGAAGAAGCTCAGTTTGAATCCTGGCTCTGATATTTTATAACCTATGTGATAGGAATCAGGATGAAATTGAACTTGTGATTTCCTTGGTACATAGAACTGCTAAGTGAAAAAACTCCCCCTATCAGGGCAGATTGGCATCTTCTCTGCAAATGATAGGTCTCATAGGGTTACCTAACACATTTGAGAAATGAAGTAACTTGCTCAGGGTCACACAGCTGGTATGTGTCAAAGGTAGAACTGGAATCTAGATCTTCCTGGTTTTGAGGTCAGTTGTCTATGAACTATGCCATGCGGCTTCTCATGAGCTGTGTGACTTTGATAAAATATGTCCATTTGTTTGGGCCAAAGTATTCTCCATTGTAAAACGAAGGATTTGGACTACATGCTCTATAAAAACCCCTTCCCGGCTCTAACTCTTTCGATTCTTATGGTTGAAAATCATCCTTCTAGACAGAACAATGTTTATTGGTCAGTGTAGACATCCCCCTCCAATAGCAGGAATGGGAGTCCACCCTTCATCATGGCAATAATCAGGCCTCAGGGATTTAGCATTGGAAGGCTCAACTGGTCTACCCCTCCCCTACTCCCATTTCATATCCCCAACCCTTCCCTGGCTTTGCTAGGATCCAAGTCAAAAAGGAGCTCATGACTAGTAACATGGCCTCATGCACCATCATTTCCTTTTTCATTTGGATTCTTCAATTTTCCCAACCCGAGTTCCTTTTGACTTTCTTATTTTTTTTTAAACTTTGTCCAAGTGATAACATTCCTTGTTGATTTATACTGAAGATTCTTAATGTTCTTTGTTTCAAGGACCCTTTGGCAGCCTGGTGAAGTCTACGGATCTCCTCAAATTAATATGCTTAAATGCATGAAATAAAATACCTAAGATTACAGAGTAAATCACTTATATTGAAATAGTTATCAAAGTATTAAAAGAAAACAAATTCGCAGATCCCAGGTGAAGAACATCTGATTTATATACTTCACTTGAGTAAGCTTGCTAAATCTCTTAGGAGACGGCAGTCAGCATACTATAGCTAACTTAGATAGGAGCTTCCCAGGACAAGAGATTTTAGATATGGAGGTAGAGGGATCCAAACTTCCCCTGATCTCATCAGTTCAGCTGATTTATTTCTTTCTCAACCATTTGCTTACAGAAAAATCAGAGGTTCATAGATTTAAAACTAGAAGACCTCAGAGACAATCTAATCCTTTAACAGAGGAGGAAACAGAGGCCTGGGGGAATTAAGTAATTTGCCCAAGGTCAAATAGGCCAGAAGTGGCATAGGAGAAATTTGAATCCAGCTCCTCTGACTCTGCCGCTAGGGGGTCTTTCCACTGTGCCACAAGGCACAAACTTTAATAAACACAGTGCTTAGCCTGTGAACCCAAAGCTACTGATCCTCCCTTTCCATCTTCCCAACACCCACACCCTGCCACCCCATCTGCATCATCACTAGCAGCACCAGTTTTGAGTTGTCTTCTCAGAATTGAAGATAGGTTAGCCTTGATCTAACCATACTCTCTCAGCTACCTTCAGCTCATGCATGAATAGAATGGTTGTGACCCCGTTGGTTGTAATTGGGAGGCTAGTGTCATGGCTTCAGTTTGCTAAAGGGTTCACTCAGCCAGCCTCTTTTCCCTGGCCACAGATTATGCCCTTAATTTTGATCAACCAATGAATATATAGTTGACCCATTTGTTAGCTTTCTCTGGGAACTGAGAATACATAGTCTAACTAGCAAACAATTAGTAAATTGACTAGTATATTGCTCATTATATTTCAGTGTCAAGGGTAGTATTGAAAGCACAGGCTTTCCTAAACCCAGGTAAGCAAGACTTTTTCAAAGGGCATTTCATTACAGTTCTCTCTTCATTTTATCGTCAGTCTTAAAAACATCTCTAAACATGATAAGCCCACAGTAATGCCTTGTATAGGAACCCCTGTGGAATTGCTCTATGTGAATGTGTGTGTGCATGTGCTCACACATGTTTATTGGGCGAGAAAGCTAATGCATCTTTAAAACATAGTACCTGACATATAGGAATCATAATCACTTAATAAATGCTTGCAGACTGACTGACTGACTAAGGAGGGTGCTAATGATCCATTAGCTGGATGTAGTTGGTATTTATTTGTTTGTCTGTTTGTTTTAAAGGGACTTTCCTTCTGCCTCTTGAATATAGTTTCACAGTAAGCAATGGGGACATGTGCTAAGTATTTCTGAGAAATGAGGGTGGGTTGTAGGGAAGGCAGGCTAAAGTGAGGAAACTCTGGCCATTAACAACATGGGAGATTTAATGGGTTTTTTAAAAGGTGTAAATCATGGGAAAATGCCCATTGTTATCATATAATAAGAGGTTTCCTTCTATTTCAGTTCGACTGGTATATTCATCCATGTCCTCACAAAAGAATAGGAGATTTGATAAACATCATACTCTCATTATTAGTTTAGTGAATCACTGATAGCCTGCTCCTCAGACACAGAAACATTTCTTTTGTATGTATTCCAACCTTATGTGGATTTTATTAAAACAGAATTATCATGACACTTAGCCAATTCATTAAACTTCAGAAGACCTGCTTCATCCTGTGCTTTGTAAAAAGAAGGGGTTGGATTAGATGACCCTTCCAGTTCTAAGACTATGATCCTATGGTGCAAACTAAGGTCTGATTTTTCACCTTCATCAACACCATGAGGAATAAACTTTCTTTCCTCCCAAGGCAGGGTTGGGTCTAAATTCTATGGAAGCCAAGGCATCTTGGAATTGGAAGTGGCCTCAAGAGGTCTTTTCCTTTATCTCCCTGTACATACCACAGTAGGTCTACACTCAAACCATCTCTAATGTTAACCTAATCTGGAACCCATCAAGAAGAATGTTCTCCTAACCCCACTCCCTCCTCTTCCTATGTTTCAGCTACCCTCTTCTGATATTATATTTTGTAGCCAACTAAAGCAATGTGGTATATTGGAAAAAAGAATGGGTCTGAGAGTAAGGAGACACAGTGTTTTAGTCCTGGTTCTGCCACTAACTGGTATATATGAACCCCAGGCAAGTTACTTCTTTTCTCTAGGTCTCAGTTTCTCTCTTTGTAAAATGAAGGAGTTTGACTCAGTAATACTGAGAACCCTTCCATAGCTAATATTGAGACAGCAATTTAGGGTGTAAGAGAGTGCCAGATTTAAAGTCAGAGGTTCTAGGCTCAAATCCTGTTTCTTACTAAGTAATTTAATTTCTCTGAACTCTGACTTTCTCAACTGTAGTTAGGTGTTTTGCTAGACAACTTCAAAGATTCCTAGAGCTTTAACTCCATGAACCTATGAATCTACAAATTCTCATTCCAATGACCCATTTGATTCTTTCTGTCACCATGGGGGAAGAGGGAAGCATGGGGAAGGGGAGCCCAATGAGAGTTAATTTTTATTTAACAAATCATGTGGCATAGCGGTGATTTGATTTTTATTATTTTATTATTTTATTATCCCAGCATGTCAACAAATGTCTGTGATTCACATTTTTTAATTAAAAGCTTCCAGTGTCTCCATCCCACTTAAACACACACACATACATACTATAGCCACCACTATTATATCATCATTAAGCCACAAAAAAAGTTACTTAAACATATTTATTAAGTGGCATTAAAGACCCTGACTGAAAACCAGGAGATCCCAGAGAGATATAGTTGAAAACCACCATAAATCACTTGTGGAAGGGCATACAGATAACATGGCCACTGGGAGATCACCCCAGCTTTAAAGCCTCCTGTAGCATTAGCCACAATAGGGGAAAGTTGTAGATTTCCTGGGTTTGGGGTTTACTTTTTTTTCCTGGAGGTAATGTGTGAAGTATTTCAATTGGAATTTCTTTTTCTATGTTCATTAGTTCTAGGAAGTTCTTTCCTATTATTTCCTTCATTATAGTGTTAAGGTTTTTTTGTCTTGTCATTCTTTTGGAAGACCTATGATCCTTAAGTTGTCTCTGTGCATCCTGTCTTTGAGATTCATATGTTTTGCTTCCATAGTGAACATATTTTCTCTTAATGTTATTGTTTTTTCTTCTCTTCTTCTAGGTTGTCCTTCACTTCTGTATATTTACATTTCCAATCTGTTGTTCTCTATTTTGTCTCTTTGGTGAGGCTTGATGATACCTGACCTTGTTGACTAGATCTGCAGGCCATGTTTCCTTCCATTGTTAACTGTGTTCACTTTTGATTTATCTGTTTGTATTTAAGATTTTTGAGATTTCTTCTTCCTGAAATCTTTGGTCCTTTCAGTCTTCCCCACCCCCTACTTATTTTCCTTATTACTCACTTCCTGAATCCCTCCCCTCTGATTGTGGTTTCCTTGGGGACTGGATTTCAAAGCTTCTTGGTCTCCTCCCACACTGAGCAATTCACCATTCAATAGCCTAGGTCTCTGTCCCCAACTGACTTTTGGGTCAAAACTGACTCCAGCTGAGTACTGTGCTCTTTCCCTCAGGCTTGGAAAAATGCTACACAGACACCCACACATTGAGTGTCCTGTCCTGGTGACCTGTCCACTCCCCCTGTTTCTTAGTTCTCTGGCCTTGCACATGCAATTCAAAGCCAGTTTTCTCTAGTACTAGTAGTTCAGAGCTTTGCAGCACTGGTACTTCCAGGTTGCCCCTGGATCCATTAGAGTAGCCTCGCTTGCTGGTAATGTGAGAGGTAGGGAAGGAGTGCTGAGTGAGCTTAGGGTCAGTGAGCATCAGTTTCTGGATTTGGGTTTTTTTTAACCTTCTTCTGAATTCTGGGTGTTTTAGACCATGGAAACAATAGAAGTTTGCTTTATCTTCTGTATGAATTTTCTGTTTTGGGAAGGTTTGAGAAGTCAAAGAAAATGTTTAGTCCTCTTATTGCTTGTATGACACAAAAGTCTAGTGTCTTGTTTTTAAAGGATTTACTTCAATTTTTTCTTCTTTTCTAAGTCATTGTCATAGGAATTTATGGAATCAAGAGCTAGAAAGTCCCTTAGAGATTACCTCACTCTACCTCCTCAGGGCCCAGAGGGGTGAAGAGACTGGCCCAGAGTTGTTCAGTCAGTAAGAAGCAAGACTAGAATTTGAATCCAGGTCTTCTGACTCCAAATCCAGGTTTCTTTTCATTATATACTTTTTTGTCCTCTGCTTTTTTCTCTCTTTTCTTTCTTTCCTTTTTTTCTAAGAGAGACAAGGGTAACAGAAAAGGATGGAGAAAGGAGAGAGAAAAAGATAGGGAGGGAGAGAAAAAGGGAAGGAGGGAGGAAAAGAGAGAAAGAGAGAGAAAGAAAGAGAGAGAGAGAGAGAGAGAGAGAGAGAGAGAGAGAGAGTTTTTTAATTTTGATTTGGCTTAGAAAAAGTGGCTCTAAGACATTTCATTCTCTCTTCTGCCAAAAGATGACATCTGTTAAGTGCTAACAGGACATAATCCCTACTTTGAAAAGTATGAGGTCAGATTTATGAGGCTGTTTAGGGATAAAAGAAAACTAGAATGTCACAGAAATTTCTAGGGCTCATATTCTGTGACTCTATAGCAGGTTGCAGACAGTCTCACAACCCAGAAAGACCCTTCAGATTGGGAATAATCTAAAACACAAGATAAAATAGGATAAAGGGGGTCCTTTGGAGCAGATATAAATGGCCTTGGCTTTTGGATAAGAGTTAGTGTTCTCCCACCTCTGCAGAGGGAGCAGGGATCATTCTTTCCATATATTGTTGGATTCATTGGGCCCTTTCACCAGACAGTGCATTAGATAGGTTGTCCAGTGTCTCAGGCCATTAACTATGAAAACAGTGGCATATTCTTAAGGAAGAACTAAATGGCTTATGAAAGTTAGCATGGCCTGGTGAATAGAGATTGGTCTTCAGAATCAAGAACTGGGTAAAAGCCTGATATACTGCCTGTGGGGATCCCAGGCAAGTCACTTAGCCTCTCAGTGGCCCCAAGAAACTCTCTAAGGCTCTAAATTGCAGAGAAGTTGCCTGTCTACATTCATGAAGGGAGTTTCTTCATTGGGAATTTTCTATACCAATGAAGTCATAGGTTTTGTCCCACTCGCACACAAAAAAAAATGGCATGTGGAAATTGTAGGAGAGGATCTAACTTGCAGAATGCTCAAATTAGTGTATAGCACAATGGAGGGTAGCCATATTGAGAGGTACAACTTCTAAAACTGTATACAATTAGATGATGGGTTGACTAGCTTACCCTAAGAAAGATTGGTGAAGTCCTACATTTCCAGGTCATGAGGCTGAATTTCAAAGCTCACATCACTGCTGCTTTGGGAAGAAACCTTTGCCCCACCTTCTCCATTTCCCAGGGGAAAATATAAATTGTGAAGGCAGCCCAACTCTCACCTTACTGCCATCTGAGATATACTCAACTAGGTTGTTGCAGAGACAGAGTCAAGGTTAAAAGTAGATAGTGGTAAAAGAAGGGAATATGTAACATGTTGTTCAGTCATGTCCAACTCTTTGTGACTCTATTTAGAGTTTTCTTGGCAAAGATAGTGGCATGGTTTTCCATTTCCTTCTCCAACTGAGTTTTCAAATGAAGAAACTGAGGGAAACAGGGTTAAGTGACTTATCTAAGGCCACACATTTAGTAAGTTTCTGAGGCCACATTTGAACTCGAGTCCTCCTGACTCAAGGCCTGGTGCTCTATCCACTGCACCACCTAGTTGCCTACTATATATACACAGTATACTCTACTATTCAGCAAGCATTTTATTTATTTGTCACCTGTGATATGCTGGGTGCTGTATAAGGGGCAAAGACAAGAGCTTACATTTTATCAAGAGAAATAAACATGGTCATATATAGGTACATATGGAAAATGCCCAAAGTAAATATAAGAAAAAATTAGAGGGGGAAGCACTGGCAATTGGGGGTACTATAAAAGACTTCATTACTAGGCAGAGCTTAAGATGAATCTTTTTGTGTCTTTTTTTGGAGGGGGGAAAAGCAGGGCAATTGGGGTTAAGTGATTTGCCCAAGGTCACTCAGCTAGTAAGTGTTAAGTGTCTGAGGCTGGATTTGAACTCAGGTCCTCTTGACTCCAGGGCCGGTGCTCTATTCACTGTGCTACCTAGCTGTCCCCTTAAAATGGATCTTGAAAGAAAATGGGAATTCTAAGAGGTAGAATGGAGGAAAAATTGCATTTCAGACATAGAGGACAGCTACGGATGGTGAAGAGAGCTGGAGTAAGAAACAGTATGAAAGTCAATCTGATTGGATCATAGCATTTGTGAAGAGAAGTAATGTGTAATAAACCTCAAAAGGTAGGGGCCAGGTTGTGAAGGACTTTAAATGAAAAACACAGGAGTTTTTATTGGACCTTTGATGTAATAGGGAACCACAGGAAGCTAATTATTGAGTATGGGGAGTATCATGGTGAGAGCTGAATTTTAGAAAAATCACTTCATTAGCTGTATGGAAAGAAGGTAGATTGGAGAGGGAAGAAACTTGAGGCCAGGAGACCAAGAAGGAAAGCACTGCTATTGCTCAGAGGAGAGGTGAGGGAGGCCTGAAGTCATGTAACTGTTGGGGGAATGGAGAGAAGGAGACAGATGCAAGAGGGTCTCCTTCATCCAGGTCCAGTGAGGGCTCGGTGCTAGCTTTTGCCCTCTGAAGGGGGAGCAACTTACTTACTTCCAAGGGTCTGGTCCCACGTGTCTAGGCCTCAGCCTCAGGACCAGAGACTTAAGAGGCCGCTCCCTCCTATTAACCAAGCTGACCACTAACAGAACAGGAGGTAGATGCTCCCTTTGGTTCCCCTCACCAAAGAAACCAAGAAACAAATATGAAAAAGGCTGCAGTGGGCTGTCTAGCTGAACACGCCCATCTGGAATCCAGAGCACGGACAATACTGCAGAAATATACTGAGAGAGCAAATGAGGTTTCACGAAAACGTGACTCCATGTTGTACAATGCCCAGGATTAGAGAAAGGACAACCCTTGCCAGCCCCAGAGCAGTTGTCTCACCCCTTTGGAGGAGACACCGATGGGGTAAGCTTCAAGGTGTGGCCAGTCAGAGCAGTGCAAGTAAGCAACCAGGGCTTGGCTTGTTCATCAGAGGCTGGTCAGTAGGTGTGGAATGTGGTCTGGGGCCAGTTACCCTTCCATGGATCAGGGTGGGACTACCTCCTCGAAGCAGGCTCAGCACGTCCCCATGATGCCAAGGACTCAGGCTACGGCTGATCCCTCCCCACTCCCCATCCCCTTGCCCCAGGCTTCCATTGCCCTCAGGGGGAAGAGGGCCAACCTTGGCATGCCCCACTTGGAGTTCAATTCCCAGTAACTTCCAAAGAAGCTAAATGTGCTGGGGGCAGGGCAGTGTAGAGGGCTGAAAGAAAAACCAGTTCTAGTCATGACAGGCTCCAGAGAGAGAGAGAGAGAGAGAGAGAGAGAGAGAGAAGGGAGAGAAGAGAGAGGCAGAGACAGACACAGAGAGAGCATTACTCAGGGTTTTAAAGATAGGCTATAGGGAAACCAGGAGAATAACCTCTCATACTTTTCTTCATGTTTCTAGTTCTGGTTAAAATCTTGATATTCAGTGAAAGTCAAACTCAAAAATCAGACCCAGATTTCAAGTTTTCTGTTGTGCTCTTTTTTCTTTAAAGTGATAAGCAAACTTATTTTTCTATTTTGATGAATGTGAAATATCACTAAATCAACAAGTAGTTACTATACATTTGCTATGTGCCAAGCATAGCTTTGCTGAGCACTAAGGGCACCACTATGAAGAACAAGACAATTGTTGTCCTCTGTAGATATATAGTCAATGTAACTATAGATGCATATGTAGACTTAGATGGTATAAATATAGGCATATAGGTGTGGATGGAAAGGAGAGAGAAGTAGAGATAGAGAAAGGGAGAAAGAAAGGAGAGACAGAGAGAGAGAAATGGAGATAGGGACAGAAACAGGACAAGAATAGGGATGGGGATGGGGATAGAGATGGAGCTAGAGAAAGAGACAAGAATGAATGTATGAGGCCACATGGCATAGTGGATAAAAACCTGGACTTATAGTCAGAAAGACCTGGGTTCAAGATCTGCCTTTTATACATACTGATTTTGTGACCATGAGCAAGAGACTTAACCTTTCAATGCCCTAGGCAACTTTAAGACTGTAATTTGCAGAGCATTTTCTGATTTGCATTGATAGAGCAATAGTCCTAGGGGCAGCCAGGCGGTTTAGTGCAGAGTGCTCAGCCTGCCCTAGAGTCAAGATCTGAGTTCAAATGTGGCCTCAGATGCTTACTAGCTCTATGACCCTGGGCAAATGACTTAACCTCTATTTTCTTGTTTCCTCATCTATGATATGGGGGTAATATTAGCACATTTTCCCCAGGTCTTTTGCAAGGATAAAATGAGATAATAATTGTAAAGCCCTTAGCATTGTACCTGGCACATAGTAAGCATTTTATAAATGTTGGTTATTATTATTATTACTTCTGCACCAGGAGTTTTCTACACCAATGAAATAACAGGTACAAATTCCTCCACAAAAAATAGATAGGCAGACAGACAGCTAGATAGACAAACAGATAAATAGATAAAGGTATGTGTGCACATATATACATATGTGTGTATATATGTATATGTATATATATGTATGTATATATGTGTATACATATGTATATATATATATATATATATATATATATATATACATACAAACATATATTTCGTTCATGAGGGAAAAGTGCACATAAAATCTGGCTTTAACCCCTACCATTTCCCTGTGTCTTACCCAGGGCTAGGTGAAAAACTTTAAAGGGAAAAATTGTCTGACTAAAGCCAGACAACTGGCCCCTTAAGAGCCCATTTATAATTTATTTATGGCTTAATATTTTCCACTGATCGGATTAATAAATCATGTTTTCATTCAACTTGTTTTCTCCAAGGTATGAATTTCTCTATTTTGATACCAGATCTTAACATGTTTTATTTTGCTTGCCCATTTTCCAGTTCATTTTTGTAGCTACAGGGAGAAATTTATTAATCTGTATTGCCGCCTTTCTGCTGTCGCGGAGCTCGATTCTCTGAACACCCAGCAATCCCTGAGGGAAGCAATCTCAGACGGTGAAGTGTCAGCAGCCAAGCAAAGACACCAGCAAGTCTTAGATTATGTGCAGGTAACTGTGGGCTCCTGTCGAGGTGAAGGAGAGGAAGGGAGAGGTGGGAGATGAGAATCCAACTTACAGTCCAACAGATTTCTCCTCAACTAGAGAAATGGGGGCAGCAGGGTGATGGAGTGGAAGGAGGACTGAATTTGGCTTCCCAAGTAACTTCCTGGGCAACCTTGGACAAATCACATTTCTTCAACCACTGTTTCCTTATCAATTGAATGGGAAGGGAGGTAGGGTAAGTGATCATTAGCTCTTTCTAAATCTATGCATCCTTCTCCCTCAAATCTCTTATCTCTTTTAATTGAACCTCTCTTGAGGATTTGGTAATTTTCTAATTTATGATTATTTTTGTATATATCTTTATCCCCTCCTCACCTCAACCCCTCTATGGAATCGAGAATCATTAAGAAAAGGGTGTGTAGGGGTATGTGTGTGTGTGTGTGTGTGTGTGTGTGTATGTGTGTATACATGTGTATCATTTTCTCTCTAGTGCCTATAGATGCAGAATGACTTGGTGGATAGGGTGCTGGGCTTAGCAACAGAAAGACCTGAGTTCAAGTCTTGTTTCTGAGTCTTACTACTTGAGTAATGCTGACAAGGTCACTTAACCCTCACGTGTCTCAAGCAATTCCCTATGGCATATCTACCAAGTCATAAACATGTTCCATCTGCATTGGTGGCTAAAACTTCCCAAGATGAAAAACATCACATACCCTTCTAGTTTTCCCGTATTTCCAGTACTTAATATCCTGTGTATTCAGTAAGTGCTTGGTAAGTAAACATTGAATTGAACAGAGATATTATATCCTTGAAAAAAATATCAAATATTGATAGTATATTCAAGGAACATTCATGTGCTTTCCATATATTTCCTATTCCATTTGAGGAAGTACAATGCCTAGGGCAGAACAAAAACAAAACAAAAAAGGATTGTTATCAGTTTCCATGAAAAACTACAGCTCAGTCAGAATTCCAGAGTCAATTATGCCATAACCATAGGCAATGGTGACTTCTCAACTCAGAGTAAAAATGAACAAGATAAAGACAAGTAGAAGAATCTGGATCTTATCCAGTGACCTAGCTTATCTGCTCATTCCTAGGGATGAGTAAAATTCATTTATTTGTCATTGGCAGCTTTCAAAAAAAAGAAGAAGAAGAGAACGAGTGATGACTAAGCACTAGAGAAGTTGACCTCAGGAAAAAAAGAAAGAGAAATATCAACAATGAGATCATGGCAGCTCCTGTTAACTCAGCCACTTTGGGGAGATCTATTCCACATCCTGGTTTTCTTTTAGGGAGATCTGACCTTTTCAAGGATTGTAGACACTAGGACAGTGTCAGCATTAGCCGGGAAATCTGCTCTTTGGCCAAAGAACCAAAGAACTTTGGCCAAAGTTCTGGGACTCAGTTCTTGCTGACTTAAAAGTTAGTGTCATATGTTAAAATACAAGCAGTGCACAGGCAACAGGACCTCATGGAAGGAGCTCTAAGCTCAGAGGCAAAACATTTGCCTTCTAACCCCAGCTCTGTCACCAAGCCCTGCAGACAAGTCACTTTAAGAAGGAAGGAAAAAAAGCATTTATTAAGTGCCTTCTTCTATGCTAAAAGCTTTATTAGAGGCAGTTAGGTGGTGTAGTAGATAAAGTACTGAGTTCAAATCCAGTCTCAGACCTTGCTAGCTGCATAACCGTGGGCAAATCACTTAACCTCCGTCTACCTCAGTTTCCTGAACTGTAAAATGGGGCAATAACAAGACCTACCTCTCGGGGTTGTTGTGAAGATCAAATGAGGTAATATTTGTAAAGTGATTAGCACAGTGTCTGGTATATAGTAGGTGCTCTATAAATGCTTATTTCCTTCTCCTTACAAGTATCATCTCATCTGATCCCCGCAACAACCCTGGGAGGTGGCAGCTATTATTAGCCCCATTTTACAGTTGAGCAAACTGAGGCATTCAGAAGCTCAGTGACTTGCCCACAATGCCACCAAGCTAGTAACTGCCCAAGGCTGGATTTCAGCTTAGAACTTCCTGACCACAGTTGCCCAGCATTCTATTCATTGCACCACCTCACTGCCTCTCTTCCTCGGTCTGCAAAATGGGAATATTAGTAACACCTATATTATGTTTTTTACAAAATCAGAAAGAAAACAACAGTATGAAAACACATTTAATTGAAAAGACTATACAAATGAAAAGGTTTTATAAATTTTGATCACAAGGATCTGTGGAAACACCAAGTTAGGGACTGAGAGAAGTTTGAGTAGGAAACGGTGAATTGGCAATTCTTTTACATCTTCAAAAAGATTTTTTTCTGGTCTACTCTCCTGGATGCCCCAGCCTTACTCACCTTCTTGCCATCTAATTGTAATATCCCAGATGAATGAGGGAAAGGAAGAAAGAAAGAAAGAGAGAAAGAGAGAAAGAAAGAAAGAGAGAGAGAGAGGAGAGGGAGGGAGGGAGAAAGGAAGGAAGAAAGGAAGGAAGGAAGGAAGGAAGGAAGGAAGGGAGGGAGGAAGGAAGGGAGGGAGGAAGAAAGAAAGAAAGAAAAAAGAGAGAAAGAAGAAGGAAGGGAGGGAGGAAGAAAGGAAGGAAGGAAGGAAAGAAAAAAGTTAAGATTCTTTTTTTTACTCCCTGGGTTTATATTGTGGAAAGGAAAGATGATTATTTGAAAAAGGAATAGGAGAATCATGCAGCAAGAGGAGACTATAGTGGGCTGGTCCAGTTTTATGCCCAACTATATGAGGCAATGTGGTAAAGTTGTAGCAGTGGGACATACTTAGACTTCCTGAAACAGAAATGAAAGTACATTTCAACAAGGCTTTGCAAAACAAACATTCTTTGTCAAATCGTTCCTTGTTCTCTCTTTGTTTACTACAGTCTGACCAAGAGATGGCCCTACTCTTTGTCAAAGTCAACCCTTTTATTTAGATCTTTGCTCTCACTCTCTTCTATCTCCTCTAGCAATTTGCCCCTTTAATCCTCTCTGTCTCTGTCTCTCTCTATGTCTCTCTATCTCTTTTTGTCTCTCTCTTACCCCCCTCCTATCTCCTCCTTTCTTCTCCTTTCTCCTCCCTTGTCCTTCTACTTCTTCTCATCCTCCTTCTCCTCTTCATCCTCCTCCTTCTTTTCCTCCTCCTCCCCCTCCTCCTCTTTCTTCTTCTTCTTCTTCTTCTTGTTCTTGTTCTTCTTCTTCTTCTTCATCTTCTTCTTCTTCTTCTTCTCCTTCTTCTTCTCCTTCTTCTTCTTCTGCTTCTGCTTCTTCTTTTCTTCTCCTTTTTCTTTTCTTCTTCTTCTTCTTCTACTTTGACTTCGACTTCTCTCTTCCACTCTTAAAAAATCTTTGCTTTACCTTGTTATCCCTTCATATTATTGTTTCATCTCTCTTTCCCTTTCACAGCTAAAATCTCAAGAGAAAAAAAGTCATTTGTACTTTCCCAGGACTCATCCTTCTTGACCTTTTTACCGCCTTTGATGTGGTTGATCACTTCCTATTTTTAAATACTCTTCTTCATAGCTGTCCTAATACTACTCTACTGGTCCTCTTCCTACCTGTCTGACCAGTGCTTCTCAGGCTGCTTTGCAGGATCTTCACCCAGGTGATATCTCAAGATTCTGTCCTGGGTTCTCTCATTTCCCTCTACACTTGGGATCCAGATGATCTCAATAGTTCTCATGGATTGAGTTAACATTTCTAAAGAGATGGCTCCCAAATCTGCATATTCAGCCTTCATCTCTCTGCTGGGCTTTAATTCCAATTTAATGCCTGCTGGACATCACCACCTAAAAGTCCTACAGGGAGTTTAAACCCAATATGCCCAAAATGAAACTCATCATCCTTTCCCTTGAAGGAAGGGTTCCCCTTCCTCCAAACTTCCCTTTTCTGGTCATCCTTTAAGTCACTCACTTAACTTTCCTTAACCCCTATTATCTAAACAGTTGCCAAGTCTTATCAAATCTTCTTCCATAGAAATTGTCAAGGCCTCAATTTCTCACAAACATTTGAATGTGTTGTCATGGCCAACCTAGTTCACATCATCTTCCCTGACCAGGCCTGCTACAATAGCCTAATAAGTGGTCTTCCTGCTTCCAGTCTCTCCCCTCTTTAAGCCATCCTCCCACACTGGTGGCAAAATAATCTTCCAAGAGCACAAATCTGATCATGTCACTCACTTCCTCAAGAATCTTTAGTAGCTCTCCATTGCCTCTATGTTAAAACATAAAAATCTTCTGTTTAACATTTAAGGCCTCATACAGTCTACCTTTCCAAGCTTATTTCATATTAGTCTCCTTCACACACTCTACACTCCAGCAAATTAGCCTGCTTGCTACTTCCCCACCTCCAGCCTCCATATCTTTGCACAGACTGTCCCCCATGAATAGTATAAACTCTCTCCTCACCTGTACCTTTTAGGATTCCTAGCTTCCTTCAGGGACGAGGTCAAATGTCACCTCCTACTAATCGCTTATCATTAGTGCTGTCCCCCTTCTGAAATTATTTTTTACTTTTCTGGGCACATATTGTATAACATCCCCATCCCCGTAGAGGAGTAACATTTGTCAAACTGAATGAACAGAAATGAATCTTTAAGCTCTCTTCCCCTTCTTTTTTTCCATTCTTCCAAAATGGTTCTAAATATGTTTAGGGCAATGATTCATTGACTATTCTAGACTCTGTTCCCATTTGACATAAGCCACTCTGCCCATAACTCATAATGATATCGAACTTTATATAGCCCTTTAAGTTATGCCAAGGGCTTTACACAGATTCTCCCATTTGCTCATGATAAACCTAGGAGAGAAATGCTATCATCATCTCCATTTTACAGATGAAGAAACTCAGGTTGAGAGAGGTTAAGTGAATTGCCCAAAACTGAAAAGTCAACAAACATCTGAGGCAAGATTTGAACTCAGGTCTCTCTGATTCCATGTCCATGTCTAACTCTCTATCCACTCCTCCACAGACCAAAATATTTCTTTACTCTGATGAAGCTTCTTCTGTTTGTCTGGGTCCTGTTCCTGATTTCCAATGTGCCCCTTACACTTGTCTTTCCCCCCACTCCCATCTTAGCTCCCACCACCACATGTTTCTTTCTATCCCTCCCCTCTTCCCACAGTCAAGCCAGGCAGCTGTAAGAAGGCAGAACAGGTTGGGAAATCATCTGAGCTCCCAACCTGTTTCCTTTTCTCCTTGCAGGGAATTAGAAACACTCCCACCCTATTTCATCCCATCCATACACCCAGGTGCCCTTCCTCCAGTCAGCCAAAATGAAAGGACATAAATGGTTTGGAAAGAAGCCAATTCCCAAAGGGTTAAAAACCCATCCTTTCTGGCCAAAGAGAACTCAGACTCTCTCCTGGATTCCCCAGGCTCCAGGGAGTCCTCCCACTCCTGCTGGTATGGGATCGTTTCAGCCCCAAATCTCTCTTTTTATTCCCCCCAGAAAGAAACCTCGGGCATTGGTTTAGGATTATTTTGATCAGGCCTTTCTTTCACCCGAATTTTTTTTTTTGCCCCTCTCCAAATGAAAACCATCTGCAGTCACTCACCTATTGGTGCACACATCTCAGCCCACCGCATACTGCAACCTTCAGAGGTGACCACAAGCCACGAGAGCATTTGTATGATTCCAGATCTAAGACAGTGTTGAAGTCACCACACAAACCAAACATTGTAAAGAGCAAAGGAGTCTATGTAAATAAGGTTATGAAGAGAAGCCAGCAGGCAGAGCCAGAAAGGAGGGGAATGGAAGCAGTGTAGAAAATCCCAGATAAGGTCTGCGGACTCTCCAAACAGCCCACCCAGAGCAGAAATTGTCAAGGCCTCGAGCTTGGCATATTCTGGAGCTGCTGAAGTTGAAATGGCAATTAGGATATAATTTATATACTGTAATGCTTCAAATGCTCCTAAGCTGTATTAGAAACACAGCTCATTTAATATGACCAATCTATCATCCCCACGGGCACCTTGTAACCAGGTTGTGAGAAAGCTGATCACCCTTATGTTTTAATAAAAATAATATCTCGCCTATGTACAGTGGTAGGAAGGTGGGGGCAGGGCATTAATTTATGAGTTGAAAACCAATTTTTTTTAAGGCAGGGTGAAAAGAAATGGGTACTGAGCATTGTAACAAACAGATCCATGAAGCTTACAGGTTGAGTTTTTTCAGTTGTTGGTTTTTTTAATGTGTCAGCAAGTCTTTAGCAGCTGAATTTGGATCTTTAAGACCAGAAAGGATTATGTTGTCAGTTACCTTTAGATCAACATTAGAAGGCAAAATGGGTGAAAATTGGGAGTCTTTTAAAACTACTTAGCTAAGTCACATTAAAGTCAACTTTAGGACCACAAATGTCTACCTGAGAAAGGTCTTTGAAATCATTGGGTCTGAAGTCCATGAACTTGGTTTTTAGATAGATGGATTGATTTCAATGTCATTGGTTTCCTTCACAATCCTGTGTATTTTATTTCATGGATTTAAAAACATTCTTCTGAGAAAGCATCTATAGGCTTCATCAGATTGCCAATGACACCCCTCTACCCAAAAAAGTTTAAGAACTGCTTATCTAGTGCATCCTTTCCATTTTATAGAGAAGACAAGTTAAGGCCCAAAGAGGCATTGTAAGAATCCCTTCATGAACTCCCTAAGCTAGGGATGGGGAACCTGCTCCTTTGAGGCCACATGTGACCTTCTAGGTCCTTGGGGGCAGTCTTTTGACTGAGTCCAAGTTTTAGAGAATAAATCCTTTTATTAAGGAGATTTGTTTTGTTAAGTTTGGATTCAGTTAAAGGGACACACTTGAGGGCCTAGAGAGCCACATGTACTCTTGAGGCCACAGGTTCCCCACCCCTCCCTGTACTACCTCTTTGAAGTTCCTACAGCCTAAAGATTGGTACCATCTCTACCCCAGGAAGAAAGAATCCAATGCTATTTCCTGGTCCAAGACCTCCAAACCCAACCCTGAGGACAAAGCTACCCAACTTAGGGGAATTGCAATGTTAGCAAAATGGAGGGATTCCACAGTTCCACCAGAAAATCATGGGCTAGAAATCGAAGATAGGAATGTTCATTTCAACAAGCATTTAATCAGTTGTTTATTAAGCACATACTGTGTACAAGGCATTGTTTTAGCTGCCAGAAGTACAAAGACATAAATGAAAAAGTCCCTGCCCTCAAAGAGTTTCCATTCTACTTAGGATGTGGAAGGAGGAAGTGAGCAGGGTACCAGGTTCTCTTGGCTTCCTGTTTCTACCCTTATGAAACACCAACTCCAACTGTAGTTGCTCATTCTCTGATTTCCCTTAGTATTTGACCAACTGGTCCCTACAAAAGCATAGTTTCACATTTCCTTGGAACAGTAGAGGAAAATCTTTATGTCTGTGGGTCATAGAATGATACATTTACTAGTAAATGTCACTCATTTAACAGATAAGGAAACTAAATCAGAGAGAGGTTAAGTGACTTGCCCAGGGTCACATAAGTAGTAAAAGTCAAAGTTGGGCTTCAGACTTGGTCACCTGGCTCCAAGTCTGGGGTTCTTTCCACCACACTGCCTCCAAAGCTTTGTATATTTGTTAAGGGTAGAGATGGAGAAGAGTGTGAAACCCTAAGGAGCTTTTGAAACTAAAATGTAACATTTCTTATTTCCTTACCTTTGAACCTTGAGAGCTGGACCTGGAGTCAGAGGTCCTGAATTCAAATCCCTCGCCTGATTTTGACGACTTGTGAGACCTTGAACAAGGAATTAACACCCTTGTGCTTCAGTTTTCTCATCTTTAAAATGAACTATCAGGGGTTCCTAAACTGAGGTCCATGAAATTTTAAAAGAATAATGTGTTTATTGTATTTCAGTATTATTGGCTTCCTTTGTGATCCTATATATTTTATTTCATATGTTTAAAATCATTATTCTGAGAAGGGATCCATAGGTTTTACCAGAGTGCCAAAGGGGGCCTTTTACACAAAAAATTAAAAAACCCAAAACTAGAATATTGCTAAATTCACTTCCAAGCCCAGACCTGTGATTATATGATTTTTCTTACTCTATGATACCCATCAGCACCCAGGCATAAACTGGAAACACAGGGACACTAATCTAGCATCACTCACATCTTGGCTCTCAGGAATCCCAGTATAGGGAACTGCTTCAAATGCAGAGTTTAGATTGTAGAATCATAGATCATCAAATCAAATCAAGTTATCAAGCATTTACTAAGTGCCTATTGTTTGCCAGGCAGTGGGTTAAGCACTGAGGATACAGAAAAAAGGCACAAAACAGTCCTTGCTCTCAGGGACTTCATAAGGAACTGGGAAGACCCTCGTGATACTCCAAGTAAAGCTCATCTTTTTAGAAATGAGGAAACTGAAGCCCAGAGAGGGTGAGGTGACTTGTTCAAGGACACAACTAGTCATCAGAAAGGCAAAGACAATAACCCAGGTCTTTCAATTGCCAAAAGGTCAAAAATAAGTGGAACTTTCTTCCTTAGCTAACGGATTCTCTGTATATTTAGCATGAGTTCAAAACCAATACTGTGGGAAATTCACAGTTTTGAAATTATAGGCAAAAACATAACTTTTTGAAATCCATTCAATAACTTGCCATCTTCTATGATTTTGTTCCAAAGCAAATAGATGAAATTTGGCGTGAAATGAGATGGATCACGGATGCACTCCAGTACGCGAGGTACAAACAACCAGGGACCGGCTTGCCCATCATGAAGCTAATCGACACCTCCAATGAGCAGAATGAAAAGAAGGTCAATTCAACATCGTCACCTATAGACTGTCTTCCATCCCCATCCCCATCCCCAGAAACCCAGAGGAGAAAGGCAGTGAGTGGTAAGAAACAGCAACTTCAATCTGTAGATTTTTTCCAACTTTCTTATCCTTGGCCCAAAATTCTCCTGTCTTGGGTAATCAAGTGCAAAGATTTTTTGTGACTTTCTGTGAAACAAATGTTCCAAACGTGCCTATTGGAAACTAAAATCATTAAAGTACTACTGTGCACAGAAAAAATGTAGGGTCCTTGGCAAATACCTGTTGTCCCTTCTCCAGGAAGGGAGTTGGCCTGAGGCTTTTCAAAGCATTCCCATACTAGAGGGTTACAAAGCTACCTGCTGCTTAGAATCTTAGACCTCCAGAGTTGAAAAGAACCTTAGAGGCCATCTAATTCAAAACCTTTCATTTAATTTTTTAAAATTTTTTTTAATTTTATTTTTTTTTAGTTTTCAACATTCATTTCCACAAGATTTTGAGTTACAAATTTTCTCCCCATCTCTCCCCTACCACCCATTCCAAGATGGCAAACATACAGAATACTCCTTCCCCCAGTCTGCCCTCTCTTATATCCCCCCCCATCCCCCTCTATACCCCCTTTACCCTTACATTCTTGTAGGGCAAGGTGGATTTCTCTACTCCATTGGCTGTATATCTTATTTCTCTTTTGGGGGGAAGGGGGGCAGGACAATTGGGGTTAAGTGACTTGCCCAAGGTCACACAGCTAGTAAGTGTTAAGTGTCTGAGGCTGGACTCCAGATCTGGTGCTCTATTCACTGTGCCACCTAGCCACCCCTATATATCTTATTTCACAGTTGCATATAAAAACAATTTTTTAACATTTGTTTTTAAAACTTTTAGTTCCAGATTCTCTCCCTTCTTCCCTCCTCACCAACCCCCCACTGGGAAGACAAGCAATTCAAAATAGGTCATACATGTGTAGTTATGCAAAACATTTCCATAGTAGTTATATTATGAAAGACTAGCTTTATTTCCCTCCATGCTATCCTACCTCCCATTTATTCTATTTTCCCCTTTGACCCTGTCCCTTTTCAACAAAATTTTCATTTTATAGAGGAAGAAATAGGCCTAGAGAGCTCAAATGATTTGCCCAAGGTCACCCAGCAAATTCACCACAAGATTGCTTGAAAGGAGAGAAATTTTCTGGTGTGCTTTAAGGATTTGTTTACATTCACTCCTTGACCCAATAGCTAAAAACAGAAGATATTAGCCCTAAATAGGAGGCCTTTCTTGGTCCCCCAACTATTCAGTCCTCTCTCTATCTTCTTCAAATAATAAGCTATATACTTATCTGCATACCTCTTATATCCCCCATAGTAAGAACTTTGGGGGCAGAAACCATTTTTCCTTTTGTCTTTGTATACTTAGCACCTAAGGAAAAAAATCTCACATTTAGTAGATACTGAATAAATGCCTATTAATTTGAGATGGATTGGTTTAAAGTTACTGTCAAATCCATTCAACAGTCTTGTAAGTGTTTCCTATATACCAAGCACTGTGTTAGGCTCTGAGGATAGAAAGACAGAGATGTGCCAGTTCCTGCCCTCAGGATCCTGGTGAGGTGAGGTGTGCTTGAGGCGCTCATCCCAAGCCAGGTCAGCTCAGCTCTTCATCAAGACTAATGGAGTGACAAGGAGATTTTCTTGCAGGTCAAGTGAAGGAGGAGGATGCTTTTTACAAAGACAGTAGACAGTAGTGGAAGACCCATCAGAAACTACCCTTGTGTTAGCTCTGAAATCAGGTCCTTGGGAAAGTAGGATTCTGTTCTATCTAGGATTTGACTTACAAAAAACTTGATTTTTCACACACTCTTTGAAGATTGAATCAAGTGTGCAGATATAGATATATACGTGCACAATATACATGCATAGATATATGCATCATGTACATATAAAACAATATGTATGTATTACACATATGTATATGTACATAGCTACTTAATAACACAGATACAGTCACATAGGCCTATACATATATGCATATGTATGTAAATGTATGCAAACATACTCACATAATGCGCATCTACATGCACATAGGCATATACATACACATCATATACATTTATATCCTGTATGTATGCCATATATGCATGTGTATCATATGCATGTACATTACATATACATCATATATACATAGATATTATTATCAACATCAATCAAGATCAAGCCATAGACCTAGACCTAGACCTGGATGTAGACCTAGACCTAGACCTAGACCTAGACATAGACATAGACATAGACATAAACACAGATGTAGACCTAGACCTAGATGTAGACATAGACCTAGACGTAGATATAGACACAGACCTAGACCTAGACCTAAATGTAGACCTAGACGTAGATATAGACATAGTTGGAGAAATAGACATAGACATAGACATATCTGAGCCAAATATTTAAGGCTAAGGAATGAAATAATAGGTACATAGGGAAGAGATTATCTGAATTTTTTTTCTAGTTCCTATAATTATAATAGCATAGGACATTGGAATGAAAAGTCAAGAGACAGGGATCTTGTGCCAGTTCTTCCTTTAACTCATTGTATGACCTTGGGCTAGTCAGTTGGGCCAGGCTAAATGAGAAAATTGTACTAAATGATCTCTAAGTTCCCTTCTAGTTCTAAATTCTATTATTCATTTAAGGATTCACATAACTCTATTCTTATTAACGCGCCCCGCCCCCCCTCCCCCCCCGCCAATGACAGAACCTGCCAAGTTTCTGCTCCTCTCTTAGCCAGAGTGGATGCTGGCATATTAATTTGCTGCTCTTCTCCAAGAGGACAGGATGTAGCATGAGAAAGATCCTTGTTCTGCTGTACAAATGTAGCCTTCTCCTCCTCCTCCTCCTCCTTCTCTTCCTCCTCCAGGAAAAAGTACCAAACTGCGATGCTGGCCCCTTGACTGATGAATCCAGTCAATTACATTCAGATCTCATTATTAAACTTAAAGAGTAAGAAATCACCGTCCCTCTAATTAATCAATCAACAAGCCTTTAGTAAGTATCCACCATGTGCCAGGCTCTGTGCTGTGCACTCAAAATACAAAGATAAAAATGAAATCACCACAGCCCTCAAGGAACATGCATTCTATCAGAGGGGAGTTGTACATATAATTAAACGAAAAAAAAATGCTAGGATAGTTCCAGACAAGACACTAGCAGATGGGGGATTGGAGAAGAGTGATCAGGAAGGTTTCGTGTAGGAGGTGCTGTTTACTTAGTTCTTTAAGATCTTCAAAGGGATATACATATAGATGTATACACACACATATACATATACATATATAATGTATGTATATATTTTCTAGTATGATTGTCACAGCCCTACAAAGTAGGTGCAATAGCAGCTATCGTTGTCCCCATTTTACTGATGAGGAAACTGAGGCTGAGATATTGACTTGCCCAGGGTCACAAACTAGTCTGGTAATTTCTGAGGCCAGATTAAAATCCAGGTTGTCTTCTTGACTCCCAAATCCAGCACCCTAGCCACAGTATTCCATGATTTTCAGCTCCTAGTGTTTACATTTCAATGTATCTTGTACCTTGTGTCCCTTCCCACAAAGGAAGGGTCAACAGTGACTTGAACTCTGGAACCTCTGCGCTAGTGGCCAGGCTTTGTGAGGACATGCTCAATCTTTTTCAAAGATGACCCTTACTAAGTCCTCCAACAAAAAATGACCCCCTCAAGCCAGGAGGAGCCTTTGGGTCTCATAGGGTTTCACTATCAACTTATTCAAGAGAAAAACACCGTTCAGCTCTGCCGTTGATAGCAAGCTAGGTGGCACCGGGGAGAGAACATTGGACTTGGAATCAGGAAAACTCATCTTCATGAGCTACTAGCTGTGTGACCCTGGGCAAGTCATTTAACCTTGTTTGCCTCAGTTCCTCATCTATGAAATGGGCTGGAGAAAGAAATGGCAAACCACTCCAGTATCTTTGCCAAGAAAACCCCAAATTGGGTCACAAAGAGTCAGACACCACTGAAATGACTCAATGACATTAACAGCAAGCATGCAAGCTTGCACAGCACAACCTAGGTTCTGTTTCAATGCAGTCTGTTGGTCTGTTCTCCAAAGATTCCCTTTTGGAAGGTCCTTAACCTACACACATAGTAAATAAGTGAATGAAAGTATATCTGAGTCCTTACTATGTGTCAAGCATTGTGCTAAGTGCTGGAGTTACAAATAATAAAGCAAGACAACCCTAGTTCTCAAGGAGCTCACATTCTATTGGAGGGATATAAAAAATATAAGAGGTTTCTGCTGAACATCAGATGGAAAAGCCCCATGGTCCTTAGGGTGTGGTGGCAAAGCACTGATTAAAACTAGTACAGTGAGCCGCTTAACAGTGCTAAGGACTTTCTTTTCTGATCCTCTGGTAGCTGGGGCAGGGTGGGGATGGGGCAGGGGACAGGCTTAGCACGGTGCCTGGCACTTAATAAGCACTACATAAATGTTTGCTATAATTACTCAAGACCCTCCTCTAATACATACAGGTTGTGGGATCTTGGGCAAGTCAGTTCTCTAAGACTATAAATGGCAAAAATGATTGCACTTATGCATTGGTAGAGGGAGTTTTGTGACCTGCACCAATGAAATCCCAGCTGTATTGAAAAAAACAATATCCATCTCCAACGCTAGAATCTCGAAGTCATAGTAGACTCTAGCCATCATGCAGTGGAAAAGAAAATCCAGGTGTTGGAGTTCTGGGTACCAGTGCAGGTTCCACCACCTTGGACAGAGCTATGTCACTTCACAGAAAGCAATCCAGGCTAAGCATCAGGGGCCACAGGCTCTTGTCCTTTTTCTGTCACTGACCTGGTATGTAACTCTGAGCAGGCTCATCTTATAATCTCTCCAGTCCTGACCTCTGTTCTGCAAAATTGGAGGTAGTGTAACATAGTGAATAGGGCACCGGACTTGGAGTTAGAAAGACCTGTCTTAGACATTTATTAGCCATGTGATCACTGAACCTCTTTGAAACTCAGTTTCCTGTAAAATGAGGGGATGGCCACTCTGGTTCCTTCTAGCATCTATTAAATTGTCCATTTTTTGAAAGCAATGACTATTTTTGTCTTTCTTTTTTATCTCCAATGCTTAGCACACCGCCTTGTCCATAGTGAACACTTAACAAATGCTTGCTGATCTGACTTCCAGCTCTAAATCTATGATCTATTTATCACATAAATTAACAAGTATCATAACTAAGGATGTCCCCCCAATGTAATATTTGTAACAGTGTGAAGACCTCTTTGAGACTCAGTTTCTGCATCTGTAAAATAACAATAATAATACCAACCTTAGAGATCAAGTGAGGCCATGCAGGGAAAAGCAGAGGAGAAAGAGAGAGAGAGAAGAAGGAGAAGAAGAAGAAGAAGAAGAAGAAGAAGAAGAAGAAGAAGAAGAAGAAG
>CM053584.1:139937604-139970568 GCA_028627135.1 Pseudochirops cupreus | reverse complement strand
TATTCTTCGAACAATCTTGCTGTTACTGTATACAATGTTCTCTTGGTTTTGCTCATTTCACTTTTTGTTATTTCATGCAAGTCTTTCCATGTTTTTCTAAAATCAACCTGCTCGTCATGCCTTACAACAGGGAAAGCACATTGAAATCCCAAAGTGCCAAACACATATAATAAATCACTGCTGGAACCGCAACAGACCCACCAGACCTTAACAAGCTCTCTGAAGGCAAAGGGACCTAATACTGCAGATTATTGTATCCCCAGATTACCTAGCACACAGTAAATGTTTACTAAGTGTTCATGCAGTCCCTACTTGAAGTATTCAATTGTTCCTTCAGAGTTCACAGTTGGGCCCTTATCTTCAGTCATCACCAAGAGTTACAATAGTTCTGACAGAATGAAAAACCTGTTCACTAGAGCAGCAACAAGAAGTCTATTTTGTTTGATCATGTCTGACTCTTCCTGACCCCATTTGGGGTTTTCTTAGCAAAAATACTGGAATGGTGTGCCTTTTCTAGCTCATTTTACAAATGAAGAAACTGAGGCAAACAGGGTTAAGTGACTTGCCCAGGGTCACACAGCTAGTAAAATTCCAAGGTCACATTTGAACTCAGGAAGAGGAGTCTTCCCGACTCCAGGCCCAGCACTCTCTCTAATGGACCACCTAACTTCTTGACTCTTGAGGCTAGATCTCTCTTCCCTATGTGAAGCTATCTATGGGGAAAGGACTTAGGAAACAAGATAAATTGATTTTATATATAAAATTTTATATAAAATTAAAATTTTTCAACCAGCTTTAGGTTTAGATTCAATTCAATTCATTTCAATTCAATCAGCTTTAGGTCACTACTAGGGGTAGGAGAAAGGTAGCAAAATCCAACTCTCCCCATCAGATAGTAGTCTTGCCAAGTGCTCAATAGCATATAACTCTTAGAGAGGCAGTGTGGTATAATGGTTAGGGAGCTGGTCACAGAACCAGGACGACCTGGTTTCGCATCACACCTCTGACAATTACTCACTGTATTACCCTAGGTGAGTCACTATTCAAGATCACAGCACATTAGAGGCAAGATCTGAACCCAGCTTATCTGTCTGCAAAGACCAAACTACCCTACCCTACAAGTGATAGATGTCAAAGAGGCCATTTTAACTCTGGTTCTTCTTGGCCTAGACATGCCAATGTGGTGTAATGGAGAGAGCTATAGCTTTGGAGTCAGAAGACTTGGGTTTTTGACCTGCCTCTGCCACTCTACCTATATGAACTTGGACAAGTCCCTATACCAGTGGTGTCCCAGTTCCATGCCCCGCAAAACAAAGAGTTTTCACAAGTTGGCTTCTAATGGTTCTTTCAGCTCTAACCCTATGGGCCATTCTGTGCCAACCTGATGCCTCCAAGGACAATCCTCCATCCATTATGCAGGGTTGCCTTCAAAGGGCAATAACTAACACTTTAAATTATTATTAAGAACATTTCTGAAGGCACTTTCACCTGTACAATCAACATTTACTAAGGACACACTGTGTGTGAGGCACATAGGCAAAGTAAAACAAAACATGACCACTGCCCTCAAAACTTGCCTTCTAGTTGGGAGAGAGAGAGACATAAATGGGTGATTAATAACAAGCAGGCCTCCTTCTCTTTTCTGCAGAGGTGTGGGGCTATAGGTGTGAGACGCAGCATATACTGTCAGGCTTGGTTGAAGTATTCATTAGTCATCCTGAGCTCTTTTTTTCCTCTTTCTTTTTTATGTTAAGAGGTGGCTTTCTAGGGAGGGAATAGGGAAAGATATACAGTTATCCCTTCCACATTGCACAGGTTAGGGACACAGCACCACCACAATCTAGAAAAATTCATGTAAAATTTTTTTACCCTCTCTTCATACCAGAGAGGAAGTCTGAATTACAGAATCAAAAGATAAAATATGGTGATATTATACAATACTATGCATATATTTTATGCATTTCTGAGTTTCTAACCTTTTTCTGTGTCATCTGCTGGCCTTTACGCATCATCTACAACTTCCGTAAAACTCCTATTTAATTTCTTATGCCAACCTGCAGTGTATCAAAACCATGATGGGGAATGTTGTGCTGTAGAAAGGATAACTGTATTCTAAAGTGAAGAAAATATATAAAAACAAAAGATAACAACAAAGACAAACAAACCTGTTAAAATAAAAAGAGAGCCTTATGTCATTTGATCCTCTCGCTGAATTTTTGTTACCTGGAGTAGAAGACTGTACAGGGCATTACAAAGTTAGTTTTAGAAGCCTGTCTGCTGCAGTACTGAAAAGTTTCCCATAAGCTTCCCTCTGATTAATCTGGTGCAGGGGTGTAGAACCTGCAGCCTCAAGGCCACAGGTAAAGTTTATGTAACCTAGGTTTCTGGGTTTCACATTTGAGAGACTTTTATTTTCTAATGACAGCCTTTGTTCTTTCCAGACTCCCAGCCCTGTTCAGATGAAGAAGGCTGCTCTGAGGTATTTCTCCCCACGGATAGCGACTATGATTCCAGTGATGCCCTTAGCCCCCGAGAATTGGACTTGGTCTATTTGTCATCCCATGACATTTCCCATCAGGCCATGAGTGGCATGAGTGGCAGTGCCCCTGATGTCTTACAGGTGCATGATATGAAGCCTTGCATGGCCTTGAGGGGGGACACCCAGGGCCAGACTCTGGAGCCAGATATCGACCATTCCTGTGCTGAGTATTTCAACAGCCTGACACTCTCAGGCTTCATGGCAAAGAGCCCTGATAAGATGGCGGGAAGCTCCCAACAACCAGTGAGCTTCTCGGGGAGGAAGAAGCTGAGCAAACACCAGCACTATGGCTACTTCAGCCGTCACCACCGCTGGCTCCGGATTCATAGTGAAACACAGTCTCTGTCCCTTTCTGAGGGAATCTACACTCAGCACCTCTCCCAAGCTGCAGATTTGTCCCAGGAGGCCACTGAGGCAAAGCAGATCAGGGTCCCCACTGATAGGCACCAGAGTCTACTCCTACCCCATACCTCAAGCCTCCCTGAAGAGAAGAAAACCAAGTACCAAGACATGCGACCTATGGTCCGACGCATTTACGTGGAACCTTACCCCACAGCCCTGGTGAATGATGATAAGCCATGGGTTGGACTCAGCTCCCCTCCAGGAGACCAGGGCAATATGCAAAGGCCCAAGGACCAGGAGGTCAGCCCAGGGGACCAGACCACCTCTGCAGTATCAGAAATATTTAGTAGCATGCTTTAGGGATCTGAACCACCTGCTTCCTCATGACATCCACCATTGCCATTGTCTCATTTCCCCACTCCATTTTCAAAAGGATTTTATTTTAAGGTAGAAAAGTTAGTGGTTACCAGGTCCTTAAAGTGGAATTTAGCTACTGTCTTTTGTTCCAGGGATAAACTAGGGGTTGAGTTGACAGTGTTCCCCATAGACACCTGCACAGAGCCAGCTATGGTGTAAACTCACAATGCCTCTGCTCATTAGATGATACCTTTATCTGTGGGTGCAGCCTCAAACATCAAGATGCCATCTGTTTTGTCAGCCCAAGAATATGTTATAGGACCAGGTCCTGGGGCTTCCATCTTGTGGTGAATTGAGATAAGAGAGTAGAGGGCAAGAGAAGGCAAGATCATAGTATCCCAGATCCAGAGCTGGATGGGAACTTAGAGGTCGTCTAGCCCACTCTACCCCACCCCTCATTTTGTAGATGAAGAAACTGACACAGTAAGACCTAAGATTCCACAAGCAGTAAATAGCAAAGTCACGTCATCTCACTCCAAAGCCAGCATTCTTCCCACTGAAACATTGGGCTCCTCATCCCATCCCCACCACCCATGAGCCATTGAAGGAGATAGAACTTCAAGAAGAGCTGGAGAAGGAGCCTAAGGCATTGTCCACAGGGCACAGAGTAGAGTAGGGTTCTCTGAATATTCTAGTTCAGGGTATGGCCTCAGACAACTCAGCTTGACCTTTTCAAACCCAGGTGTGCTTTTTAAGGCAATGAGCCAATATGAATGCCTGCCTTTTTTCTGGTAGGAAGACTGTTACACTTTCTGCTTCTTTCTGTGCCATGTGCCCATAACCTAAACCTAGAGCAGTGGCCAGAATGCTTTCCAGGCCCTGTGCGTCCTGAGATGTGTCCTCTGGACTCATTTCCCAAATGTCTTTCTGATCATTCAGTAAGTCCCCAACTCAGAACCTGGACATTAAAATGGGTCGAATCATCTCAAGGCCAGGGAGATGACTGCATAATAATAATAATAACAATAATTAACATATATATTGCACTTTAAGGTTTGCAAAGGAATGGAGACTGGACCTGTGATTCTGTTGGTATAGGGAACTCCTAGGTCAGGAAAATCCCTCTACCAATGGAGGCTGGCACCTTTTCTGCAACTTAAGGAGTTGCCTAAAGCACTGGAAAGTAAAGTGACTTGCCCAGGTTCACATAGCTAGTATGAATCAAAGGTAAGACATGAACCCAGGTCTCTGTGGTTCCAAGATCTGCTCTCTATTCACATTGCATCTCACTCACTCTATCTGCAAAGTGTTATAAATCTATCATCTCATTCGATCCTCACAACAACTCTGTGAAGTAGGTGCTATCATTTTCCCATTTTACAGGTGATGAAACTGAAACACAAAGAGTTAAGTGACTTGCCCAGGGTCACACAAGGGAGTAAGTCTCAGGATTGGGATTTGAATCTATGTTCTCTGACTTTAGAGACAATGTTCTTTCTACTATATCATACCGCCTCCCTAACTCAATCTGTATTTTTCCCTTGTTTGGGACCAATCATATCTCTGATTTAATTAGCATGGGGAGCTCCTAAGAAGGAAAATCCATCCACCAATGCCAAGCAGTACCTTCTCAATAAGGTCTTAGAGAGACTCTGAGAGATTACATGATTTGCCAAGGGTCAACACAGCCAAATATTCTTTAGTGGCTAGATTTGAACTCAGGCCTTCCTGACTACAAGGCTAACCTCCCAACAACAGCGTATTGCTTCAATATCTTCTTGGTGGGGCTCAAAAAGATGATATTGTTCTAAGTTGCTAATCTTAGTTTTCCATGCTTCCAGGGATGTAAATATGTGATTTCTATTTGTCAAGGCACAAATTGTGTAAATATAAAAAGAGAGAATTTTAGAGTTGGGGGAAAACTTAAACATCACTAAGCTGAAACCCTCATTTTACAGATCAAGAGACTGAGGCCTAAAAGCATGAAGCAACTTGTCCAGGATCACACAGAAAATTGTCAGCTGAATTGGAAGTCTCCCGATGCCTAATTTCTTGTTCTTTCTAGAACACCATACTACATATATCTAAAATCTGCAGGTATATTCCATTCTTGGAGATCAACTAAAATGCCTGATCCCACAACCATCTCCTTTCTCCCACCTGCCTCACCCTAGAAATGTTCCATGCCCCCTATCTCTACATTAAGAGTTGTATATCAGTAGGGTTAATTTATCTTGATATTAACCTGAGCCAAATGAGAAGCTTAAAAAGTCTCCAGGATGCCAAAAAACAAAACAAAAATCAAATCCAGTCAAACACAATTGTCATTTGGAGGGGAAGGGAATTGTTGTGAATGATCCACACTACAGTTCTCACTTATTAATCTGGGTAATTGAGAGTTGACCACATTCTATTTCTTTTATGAAGGAGGTTGTATATTATCAGTATGTATAGAATTATAGCATTTTAAAATTGGAAGAGTCCTCAGGGACCCTGAGTCCAGCCCTTCCCATAAGCAAGAATTCCTTCTGCAATATCCCCAACAAGAAGACTTATGGTGCTGGGTCACTCACCACCTCTGGAGGCAGCTCATTCCACTTTTGGACAATTCTAGCTATTAGAAAATTCTTCTCCACATTGAACTAAATCTGCTTCTTTTTAGTGTCATAGCATTTAAAGCTGAAAAGATTTCCAGAAATTATAATGTCCAATCCATATATCTTAAAGATGAGGCCTAGAGATTAAGGTCACAAAGGAGATAAACAGCAGAATCAAGTGATTCCAAGCCAGATCTTCTGACCACCCTCTCCCCAATGTGTACCCTTCTATCATCCTACCACACTGTCTCTACCCAACTTTGTAGAGTTATGAAAAATACTCCTTCTCCTCCACAAACTAACTCTTGTCCAGGTTGAATATCCCTAATTCCCTTGAACTATTTCTTGTATGGCACAGTTTGATTGCCCTCCTCAGAATGTCATTGTCGACCCTAGAGCTAAAAGAAATACTCCAATGTGACCCAACCAAGACAGTGTCAATCTATCCACAAACATTTATTATTATGCTAAATGATGAGGGTACAAAGAAAAACAAAAACAGACACTGTCCTCAAGGAGCTTACATCTTAATGGGGGAGTTAACATGTAAATAAATACCTACATACAAGATATATAAAGAGCAGATGAAATAATTTCAGAGTGGGATGGTCCTAGCAGTTTCATAGACTTGAAAAGAGTTCCACAGAAGATAGGATTTGAGCTGGGTCTTGAGACAATTGGCCAATGAGACAAACTCTCCCCCATTCTAGACCCTATACCTCTCTTTGCTGTAGCCCAAGATTAAACTATCTTTTTTGGACCCTCATATCACTTTCTGGAGACAGATTCAATCTGGATTCCATTAAAACCTACAAGTCATTTTCACATAAATTCTCATCCAGTCAACAGTTCCTGTGAAGGATGTGGGGATGGAGGTGGACATTGGTGAGTTTGGGACTTATTTTTTTAATACATAGTAAAGTAGGTTCCAGTGTTATTTTAAGAAAAATTAGCTGAATAATACTCAAGGTTTATATGACCCCAAAGCAAGTTTCTCACCAGAAATTGCTTGTAGGACATTCTCTAAGCAGCAGAAACTATCTTTTTTCTCCATCCTTCCTAAAAAAATCAGACACCTCTAGCCCAAGAGAAAATTATACAGTAAAAGAAGTATAATTTCATTGATTCAGAAAGCCCAAATTTGGAATTAGTCATAATCCAGCCAAGAACTGAGCTGATGTTTACCTTCACAAAATCTATGAGATAATGACTCTGCTAATCAAATTAGTTGACTATTACTAATTATCTGCCTGACTTTCCACAAATTACTTAACACCTACCCCTACCCCCCACCTCTACCAGCACTGCACCCCATCCCTGCTTTCCTAACATATCAAAAAGAATCTTAACCTGATGCTCTCCAAGGTCCCCTCCTGCTCTGACATTTTTTGGCTCCATAATTCTTTGGATGGTATTTTTTGAAAGACTGGTGGAAAGCCGTTTAATCAATTTAAAAAAAAAATTTATCCTGCTATTTAGAGACACCATTTACATTTTTTAAGTACATATGCTATGTATACATCATTATGCTATGTCTAAAAAAAAAAGGTCTACAAGTTACTTATAGCTGTTTGTAAACCTACTCCTGGTTTATTATCTGTCCTTGAAAGTAAAGCAAGAGTACTTCACTCCTTTAGAAAATATTCTCTATTTCAGAATCTACTGATTCATTCTGGCCTCCATTCCAATTACTGGGATTTAACAGTGACTGAGTTTTTCCTGGTGAGATGTAATGGGTCATACCCCAAATCCCTCACCTTGGAGGGGCAGCTGTAACTCTAGAAAGAACACTGGATTTGAAGTGAGAAAACTTGAGTTTAGAATACTGCTTATGCTATTTTACCCTGTATAAGTCACTTATCCTCTCTGGATCTCAGGTTTATCATCTGTCAAAGGAGTTGGTGGGACTAGATCAGTAGTTCTGAATTTTTTTTGTTCTTTGAACCTCTTTCAAAATTGATGACAACAAGAAAAATGAATTTTTAATGCCCGGTTACTTTAATATGCCACTCATAATAACAACACTGATTTTCTCCAGGCAAAACATCTTGTCCCAATCTTCCTTTCCAGCACAGTTCTGCCTAAGTTGACTTTGGCCAAGATCACCCAACCTCTATCCATCGTGAGCACTTTCCAGAGTTATTTACCAAACATTCACTAAATACCCAGGCTGGGCACTATGGAATACAAAAGAAGTCAAACAAACATGAGCCCTAATCATATAGGAGCTAATAGTATAGTTGAAGCATAAAGGAACTATCGCACTTTTTAACTCCCCATACGAGTTTACAAAGAGAAGCTTGCCTCTTTTACCAAGAAGAGTTCAAGCTTGGGTCTCAGGAATATCCGACTGCTGAGAACAGATGAATTTCCCATCACTTTTACTTGTGTGAGAGAGGACAAACTAGAAAATGTGGGAGGCACCTGGTGGCAGTCTTATCACTCTTTATTGATCTGATGCTGGTCTAGAACTGGAGAGAGGGCTTAGTCTTTAAGTGTTGATTAAGTACTCATCCTGTCACCAAGTACAGGCATTACTAAGGTACTAAACTTTAGGGACAAGAAGAAAGGCAAAGACAGCTCCTTCCCTCAAGGAACTCACAATCTAATGGAGGAAGTGAATTTTTTTTTAATTAAAGTACAAAAAAAGATAGCTGAAAAGTATATGGGAAGTAATCTCAGGGGGAAAATGAGTCAAAAGGTTCTGGAAGCATGGATTTGGCTTAATGATAATGATCCATTTCGTGGAAGAATTGAGTCCTTACAGAAGAAGGTTCCCTTCCCTTCCTTTCCCTGCCTAATATTTGATGCAATTATTGAGAAAGAGAAGGAAATGGTACCTTTTGATTTTAAAGAAGATCGGGCATGGGTAAAGTATATTTTGTGTTTAGAGATGGATACCAAAGCACTTTACAAAGAGTAAAAACTGACTGAAACCTAGTTACATTTTTCCTATGCCCAAACTTCCTCCCAAAGAAACCTGGTCCCAAAGAGCAGGGCCAATAGCACACTCTCCACTGCCTACTCCACCCCCTCAACACCCACCTACCACCTGCTACCAGTAATCTATGCAGGACAAGTGGAAAAAGAGCACTGACCTCTCATAAATTCTTCTCTCTCCACACATGTGGGTGGCCTTGTAGATGTGCTGTTCCCCTTTACAAGTTAGACTTTTCCAGTGGGCAGAGATAGTCCTGCAGGGCCCCACCCTCTCACCAAAGTCATGCTCACTTTCTCTTTGAGAGTTAAAAAAAAAAAATCCAACCCAGAGAACTATGTCTGATTCATAGACGGGATGAAGGTACACTGGGATTTTCTAGCCAAGTTGAAAACTCAAGTAGAAATCACATCCATCGAAAATCAATTCCTCTCTTTCCGCCCACCCCAATCACTGTCATTGGATTTCAGGGTTTTGCAGTTCACAACCAAGTTAGACATAACAAAGCTATAGCAAATCATGCTTCTCTCCTACTTCTGTATATTTATATTATCAACTGAGACAATCCAAACTAAAGACAAGGTCTTCATATATGGCAAGTGGACACTTAGGGTAGGGGAAAGAAGCGGGAAACTTTGAGTCATGTTATTTCACTGTCCATTTTAAAGTGTAAATATTTTTTTAAAAAAAATAGATCCAGAGAAGCAGATATGATATTTTCTCTTGAGCTCTCTCTCTCTCTCTCTCTCTCTCTCTTTAGGGTATTTTTTTAAATAGAGTTGGGAAAGGAGGGCAGCATATCTCCTTACCTGGGACTTCAAGGGACCAATCAGCTCCCATTAGCTGTTCTGACACATGGCTTATGACTGTTAAGTAAAACTTCAGCACAGCCTTACCAACAGGAAGGATAGTGTACTTGAAATGATGCTACGCCACTTGCAAACTGAGTCTAAGATCTTAATTCAGAGTTGTTTCCTTTTGTTCTGTTCTGTTTCCCCCAGGCATTGAACTTTGCCATTAGGAAGAATTATTTTTAGAACACCTCACTGAATGTAAGTGGTTTTGCCATGATTGGACCTCTGGTTATTACACCATAGCAGTTTCATGGAAATTAGAATCTTTTTTTGCTGTTGTTTCTTTGGTTTGGTTTCAGTAAGGTCTTTTTTTTCCCCTTAAAAAGAAAATCAGTTCTTCTGTTTCGGTCATCTGTGGATTTTTAATTTGGTCATTGTGAAAAGCAGTTGTGTTGTGTTAAGCAGTCAGCTGGCCAGACAATGAAAATTCTCTATTTTGATAAGGGAAATGGAAGGAGGTCCTTTAAAAAAAATGTTCTTAGAACTTTCTCTTCCAGGGATTGGTCTATACTTTTAAAGTAACCTCAGTCCCAAAGTCTGTTGGCATGGGATTCCTTCCTTATTGGTGAAGACCAATTCCATCTTCACCAATTAGGAAGGAGTCCCATGTCAATGGACATTGGGACCAGGGTTACTTTAGAAAGGCCCTTTTTAATTTAGCTATGAATAGTATCAAGTGATTAGCAAATGATACCTGCTAATTGTTCTAATTGTAACAGTCACATCTGGACATATGTGAGTAGGAAGTAAAGGAGAAGTATCAGTGACAGTGTACTCAGTGATAAATTTTTTAAAATCTCATTTTGGAAGATTTGATCTGCTAAGTTACTCTAGACTGCTGTCCTGGGTCCCTATCCCTGATTGGGACAAAGTCAGAGTCATCAGAATGTCCTCCTGTCACCAGCACCTCTTTCATAGGTGAACCAGGAAAAGAGGTTTTAAGAAGTTGGGAGGTGGAGTGGTTGTCATCCTTGGAAGGAAATAAAAAGTCATCTCCTTGATGACATTCTATAAGGCGATGTTTAATCATCATTTCCTGCCTTATGTGTAAATAGTAATTTGGCTGTTTATTGGTTGTCTTTGTTCAGATTTTATTGTGTCTTGTTGCTATATATGCAACAGAGTGTATGTTGAAGTTTAAATTTTGGTACAATATATGCACAATTTTGTGTGCTTTACACCTCTGTAAATATACAGATTATTCATATATAGTATGTTAATGGTGATCTCCAAACTCTGACATAATAATATTTTTGTCATATGCACATTTGCAAACTTTGAAAAAATCAAGCAGCTATTGGAAATAACCAATAGTCTCAATAAGACAGACCCGGGAATGGACCTACCTCTTCTACGTGTTGATCTCAAAAAAGAGGTAGGAGATTCAAGAGAATTTTTAAAAAAATAGTTTTCCTGATGGCAAGTATTTTTGATAATTTCATTGTGATTGTCTTTGCAAGAAAAACAAAGAAATGTTAGCTCCATTGGAGTGAGTGGTTTTGTTTCTGAAGCATTCGTTAATACTAGCATTTTCTATTCTAACCTGATATTGTTAAAATCTCATTTGGGAGAGAATGAAGAAGTCATTGGTTTTGAACTCTTGAAAGATTTTTAGCTATGTAAATTTACAGTTTCTAAGCCCTTTATAACTCTCAATGCTTGGCTTACCTGAAGTATATCCTGTTTCTCAACTAGGACTGATTAATCTTTCTGAGTTTTACTGATGAACCCCATCCCCAAACCCACTCCTGTCATTATTATGTACAATGTTCAGACCTTAACTGGCCCTCCAGGGATGAGTCTGAACCATGCTGGTTTTAAAACATCCAAAGACAGCTTGTCCATTTCTCTTCCGTGATTATCACTGGCCGAAAACTTGAAATTCATCACTGGATTGCCCTGGCAAAGACTATTGCCAGATTGCGCCATGAAGGTTGGCCATAGAAACCTCTCCCCAGTCTACACCCTTCGCATGTTCAAATGTCCAGTGCATTTTTGCATGTATCCTGCACCTCTCTAAGTTACCCTTCCCCCCTTTTTTTAATCCTTTTAAAAAACTGGTGAAGGTTTAAGATTTCTTCTGTGTAAGAGAACATGACAAAGAAATCATTTTAATTCCAAGAACCTGGACAAAGGTTGCCCTGCATTCCAGCAAGAAGGAAACGTGCTGCTTTGTATCATGTGTTGGTCCTGCGCTGTTTTACAGGATACTTTTAAACAAACACAAAAGGAATTAAGCCCTTCTATTGGCATGTTTGTGATTGGCTCTTCTCAAGTCCTCAGATCTCTGTTTTGTTGTTCTATCTGAATGTGCTGTTTTCCCTACACAAATTGTTATCTTTCTAAGCAAACCATGACTTTTTTTTATCCTAATTCTGTCTTTAAATAAAAGTTTCCTTTCCCCCCCTCCCCACCAAGCCAAACAGATTACACTACTTGTTAATGCCCTTTCTTTTATCTATCTGTGCTGGGGAAATTAGGAGGAGAGGTGATAGAGATGTTCAAATTTACACTAATAAATAAGAAATATGCCTTAATAGCACTGTTGAGCCTTTCCACCTCAGTCTCACAAATGGGATACAGTGCAAACTAACACATCCAATAATAAATATTGACTTCCCTTCTCAATGAAAGGACAAGGTCTTATTGGGAAATCTGACACTACTCAAGGTTTCTTTCTTCTCCATTTGAAGAGGCCTTAAGTGAGAGATCACAAGAAAATCCTCTGGCTTGGTATTCCCTGTACCTTCAGCTATAACTTCTAAATGCTTTCTCAGCAATGGAACTCCTTTTCTTTCTCATAGATTCTCCCACATCTGCACCTTTCTTTGATGTCCCTTGGCCAGTGAGCCAAAAGAACATGAGCCCAGATGGTATTCCTTAAGTAATTATTGAAATGACGTTGCATGCAGAGGGATTTAGATGGATTTTAATGGCTTGTTTATATTTGCCTTACAATATGCAAAAGTGCTCTCCTCAAGACATACGTAGAAGGCTGGCTCTGTGATTTCATCATGGTATAAACCTCCCAGCACAGAAGTTCCTCAAGTGCTCTAGGTCAGCAGCATCTATTCTGGTCTTAGAGCCAGGGTTTTGAATTTGGGGTCCATCCTGGGTATATTTCAGGAGGAGATGAAGGCCTATAAACTTAGATGGGGGAAAAAAATCACAATTTTATTTTCACTAACTTCTAGCTGAAGTTTGGCATTTCCTTCCATTATGAATTTTTTTTTTAATATTCTGAGGTGTCCATAGGATTCATAAGATTGTCTAAGGGGTCTCCAACACACACACACACACGGACACATACACACTAGTACACACATACACAAAAGGTTGATAACCCTTGTCTTAGAGAGGGACAGAGCAGCTGCATGGCACAGAGGATAGATTCATCTTCCTGAGTTCAAATCCAGCCTCAGACATCAACTAGCTGGGTGACCCTGGGCAAGTCACTTAATTCATTTGCCTCAGTTTCCTCATCTGTCAAATGAGCTAGAGGAGGAAATAACAAGCCACTCCAGCATCTTTGCCAAAAAAAACCCAAATGGGATCAAGAAGAGTCAGACACAGCTGAAAACAACTGAATAAGAACAAATAGGAAGGAACACTGGGACACTGAGAAGTTAAGTTGCCCGTTCTTGTCACAAACCTTGTCAAGGCAGGCTTGAAGTCGTCTTTCAAGCTCCACTGCCATTTGACAGATGAAGAAACTGAGGCCCACAGAGGATAAATGGCTTGGCCCTAGTCACTGTCATGCAGCCAGAAAGTAACTGGTACAACTCAAAGCCAGGTCATCTGAATTCAAGTTCAATAATTTCTCTATTATGCCACACGAGAAGGACTTCCTAGCTGGAGGAACAATCAGCAACCACCTAGATCTCTTAAAAGCAAGGCATATTCCCTTTGAGCACTGCATTTCTATCTAAAACTTCAAAAACGTCCTTCTCAAGGGACCACTTCTAAAAAACTGAAAATGGAATACTGTAGGCTTTTATTACAATTACATTAACTCTTCCATCGCTGCTGATCACTATATGGAAAAGTCAGTGTTTGATGAGAATCTACAAACCTACAAATGGACTTCCCAGCCTCTAGTCAGCCCTAAGGTGTCTGGAAAGTAAGGCAGACAAGGGTGGGTTTTGCCACAGTGTCCATCCTACATCTTCCTACATACGTGATGTTAACTTTCTCTGTTGTGTGAGTGATCAAAGAACTATAGGATTATACTCCATCTTTCCTATAAGAGACCCAAGAAAAGATGGTTTGGTGCTTTGCATCTGCACCTCTTACACACATTGGTCCTCCTCCATTCCTAGGAGTCATTCTATATAAAATAGATTTAAAGTATTTAGTTCTGGTGACCTGGGACACTAAAGTGTTATGTGGCTTGTTCTTCTCACATAGCTGATTTATGTCAGAGGCAGGCTGGAACCTAGATATTCTCAACTCCAAATATTCACACACACACACACACACACACACACACACACACACACACACACATACTTACTTTACAAAAGAGGAAACCGTGATCCTTTGAGAATGGAAGTAATTCACAGGATCATTGCATTGAGACCTAGTAGGACCTAGTAGGACCTACAACTCCTTCATTTTACAGGGGGTGGAAATGGAATCTCAGAGAACATTGCATTTAGAGTTGTCTGGGACTTTATAAGTCATCTAGCTCAGCCCTAACAATCACTGGAAGTCAGGTGGTAATAAAGAGTGCTGGTCTTAGGGTCAGAAAGTACTATCTAGGTTCAAATCCTATGCCAGATGCTTCCTTACTGTGTGACACTGAGAAGGTCACTTAATTTCTCTCAGCCTCAGTTTCCCCATCTGTAAAGTGGGGGTATAATAGCACCTACCTCACAAAGCTGTTGAGAGGCTCAAATTGAAATGATCTATGTAAATCACTTTACAAACCTTAAAGCACTATATAAATTCTAGCTGTTATTATTATTATTGCTTTACATAGAAGGAAACTGAGGCCCAGAGAGAAATTGTGACCTGCACATAGCTGCTGTTCAATGTCAGAACTTGGACTAGCACACAGGCTTCCTGACCTGTCAAATACTCTTTTCCCTACACCCCTTAATCTCTCTCAGCTTCCATGTTGGTAATTATTTCAACTGACCCTCATAAAGCATACTGATCAAGGTCAGCCTACCCAAGAAGAAGACCAAGGCCATTTGCCCAAGGAGTGGAGAAGTAACCTGAGTTTTTCCAGGGTTGCAGGAGGGGAATCAGACCAGCAATGCCCCATGTGTCTGCTCATGTAGCTAGCCACCTATCATGCTGGAGACTGGCAAAGCCAGTTATAGGAACCAAAGGTTCTGGACTTGGAAGGGGCCTTCACCATCACCTAGCCTAATCTTCATGTACAAATGAGAACCCAGGATGCTACAGTGAATCCCAAGATGGCCCAGAGAGTAAGGAATGGAGCCACACCCTGAACCTGAGCTATCTTGACTCCAAATCCAACGTTCTTTCTGCTCTGCCATGCCTTAGGGTAGTCTGCCCAGACGATATTCTCACCCATTAAAAAAAAAACCATGATAACATCCAGTCTCTACTTGTCTTCCCATCCTCATTACTATTACAAAGCCTTTATCAGACACCCAAATTCAGATGTCACTATGTTAGGAGCAATAAGAAGAGAAATACCTCATGACTAAAAGTGCCCTTGGGCATCTTATATCCTAGGACATCCTAACATGGATATACATGTAAGGACTATGGAGACAATCAATCAACTAAAACCCCAACCAACAAACAGGACTCTTACATTCTGTCAGAGATAACAGTGGGGCTTGGTGGTTTTACTTAAATGGGGGGAGATGAAAGGAAAGAGACAAGGTTGAATGTCTATTTAAAGTGGAGAGTGGGAATTAGCCAAGCTCAAGCAATACTGAGTCCAAATTCCACTATAGTAGAAAAAACACTTGAATTTCAAATCAAAGGTCTTGAGTTCAAATTATACCTCTGTCACCTGTGAGACCTTGGGCAAGTCACCTCATCACTCTCATTCTCAGTTTCTTCAAGTGTTAAATGAAAGATTGGACTAAATTACCACCAAGGTCCTTTCAACTCTATGAATCTTGGCAAAACTCAGAGCAGTCTTTCTCACCCATATGGCCTTCCCTCTCCACTTTCCTTCCCTATCCCCAATGTCTCCAAGAAAATACCCATCTGGTCCTGATTTTCTTGCCCTTTATGTGCCAGGGTGCCATTATGTAAGAGGGAAGGAGTAGGTGATGGGGTAAGGTGTCTCCTTGGCCCTTTGCCTTTGGTTCTTGACTCAGAGCAGGCAGCCAACGAGGCAAGATGGAGCTCCATTCTCCACAGAGTTGATTTCTACCCCATGTTTCCCCTCTTTGGCATGTGCCAGAGGAGGGTCTCTCCCTCAGAGAGCTCCTTCATTTGCCATTTCCCAGAACCCACTCTGAGGAAAGCCTTTTGTCAGAATAACAAGCTTGTGATGAGAGCCTCCCTTTTAGAATCCTGAATTGGGGAAGGGGGTAAAGGGGCTAAAAGGAGTATGTGGGAAGAGGGGTTAGGCTCCCTTATTTCCCATATTCTTCTAATACCACAATAGAATCTATTTTAACAATAGTTTGAAGCATATTCTGATCCTCCAGAAATCATCCATTTGAAAACCAGTCGAGTCTCACGTGGACCATTTTGGCTCAGCCACTGCCAAATCCCAGTCATTGTTCTTGCCTTGCCATCTCTGTGAAGTCCGGACAGCAGTGTCGTACTCTGAAAAACATCCAGTACATTTCCGCAGGTCCCCAGGGATCTGATCCTGAAATGTTTTCCTCCTCATCGTTATATTTTCCTTGGTTGAAAAAGTTTTGTTTTGGAAGTTGCTAGCCTCTCGAGGTAATGACTCAGTTTGGGAGGCCAGACTGGTATGGAGCGGAAAATGTTGCTTGTCCAGAGTGACCAGGGAGAGAACACAGGAGAATCCAGGTGGGGTCAAATCCCTGACTCCCATAGACCCAGGGGCAAGCAAAGTGATAGCTCTCCAACAGGGGTGGGTGTTCTTCAATGGGTCTAGACTGGTCAGATAACTGGGCAGGCCTCTGATAAAGGACCCTGGATTTTCTCCCTCTGGACATCATCTATCCATAATCCAATTTTTAACTATAGTCTGGTTACTAACACCTGAGAAATCACAGTAATGTCTTACCTGTGTATGTGTAGCATTTAACAGCTTACAAAATGCTTTCACATACTTTATCTCATTAGATGCACATAACAAGCTCCAGTGTGTCTGGATCAGGATGTCTTAGGGGTATAAGGTCAGAGAACCCTAGGTCTAGAGCTAGAAGAGAACCACAGGGGACCTCTAGTCCTAACCCCTCATTTTATAGATTAGGAAACAGAGACCAAGAGAGGTTTAGTGATTTGTTCAAGGTCATGTAGGGCAAGCATGTAATATTCCCAGAAAGCAGCTTCCTAGCTCCTTGGAATAGGCAGACTAGGTATGAAAGATGTTATGTATGTATGTTGTCTCCCCGTTAGATCGTAGACTCCCGGAGGGCAGGGTCTTTTGCCTCTTTTTGCCTCCCTAGAGCTTAGCACAGTGCCTGGCACAGAGTAGGCACTTAATAAACGCTTACTGAATTGAATTAAATTTAGAGTTGAAAGGGAAGTCCGTAGTCATCTAACCTAAGTCCTTTATTTACAGATAAAGAAATTGAAGCCCTGTGAGTTTGTGACTTGCCCAAGGTCAAACATACAGTAAACATCAGAGATGGGCTTTGAATCCAGGTCCTCTGACTTCAGAACTGGTGCTCCTTCCCTACTCTTTCATTATGGAGGATGGTGCAGAGGGTAAAGTCCTAGATTTCGATTAAGTGAACTTGGTTTCAAATCCTCACTCTGCTATTTGGCTTTAGATTAGTCATTTGGCATTTCTGAAATTCAGTTAGTTCATATGTAAAATGAGAAGTTCAGACTAGATTAGAGATGTCAAAACCCACAACACACTTGAGTACCCCTCCCAAGGTTAAAATGTCACTGCAAAATATTTAATAATAATAACTCAGAAATTTTTAGTAATAATAAAAATACAGTAAAATATAGATAAGATTACATTTTAAAACTAAGTCAATATGCAGCCTGCAGTGATCCCTTATCTACAGGTTAGTGACCCAAGTTTCTATTTGAGTTTCACACCACTCAATGAGATGACTTTTCAAGGTAAAAAGCAAAGATTATCCCCATTTTACAGATGAGCCAACTGAGACTCAGTGAAAGGAAAAGACTTCCTCGGAATCATCCAACCAGTCACTAGTGCAGTAGATACTAGAACCTGAGTCTTCTGACTCTTAGTTCAGCATTCTTCTAAGATATCCCCACCCACACACCTCCAAAGAATTGGAGGGTCTTGGGGTCTGGCCACAAGCTGCACCTGAGTTTTATCTGAAGAACAGCTGATGAGGGTAGGTTGTTGGGGATCTGGAGAGGCAATCACGCTCAGGGGGGCCTTTCCTTTTCACCATAACTCCATACACACTACTCCCTCTATCTGCCCACCTCCCTCCCCAGGAGTTTTCCCCCCAAAAGGACAGAAAGGTCTCACACACACACACACACACACACACACACACACACACACACACACATCACAACACACACATCTGGAGTCAAATCTCAAGACTCAAGGGCTGGCCCCCTGCCAGCTCAGAGCCCCCAGTAGCCCATGGAGGGAGTCCTGTTCTGCTTCACTTTGGGAGGTCAGAGTGAATGAAAGAGCCGTGGTACTTTTAAAAAAAAAAAGAACACCAGCACCTCTCATGATGGGAGGTCAGAGCAAATGAAATGGGCAGGGGAGGGGAGGGGTCTGGGGGTGGGGGGAGGTAGGGCAAGGAGATGGGGGATGGGGATGATGGGGGTGGGAGGGCTGGCCCTCGTGCTAGCAGCTGAATTCCAGCCCTGGCCTGGCTCCAAGAGATTAAAATAGGCCTCTTAGAGTGTCCCCTCCGCAGGCCCGCCTGCCAGGGGCCAGACAATACATGGGTTTGTACTCCAACACAGGCCTCTAGAGAGGTGATGTTTTTACCCGGACAGCTAAGAGTACAGAGGCAGGTCTAAGCAATTCCAGGACTTGTTTGGCCCGCCATCATGAAGCAGGCAGCAGCAGACAGTTTGCTGCCGGACCTGTCAAATGGACACAGGTCCCTTCTTTCCTTCTCTTCTCTCTTCCCCCAAGGCCAGGTCACCAAATTTGCTGTTCTTTCCCTGCCCCCCCCCACTTTACGTACTGATTTATCGATCCCAAAGCACCCCAGCAGCCAGATTACTTAGGGTGGGGGAAACCTTAGTAGATTTGCTCCACTTTTTTTTTAACTGCACAGAGCTCCTAAAGACAGCCAGCTTTTGATTAGCCTTGCTAATGGGGGACAGGGAAAGCGTGGCTAATTTGTAATACACAGATTAATACAAACACCTCATTCTAGGCACATACCGCAAATGTTTCACTGATGGGGAGCCACACTGGCTGCTCTGAATTTCTTCTGCCTGTTTTCTTATTAGGCCCTCTGTCCACCCTTCAGTGGAGGTACTGACGAGCCAGGGAATTGGCCAATGAGCAGGCGGGAGGAGGATAAAAGAAAGAAAGAAAGGGACCTGGTAACCTACAATGGGGTAAACTGAGTCCCACAAAGCAAGGTGGGCATATTTGGGGGATACCAAGCTCCTGGGTGAGGTCTTCAGGGCTATGAGGCTTTTGTTGTTTTTGTTGTTTTTCTGTCGTTTTCAGTCATGTCCAATTTTATGTGACCCCATTTGTGGTTTTCTTGGCAAAGAAATTGGAGTGGTTTGCCATTTCCTTCTCCAGCTCTTTTTACAGAAACTGAGGCGAACAGGGTTAAGTGACTTGCCCAGGGCCACACAGCTAGTAAGTGCCTGAGGCTAGATTTGAACTAAGGAAGATGAGTCTTCCTGCCTCCTGTACTTTATCCACTTCACCAGCAAACAGTTCAAGCCTCCCCTCCCATTATCCTTTGGGGGAGCCCACTCTGATTTACCACATGAGATAACTGAACAATCAACTATAAATCGAGGATGGGAGTGGGGGGGGGGGGCGGGGAACCCGCTTTCATGATACCAGTAACAGAATTCAGGTTGAGAAATATTTTTTTGGACATGCCCAATTGGGTTTCGTTTTTCTTGCTTTTTCAGTAGGGGTAGGGCAGGAGGGAGATAAAGTGGTTCTTTAATAGAAAATTAATTTAGTGTTGGAAGAAATGAAGATTATCAGTCAATCAATGAGCATTTATTAAGTGCCTTCTATGTGCCAGGCACTGTGGTAAGTGCTGGGGATACAAAGAATGACAAAAACATATCCGTGTCCTCAAGAAGCTCACAGTCTTAAGGGGGTGACAATTCAAAAATAATTACAAAATATATACTGTATAAATGGAAGTAATCTCAAAAGGAATATGATGTTGCACACAAAGGCATTTTCTACAATCTCAGAAGCTCAAGATACAAGGCCCTGAACTGCTCAATAAGGAACAAAAATAGAGTACCTAATGAGAGCTGGACCAACTTACCATATTTCTCCCCTGCTTAAAAAGCCCCGGCTGTTCCATATTGCCTCTGGGATCAAATACAAAGCCCTCTGTTTGGCATTTAAAGCCTTTCACATGCATTCAAGTTCCAGTCTTCCTTTCCAGGATTATCAGATATTACTTCCCTTCACACATGCTGATTTCCATCCTAACTGGTCTTCTTGCTGTTCTTCACACAACATTCCACCTCCTATCTCCATGCCTTTGATACTTTGTAACCCCCTGAGGAAGCAGAATGGCTCCATAGAAAAGACATTAGACCTCAAGAAAGGAAGACAGAGTTCAGATCTCATCTCAGGCACTTACTAGCTAGCTGACTGTATGACCCTGCACAACTCATTTATGTTCTCTGTGTTTCATCTGTAAAGAGAGGGAGATAAACAAGACGGCCTCTAAAGGTCTGTTGCAGTTCTAAATCTATGTGATGACAACAATCCTATAAGCCATGCCTGGAATGTGCTGCCTCCTCTCCTAAACCCCCTTCAAACTGCTAACTTCCTTCCAAGCTCAGTTCAGTTCTAGGACTAGAGTCAGGAGGATCTAAGTTCAAGCCTCAGGTACTTCCTGACTATACAACCCTGGGAAAATCATTTAACTTCTGTCTGCCTCAGTTTCTTCAGCTACAAAATGTAGATAATAGTAGTACCCACCTCACAAGAGTTGTTGTGAGGATAAAATGAGATCACACTTGTAAAGTACTTAGCGAGTACCAGGTATACAATAAGCACTTAATAAATGCTTGTTCTGTTCTTCTTCTCTTCCCTGCTTTCAGGTTTTCCTGATTTCCATAGCTGCTAGAGCCCTACCTTAATATTTCCTCATTAGTTTTTATATCTCCTATATACGTATAGATATGTATATATACACATGTGTGTACACCTACATACATGTGTATGTTGTCTTACTTAACAATCCTAAACTACTTCAGGGCAGGGATTGTTTCATTTTGTTCTATGGTTAACATAGTCACTGGAACATAGTAGGTGCTTAACCAATGCTTGTTAATTAATTGATCGACTGACTGATTGATCTTGGTTCCTCGGAGTCCTAGCATCCATTACTCAAATTGGATAATTTTCCCACATAAGGGGTCACCATAAGTCTTTGCTTAGCCTTTTTTGATAGCACACACACACACAGAGTACACAAATACATCAGTATCATACACAGCATGGCATGATGGGAAGGGCAATGGACTCAGAGTCCTTAAACCTGGATATGAATCCTGGCTCTGATGCTTTCTAGCTGGGGGACTACGAGAAAATTATTTCACCTCCCCACACCTCAGTTTTCCCATCTGTAAAGTGGAATAATAAAAACTCATACTGACTGCCTTATAGAGAGGTTGTGAAGAAGGTGCTTCGTACGTTACAAATAAATAATGGAAGTATGAGCCATGCCCATCAACTGTCTCCTAAATCACTACAGTCACCAATACACATACACTCCACCCCTCCCCATCATAGCCTCCTCTAAGTTTGCAGAGGTTTCTTCAGGAGGTTTATTGCCCATATTTTCTGGACAAAACTACAAAAAGCAAAGCCTTAATATCCTTTTTTCCTCTAATTTGCATTTGTTTAAAGAGAAAACAGCAAAAGAAAAACAAAAAGATTTTTTATTTGATTTTCCTTCATTTGCTTTTTGTATTCTGTTTGTTTTGAATGCCATGTCATAATTTTTACTATTGGCATCTAGCCAGGATAGGGACCTTCAGAGCATGGAAAAGTAACTGAGCACCATTAATACTTAAAAGAAGGATGATTTTATCAGTACAAATTTGGGTGCTTCCCCTATAAAAGAAGATTTCAGCCCCTCTTACACCTTGGGAGATGACCTGTGAAAGAAAGGAAGAAAGAAAGAAAGAAAGAAAGAAAGAAAGAAAGAAAGAAAGAAAGAAAGGAAGGAAGGAAGGAAGGAAGGAAGGAAGGAAGAAACAAAGAAAGAAACAAAGAAAGAAACAAAGAAAGAAAGAGGAGGGAAGGGAGGAAGGAAAGAGGAGGGAAGGGAGGAAGGAAGGAAAGAGGAGGGGAGGAAGGAAAGAGGGAAGGAAGGAAGAGGGAAGGGAGGAAGAGAGAAAGGAAGGAAGGAGGGAAGGAGGGAAGGAGGGAAGGAAGGAAGAAAGGAAGGAAGGAAGGAAGGAAGGAAGGAAGAAAGAAAGGAAGGAAGGAAGGAAGGAAGAGCAATCCTATAACTAACTTAATGCTCTCCAAATATAGTTAAGTTCAAGTTCCGTAGGACTTTCCACCCCATTGGCAACAGCCTTTAGGGGGACAGTTCCATATCTTCATAGATACTTCAGTAGAATACACACACACACACACACACACACACACACACACACACACACACACACACACACACACACACACACACACACACACACACACACACACACACAGAGTTAACAAGATTCCTTCATCCTAAATCTACTGAGGACCTTGGGATCTTCCTGGGATCTTCCTAGGCACTACCCAATCAAATGCCTAGAAGGTCAAACCCTTACTAAACCATCATGAAATTCTGAGAGGAGACAGAGAAAGGGACAGAGAGAAGAGAGAGAACTGATTTAATGGGGACTATCATGCACATGGGCTATCAAAGACTATGAAGGTGTAAACATACACATGCCTACACACCCACATGCAGACAGGATCACAGTTTCTTGAGCTGAAAAGAACCTTAGAGGCTATTGAGATGAACTTCTTTATTTTACAGATAAGGAAACTGAGAGAGAGAGGTTTAGTGACATGCCCAGGGCCACACAATTCAAATCTGAGCTAGGAACTGAATGAAGTGTTCTTGACTCTAAATCCAATACCCCCACCACTACGCCAGGCCACCTCTCCAAATGCATCCAAAACGGCTCCTCTATAATGAAATAGGAATTCTTAGCAATAATCATAAAAGTATAAAACATGCATTAAGGGTCAGGGCCTGGGATCAGAGCCCAGGCTCTCCTGGGCCTGGTTATTGACACAAGGCCATGCAGATTTCCCAATTCCTAGGAGAAAGAGTTGTATAGAAGAATCTTGCTGGTTGTTCTGCTGCTTGCCAGAAGGGCAACCTTCTGTACACCACTGTTCACCCAGAATTGTTAAGCCATAGTTCTCCCTATGGCTCCTTTCTCCAGAACACCATAAGGGTAGAGCCAAAAAGCCCCCATCCCCTTGTCCACCAGGTAGAGAGAAGTAAATGATCCATGTTGACCTCAGAAGACTTTTTTCTTAAAGTCCCATCAGTTAGTTCATAGCCAGCATGAATGAAAATCATTCATTAAGTGCTTACTCCATACGAAGCATGGTGCCAAGTGCCAGGGGCACAAACAGAAAAGCAAGACAATCCCTACTCTCAGGAAGATCACATTTTAACAAGGGAAAGACAACAATATAAAGGAGATTTTGGCTCCAGAAGGGAAAGGCCCAGTGGTCAGAGTTGGTTCTATTCATCTTTGCCCTCTTAAGAACTGGGGGGGGGGGGAGGGGCAGCTAGGTGGCACAGTCCTGGAGTCAGGAGGACCTGAGTTCAAATTTGGATTCAGACACTTGACACACGTACTAGCTGTGTGACCTTGGACAAGTCACTTAACCCCAATTGCCTTGCCTTCCCCCCTCCAAAAAAAAAAAGAATTGGGGGGAAAGAAGTGTTTAACATTGTATCTTCTGCATTCCAAGTTGTGCCAATCAATTATTAAACACCCTGCTATGTGCCAGCCACCACTAGATTTAACATCAGTAGATGTAGCTTATCTTTTCCCAGAAAATGAATTGCTTTGAAACAAGAGGGTTCTTCCTTATACAGAAAGCAGATTTCAAAATCCCCATCAATAGGTTCATTGGAGATTATTCTTTCCCGAGGCCTATTATTCTGAGACTAGGGGAAAAGGGAGTTATTTTCCAAATGGCTAGAAGGTAACATTGCCAGGGATGGCTAAGCAAACTGGCTTCTAATAACATACATGCACACATGGCCATGCACACACGTGCGTTTACATGTACACACACACACACATACACACACACATTGAGAAGTACACTGAGGTTAGGTAAGGACCAAGCAGTGATCCAAAGCAACGCACTTCATGTGTTGGCACACTGGGTTCTACCTTGTTTGTCTTTGCTGTATGCAAGCATATAGTGTCTTATGAAATCTCCTACTAAATGGACAAAATAAAGAGGGTAGCCTAGAGATGGGGTTGGCTTAAAAAGGAAAAGACAGTGTTTATTGAGGTATAAAAATGTGAATCATTGGTGAATAAAAGCTACCAAATAAAACCAAACCAGGATTTTAACAAAATCTCATCAAATAAAAGAACCTTGAGGCTCCTCCCCCTAGCTCTCCTCAGTAATAAGCCTCTCTCTATGGCTCCATGCATCCCAGCTTCCTCAGCTGATTCTAATGTGTCTCTCCCCACATCTGGGATTTTTAACCTGGACTTCTTGAATTTTTTTTCTATTTTATTCACTGTATTTCATTAAATTTGGCTCCCTTCATGATCTTTTCTATCTTATCTTATATATTTAAAAATATTTTTCCAAGAAGGGTACTCTGGAGTTTGCCACACTGCCTAAAGGGCCCATGAAACCCACACAAAAGATCAAGAATCCCCGTGCTACATGAAACCTGCTCTGATGCCCAAAGCTGAGACAAAAGAGTATTGGCAGATTTCTAATCAGATGCAAAACATCGTTAAGTGTGTTTTTTTAATCAATACCTTCCCTTTTCCAAAAAAAAAAAACCAACCTTGTAGTTTATTTAGTAGGTTATATACATACATGTATATGTATATATATACACATATATATCTATGAATATGTATATGTGTGTGAGTATATGTGTGTGTGTATAAATAAGTATATGTGTGTGTGTCTAGAGATAGAGAAATGTTGTTTTCCTCAATAAAATGTAAGCTCTTTGGGAACAGGGCCAGTGTTATTCATGTCTTCATATCCCCAGTATCTCACACAGTGTAAGGCACATAGTAGTAGGTGCCTGATAAATAACCAGGGATCGCTAGGTGGTGCAGTGGATAGAGTACCAGGCCTGAAGTCAGGCAGACTCCTCTTTCTGAATTCAAATCCAACCTCAGACACTTATTATCTATGTGACCCTGAGCAAGTCACTTAAGCCTCTTTGCCTCCATTTCCTCACCTGTAAAATGAGCTGGAGAAGGAAATGGCAAACCGCTCCAATATCTCTGCCAAGAAAACCCCAAATGAGATCACAAAAGAGTCAGATACTACTGAACAACAACAAGAAATAGGTATTAATTATGTAAAACATAGATTGTTTTGACACTTGAGTCTCTGAGTGGTTGCCTTGGGTGGATGGTCAAACTTTTGAGTTTTAGCTAAAAGTGCTAAGTCTTTCCTCCCTTTAAAATTACTTGGACTCTTTAAGCTGTGATTCTTCAGCAGCTACCTCCCAGTCCTCCCTCTCCAAGCTCCAGATGGTGGTCTCTACAAGCTCATGGCCTTGGGAGGCTATGGAATCTTTTTCTCTAAAGCTCTTTACCAAAAGGTGAGAATCCCATCTGTCTCAAAAGGTTTTACTTTAGAAACAGGTGAACAGATTCGTTATGCTGGAGCATGAACTGTGATCAGAACCCTATAATAAGATCAGTGGGTGGCCACAAAAGAACTAGAAAACGTAAGTCTCTTGCCCTCAGAGGGCTCACAATCTAACTGGAGAAGTGAGAGCAAACCTACAGACGTAAAACAGATAGACAGCAATTGTAAAGTGTTTCTGTTGATATTTTTAAACCAATGACTGGGATGAAGATAAAAAAAGGCTTTTGGAAATACCCAATATGTCGGATGACAGAATTAAGATTCAAATAATTATCTTACCCAGGCAGGATTGTGGGCCAAAAACAAGATTAAATTTACAATCTCGCGTTTAGATTCAAAAAATGAATTGCATTCATACAGTAAAGGGAGGACCCAGCTTGAGAGTAACCCTTGCAATAAAATATCTGAGTATATTTACTGATCATAAACATAAGCCAATGATGTGATGTAACTACTAACAAAGAAAACAGGATTCTAGGTTGCCTTGATGAGAGTGCACTGTCCCAGTTGGAAGAATGAATAGTCCCCCTATACACCATACTAGGGCAACTAGGTGGCCCAATGGATAGAGACCTAAACGTAATCAAGGAGACCCGAGTTCAAATCCAGCCTCAGATACTTAGTAGTTGTGTGATCTTGGGCAAGTCACTTTACCTTGTTTTGCCTCCATTTCCTCACCTGTAAAATGAGCTGGAGAAGGAAATGGCAAACCACTTCAGTATCCTTGCCAAGAAAAACCCCAAATGGGGTCACGAAGAGTCAGACATGACTGAAAAACTATATAACAACAAGAAGATAGAACACAGTGTCCCATGAGGTGTGATTGTCTTCTAGTCATGGGGAAAGCTCAGTGGAGGGGAAGAATGAATCCAAATGGGAAGGAATATTGGATTTGATGCCCTCTCCAATTCCTTACATCTCTGAATCCATGATTCCTAGTGAAAAACAGCAAATATAGAAAGAGATAAAGTCTCATTAGTAGAACAGAAATGGCTGGAAATTAATCCAGAGCCCAAAGTTTTTATCTTAAATTTGATCAAAGTTGCCCCGTGGGCTCTGTGAGGCACTATGCCTGATGACTGGCCACCCACTCCACCTTGGGTGTCTGCGCTAACACAGAAAATTAGGTTCCCACAGCTCTCGTGCAAGCTTTGAATCACAGGAGCTCGCTTTCCTCCTGGGGATTTTCCTTTAGGGGATCTGGTTATACTGTCCACGCTTAAGGAACACCTGCCTGATCTTTTGCCAACAGCCCTAACTGCCCTGTGATGGGGATACACATAATGGGAGTTAGATTAATGACATCAATGGCTATGGATTGCACCCAGAGGGACACTAATCTCTGCTAAACTCAAGATGCATACTGTAAATATCCCCCTGCTGTGGTTGATAATTTAGACCATATTTGCTAGGTTACTTAGCACTTGCAAATAGGATTTTTTAGCATGGAGATGTTGAATTAATGAAATAGCTTTCATCAAAACTGGGACCACCAGCACCCTATCATTCAAACAAACAGACTAGAATGCCAGGAAGCCAAAACCAAACTTGCCACCCACAATTCACCTCCTGCCTTCCCAATATTCATTTCTGTCCTTTGCAAAGCTAGCTGGTGCCTATCTTGTATGTAGCTACTCAAGGAGGAAAAAATACCAGCCTTAGATCTATGATCCTACAATCCCATGATCCTACCCAAGCATGTGAGTGCCTCTAGAACAAACCAAAGGCAGGTGAAGCATTATCAAGGATCTGAAAAATGAAATTAAGCCCAATCCACCAAGATTCAGTGCTTTCTTCTCAAATCCCTTGGGATAATGGTGTCAAACACACAGCCAGTAGGTATAATAGCCCTATAGCACTCTTGAGTTCAGTCAAATCAGATTAAAATGTAATTGGGAAATTCTTAACAAAATAAAAATAATATTAAAATTAATGTTAAAAATAATAAGAATACAATAAAATATAGATAACGTTAATATGTGGTTTTCTAAGTCAGTATGCTGCTTATAGGGAAGCTTATGTAGGAGTTAGTGGCTCCTTTTCTATTTAGGTTTGATCCCACCGTCTTGGGCATGAGAAGATATAAGGCTTGGAGTCAGGAATTATCTTCCTGAGTTCAAATCTGTTCTCAGACACTTACTAGCTATGTTACTTACTGTAACTCTGGGCAAGTCCCTTAACCCTGTTTGCCTCAGTTTCCTCATCTGTAAAATGAGCCATAGAAGGAAATGGCAAACCACTCCAATATCTCTGCCAAGAAAACCTCAAGTGGGGTAAAGAAGAGTTGGACACAACTGAAAAGGTGACTGAAAAACAATTAACAACAATTGCCTTAGGAAATCAGATTGCCTAATGCCAAGCTTACTCTAAGACTCATTTTCCCATGTTGAGAGCCAGAGCAGGGACAGTATAGTAATGGCCAAAGCTTGGGTGGAGGGTGCAGGTGCATTGAAATTAAAATAAAAGGTTTGAGAGAACAAACTCTCTGGCCTAGACAGGACAATCGCCTGATCTGCAATCCTGTGGCGTAGGTGTGTATGGAAACCTTATTCAGTTAACATGAACATTCTACAGGTGTCATGTATTTTTGTGTCCATGTTTTCAATGGCACCTGAAGAGAAAACCACTTCAAGAGTGCTTTTTTCTTTCATTCCGCTCTGAGTTTGGCCAACTCCTACAATAACATTTGAATCTTTTTTTTCTCTTTTAATAAATATTTTATATATTTTTAAAAAGGAGCATTTAGCTCATGTGAGAAGAGAATGCCTTTATTCAGCAGAGTAGGCCCAATTTGTGACAACTTATTTCTTCTGAGCTAGAACTACGTATGGAGACTGTGAGGGAAGAGGTAGAAGCGGTGCAAGGGAGTGGGGGATGGGGTAAAAGGAACTTGCTGAAAGTTCTAGCCAGCAAGGAAGAAGGCTCTGTGAATAGGAAAATTTTGTAATTGTCTTGCTTTGGGTATGTTCCACACCTTTCCATGGAAAACCTGCTCAACCTGCTTGGAAAAAAAAAGTTCTCAGCAATTGGAAGTTATGAGTAAGGACTGTGTGAGCTTTTTGTTCAGTGGGCCTCTCCTGCAGGACTAAACAATTACATCTCTCTTTCCGCAGCTTACCTGCCCCATGTGGGGCTCCCACTCTGCTGGCTGAGCTGCTGGCCTCAATGGCCGTTTATGGATGCCATCATCTGGCCTGTCCCAATGAAATCATCTTGCTATGCTATACATTTCTAGCTCTGCATGAATGAAGTGAACCTATTTGTGTGAACTGCATGGCACAAGACATTGAATTGAACACATCACCAAACTCTATCTTTATATGACTTTTCAATTTGAATTCAGTCCAAACTTGTTGCTTTACCATTAGCTTTGACCAGAAGTCTCAGGTCAAAGGCTAGAGCCCAGTGCTTGCTTTAGATAAAGGAACTGGGGGTGATGGAGGAATGAGTAGGCTTTGGAACATCTGTTAAGTGAGGGGCTCGGACTAGATAATCCCTCATATCTTTCCAGGTCTAATATCATGAGGATCTAAATATTAGTCAACAAGCATTTTTTCAGCATTTGCTATGTGCCAGGAATTGTGCTGGGGATGTAAAGAGAAGGGTAGGGGGAATCCCTTCTCTCAAGGAGGTCACAATCTAATAGATGAAAAAAATGCAGATAATTATGTACATACAAGATATATACAGTGTAAATGGAAGGCAATGTCAGAAGGAAGGGAAAAGGGGGAGGCATCTTGCTGAAGGTGGAAAGGAAGCCAGCAAAGCTATGAAGCACAGATAAAGAAGGAGAGCATTCTAGGTGTGGGAAGCAACCATTGCAGATCCATGGCATTGGCAAATGGAACATCATGTGTGAGGAAAAGCAAAGAGATGGATGCAGTGGCATCATAGAGTTCATTGAGGAGAATAAAGCATAGGAAGGGGCTACATCATGAATGCTTTTAAAAGTCAAGTAGTCAGCTTTATATTTGATGCAGACCCTAATAGGGAGGCATTGGAGTTTACTGAGTCACCTAGACATCTCTCCCAAATTCCCTTTTTTTCTTCTAAGTCCCAAATGAGGACACACGTAAAGTAGGAAAGACCCTCCACAGTCTACCACTGCTCTCGTCAGGCACCAGAACTTTAGGATGGACCCAAGTTACAGGAATTACTCCCTGTATCAATGAAATTCGGCTCTCGTCCTCTTTGAGCTACTGACCCAACAGCCTTCCAACAACACAGGCTATTTCCGTGTTCTTATAGGAAACTGTCTGGGTGGGAACCATCTGCCAGAAGTGTGCAAGGAGGAAAGACAGGCAAAGAGAACAAATGGATTCACTTTTTACGAAGGTCTAAAGATTGCTGTAAATATTTGAGTTCCCTCAGCTGTCTGGTACCCAGTCTTAGAAACTGAAATAAAGGCCACCCCTCCCCACCTCCCCACCCTCCCCAGGGAATACTACCTGGGATAAGCCACTTCTCCCCTAGAACTTCAATTTCTTCCTCTGTTATCAGGGAATTTGTTGTTGTTGAAGTGTTTCAGTGGTTTTGACTCTTCATGGCCCCATTTGGGATTTTCTTGGCAGAGACTCTGGAATAGTTTACCATTTTCTTCTCCAGTTCATTTTACAGTTGAGGAAACCGAGGCAAACAGTGACTCACCCAGGTCACACAGTTAGTAAGTGTCTGAGGTCACATTTGAACTCAGGTCTTCCTAACTCTAGGCCTAGTGCCCTATCAGCTGCACCATCTAGCTGCCCCCATCAGTGAGTGCAGGGCTTCAATTAATTAGATAGTCCAGTTAATAGCATTCATAAAGTAGAGTAATGGGTCTGGTATCAGAAAATCTGGATTAAAATACCTTGAGGTCTATGTGGCATTCAGTAAAGTCACTTCTCTTTGGGTCTCAGTTTAAAAAAAAAACAGGGGAGCGGGGAGGGAAGAAGTAAGGAGTTTTACTACATCAGAAATTCATAACTTGAGTTCCATGGCCCCCAAAAGTAGTAGATAAATTTCAGGATTTCCATGAACTTAGATGCAAAAGAAATTACGTCTTTATCTTTCTAACCTCTAACTGAAATTGATCATTTCCTTCAATTATGAATTGGTGTTTGCTTGGTTTTTTAACGATTCTGAGAAGGGAATCTGTTGGCTTCATCAGACTGCCAAAGGGATCCATGCCAAACACACTCACACACACACACACACACACACACACACACACAAAAGGTTAAGAACCCCTGGACTAGAAAATCTATAACCAGCTCTAAATCCAATGATCCTATGTCACTTCCCCTCTGTGGGCCTCAGTTTCCCTGTTTTTAAAATGAGGAGGTTCAACTAGATGGTCTATAAGGCCTCTTCCATTTCTAAATCCTGTCATCCTATGACCTATGATTCACAACATCAATGTCAGGAAAATGTCACTGATTGGATAAATACATCAGGGGTAGTTTCATTAGAGAAAATGAGATATGTTGGGGGGGAGGGGTTCTTTAACATCATTCATCTTGAAAAACTCTGTCCTCTGGGTCCACCAGACTGGAATAATCGAGTCCAGAGGAGAAGCTAATTTTGTCCCATTTGATCTGACCTTTTTTAAGGAGCATCCCTGATGCATTTCCTCCTGACTCTCATTTTCTCAAGTTCCCTCCCCCGTAGGATAAAATGGTTCTTTTCCTCTTCTGGTGGGGGTGTCTCAATGCAATGACGATGTTTGTGGTGAACAAACCTCCAGAGCTGGGGATGGAAAGCGTTTCCAATGCTGGACTAGAGCAGACCTCAGTCAGCCAGTTCTACTTTGCTGTTGGCAAAGGCAAAATTCCTGCCGCCTTGGGCCAATAGGAACCATCCAGGAATCACCAACCTCAGCTGGTGAGGAAAACCCAGGAGAAACAGCTTGTGAGCAAATTAACCAGAAAAATGACCTCTATACTTGATCCTCAAAGGCTCAGGGAGAGAAGGCAAAACCATATAAATCTTTATCGGGTCCCAGCACCACTGCCCATTGAGGGCAGATTCAAGGAGAGACAGTTGGGTGATGGATTTTGTAAGATGAGAAAAAAATTATTTCCATGGAGGGGTAATGGCAGCTTTCACTTATTCCCCATTTTTCCCCTCCACTAATGATGTTTTTGTGTACTTGCCCAGTAACATTTCAGGATCATGACCTACCTCTCTAAGAAATGGACTTTTTTAGAATGTCTCCCAGTGCATTACTTGTGGGTTCATAGGTTGGAAACTAGAAGGACCTCAGTGGTCATCTAATCCAGCTCCCTTCGCTTTAAGGAGGGGGAAACTGAGGCACAGAGAGAGAGGAGTGGCTTGCTTGAAGTTATGTGATAGACCTTAATACAACCAGATCCTCTTTCCACTATATTACATGATCTCTGGGAGTTCTGTGCTTGAAAATCAATGTGCTAAAGGTGAGGAGGAAGGTAATTGGGATCATGTCAGTGCCTTAATTCTTGATTCCTGAGCAATAAAAATATAATGGGGGAGGAAAGGGGAATGAAGAGGAAATTAATGTGTTTCATATGGGTCTGGGCTTATAATGTCATTGGGTGTTCACAGCTTTCCCTGGAAAACTAGGTGATTCAATGGATAGAGTACTGGTCTTGGAATCAGGAAGACTCATTTTCATGAGATCAAATCTGGCCTCAGACACTAAGTAGCCCTGTCACCCTGGATAAGTTACTTACCCCTGTTTGCCTCAGTCTCCTAATCTGTAAAATGAGCTAGAAAAGGAAATGGCAAACCACTCCAGTATCTTTGCCAAAAAAAAAAAAACCTAAATGATGTCATGAAGAATCAGACACAACTAACAACAACAGAGTTTCCTAGAGAGGAAACTCCCTCTACCAATACAGGTTGTACCTTCTCTGAAACTTATCACCTTAGAGAGTTGCTTGAGACACTGAGAATTTAAATTTGAACCAAGGTTGTCATGACACCAAGACCAGTCTTCCATCCACTGTGATTATATATACCATGTTGCCTCTCTAGCTTATTAAAAGCAACAACTCACATTTACTTAGGCTTTAAGATTTGCAAAGTATTTTACCTACATTCTCTCATTTGAGCCTTGCCACAAAATTCCAAGTTAATGCCATTTTACATATGAAGAAACTGAAGCTCTGAGAGACAAGGGTCATACAACTAGTTAGAATCTAGGGTAGGATTCTGCCTCAGCCAGG
>CM053584.1:139919362-139937104 GCA_028627135.1 Pseudochirops cupreus | reverse complement strand
TGAGAGGATCTAAAGCAGCGGTTCTCAACCTGTGGGTTGCAACCCCTTTGGTGGTTGAACAACCCTTTCACAGGGGTCACAGGGGTCGCCTAAGACCATCAGAAAACACATATTTCCGATGATCTTAGGAACTGAGACACCGCTCCTCTATCTATCTCCAGGCAGGTCCGCCCACATGAAGATACGCCCACATACGAGTATTAAAGGGTCCCCGCATTAGGAAGGTTGAGAACCGCTGATCTAAAGAGAGAATAATTGATTGACACCCTCACCTTATATTAAGCCTATATTAGGCCCCAAAATCTGAACTCTGTAGCAGAAAACATAAAGTCCTAGTCCTCAGAGCATTCTATATCATTAGCTGGAGAGACAATTCAACAAACCTAGGCTATCACATCAACCAAGAAGACTCATTAACTGCCTACTAAGGCAAAAACCAACCTTGCCCTCAGCAGTTTACATTTTATCAGATTCTACTTCACTTCTATACCAGTTTCCTCATCTACAAAATAAGAGAATCAGCCAATAGACAAGACAGTCTGACATTAGAATGTAAGCCCCTTTTGAGTAAAAATTGTTTCTTCTTTGTAATTGTTTCCCCGGTGCCTAGCACAGAGTAGGTGCTTAATAAATGTTTGTTGACTGATTCACTGAAGGAACTACACCCCACCTAGGGCAGCTAGGTGGCTTGGTGGATAGAACACATGGCCTGGAGTCAGGAAGACTCATCTTCCTGAGTTCAAATCTCACCTCAGATATTTAATAGCTACATGACCCTGGGCAAGTCACTTAACCCTGTTTTACCTCAGTTTCCTCATCTATAAAATGAACTGGAAAAGGAAATGACAAACCAACCACTCCAGTATCTTTGCCATGAAAACCCCAAATGGGGTCACAAAGAGTTGGGCATGACTAAAAAGCATGTCCCAGAACCTCTTTGCCTAAAGTGTGATGTAGTATAGAAGCTCAGCTTCTCTTTCCCTTTTCCTTCTCTAAGAAAAAGTAGGGTTCTCTCCCTTTTCTCTACCCCAAGATTCCTAGATGCATAATTTATATTTGATTCTGAGTTAATATTTAATGATAATTTCATGCCACCACCATCAAAGTGATCATAGCTAACATTTAAATAGGGTGTCCCAAAAGTCCTGTACAGAAGGGACAAACCCTGAATAGCGCTTTAAGGTTTAAAAAGTACTTGAAATTAAATCAACTCATTTGGTCATAATCCCATGATTGTGTAATCATGGATTTAGAGCAGAAAGGATTTTAAAATGCAATGAGTTCAACCCACTAATTTTATAAAGAACCTCTACATGCTAAATATACAGCAAGACAAGTTAGATAGATTGCCTAAGGTCACACAGCTACTAAGACTCAGAACCAGAAATTGAACCCAGATCCCAGATTTCTGAGACAAATGCTCATGATGAAAATTTAACAATCATCTCTGGTTCAAGACAGTTCAGTTCCATCACAGCCCCATATACATGCATACATACACGTACACATATATGTATGCATAGATATAGTACTTTACACACTATTATTATCTCTAGTTTACAAATGATGAAACTGAGACTCACGAATAGGAAGCAAATTGCCCAGACCCACACAGCTAATGAGAATCTGAGACAAGATTTAAACTCGGGTCTCCCTGACTTAGGGAGACAGCATGGTAAAGTGGAAAGAACCCTGGATTTGGAGTCAGAACCCCTGGACTTGAATCACAGCTCTGCCTTTTATTACCCTGTGTGACCTTGGACAAGTCACTTCTCTCTGGGCTCCACTTTCCTTAGCTGTAAAATAAGGGGGTTAGACTAAATGATCTCCAAGCTTCCTCTCAACTTGAAATCTATGAGCCTAAAACTTTCAAGTCCAGGATTCTGTCTCCGACTGTGAAGCATTTGCTGACGTCCTAGAACCGGAGGGTGATGTAATAAATCTACAATCAAGGGAAACTGAGGAACAAAAGAACAGGCATAATCTATTGATTGGTAAGGCCAAAAATAGAGCTCAATGATCCTTAGTGGTCAAAGACCACCCATGCAATTAGACATCCTTTTATACAGTTTGGTTCTGTAAGTTCATTGCACCATGTCGACTGGGGTCAACTAAACAAGACTGGTAATTGTGCTCAGTCCATAATTACACTAACTTGAAACAAGGGTCTTCCAGAATCCGTGGTGACACAGTTAGTCAACACCCTTTGGAAAGTCCCCAACTCAATACTCCTCTATACCAAAGAAAAGCAGTACTAAGAAAAATATTTCCTGACCAGGTCGAATCAGCTTCCCTTCGTCTTCTTTATCTCCTTCAAGAGGCAGATTCACTCAGTTATATGCATAGTCTTCTATCAAGTATCATACTACAAGTATCATACTACTAAGGCCACTACAAAATATTTCTAAATATAAGCCTTTAGAAATTGGTTACTGGTGTGAGTGATTAAGCTAATTAATTAATTGCTCAAAAATTGGTAAATTAATTAATTTCACAAGGGCTCCTAAGCTTCTGAAAACAACGTGTCACACCCTGAGTACATCCTCTCTTTTAACATGTTATCCCTGTTTAACAGGGAGGTTACTATCTACAGTTAACCCTTCCACATCATGGGGTTAGGGTGGCAGTGCCCTTGCAACCTGGAAAATCCACTTAAAAATTTTTGGCTCTCCCTTTGTACCAGAGAAGAAGTCTGAATTTCTCTTTTTCTTTTTATGGGATGTTTACAGTACCTTATTGTGAAACTTGAGTTAGATATTTGGTCATAGGCTCTGTATTGTCTGCTGGGCTTTATGTATTATCTGCAACTCCCACAACTTTCCCCAGATTCCCCTTTAATTTCTTATGCCAACCCGGGATATATGGAAACCACAATGGGAAAAGTAATTATGTTAACATCATAACATGTTAACATGATAACATGTTAACAGAGAGGACATGTTACTACAACATTAGAGAACATTGGTAGCTCTGCGTTATTGGAGGTGTGGGCTACCCTCAAAGCACTGTACACATTCCCTAGGTTTGTCAACTCTTGCCATTAATGGTAAGAGTAGTTGTGGAAGTGGTCCCCAGGTTTAGTGGGGAAATTCTGTATTACTGGTTTTCTTTTAATGTTATTTCATTAATGTTGTTGCTTCTAATTAATTTTATTCGCTGGCTAATTAGCAAAGGTAAACACATTGAAAAAATAAACATCACTATGTATGAGATGAGGGTAGGTATCAATCAGTATACAGTTAACCCTTCCACATCACTATTTTTCCCATTGTGGTTTCCATATATCACAGGTTGTCATAAGAAATTAAAAAGGAATCTGGGGGAAGTTGTGGCAGCTGCAGATAACACACAAAGCCCAGCAGACAACACAGAGCCTATGACCAAATACCTAATTCAAATTTTACAATAAGGCATTGTAAACGTCCTGTAAAAAAAGAAAAATTCACACTTCTTCTCTGGTACACAGAGAGGACCAAAAAATTTTACATTGATTTTCCAGATTGCAGGGGAGCCATGCCCCTAACCTCGTGATGTGGAAGGATAACTGTAGATTTATATAAATATACTTATAGATGCCCCTCTTCCTTTATCCCCTCCATGCAATCTGCCTTGAGGTCCTGTAATGTCTTTCTTCAAAAAATCTCTCTCCTCTCCATTCCCACTTCCACTACCCTAGTTGAAGTCCTTATCACTTCGCATCTGATATTTTGGCCCAGGATCATAGCTGATAACCCTACCTCTGGTCTCTTCCTCATTCAATCCATCCTGCACACTGATTCCCAGACTAATCTCCCCATTCGCATCATCATGTTGTTGTTGTTAAATTGTTTTTCAGTCATGTCCTATCTTTGTGACCCCATTTGTGGTTTCCTTGGCAAAGATACTAGAGCGGTTTGCTATTTCCTTCTCCAGCTCATTTTCTAGATGAGGAAACTGAAGCAAAAGGGTTAAGTGACTTGACCAGGTTCACACAACTAATAAGTGTCCGAGGCCAGATTTGAATTCATGAAGAGGAGTCTTCCTGACTCCAGGCCTGGTACTCTATTCACTGCTCCACCTTGCTGCATCATGTCATACTTTTGTTTAATAAAAAAAATTGTATTAACTCCCTCCACTTAGCCATATTTTATGCAGCATTCAAGTCTCAGTTCCAAATTTCCCTCTTCCATGAAGCTTTTACCACCTCACCCATCCTATGTTGACCTCTCATTTTGTTGTATTCCTTGCATTCAGTCAACATCATACAGTTGAGAACTCAATTGTCTTCTAACATTCCCCTGTCTGTGTGTTTTTTCTATCTCTCCTATTAAACTATAAACTGTCTGGCAGTCAGAACTGTGTCTTAGATATCTTCCATATCATACACAGAATCAAGCACAGTACTGGACACAGAGTAGATGCATGGTAGAAAAATCTTGCCAATTCTATCTCCACAACACTTTGGTAACCACCCCCTCCTTTCTTCTTCTCTGACTCTCACCTCACTCTAGTTCAAGCTCTTTTCACCATTCACCTTCACTTTTCCAAGTGACTTCCAATCGGCCTCCCTAGCTGAAGTTTCTCCCCTCCCCAATCCATCCTCCACACCCCTGCCAGAGTGATCTTCTTAAAACACAATGCCCCATCATGTTACTTCCCCAATCAATAAATTCCAGTGGAATCAAATATAGAACATACCTTTCCTTTTTTATTTTATTTTTAATGTATGGAATAAAGCAAGCATTTCCATAACAATATAATTTTAAAATGATGATTGCACATAAAACTGCAAATCTATTATTTCTTTTAAGTTTAAATTTAAAATTTTAATTTTAAATTTATTAAGTTTAATATTAAATTTTAATTTAAATTAATTAATATTCTATTACTATAATACTTAATATTATATTGATTTTAATATTAAAATTAATTTTAAATTTAAAAGGAATGATGTTATTTCTTTTAAATAAACAACAAAGTTATCATGCAAAATTTTTCCCCTTTTTTTAATCTTCCCTCCACTTCCCTGCCCTAGAGATGGTTACCATTAGACACAAATGTATATATTATTATGTATGTATACGTGTGTGTGTAAAATCATTTTATAGGTATTTCTATCTATCAGTTCTTTCTATGGATGCACATAGCATCTTTCTTCATATGTCCTTTGTGGTTAATTTAGGTATTTATATTCCTCAAAACTAATTATTTGCTCAAAGTTTTTCTTAAAACAATATTGCTGTTACTTTATACAACGTTCTCTTGTTTCTGCTCATTTCTCTCTTTACTATTTCATGCAAGTCCATCCATGTTTTTCTAAGATCATAGAGTTCTTCATTTTTTCTAGCACAGTAGTATTCCAACACAATTATATACTACATCTTGTTCAATCATTCCCCAATTAATAGGCATCCTCACAATTTCCAGTTCTTTGCAGCCACAAAGAGAGCTGCTATAAATATTTTAGAATATATAGGTTCTTTTCCTTTTTCTCTAATCATCTTTGGAAACAGACCTAGTAGTAGTATTGCTCGGTCAAAGGTATATAGGTAGTTTAATAATCCCCTGGGCATAACGCTAAATTGTTCTTCAAAATGGTTGGATCAGTTCACAATTCCACCAACAATGATTTAGTGTCCCAATTTTTCTACATCTTCTCTAACATTTGTTATTTTCCCCTTCTATCATTTTAAGTCAATCTGACAGGTGTGAGATAATATCTCAAAATTGTTTTAATTTGCATTTCTCTAATCAATAATGATTTAGAATATTTTTCATATGAATATAAAATTGTTTTGATTCCTTTATCTAAAAACTTCCTATTCATATTCTTCAGTTATTTATCAGTTGGGGAATGACTCAACCTACCTTTCTAGCTTCATAAACAGTATCCCCTTTTCACACTCTACTGTCCGGCCAAACTGACCTTCTCACAAATGATATTCCACCTGCCACCTATGTGTCTTGCAACCCATACCTGAGATATACTCATTCCTCACCTTTTCTTCAGGCATAGGTCAAGTACCAGATTTTTTGTGAAGTCTTTTCTGATCCTGTCACCCACCCAGTTCCTAGTGTCCCTCTCATAAAATTTACTTCAGATTTATTTTGCGTATGCAATGGGAGTGATCATAGGAACCTCCTTCCATCCACTCGGGCCAGAATATACTCCACGGATCATGCCTACTGCTGGGCCCCTTCTTGCGACACATTTCCCCTAGTCCTTTCCAATAGATCATTTATGCTAGCTCACTGCTGAAAGACTTGGTGTCTGGGGAAAAGGCAACAAACCTTGCGTGGTCCCTTTGTCCCTGTGATGGCAGCAGGATGAGGTGGCTACTTCAGAAAGAATTGACCAGGAAGAACCACCCACCCAGTAGGCCCTAAAAAAGGAATGAGATTGCCCACTAGACCACCCTCCCTGCCTATTCACCTAATATGTCTAGATGCTTCATGCCTCTCTCTGGGGGTATAGAGGAGGGTACCCTCTCCTACCCTGGAAGAAATCAGGGGCCATTCACACAGAGCAGACAGTACTTGTAGTGGCCAACATGAGCATCAGACTGGATCTCAAAACTCTAGCTTCCACTATTCTTAAACATAGGTGACTGAAAAGTGATCCTGAAATGGATGTTTCCAGACTTATCAAAGAGGAAGAGAATGGGAGCTTCAATCAGTGTTAGCGACACTTTAGGAGGTACACAAGGTCTTCTTGGAGAATCTAACCCCTGGTCTGGTTCAGCAGCATATCTCATCCTTGAGGAAGACAGTGTAAAGCTGAGTTGAAGATTAATTGCCAATTCAGCAGTGCTACAAAACGTATCATGCTTTATGCCTCAATCTCCTGGGAGAGCGTAATTGTGGTCATAAATTACTACTGCTTGTTTAAGTCTTTTTCAAAGAGTCTTGGGAGTTTTTTGTGTGTTGGAAATAAATAGCTGTCCTATACCACATATATATTGTACAGTGAGTACATTTCTATTACCCCCTCCCCATTTTGGGAAAAGATTAGATGTGAGCCAAACCTAAGGTTTAAGTCATTATCTCCAAGACTTTAAAGTTAGTATATAAGGAGCCAAAGAATTAATTCAAGAAAAAGAGCCTGATTCCTCTCTTTAGAGGCTAAGACTCTCCAGGATTGAACCTCACGAAGGTCAAGAACTGAGGGACTCATTAGTATGAGAGGATGAGCACCAGCTCCCTGGGGCCCAGCAGGGAATCTGTGTGTATTATTATATGTGTTCCTCCACTCTTTCAAGGAAAGGTGAAAAGAGTCCTGACATGCTAAGCAAACAGAAAGAAAGAGATCCCTTAGGGCAAGGGTACTTAACCTAGGGTAAAAACAATTTTTTAATATTTAGATAACTATTTTTCAATATAGTTAGATAATATATGTAGTTAGTTGGTATAGTGGATGGAGTTCTGGGAGCAGAGTCAAGAAGACTTGAGTTCAAATGTGACCTCAGACACTTACTAGTTGTATTATCTTGGGCAAGTCACTTAACCCTGTTTGCCTCAGTTTCCCTAACTATAAAATGGGGGTAATGATAGCATCTACCTCACAGTGTTGTTGTAAGGATTAAATGAAATAATACTTGTAAAGCATTTAGCACAGTGCCTGACACAGTAGTTTCTATATATGCTAACTATTAATACGACGAGTTTCATGCATAATCCTACGTATTTTATTTTGTGCACTTAAAAACATTACTCTGAGGTGTTCATAGGTTTCAAAGGTGACCATGACACACACACAAAAAAAGGTTAAGAATTCTGATCTAAAGGCCAAGGTCACTCCCCTTTAGGAAAATACTAAGTGGGTATCTCTTCCAGGGTCACCAGCAGATCCTCTCTGAAACAGCCATGCCAGAAACAAAGGGACCATCTAAGACTCAAGGTATCAACCCAAAGCACCAAATCTTTCACCAGTGAGACAGCCCACAAGGGCCACTGGAAAAGATCATGGAAAATGTAGCACAGGACAAGGCCTAGCTGCTGGTATTCTCCACAGGTTATACTCAAGCCAGAGCAACTGGGAATAAATGGGATATTCCCAGTGACACCCATTACATAGATAGTTCTATACATATATGTTGTTTCTCCAGAGAGAAAATAAACTCCCTGAGGGCAAGATATGTTTCATGTCTGTCTTTGCATCCTGAGGGCCTAATACAGTGCCTAGAACCAGTAAAAAGAATAGGAAATAGACCTATGATTTCAGTAGTAAAGGGGACTCCCAGCTGAGGAAATTTCCTTTGCTAATCTGAATTAGCTCTTAGTCTTAGAGAGTTGCCCAGAACACTAAAAGGTTAAATGACTTGCCCAGGGTCACACACTCACTATGTATCAGAGACAAGATCAACATACACATCTTTTTGGCCCTAAGGGCAGTTCAGTATCCCCTAATCACACTTCTTCTGGCACATAATAGGGGCTTAACAAATCTTTGGTAATTGGTTGAATGATTGATTGATAGCAAGCATTTGTCTACTGAAATATATAGATGTATAGATTAGATAAAGCTATAATGTCATAAAATCTCCAATAAAGCCAATCCATATCCAAATAGGAATTCTCTTTATTAACATCCTTAACAACCTCTGCTTGAAGCCATTCAGGAAAGGGAAGCTCCCTACCTTACAAGGTGGCCAATCCATATCCAAATGGAAATTATCTCTATTTACATCCTTAACAATCTCTGCTTGAAGCTGTTCAGGGAAGGGAGGCTCACTACCTTATATGGTGATTTAATCCACTTAGAAAGAATTCTAGTTATCAGGAATTTTTTTCTTTACATTAAGCTGGAATTTGATCTGAAACTTCGGGCCACCATTCATAGTTCTACCTGATGGAGCCATATCAAACAAGACTAATCTCTCTTCCTAAAGAGAGTCTTCCAAATACTAGGAAAGAGCTATCAAGTTTAGGCTAAGGTTTCTCTGCTTCTCTCATAGATACCCGTTATCTGTAAATATGTATACATACACATATTACATACATATTGTTGTTTACATATGTGTATGCATGTCATACACATGTAAATGTAAAATGTCTATCTTCATTTACATCCTCGCATACCCAAGGTGTCCCAAAAGTCTTAGTGAAGTTTTAAGCTATTAAAGCTTATATTGTGTCTGCATATTACAGATACACACAAAGTATTTGTCAAAAGTCACTTTAGGATCATAGAATTATAGGTTTAGGGTCTGAGAGAACTTAGATGCTTCAAATCTCTCTCCTATCTTAACCTTTCCCTCCACTTATACCACTAGCAACCCGTTTCAGGCCCACATCTCCAATTTTGTGAACCTGTCTCCTCATTGGCCATCTTGCTTCCAATCTTTCCCTTCTCCAATCCATCCTCCACATAGCTGCTCAAGTAATATCTCCAAATTACAGTCTCAATATATCACTCCTTGGCTAAAAATTCCAATGACTCTATTTTCTCTAGGATAAAATACAAGCTCCCCTGTTTAGGGATGATAATCCTTTGCTGTCTGACTCTAGGCCTGATTTCTAGGTTTTTTACATTCTGCATTCTAGCCTCCTTGCCACATACACAATGCTTGCTCTTCACATGTGATATTCCTTCTTTCATCTCTGTGCTTTTGTACCTTTTGGTGTTTGGGGGGGGGGGGGGCGGTTCAAGGAAGGCTAACACCTCTGGTGTGAGGGCTTACTGAGTCCTCTTCAGCCCCTGCTCATCCACCTTTGGTATCCAACTGCCACTCAGCTCTCACCAATGACTCCAAGAAGTTGTGAAAGGCTCAGCATCCATACCCCAGTAAATCATCTCAGCAGATGGACTAAACAAGGTTGAGGTTAACCAATAAGATTCTAAGATGTCTGTGAGTTATGGGAGTCTCTACCCCAAGCATATAAAGACTTCCCCTGACAGAGTGGGTAGATGAGAACAATTCATTCCGATGACTAAGAAGGTGATTGGAATAGGCTCTGTGGATCCCTTAAAACTTAGGTCAGACATCAAAGGTGCCAAAGATCATCTATTGCATCCCAGGCCATCCCCAGTCATCTTGATTTTTGTCCTGCTACTGAACTTTGATGACTCTGGGAGAGAGAGTGAGGCTGACAGCTTTGTGCAACTCTGCCTCACTTAAATCCAATTCACTTGAGAGTCAAGAAATCACCCCATAATGTCATTGATCCTCTTTGAAAATGAAGGACAAACACAGCTTTTGTATAGGCTGTGTCCTATTCCTAAAATGTAATTCCTCTTCCCTTGGACCTCCTAGAATCCCCAGCTTCCTTCAAAACTTGTCTTAAATGCCATCTCATATAAGAGACCTTTCTAGATCATCTCAGATGTTAGTAAATCCCTACCAAATTTACTTTGTAAGAAGTATCTCCAATTAATGCTTAAAACTGAACTAAGACTTCTGGGATGCCCTTCATTATTCACACTAATTCCCAAAATTGTATATACAAATACAGATTGTGTATAAATCTGTGTATACAGAATGAGTCATTAAAGCTTAAGGCTGCACTAAAATTTCTGGGACATTCTGTTTCTTGTCTGAGTTAAGCTATTTAATGTCTTAAAACTCCACAAAGACTTCTGGGACAGCCTGTATCAAGTCTGAATTTACTTATCTGTATACGAAAATTTTATGTATAATCTGTATCTGTATACACAATGTTAAGGATTAGTGTGAATAATTAATCCCTTGACGTAGTCACAAGTATTTGAATTTACCCCATTCTGCTATAACAACGTAAAATATGATCGTTGGTTCCAGTCCAAAGGAAATAGATAGCTCAAGTTAAAATGACGCAGAACCACTTTAGGGGATTCATTATTCACACTAATCAGAACTAGCTGTACATTTCTCATCTTTCTCTCCCACTAGAATGCACACTTCTTGAAGGCAGGGATTTTTGTTTTTGACTTTGTTTCCCATTGCTTAACAGTAGGGGGCATGCAGAAGAATGAATTCATGAATACTTCTTGATTAACTGATCTTGTCCAAATATTTCATTTTATCAATAAGCAGACTGAGGCCCAGGGCACAGTTAAATAACTTATGATACTGTCTCTGAATGGAACAGGAAAATTTGTAAGAAAAGAGAGGTCAGTGTGTGATGGAGAAGGTGAAGAAGGTGTTGTAATTTGCCCAAGATCACACAGATAAAAAGTGGCAGAGTCAGTATTTGAACCCAGGATACCTGACTCCAAATCCTTATAATTACAGTCAAGGATGAATTGCATAGTAACTGTTGGCTGAGCCTCTGCAAGCATGTATGTGAATCTTTCAATAAAAGCCAGAAACAATGTCTGAGGCTTCCTTTACAGCATCTCTAGAGGTGTATTCACACATCATGGGGTCCAGCCTGCCTGTTTTCCCTCTAGCTTTCAGTATGAGACCCACATATTTTAATTGGCACCTTTTTTACTTCATTATAGAGGGGTCCTTGCTGTGGAGTCCTCCAATACTTTAGTAAATTAGTCTGCTTTTGTAGTTATTTGTACCCAGCATGGGTCCCTTCCCCCCCACCCCCGCAAACTTGCCAACTTCAAAATTGAATGAATAAGTAAATAAACAAGCAAAAATATGACATGACTCTTCCTTCCCTGCTAGCTACTGAAATCCCCTTCCTTTCACACACTCCAGCTCTTCCAGTTGATGCCTCACTGCAGGACAGTAATTTTCATCTGAGGCTGAAACACTTTGTCCAAATGTGATTCTCAAATGATAATGGACCATATTTCAGGATTTGTTTGTTTCTGGGTATAAATGTTGAATTTAGTCTCAAAACAAACAATTCTGTCTCCTCTGGGTTGTGGGTGGAAATGAAAAGAAAATTGGTGGAGAGAACCAAAGAGATCTTGGGAAAAAGCTGGAAGAAGAAGAAGAAGAAGAAGAAGAAGAAGAAGAAGAAGAAGAAGAAGAAGAAGAGGGAGGAGGAGGAGCAGGAAGAAGAGGAGGAGGAGGAGGTGGAGAAGGAGGAGGAGGAAGAGGAGGAGGAGGAGAGGAGGAGAAGGGCATCTACTCAGCAGATGAGAGAAGACCCTTTCCTATCTCTCAAAAGACCTTTACAGATAAACCAGGGCAGCAAATAGGGACTTAATAACAATGAAGAGGCGAACCAGTGAGAAGGAGGGAAGGAGAGACATGATGGAGAGGGAGATTGACATGGAAAGAACAAGGACTGGAGTGGGAGGGGGGCCGGGGGAAGGGGTTGGTCATGTAGGACCCAAATAGATAACCTGGTAACAGAAGGCTGAAGATAGGGAATGAAAAGATTGGCAATAGGAGTAAGCCTGGAAGAAAAGGACTTCTTGCCAAAGAGGACAGAAATGACCCCAGTGAATCTAAGGCAGACTTAAGTCCTTGGTCACCCTTAGGTCAATAACCAGGACATGGTAGTGGGTGGGGAGGAAGGTAGCCAGAGGAAGCTCTCACTGCCGCACCTTCCAGGGCCTAGAGTAGTGGGGCCATTTTCCTGGCCCTGAGGAGCCTACAAAAGGACATTTTTAGATAATCTTTTAAGAAGAAAAATGGGTTGATTTTCCTTTTCCAAGAACCAGTACCAAAAACCACTCTCTGTAACAATAACAGCCAAAAAGCACTTTCCAGGAAATCTTATCCTGTGAATCCTCAGCTTCTCCCAGTTCTTTTACCACATGAACATCTCTTGCTTTGAAACAGCTCAAATCAATGGGAGAAACTGCAGACCAGGGAGTTCTTTATGGTTCCATATCCAGAGACAAGAAGAAAAGCAAAGACAGGAAGGATACTCTGTTTCCCTCCTTCCCAGTCTCATCAAGACTTTCAAACCAGCTCTTTGTCACTCCAAGCCTATTTACATGGCTCATGGCCTTTTGATGTATTATTCATATACTTTCTCATCTTGGGGAAAGGAGTGAAATGAAGAATAAAAGTCAATTAATAAAGCCAAAAACTAACTTGGGGATATGGTGCTCAGGAGCCAGGCGGACATGGTGTACAGCCCAGGAAGTCAAAAGTCAACTCATATTAAAGCACCATCATCCACATTACCATGACAGACCAGAATAACTCTGAGGGAACCATTATGGTCCATTACGAAAATAACATTCATTTGCAAAATGAGGAACATACTGAAATGCAAGTTGTTCCAGTTCTTTCAGCTAAATTACATATTAAGTATGCAGACTTCCTCTTCCAACATTTTGAAATGCTTTAATATGCATTCAGACTGGCCAGAACATGGATTTTCTAAGACTGCATTTAATCAACAGCCACTAAGGTGAAGCCTAGAAAAATGAGGTCTTGACTGGAGGAGAAGATGTTCAAAAGCTCCTGGGATGCTGGATTGGAGGGTATTAAAAGCATCTTGACTAGGGCCTCTCCCAGAGATAGGGTTCAAATCACAGAAAAGACGGAAGCAACTAAGCTTTTCCCTAGAGCTGTAACTAAGGAGGGACAATCTGAACTTTGCCCTAGGGCACCAAATTTAGAGGGTGCTGAATTTAGAGAGCACTAACAGTATATTTGGCCAATTCAATAAATACTTTAAGCGTTCCTTATGCTCTAAGTACTGTGCTAGGCACAGAAAACTCAAAGATAAATAGGGAAAGATTTTCTCTCTTAGAGGAACAATCAGACAATGGGTCTTAGAATTAAATTTGTAGGAATAATTAGTTAAAAGAGAAAGCCCAAACTGTTTTCATTTGGTGGTGAGGGGAAGGAGTGGATTCTTAAATTCAGAATATCAAAATAAAATAAATGAGGAAGCCATCAGATAGTGGTTGAGTTTGAATTCCTCTCTATCCTACCCAGGCTCTCACCAGGGTTTGAAGGTCTCTGTCGTTTGCATTAATTGGCCTGGGTGTGGTCAGGAGTATTTTCTGTCTAAAGGTGAGGACCTACAGTGGTTAAAACATAAGACTTAATAAGGCCAAGATCCCAGGTTTGAATCCCAGATATATCAGTTAGTTTTACATAGAGGAAAACTTGTTCTGTAGCTACCTACAGACCACTCCAAACTCAATCAAGTATCTCACAAGTGTGGGCTAGCCTTCACGAGGGAGATTGGGTAGGAAAGTAGAGATAATACCAATGTAAAATGGTGAAATTGGATCCTTTACCCACAAAGGAGAGGGTGGAGAAATGTAGAAAGAAACAGCTAAAATAATTGATACAGTTAGATACCAGAGTAATTCTCCCAAACTCCTACATGTATCCTTTTCTAGCTTACTCATAACTAGCGTGTTAAAAGCTATCTGAGGTCTCTTCACCCTGAGTCAGACACTGGGTAAAAGTTCCAGTTCCCTTTGCTCCCTCAGTATAAAACAGTGCTACCCCTAACTGTTGTGGTCACACAGACTTAGCTTGCAGTTCTAGACAAGGATGGCTTTCCTGTGATTCCTGTCTAGGCTTTTTTGCCAGTCAAGGACTAGAATGGACAGCAGAAAAAATGAGTGGCTGGTAAAGCTGATCAGCACATGTATCCTTTTTCATACATGTACACTACTAGGAGCTATATACATTATCAATAAATCTTGTCATCAGTTAGGATTGTGAGGTTATTTTCCTATTCCTTGAGATCAAGACCAATACAAAGTCATTGAAAAATCATCCTCACTAATGGTGGCAGGGGCAGGGGGAGATAAGACTCCAAAGGCGTTTTCTACTGACGGTGTAACAAAAGCATCACCTCCAAGTGCAGAAAGCATAACATTCCAAGAGATTCTCTCTCTTTCACTCTAGAGCAAGAATTCTTAACCTGGGTCAACAAACCCCAAAGGGGTTTTGGGGGAGATTTCAATGGGTCCAGGAACTTGGATGGGAAAATAAATTGAAAAAAAATCTTTATTTCCATATAATTGGCTTTCTTCATAATCCTACGTATTTTATTTTATGCATTTAAAAATGCAGTTCTGAAAAGGGCAAGGAAGGTAGGGAATAATCATTGCTACAGTGTGTACTATTTACTAAGCAATGTGCTAAGCACTTTTTTTTAACAAATGTTATCTCATTTGATCCTCACAATAACCCTAGGAGGTATGTGCTATTATTAGTGGTGTCAAACTCAAATAGAAACAGGGGCCATAAGGATCATCATGGGCTACATATTGATTTAGTTTTAAAATGTAACATTATCTATGTTTTATTATATTTCCATTTACTTTTTTAAATGTTCCCCAATTACATTTTAATCTGGTCCTCCAGCAGTCAGGAGTGTTGGGGGTATACTGCCCACAGGGGATGTGTTTGACACTTCTAATTATTATCCTCATCATATGATTGAGGAAGCAAAGGTTTGGTGACTCGCCCAGGGTCACACAAGTGGTAAATGTCTGGGGTTAGATTTACATTCAAATCTTCCTAATTCTAAACTCAGCATTTTATCTAAGGTGCCACCCACTGCCTCTAGGTGTCCATAAGCTTTATCATATTATCACGGTTTAAGAACCTCTGTTCTAGAGTGAAACTTCTCACTTGATGGGGTTTCTTCTCTTGTGGCATGTTCCTTCCTATTACGGGAGTACTGCTGTATTATGTGATTTTCTTAGTCAAAAACTTGCAATAGTTAACTACTGCCCTCTTCATTAAATCTAAATTTCCTTTACCTGCCACTCCCTGGCCTTACTTAATCTGGTCCCATCCTACCTACCTAGCCAAGTAATATTAGTTAATAATAATAGTAGTTTCCCCAAGCTAAATGATAATAGCTGGCATTTACATAGTTCTTTAAGGTTTGAGGAGCTCTTTACATATATTATCTCATTTTATCCTCACAACTCTGAGAGTTAATTGCTAGTATTATTATCCCTGTTTTGCAAAAGAGGAAACTGAGGCATTATGTGACCTGGCCAGCTTCACACAACTAATATCTGAGGCCACATTTGAACCCAGGTCTCTCCTTAATCTAGGTCTAACATTCTTTCTGTTGAAAACGTTGTAGGCAATTGTAGTGCAGAATTGTTCTCTGCACTATCCCTCAATCACACCAAGCTCACTATTGCCTCTAAGCAAGAACCTTGGTCACACAGACTTGCCCCTCCATACTCTTTCTTTCCTTTTCACCTATCTAAAATGTAACCATACTTCAGATCCAACCCAAGTGTCTCTTTCTCCACAAAGCTTTCCTTGACAGCTCTAACCCACGATAATCTACAGTAATTGCACTCAATCATACACTACCTCAACTCACTCAACAATATCCTGTGCATATGCTTTATCTCCACCTAGATGATAAAACTCCTAGATGTCAGGTGCATGAATTACATGTCTTGTGCATCAAATAGAATCCAAGCATAACTTATAGATCCTGGGTATCATAGACACCAAAGAAAGATTCATAGGATGAATAATTTTTTAAGCAAATCTCAGAGGTGCAACTCTTTCTGAAAAAAACTAAAGAATCAATGCAGAAAATATCTGAGTGCCAATCGACTAAAACATACCCAATGTATGATAAATAAAATGGCAAAATATTCTTTAAAGAAATGAAGAATAACTTAAGTGACTGAAGGAATAATGAGCTTTCATACCTGGGCTGTGCCAACATATCAGTACTATCCAATTTAATTTACAGATTCAATGCTATACCTACCAAACTACTAGGACAGCTAAATGGTACAGTACATAGAGTGAAGGGCATGGAGTCAAGAAGACTCATCTTCCTGAGTTCAAATTTGGCTTCAGGCACTTACTAGTTGTGTGACCCTGGGCAAGTCACTTAAGCTTGTTTCCTCAGTTTCCTCATTTGTAAAATGAACAAGAGAAAGAAATGGCAAAACACTCCAGTATCTTTGCCAAGAAAACTCCAAATGGAATTATGAAGAGTCAGGCATGACTGGAAAAAAAGCAGAACACTATCAAACTACTAAGGCAATAGTTCCTAGTACTATATAAAATAGTAATAAAATCCACTTGAAAGAACAAAAGATCTAAAATTTCAAGAGAAATAAAGATGGGGAAATGGCACTTTTAGACTTCACAGTAAAATATAAATCAATAATCATCAAAATCATTGAGTGTTTGTTTAAAAATAGAAAATTAGATCATTTGGAAGAACACACCTGTTGGGGAGGCAGAGTCAAGATGGTGGCATAGTAGCAGGAGAACTCCGGGAGCTCCCCCCAGAACCACCTCAAATACCTATAAAATATGACTCTAAACAAATTTTAGACCTCCAGAACCCACAAAATGCCAGAGAAACAAAGCTCCCACTGAAGGCAACCCAGCAGGCTGACAGGAAGGGTTCATGGCTGCACGCTGGGAGCTGAGACCAGCCCCACATGAACCTACTGCTTTAGCCCCAGGGCGGCCAGGACCAGCAGTGGCTAGAGCATTTGGGAGAGTGGATCGCCAGCAGCTGTGGCAGTTTCCAGAATTATCAACCCATAAATGCCAAAGACAAAGTGAAAGGTGAGTGGAACTTGGCTAAATTGGGGTGGGGGGGGAACAGAGGAGCAAGTCTGGCCCTCTGGCCCCAGAGCCAGAAGCAGCAGAAGTGGTGGCCCTGTAGCCACCTCCTCATGGCTGCATCAGAGCTCCTGGCCTGCAGATTGCAGGTGGGCCAAGCAAACATTCAGAGGCTAAGTGCTCTTGCCTTAACCTGCCGGGATCTGGATTGCTGTCTTGGGTGGTGGTCCTGAGGTGTGTGACCAGTGAGCCAAAGTTGGTGGGGGCAGTAGAGATGGCAGCCTCCTAATACCTCCAGCAGCTGTGAAAACCCCAGCAATTTGGGACAAAGCTCTCCCCTGTGGATTCAGAGTTCTACTGTGGCAAAGACCTCAAAAATCAAGTTAAT
>CM053584.1:139850998-139918862 GCA_028627135.1 Pseudochirops cupreus | reverse complement strand
GTGACATAGGAGAGAATAGACTGGGGGAGTGGGGAAACACTGGGATGGCTGTTTTGGGGGGGGTGGGCGGGGGAAAGACGGGGAGAAAATATGTAACTCAAAATCTTGTAGAAATGAATGATGCAAACTATAATAAAATTTAAAAAAAATTTAAATAAATAAATAAATAAAAAGGAAAAAAAGAAAAAAACAAAAACAGAATTCACACGTCCTTTTATTTTGTGGTTCTATAGTGAATGTATCATGTAATACTGTTTAATAAGATCAATGTATTAGTGTCTTATCCCCAACTATTAATATATAAGGTTTCTGATGGCAAGAGCTGACCTCTATTTCAACTTCATATCCAACCCTTACTCCCAATGCTTAGCACAGATTACACACAGTAGAGAAAGAATAGCTGTTGTATTGTGGCAGGGTATAGTAGTGCCTGAGGAAAAGATGGAGAGAGGTGAGATAAGCCCTTTCTGAATTTCCCATATTTCATTGTTTTGTCATCAAATCCCAATTACCATTCGACCCCATCCATTCCTTCCTATCTCACCTTCAACAGCATCCCAGTTGTTCTCCCCTTACTCAGTTTCCCACACTCATGTTTCTTTGTAAAATAAGATAATATTTCTAAGGTGTTTTGCAAACCTTAAAGCATATCATTGCCAATTGTCATTATTTGTATCCCCAGGTTTAACACAGTATCTGGCAAATAATAGATGCTTAATAAATATTTACGGAATGACTGACAGAATAATCCACACCCACTCTCCTGCCTAAGAGATTGGGGTAAAACAAGGGTTCTTAACCTTTTTTGGGACCTAGGCATCTTTGGCCATTGGGTCAAGCCTGTGGACCCCTTTTCAGAATGATGTTTTAGATGCATAAAATAAAATACCTAGAATTACAAAGGAAATCAATTATATTGGATTACAATTATCAAAATATTATTTCCAATCCAAGTTTACAAACCCCCTAAATTCTATTCATAGACTTCTCAGGAGTCCATGGACCCCAGGATAAGAACCCCTGCCCTAATTTTTTTTAAAGTCCATGATCTCAAAGTTCTAAGGAGCAGAAACCTGAGAAGAGGTATGAATACATATCATCTCCCTCTTGCCCTATTGGCATTAGAGTATGTTTTTTCACTCCTTATTCCCCACATCCATGTTAAACATAAACCTATATCATCTACAATATCTTCAGATTAGGAATATGATGCCCCAGGACTCACTAGAACAATTCCACTACATCCAAGCAGGTAAAGTGGCCAGTAGAGTACTTTATAGTAAACAGGAATTCCTTAGCTGTTATGAATAATACTCAAAAAAATAAAAGAGATCTGGGCTTGATTTATTCTATCTTTGTGTTTTCAAATGATGAAGAAGCTAGCAAAATTATTATGGCCTGGTGAGGTTGCCATGGTAACAGCAATGAAGAAATTTGTGCTTCCAAGGAGCTGGAACCATAAGCATGTTTGGATGGTACATGTGGGTCTAAGAGAACCTGGGTGAATCACATGCAGAATCCCAACAAGGAAGGAGTGGGGGAGGGTGAACTTCCCCTGATCCATAGAAAGTATTCTTTCTCGTTTTCCTCCATTTCACCATCTTCAGACTAAAAACTTTATTTTAAATTAAAATCTTAAGGGTGGCTAGGTGGTGCAGTGAATAGAGCACTGGCCCTGGAGTCAGGAGAAGCTGAGTTCAAATCTGGCCTCAGACACTTAACATACACACAAAAAAAACTAGACATGTGACCTTGGGCAAGTCACTTAACCCCAATTACCCCCTCCAAAAAAATAAAATAAATTGAAGTCTTTTTAGCCACAGACCAGCATTTATGGCCTCTGCTAATTTTTTTTTTTAAAGTATTACCCATGAGAGGTGAAATTGAGACTTTGAACAACCCAGGTTTTCCAAATCTGTGTATGTCTTAAGAGACAGAGACATGATATCTAGACAACAGGCAATACTCTGTGACCTAGAATTTCTCCCAAGAGTCAAAATTCCAGGAAGAATACAGACAGTGGGTCCCAACCTGGGAGCCAGGAATTCCCAAGGGGCCATGGAGTTATTGCAAGAGCTCTGAGCATCAGAGTGACCAGTAAGCATTATCTTCTTGATCTATTCCCCAGCTCAAACAAAATATGCCACATGATTCAGCGCAACAAATAAGTAAACATGCCTTCAGAAGGCCAAATAATGTGTTATAATTTATGCATTACTATTTTCCAAAGGAAATCATAATCACATTGAATCACATTCATATATTGCTTTGAAGTTGGCAAAACACTATATGAACATGATTCTCACTGGGGCCTGTGAATGGTATTATTGATCCCTTTTCATAGATAAGGAAATTAAGACTGAGATATTAAGTGCCCTGCCAAAGGTCACACAGTTATCATAGTGTCAGCAACCACACTCAAATTCATGTCTCCAACACTGTGCTCACTATACTATCCTGTTGTAATAAAAAAAAAAAATCACTGAATCTTCAGTAACCGTTTTGCCATTTTGATTTTCTCAACCATGAGGAACTAACAATATAATTACTATGTTGGTGTTAGTGGGATATTTTGGCATAAAAAGAAAGTGCTCATTCTGATCTGGAACTCCAAAGACCCCAATGTGCTATCTGAATACACTTTTAAATACCACTTTTTATACCACGAGGGAAGATCAATTCTTTTTTTTTTAGGCAATGGGGGTTAAGTGACTTGTCAAGGCTGGAACAGCAAATAAGTGTCAAGTATCTGAGGTCAGATTTAAACTCAGGTACTCCTGACTTCAGGGCTTGTGTTCTATCCATTGTACCACACAGCTTCTCCTAGGATCAACTCTTTTAACAAGAGTTCATCCCCCAACTCTTAGTTGACAGTCAACTTGGAGGTAACCCCAGTCACTGAAAATCCAATCATGGTGGTTCCCTATGCCCATTTGTCTAGGAACCAGGATGTAAGACCACCTACATGGGAGGTTCCATTCAGGCAAAAGTCCATAGTCTGCAATCTCATCAAGTCAATTAGAAGTTACTCTAGTCAACTCTCCTTACACAAAATAATTTGCAGTAGCCATTGGGGAAGGAGTCAAGAAAGATCTCAGTGTAGGAGATAGTACTTAATCATGACTATACTTAATCAAGACAGATTCTGAAGGAAAAACCAAGAAGCTGCTGGGATTAATGGAATATATTATCTTAAAGGGAGCTAGGGATTTCCAAGAGGTAGAAGGAGATACAGACTGGGAAGAGGCAATAACGGCAGGAAAGGGGAACTACAAGTAATGTTCCACTTGGCAGGAATTTCATGCCGTGGAAGGGCAAAAAATGGAGGGAAGAGGAGGGGAGTCAACAGTTCCCCTCCTGAGTAATCCAGGAAGTTTTTGTGGAAGAGGTGAGATTTCAAAAAATGGGAGAGAAAGAAGAATGCAGCATAGAATACAGGTAGACAGTGTGGTATAGTGGAAAAAAACATTGGTATAGAAAGTCAGGAGACTTGGGTTCTAGTCTCAATTCTATCACTAACTAGCCATATGACCTTTGGCAAGTTTATTATTATTATTATTATTATTATTACATTATTCATTCAATCAGTCAAGAAGCATTGTCTGAGGACAGAGCACTGTTCTTGGTTCTGAAAAGGGTACAGAGAAGTAGATGTAGCGCCTGTCACATAGAACCTATAGTGTAATAGAGAATAAGGTATAAGAAGTACATGCACAACTAACTCCAAGGGTAATTCAAGAAGGAGACAAAGTACTTGGCTAATTGAGATAAGAGAAAGATAATATTCACTATCTGGTTAGAAGGAGCAAAGAAGCCTTTATAGAAGAGGTGACCCCTGAACTGGGCCTTGAAATTAAGTCAAGAATTAGACAGGGAAAGAAAGAAGGATTTGAAGTGAGTAGTAGGTCAACCAGGAAGAACAATGTGAGTAAAAGCAGAGAGGGAGGAGGCTATGGGGGCAGAGATTACTGGGGCACCAACATTTAGAGGTACTGATATCATTCACATGCTTTTTATAACACAGGGTAAAAAACTAAGTGTGGAATGTAGTTAGCAAAAAGAATTAGTTAAAATAGAGCGTTACCCAGGATATACTTCATGGCAGCAATCTCTCAGTGTCCTGAGAGCTCAGGCTCCTGAATGAATGAGTGATGAAAAACAAATAAATTAATGAAAAAATGAATTAATTAATAGATGAATGAAAAAGCATTTATTATACAAAAAGAAAAGCAGAGGCATACTTATCTCAAGAAGCTCACATTCTAATGGAGAAGACAGCACATATATTCTCATGGAATAGCGTCCCAGATCCCACTACACCTCACCAATTTGCCCCAGATGCCCAAACTGCTCATTACAACTCCACCATAAGCATATTCAAGGAACAGCAAACAGACAAATTTAGTCAGAGCAAAGGTCCATGGGGGGTAAGGGGGAAAGAGGAGGAGGAGGAGGAGGATGAAGAAGAAGAAGAAGAAGAGGAAGAGGAAGAGGAAGAGAATCTAAATGGCAGCTAGGGCAGTTAGGTGATGCAGTGGAGAGAGCAACAGCTCTGGAGCCAGGAAATTAAAATTTGGCCTCAGACACTTACCAGCTGTGTGACCCTGAATAAGTCACTTAACTCCAATTGCCTCAAAAAAAGAGAGAATAAAGACCCAAATCACCTACCAGTAAAAAGCTCTTAAAATCCCACCTCCTTCATAAGACCACTTCTAACCTATCTTCATTAAAACAGGAAAAGATGGGGTGTCTAGGTGGCACAGTGAATAGAGAACTGGCCCTGGAGTCAGGAAGACCTGAGTTCAAATCCAACCTCAGACACTTAACACACACACAAAAAAATCTAGCCGTGTGACCTTGGGCAAGTCACTTAACCCCAATTGCCCTCCGAAAAGCAAAAAAATAAAAATAAAACAGGAAAAGAAATAATTCACTCAAAAAAAATCGTAAAGTTTAATCACCCTGCAAAATCCCGTAAATCATCAGGCAGTGTGGTAGTGTGTATAGAGAGTTGGCTTCAAATCCAGGAAGACCTGGGTTCTAGGCCTACCTCTGATGCATACTGACTGTAGGACTCTGGGCAGATTGGTTGACCTCTCATTGTGCTCATTGTTTTGACCTATGTGTCACCACTGGACTCCAATACTCTGGAGGATAGAGTGACACTGATGATTTTGTACAGCTCTGCCTCACTTAAATCCAATTCACTGGCAAGTCAATCCAGAGACTGAATCAGGAGAATCAGGAGACCTGGATTCTAGTCCTGCCTTAGCCATTAAGTAACAGCAAGCGTGACTTTGGACAAATCCCTTCACCCCTTCCCAGGTTCTAGTTCCTTATCTGTAAAATGAGGGGACTGAATCTGTAACATGAGGCAGACTCAAGACTTTTCCACATGTGCACTGGTTGAAGTAACTAGGAATGTTTTAGTCAATTGGAATCATCTTGAAGTAAAATGGGGCTTCCTAGGGAGGTACCAGGCTCCCCCTCGCCAAGGGTTTTCAAGCAAAGGCCAGATCTCCTCTTGTTTGGGACATTGTCTAAGAAGTTCACATGAAGTAACTGGTCCAATTCGATAATCTAGCAGTCATTTGAGATTTGGAGAATCTATGATTCTTTAGGACATTATCAGCAAATTCTAAGGTATAATGAAATTGATTCTGCTTCAATCTAGTTCAACTCAACTCAACCTAATTGCTGAAGAATCAGTGGTTTACTAAGCATGGGAAAGCAAAGAAGACATTGAAAGAGTCCCTGCCCTCAAGGATCTTCCACTCTAGTCGAGGAGATACAAGGGGAACAAGGAGAAATAAATGCTAGACAATTTGAGGAGGAAGGGAGCCCCCAAAACAGGAGGTGGAGAGATGAGGAAAACTTTACAGAGAAGGTGGCAGCTAAGCTGAGTCTTGAAAGGAAGGATTCTAAGTAGTAAGGAGCAGAGACAATGCATATTCTAGCATGTAGTCTGTGTGAAGACAGATGGAGGTTGGGGAGCAGCAAGGAGGTCAGTTAGCATTTGCTACTGTGACACTGTCCAGATTTACACTGTGTTTCTGCTTCTCTTCATCTGCAAGTGCTCTCATTCCATGCAATAGGAAAGAGCACTCACAAGTGCCAACATGCTTCCCAGAAAGCTGCCCATCTCCATGCCCTCATCCCACCCCTATCTGCATGGTGGCTGGCTGAGCCTGAAGAGTGTGATCAGTGCAGATTTACCCAATCAGAGTAGGCTTCCAGCCCCTTTTCACCTGGAGAAATTCTTGTTGCTCCCTGAGCCTGAGTATACCACTGCGCTCTAACCACTTGGGCAGTGATGCTAAGCATGCTTGGATTCTAGATCCTAGATCCTATATTTAATATCACTCCCTTAAAGGCCCAAATTCTACAGATGGTTAAACTGAGGTCCAGGGAAAGTAAGTGACTTGTCATGGTCCCAAGGATAGCAAGTGTGTTGCAATCAGTTCATATCTAGTGCAGTGGCTCACTCAAAGCCTGAGGGTTCTGATATGCAAGTTATGTATAAGAACATTCAGCAAAGTAACCAAATAAAAGCAGTCCATTGCTGTTCAGCTGTGTCCTACTCTTTGTGACACTATTTAGGGATTGTTTTTTAGCAAAGATACCAGAGTGGTTTGCTATTTCCTTCTTCAGTCCATTTTACAGATGAGGAAACTGAGGCAAACAAGGTTGAGGGACTTGGCAAGGGTCACACAATTAGTATGTATCTGGGGCCAGATTTACACTCAGAAGGGTAAGTCTCCCTGACTTCAAGCCTGGCACTCTGTCCACTGCATCACCTAGCAGACTGCGAAGAGACAAAAGCAGTCCATAAGGCAAGTTCTTGGGGTCTCAGGAACTCCCTACCACAGTCCTAGAGCTGTTTAAATATACTTCTTACCCAAAAGACCCACAGATGGGTCTCATGCTAATCCTCTCCCATAGATGAAACAGTCCCACAGTTGCTCCACCACTGTCTTGTCTCACCATGACCCCAGTTGTGTTAACATGGGAACGTAAGGGCTAACTCAACCCTACCATGGTTCCCCTAGCATCCTGGCTCACAACAAAGTCAATGATACAGGATTTGGATATAATTCCTCTGCCTTTAGAGCTCATTTTCCTCCAGCTATACCATTCTGCTTGCTGTACACAGCTTACACTCTACAGGCAAACCATCAACAGAAGGATTAAGCCATCTCAATAGAGCCTATTTGTAGCTAGATAGTACAGTGAGTAGAATGCCAGGCCTGGAGTCAGGGAGACATAAGTTCAAATCCAGCCTCAGACACTTACTAGCTGTGTGACCCTGGGCAAGTCACTTACCTCTGCTTGCCTCAGTTTCTTCATCTACAAAGTGAGTTACAGAAGGAGATGGCAAAGCACTCCAATATCTCTACCAAGATTTCTCTAGGTGAAAAGGGGCTGGAAGTCTAATCTGGGTAAATCTGATCACACTCCTCATGAAGAGTTGGACATGACTGAACAACAACAAAGAGCTTATATGAGATTTTAAATTACTAAAGGGCAGGAGTAAAGCCTGTGTTAACTCAATCAATATTGTGCTCAGAAATACAAGTGAGAACTAGATACATAAAACGCCACCACAAAGGGATGGGCCCTCCACTAGAGTCCTTCTTTGAGACTTCATGGGCTGATGGAGGTGACCTTGAATTTTGAAAGGTCATTCCAGAAGAGGGAACCCTTGGGAAGGTCCTACCCCCAAGCCTGAGATGATTAGAGAATCAGCCCAATAATGCACCCGGTATTTGTTGTCTGAGGACACAGCTGGATAAGTGAAGAGGGGCTCAGCTCCCTGCAAGAAAGCCAGTCAACTAGTGACTCATGATTTTGGTCATAGCAGCTCGTGAAGACCAGCTACTGAGGCTGATGTCTCTGCACTGGTTGAAGGAATCCCTTTACCAATGAAATCACATTTCGGCTAGTTAGACAGCAAAGTGAATAGCATGGTGAACTTAGGAGTTATCAAGACTTGCCTGAGCTCAAATCCTACCTTTACCACTTACTAGGTATATGATCCTAGGCTTAATTTCTTCCAGTCTCAGATTCCTCATTATCCCAAAAAACAGAAAAAAAGAGCCCCTACCTCAAAGGGTTGTTATAAAGAATAAATGAGATAACACATGTAATATATGTTGTGAAATTTAAAAACCTGTATAAATTCTAGCAGTTACCATTAGTAGCACTACTATTTGGAGTATACTAGTATGAATAATAATGATAGCATTTATAAAGCTCCAATTATGTATCCCTTTACAAATATTATATCCTTTGATCCTTGGTAGGCAACTGGGGGTGAGGGGGAGGGGAAGAGGTAGGGTGGAGGGGGGGGGGAAGAAGGGAAGGAAAAAAAGAAAGTAACATAATAATTTTGTTATGTATTTGAAAGGAGTAGTAAGTTGTGCATAGTAGGCTTGCATTTTCATGTAGAATGATCTTTTTTAATTATACTATAACATGTAAATGTTGGTTTTATTCTATAAATTGAAAATAAAATTTAAAAAAACCAACCCTGGGAAGCAGTTGCTATTTTCCCGCGTTACAGAAGAAACCAAGGCTGGCAGAGGTTAGGTGATCTGCCTAGGGTCACACAGCTATGTAATATCAGATTTTAACTCAGGTCTTCTCGGTTTTTTTTAAGCCAAACACTCTATCCATTGTACCACCTGGCTACCTCAATTAAATTTCATATTAACCTATAGTGGCCCCAAAATCTCATCTGGAGGCTTTTCTTCCTCTTTCTGTCTCTCTCTCTCTCTCTGTCTCTGTCTCGCACACACATGCACACACACACACACACACACACACACACACACACACACACACACACACACACACACACACACACACACACCTTTGTCTTCTTTTCATCCCAGACTGGATGACCTCCTCCAGACCAGGCTTGGCTAATCCAGGAAGTCAGGTCACAGGGCCTTCAATCTCTTCAGTCCCCTGCTGCTCAACCCACTGTGAGAAAAGTACATAGGCTGCCCCAGACACCACTGGGCATGTGTCTCGTTGCCTGGAGGGGAATTCAACCTCAATTCTAGGACTCGGAAAAACCCTGTCGAAAGCTGGTAATGGTCAACTCAGTCCTGAGGCCTTCCTCAAACACCATTTCAAAACATGTTTTACTGATGCTTTCATAGGTCTAAATTGGAGAGTCTTAACCTGAGGTCCATGAATTTGTTTCTGTTTTAATTCGATAACCATAATTCAATATTACTGGGTTTGGGGGTAATCTTTCTCTTTTATTTTATGCATTCAAAAACATTCTTTGGAGAGGAGGACCATAGGCTTCAATGGGCTGTGCCAAAGGAATTTACAACACAAAGTAAGTTAAAAATCCCTGGGCTGACGCTAGAAGGGACCTTAGAGGCCACTGAGTCCAAACCATAATTTGGTTGAGCTTGCTTTAGTTTCCCTCCAAATAGGACTCGAGGTCATAAATCTTTCAAGCCCTGCCCCCCATCCCCTTTAATGTCCACAGTCAGTCATTGACGTGGTGCCCAGGTCAAAGCTCTAGCAACAAATTCCTCCCATGGGCCTCAGCAGAAGCATCATCAGTTATTTGCTCGGATGCCTCCACAGAGTGGTCTTCCTCAGAGCCTCCGTTGTGCTGGGCACAGAGCACCAAGCTAGCCACAGACCAACTCACGCCAGCAATGATCAGCACACAGGGACTGGACCCAGGCACCAGGGCCAAATGCTGTGCCATCTCTGACCTTCTCTAAGGTACGGCTTCTGCCAAGTACTTATCATCAGACCCTGACATTCGCAAAGCTCTCTCGGATAGAATACTGGTGCGTCTTGTCTCACCCAGGCCTCTTTGCTACAAGGCAATTTGCTATCCACTGAAGTCCTCTCTGGGCTCAGGGCAGCTGATCAACAGCACTTTGTCAGCTACAGGGCACCTTTCACGGGCTAAAGTGCACACTGAATGAGAAGGCTGCCGAGAGCCTAGCCTGGCCCTCTCAGCTGCTGGGTTTGGGTAAAGAAATATGCAGGCTCAGGCAGTGGTAATCATCAGACCACTGGGCTACAATCAACATAAACCCAGCCAGGACACAATATTTTCTTCTGATTTACAACACATTCATTTACTTGGGGATTTCTGTGCCAATAGAGGAGACAGGGCTTTGACAGTAGAGGAGTTGTCTTTGGGCCAAACATAAGAGAGGCTTGCAACTGAGCTCCTGTTCTGAGAAGGGATGCTCGAAAGTGGTCAAAAGCAAAGGAGTGGTTTTGAAAGAATACCCTTCAGTAAATACTTTTCACAGCAGCCCAGGTAGGGCTCCTCGGGCAGTAGCTCAGCTATGCCCCCAAAGTGACTGACTGGGAAGCAGTCCCAAGGCCAAATTCACCCATGTGGAGAGCTCAGCGTTCCTTACAAATTGGGTGATTTAGTAAAGAGAGCTAGCAGAGACCTCAGAGATCATCTTATCCAGTTCCTTCATTTTACAGGTGATGAAACTGAGGCCCAGAAAGTGAGTCAGCAGCTAGGTGGTATAGTACATACATGTTGGTCTTGGAGTAGTAAGGGCAACTGAGTGGCACAGTGGATAGAGTACCAATAGACTCATCTTCCTGAGTTCAAATCCACCCTCAAACAGTTACTAGCTATGTGACCCTGTTGCCTCAGTTTCCTCATCTGTAAAATGAGCTGGAGAAGAAAATGGCAAACCACTTCAGTATCTTTGCCTAGAAAACCCCAGACGAGGTCATGAAGAGTCAGACACAAGTGAAAAACAACAAAACTTGGAGTTAGACTGAGTTTAAATCTACCCTCAGATACTTACTAGCCATGTGACCCTGGGCAAGTCACTTAAGTTCTCTCAACCTTAGTTTTCTAATCTGTAAAATGGAGACAATAATACCTACCTCACAGGTCTGTTGTAAGGCTCCACTGAGATGTTACATTAAAAGTTTTTTTGTAATCTTCAAGAACTACATAAGCAGTAGCTATTATCATCATATAGGTCAATATTCCTTTTTTTCCCAATGTTTTACTGATTCTATTTTTTTAACATAGATCTATAGATTTAAAGCTGGAAGGACCTCAGAAGCTATCCTATTCTATCCCCTCATTTTACAGGTGAATGAATTGAGGTCCAAGGAGGTTAAGTAATTTGCTCAAAGTCATACACATATTAAGCATCATAGGAAGATTTGAACCCAGATTCTCCAACTCCAGAGTCAGTTTACATCCCTGTCACTCCCCAATGACTGCCCATTCCACTCCCAACTGAACCCTCCCTTGTAACAAAGTATAGTTAAACAAAACTAATCAATGCATTGGCCAGTACTATCACTACTAATAATAATCGCTTTGTATAGCACCTGTTATGTGCCAAGCATTGGGCTAAGTGCTTTACAAATCTGACAGTGTGTGCCTCTTTTAATGCCTGTACTCTAACACCTCTTTGCCAAGACCATTAGTCCTCGAAGGGCACGATTGATCCTTGCATTGACCAAAGCTTAGACGTCCTTCAGTGTTATTTCCCTTTACATTATCCTAATTATCTGGAAATTGTCCCACTGGTTCTGCTTATTTTTGCTCTGTGTCAGTTAGTATAAATCTTTCCAACTTGCCCTGATTCCTTCAGATTCATCATTTCTTACGGCACAATTACACGACCAATCATACTTGCATGCTACCATTTGTTCAGCCATTCCCCAACTGATGGGAACAACCAGTTTCCTTTCTCAAAGTTCCAGGGGAGGCAGAGGCATGTAAGTGCTTCAGGGATCACTCCTCACTTGCTAGTAGAATTTGTGACCATGCCTCTATAAAATATATATATATATATGTATATATGTGTGTGTGTGTGTGTATAATATATATATTTTATACATATGTGATATGTTATGTATAATATATTAATTATATTATTATAATATTTATACTATATTATAATAATATTTATAATATATTTATATATATATATATATATATGAAAAATCTAATTTTTTTCCAGGGCTAGAAGACATTGTAGAGTAGTAAAAAGAGTGCAAAATTTGGAGTTAGGGAGACCTGGGTTCAAATTTCACCTCAGATACTTACACTGACTAATTGTATGATCCTGGACAAGTCACTTAACCTATCTCTGCCTCAACTCCCTCATCTGTTGGACCTGATGAATTATAAGGTCCCTTCCCAGCTCTAAATCTCTAATGCTATGATCTCGATCAGTATGGAGGGTTGGAGATTCCAGTGAAATAGAGCCCTTGGAGGCTCAGAACTCCAGAGAACAATCGAGAGAAAGAATCTAGTAAAGTTGGGATGACTGTCACCCCAGAAAACACTGACCATCCTCCATGTCTGCAATGTCCTCTCTCTTCATTTCCACCTCATGGCCTCCCTGCCATCCTTCAAGTTCCAGCCAAAATCCCACCTTCTACAAGAAATCCTTCCCAATATCTCTTACTTAATTCTAGTGCCTTCCCATTGTTAATTATCCCTCGTATATCCTCTGTGTAGCTTGTTGTTATACATAGTCATTTATGGGTTATTTTCTCTGTTAGACTATGAGCTCATCAAAAGCAAATACTGTCTTTTGCCTTACTTTGTATCCCTAGCATTTAGCACAGTGCCTGGAACATAGTAGGCATTTAATAAATTTTTTTAAATTTTTTTTATTTTTTGCTTTTTGGAGGGGGAAGGCAGGGCAATTGGGGTTAAGTGACTTGCCCAAGGTCACATGGCTAGTTTTTGTGTTAAGTATCTGAGGTCATATTTGAACTCAGGTCCTTCTGACTCCAGGGCTGGTGCTCTACTCACTGCGCTACTTAACTGCCCCCATTTAATAAATTTGTATTGACTAACACAGAGGGTTTAAGATTGTTCCTACTCAAATCATAGTAAGAACTCACATTTCTATAACACTTTAAAATTTTACAAAGAGCTTTCCTCAGGACAGCCCTGTGAGGAAGACAGGATGAGTTATCATCTCCATGTTACAGATGAACAAACAAAAGCATACAAAGTGAAATCCCAGAGACTGAGTGGCAAAACAGGGACCTGACCCTAGGTCTTCTGCTCCCAAGGTCAGTACTCTTGTGCCTCTCAGCACTAATGCATAGGCTTGGGGATGGAACTGCCAAAGTGAGAGCCAATTAATTAGCCCAATCCAGAAAAGACAGTGGAGTTATGAGAGAATATGGGACTATAGGAGACCTTATTCCTTAATACTCCAAAAGCTGAATAAAGACCATATGTGATAGCCTCTGTCCAGGGATACACAATGTTCAAATTGGAAAAAGTCTTAAGAGATTTGCAGTTTTACGCGCAATCATCTTTTTTTATTATACTATGTTATGGAAGTGTTTGTTTTATTCCATAAATGAAAAATATTACTTAAAAAATAGTCCACGCAAAAGAAAAAAAGAGATCTCTTAATTCAATCCCTTCATTTTCCACACTAGGTAACTGAAACCCAGAGAAATGAAATCATTTACTCAACATCACTAGCCCCAGACAGTAAAATAGAGCACAAATTCGAACCCAAAACTTATAACCTACAAAATCAGGAAAAAAAAAATACAAGTGAACCCTGACTCATTTCATAAGCAATAGAGCCCTGGACCTAAAATCCTTGCCAGAGAGCTGTCAGTTAGCCAGCAATATCCATCCAACAGCCTCTAGGCTTTCCCCCCTAACCATAGCCAGATGTCTCCCAAAGGAGCCTTAGGTGAGGGAATGTGGATTGCTCAAAACAGCTGTACCCCACTAATGGCAAGGGTAGAATGTCTGCCTGAATCCCATTGACAGTGGGTCAATGGTGTCATCTTTTAAAAAAAAAATTTAATTAACAAGCATTTATTTTCCCTCGTCCCACTACCAACGTGAGAGCTGGGGGGAAGGGAATGATGGGAGACAGAGAGACAGAAAGAGAGAAAGAGAAGAAAGAGTGAAAGGCAGAGAGAGAGAGAGGCAGAGAGAGAAGACAAAGATTCAGAGGGAGAGAAGAGAAACAGAGAGAGAGAGAGAGAGAGAGAGAGAGAGAGAGAGAGAGAGAGAGAGAGATAGAAGGAAAACCAAAACTGTTGAGACAAATATACATGTTCAAGCAAAACTAATTCCTACATTGGCCAAGTCCAGAAATGCATGTCTCATTCTATATCTTAAGTCCATCTTCACATACAAGAATAATCTGTACTGAGTTTTCACTGAGTGCAAAGTTCTCTACTAAGCAGTATAATGAGAGAAAGAAGAAATAGGAGACATGCTCTTATTCCCCAGTGGTTTACAGTCAAACAAGGGAAATGTGCCCCCCAAAACCTAACTGAAGTCTTTTTAAATAAATATACAAATGTGTGCTCTATAGTGCAAAACAGATACCTAAATGCTGAGGGGATACGGCCTGACTAGAACTGGGTGGGATCAATCAGAGAAGCCTTTCTGGAAGAACTGCACTTTGAACAGCAGTGCTAGACGCTGGCAAAACTGGCCCACTCACCAATGCCATCGTGTTCAGTGTTCCTGCAGCTGTTAAATGTAGTTTAGCCAACAGAAAGATAGGATAAAGAAAGACATTAACACAAAGATTTTAGGAAAATTAGAGGCAGATAACTGATATTCTTAAATTCTTCACTCTTACCCCTTGACCTTCCTTCCTATAGGACCCCAAAAGTCACAAATATGTTAGTATTTTATCATAAGGTTATGGAATGCCAAAATTGGAAGGAATCTTCACGATCATCTAGTTTAGGTGCCTTTTTGTGCCATGAACCCCTTGGACACTCTAGGAAAGCCTTTGGATTCCCCCTCAAACATTATTATTAGTAGTAATGATAATAATAATAATTGAAAGAAATGCTAAATTTTAGTTAATTGTTAGGAAAAATCAAAATGTAATTTCCCATGCAAGTCCACAAATGCCCTGAAATCTACCTATGGACCCCTTGGTTAAGAACCCCTGCTCTATTCCAATCCTCTTATGTTATAGATATTAAAAAATAAAAATTAAAAAAAAACAGAGAGGTAAAGTTGTTTGTCCAGGAACACACAGCAAGTTATCAGCAGAAACCAGATTTTCTCATACCTAGACTTGCATTCTTTCTATTATACCCCATAAATGTCCTATATCGCCTGTCTTTCTCTTTTTCTCTTTCTTTCTCTTTTCTTCCCTTGTTCACTATCTTTTTCCTTTTCAACTTTTTTTTCTGCTTTTTTTTGGAGGGAGGAAGGTAGGTCAATTGGGGTTAAGTGATTTGCCCAAGGTCACACGGCTAGTTTTTGTGTTAAGTGTCTGAGGCTGGATTTGAACTCAGGTCCTCTTGACTCCAGGGCCAGTGCCCTATTCACTGTGCCACCTAGCCATCCCCTTTTCAACTTTCTTTAACCTCAAAGCCAGAGGAACTTTTTCAGTAGACAGTGCTTAGAAAACAATTCTTGGATGTACCCTTTGTCTTTCCAACATACCTGAGTTAGTGTAGGTTCACATCTCATGCTCCTAGTTATATGGGCACAGACTCTCCCAAAGAATCTGAGGCTCCAATGTCTAGCAAAATTCTTTTCCGTACTTATTTCAATAACATCCAAGCCGTGGAAGGTTTGTGAAGGTGTTCACTTTTTCAGATGAACGGTTCAAATCTTTGAAGGCCCATAGGTATAGGGAATGGGGGGGGGGAGCACTTTTAATCCCTATCCTCCCCCTAAGGTTCACTGCCACACTTAGTAGGCCATGGTGATCCAGTCGTGTGTTTCACATTAATTCTGTTGACTCCCGCTGGAGATGTAGTAGTCGTTTTCATGCCAAATTAAAAACGACTTGGAAATGTGTGTTGCGTTCAGGGGCTTGGCCTTTGGAAAAGGGAATAAAAGCTAGGGAGGTCGAATTTGTAGTCCATCTGCTTTCAGGCAATCGAAGTATCCTGCTTCTGGGAAAACAGAAGGCAACCACTTTTGTCTGCCCTTAACAAACTGGGTTAGCATCCCTGTTATTTACCCCCAGGGTGAGATAAAGAAGGAACCACGGAAGGGCTGAAGTCTTTAAACTGCCTTAAACACTCATCAAGCAGGTTAGAAACATCCCCTTTCAGCTAGCTTTACTAGCATTATTTCTCACTTCAAGTCTGCTATGATAAAATGGCAGTAGAATTTATCACTGACTAACACCACCTTATGTAAAAGAAGATTACATAAGTACCTGTGCGACCTTAAATAAAACACTGCAACCTTTCTGAGCCTCAGTTTCTTCATCTCTAAAATGAAGGGTTTGGCAATTTCTAGTCTTGCTCTAAATCCAAGAAGGGACGTTAGAAACCATTTAATCCAGCCCTTCATTTTACAGTTGAGGAAACCGAGGACCAGAGGAATTAAATTATTTAGCCAAGATCACATAGGCAGTAAGTGGCAGTGTCTGGATTTGAACCCAGGTTCTCCTACTCCAAATCCAATGCTTTTCCCACTGAAATACAATAAAGCAAGAAAAAACCCCAGACTATCTAAGAGTCAGATTCCTGGTTTCCCTCTGGCATTATTCTGGTGGCATTTCCTCTGCTTCCTCCAAATCACCTTCCTCATCAAGCAAGTTGGTTGAGAACAATTAGTGCTTTGACTGATTAAATAGTCTGTTCAATCAGCAGTCGAGTCACTGATGATACTAAAGCTCCAGAGACAGCCTATTGCTAGACTCCTTTAGGTCGCATAAGGACCTCTTCCTATGGCCCTTCTCAGGTGGCACACAGTCTCCTGGTGGTCTGATTTACTATCTGCCCAGAGTGAAAAGAAACAAACAAATAAAAACATTTGTTTGTTGACCAGAAGTGAAGGGACTTCTGGAGGGGACAGACATTAAGTTCCCAGATCATAAGACCTTCGAAGCTGTGTGAGGTCAGTCCAGGCTTTGCTGGATACCCTCTACTGCTTCCCCTTACTCCTAACGGTAGTTAAATTAAAACAGCAGGACTCAGCCTGCAGTCTTCTTGTCTCTGTTCCTGCCTTCCTCATTAGCCTGGATTTGGCCCAACTTTGGGGTGATTTTCATGCACTAAGGCAGGATTTGAGTCATCCTTCCTGGTGCTAGATTTAAAAAAAAAAAAAAAAAAAAGGAGAGAAGATTCCCTAAGGAGACAAAGAGGAGTGATGATGGATGGAGGCTGGAAAGGAGAGGAGGTTATTAGAGAATAATTCTGAGCTCAAATTGCTTTTTCTTTGCAACTACTCTGGGTCTACATCCTTCCTCAGGTCTTAAAATGAGGATGGAGATGGTATTTTTTGTGTTTCTATTCCCAGTCAAACAACAAGCATTTTTTTAATGCGCTTAATGTGCCAAGCAGTGTCCTATGTCCCCAAAAGCAAAATCCCTGCCCTCAAGGAGCTTATATTCTGAAGAGATGGCATGAAAATAACTATGTGCATACATAACATATTTATATATAGTACATTTAAATATATTATATGCAAATATGTGTGGTGTGTGATGATAGATAGATAGATAGATAGATGATACATAGATACATAGATAGATAGATAAATGATAGATAGATAGATAGAAAGAAAGATTTGATTAGATAAAAGTAATCTCAGATAAAAGGCACTAACTTGTGGGGAGAGGAGAAGTTAAGAGGAAAGAACTGGAAAAGGTGTAGAAAGGGGAGATTTTGAGCTGAGACCTGAAAGAAGCCAAGGAAGTCAGTCAGAACAAGAAGGTGAGAAATGAGATTACTCTGGGCATGGGTGACAGGCCATGCAAAGATATGGAGTCTGGAGATGAGCTGTGTGTGAGGGATAGCAAAGTAGGACAGTACAGCTATATCATAGAGTCTGTGGAAGAGAGTAAAGCATAAGAAAACGGGAAAGGTAGGAAAAAACCAGGTTGTGAAGGGTTTTAAATTCCAAATAAAGCATTTTAAATTTGATCCTGAAAGTAATGGAAAGCCCTTGGAGTTTCTTGTGTAAGTGGGGTGACTGACACAACCAGATACATGCTCCAGGAAAAGCACTTTGGCAGCTGTGTGATGAATGGACTAGAGGAAAAAGACTTGAAGGAGGGGGAGGTTATTGTAATTTATGAGGTTATTGTAATAGTCCATGAAAGAGGTGAAGAAGGCCTGAATGAGGGAAGTGGAGATGGGAGTGGAAAGAAAGGGATGTAACTAAGAAATATAACCAAGAAATGTCATGAAGGTAGAAAGGACAAGACCTGGCAACAGATTGGACATGTTGAACAAATGTGCTTGAGGAGACAAAGATGCACCAAGGCTGTAAACCTGAGTGGCTGGGAGGGTGGTGGTGCTCTCAATTAGTAATTGAAATAGTAGTCATTTAATTCTATAATGACTGAATGGCTACTCTCTGCCGCTCTCAATATTTCCTGACTTGATGGTGTTTCAGGTCCATCCCTAGAGCAGTGGTCTCCAAAGTGGGGTCAGTGGAGTGACTCCAAAGGGTATGTGATCAACCAACAGTGGGTGAGAGGATGAATCACCAGCCAACCTCCGATAACGGGGACTGTCTTCAACTCAGTCCACATCTATCCTTAATGTCCAATATTCAGTCATTCCTTCAATCTTTCTCCATTGTTTTTAAATTCATCAGCCTCCCCTCTTCTCAGTCACCAGAGGGAGGCCCTTCAGAGTAATTATAACCTAACTACCACCCACAACAACAAGTGTTCTTGGTAAAAATCTCATCTATCTCTGCCCTCCCCCACCACATACCTGTCCTCTCTGTCCAGGATAACCTCTTGGCTTTGGAAGGCACTTCTCTTAGGACTGGATAAGCATATCTCATTACCTCATACCTCATTACCTTATTTTAGCCACACCCACCCCTCTTTTGACTTCCTATTACTCGTAAGGGCATCACCAACCTGCCATTTACCTTAGCATCATCTTTAACACCTTACTCTCACTTTTCCCACAAATCCAATCAGTGGTAAGATCCTGTCCATCACAACATCTCTCAAGTCTTTCCCCTTCTCCCCATTCTCACAGCCACCTCTCTAGTTCAAGCCATCATCACCTCTCACCTAGACTACTGCCAAGAGCCTCTACATGGCAGTCCTGTCTTAGATGTCTCCCTGCTCCACTCCATCCTCCACTCAGCTCAGCTGTTAGTGATTTTCCTAAAGCTCATTTCTATGTCACTCCCCTAATCATTAAACTCCAATGACTCACTTCAAATGACTCTAGATCTATATCTGATCCTTTTTAATGCCTATTTTTGTATTTTAGAATGTAAACACAATTAGTAATATAGCACATATATACTTTATAAACATATATACTTCACAAATATGTATAGATATTCTTATAAATACTTTACAAATATCATTGTTGTTCAGTCATGTCCAACTCTTTTTGACCCCATTTGGGTTTGGTTTTGTTTTTTTGACAAAGATACTGGAGTGCTTTGCCATTTCCTTCTCCAGCTCATTTTACAGATGAAGAAACTAAAGCAAGCAGGGGTAAATGATTTGCCCAAGGTCACAACCCTAGTAAGTATCTGAGGCTGGATTTGAACCCAGGTCTTCCTGACCCCAGACATAGTGCTCTATTCACTGTGTTACTTAATTGCCCATATGAGGTATAGGATCCATAAGCAAAAAGAAGTTTGAGGTGCATGATAGTATGTTGAAAAAAGACAATGGATTAGGAGTTGGAGAACACAGACTGACACTAACTACACAATCTTGGGCAAGTGATTTCAGCTCTCTTGGCCTCAGTTTCTTCATATGTAAGGTGAAGATGTTGTTAGCAAATTAGGAAAAATGATAAATCCTGAGAATAATCAGTGTTAGCAGAACTACAGAAAGACAAACACGCTAACCCATGGTTGTTGGAGTTGTGAATCAGTCCAAGTATTCTGGAAATCAGTTTGGAATTATGTTAAGAAAATGACTAAAATTGCCCTACCTTTTGACCCAGGGATCCTTCTGTTAGGAATATACTCCAAAAAGGTCAAAGACCAAAAAAAATTAAATAAATAAAGCACACAGATATCAAAATATTTGTAGCAACATTTTTTGTAGTAGCAAAAACTAAAAACAAAGCAACAAGGGAATGGTTAAATAAGTTGTGATCTGTAAATATAGTAGAAGATTCCTGGACTATAAGAAACAATGAATATGATAAACACCAAGAATTATTGGAAGACTCATGTCAACTGATGCAAAGTGAAATAGGCAGAACAAAGAAAACTATAAACAAAGCCTTTGTTGTTGGTGTTGTTCGGTTGTGACTGACTCCTTATGAACCCATTTGGGGTTTCCTTGGCAAAGATACTAGAACAGTTTGTCATTTCCTTCTCCAGCTCATTTTACAGATGAAAAGACTAAGGCAAACAAGGTTAAATTACTTACCCAGGGTCACACAGCTAGCAAGTGTCTGAGGCAGGATTTGTTCTCAGAAAGTTCTTAACACTAGGCCTGGTGCTCTATCTCCTGTGCCACCTCGCTGCCCCACAACACACAATTACTACAACAATGTAAATGGAAAGAACGACAAAACAGATAAAAACAAATGCTATGAAACGACAACGAACTAAACTTGATCCCATAGAAGAGATATAAGAAGGCCATGTCTCCATTGCCAAGGTGGGGAATTTGGGATGTGGAACACTACACATAATGTCAGACCTGGTTGGCAGATTGGTGAGTTTTGTTGAACTGTTTTATTTTCTTTTCCTTTTTTTTATTATAGGGAATGATTCTCCGGGAGGGAACAAGACATATTGAGGAATGTGTATGGTATAAAAGCAAAATATATCAATAAAAATTAGAAAATTAAATTTAAAATAATTGTAAATGAAGGGGTTAGATGACATAACCTCTAGGATCCCTTCCATTTCTTCATCTATTATCTGACAATGCTATAAATTTAAATTAGTGGCACACAAAAGGGCAAGATTATTTTAATACTCAACATAAAAACACCACTCTACCCTTTTTTAAATTTTTTTTATTGATTTGTTTGTTTACTTTTAGTTTACAAGATTTGGTTCCACAACCCCTTGAGTTTCAAATTTTCTCTCCTCCCTCCTCCCCACCATGGTGGCATGCAGTCAAGTATAGGATCTGCAAATACTTTCACATTAGACATTAGTCTGGTTGGATAGAAGGGTTGTAGCCATTGGAATGAACAATGGGAAAGAGGAAACAAAACCAAACATGGAAAAGAAAAAGAACAAGTAGTTTGCTTCAGTCTGCGTTTAAACTTTGTTCTTTCTATATCTTTCTCTGAATGTAGACATCTCCTTCCATCCTGAGTCTTTTAGAGTTGTCTTATAACCTTGCATTGCTGAGAAGAGTCCAGTTTATCAAAGTTGGTCGTCACACATACCTTGTGTCTTTCACTGTGTACAAATTTCTCCTGGTTCTGCTCTTCTCACTTAGCATCAGTTTGTATAAACCTCTCCAGGTAAATATGAAATCCATCTGCTCCCATTTCTTATAGCACCATAGTATTCCATTACATTCATATACCATAACTTGTTGAGCCATTCCCCAATTGATGGGCATCCCCTTAATTTCCAGTTTTTTGCCACCACAAAGAGAGCTGCAATAAATATTTTTGTACACATGGGTCTTCTTCCCACTTCTATGATCTCTTTGGGATACAACCCTAGAAGTGGTATTACTGGGTCAAAACTCCACTCTACCCTTAAAAGGAATTTGAAGCTGGGAGCCAAGGGAGGGGAAAGATGGGAACACCAAAGGAATACTATCCTCTATTTAAGAGGCAGTCATATTGTAGGGGAACAAGCCCCAAACTAACCAAGTACTGACTTTGGAATCAGAGGGCATGGATTTAAATACTAATTCTATCACTTACTACCTGAGAAACCTTGAGCAAATCACATCAAAATAACCTTATTGAGTCTTCATTTCTTCCTCAATAAAAATGACTGGATTGAGGCCAAGTTGACCTATAAAGTCTCTCCTAGTTCTAAATCTATGATCAATTCAACAAGCAATTAATACTCATCTACTGTGTATTAGGTTCTGGTGATACAAAGGCAAAAGTAACACAGCCCCTGTCCTGGAGGACCTAACAGTCTATTGTGAACATTCAAATGGATGTATGTTATCATCAATACAGATGTTCCTCACAGTGATACAGATGACAGCTCCTCTCTGTTTTCCCATGTTTTGCCACATCTTGTCCACATCCTCCCATAAGTTCAACATAGGGGATTCAATCAAAATGCAGTATTTCTTCCTTAATTTTACTTGACTTCTTAACGGTACCAGGGGAACACTCTAGCTTTCCATCCATCATCCTTCACTCATGCCCCATGACCAGCCTGTAAACTCTTCCTCTTCCTAGTGCCATGCCTGGCAAATAGCAGGTGTTTAATAAATGTTAGTTGACTGAATGCCTGATGGTTATACATATACATAGAAAATTAAAATGCAAAATACATGCTAAGTCATTTCTGAAGGGAAAGCATCGGTCTAACATGAAGGTCAGTTCATTAACAATAGAATAGGAAATCCATAGGGCACAACGGTAGAATGAGATAGAAATTCCAGTCTTTGAACTAGACAGCTGATGATAGAGAATCATGGGGGTAAATTATTTGATCCTCTTTGGACTGACTGACTCTCAGGAGATAACATAAGGAAGGTACTTCGTAAGCTATAAAGCACATGTACATGTGAATCGCTATCACTAACTGTAGTCTTTCATCCTCCCTCGTCAGCTGCAGCACTACCAGATGGAATAGATGGTGCCCTAGGAACAAGTCCTATATCCAGAGCTCTGCAGCAAAGCTATGCCCTTTCATCATGCTTAGGCTTGGTGCAGCTGTCATCACCTCCCTCCTTGAGCTCCTCCAAGGAAAGAATCACACCATTCCCTGCTTTTTATCCTCCCCTCCCCCACCCATGAATGACATTTATATCTTACATTGCTACTGTAACACAGAATTCACAAGGCCCTTCCACATGCATTATCTCATTAATATCTTACATTGCTACTGTAACATAGAATTCACAAGGCCCTTCCACACGCATTATCTCATTAATATCTTACACTGCTACTGTAACAGAATTCGCAAGGCCCTTCCACATGCATTATCTCCACATGCAGTATTATTTATTGTAAAGCAGTGATAGAACAAGTATGATCATCTATAATTTATAGATGAGGAAACTGAGATTTACAGAGAAGTAAGTGATTTTCTCATGAACATACAGCAACACTGTTTTATAAGATCATAGGTCTAGAGTTGTAAGGGACCTTAGAGCACACCTAGTCTGACAACTTGATTTTACAGATAAGGAAACTGAAGTTCAAACAGGTATGTTAAATGACTTAGCCAAGGTCACACAAGGAGTAAGGGTCAAAGGCAGAGACCATAACTTTTTTGTGGTGCTATCAGTCAACTTTTTATTTCCCAGCTCTTAGAGGCTAACTAATAGGAGTCACTTTCAAATGATTTGGTTCGGTTGCTTCAGGTAGAAAGCTGGGGAGAAGGAATGGAGGGAGAGAACAAATCTTAGGATTCAAGTGATTTCAACTCTCTCTGCCTCAGTTTCTCCATCTGTAAGATGAAGGGGCTGTTAGCAAATGAGGAAAGGTAATAAATCATGAGAACGGTCAATGTTGGAGGGACTGCCAAAATACCCAGTCATGTTTTCTCCCTGCAGAGAGCAGCAAGAGCAACGTTTAGGGAGCAATAGGTCCAGCAGAGAGCAGCATGACAATGTCAGTGGAAGACACCAATAACTTTGCAGTGTCACAGGCATGAGCTACTGCTCCAAGCATGTGCCCTGGTCACACAGGTTCCCTGCATGTGTCTCCCTGGTCACATGTGTCCCACACATGTGGGTGCCAGGGCTTATGAGGAAAGGTTCGATTGTTGTTTTATTTATACTACTACTTAAGTGCATTTTTAATTAACAATATCCTATGTTTGGCTGACAAAATACATTGATGGGGGCTCATGAGGTTTTGAGAGGATTCCTAGAAAAATACCTAAAACCTAACTGGGCATTAGAGTGATGGAAGAGCCTAAGTGCTATATTTTCTCTTGCTCTCCTTTGACTATGGGCTAAAACACAAGATCTGATATACCTCTAATTCTTGTTGTCCCTCAACCAATCTTAAATATTCCTTTGGGACAATTTTTTTAAAAGATGAAAACCCAGTAATAACAACAATAATAAATAGTATTTCTATAGCTCACTATGTGCCAGGCACTGTGCTAAGTGCTTTACATTTATCTCATTTAATCCTCACAATACTTGGGGAAAGGGGAAGTGCTATTATTATCTCCATTTTCCAGTTGAGGAAACTAAGGCAAAGCAAGGATGTGACTTGCCCAAGGTCACACAACTAGTAAGTGTCTGTTTTGTACTGAAGTTGTGCTTCTATCCACTGTGCCATCTAGCTGTCCCTACAGTTCTGCCTTTAGAAAATTTAAGTCTGAAAGAGTTTAGATGCTGGGATCCAAATGAAACTCATCTAGGATTAGAATTCCCTTAACAAATTGAGTCTCCTATTAGATCCTTGACTTATGGCTGAACTAGTAGAGAAGCCTAGGCTTGGCTATGGCTGGAACACTCTCTTTAGAAATGGACACCATGTGTTCTCCTTTGCAAACAGAATGCCACATCTCCTAAAGTCTCGAGTATTTCAAAGGCAGCCAGGAATCTCTCAACATATCTCAAACTTTTAAAGAATTTCCCAGAGTACAAAGGAATATGATTCATAAGCCCAGTAAGACTGGAGCATTTATGGGCATTGTCTCATTGGTGGAGAGAGAGGGAAAGGGCAGGGCACCCAAGCTTCAGCAGGAATCCCATTCCCTTGTCTTCTTATATTCCGACATGCTTTAGCTTTGAAGTCAGATAATCTGGGTAGGAATTCTAGCTTTTGTTAATAATTGCCTATATGGCCTTAACTTCTCTGGGCCTCAGTTTCTTCCTCTGCAAAATGAGGAGTTTGGACAAAATTATCTCTAAAGGTCCTTTCCACCTCTAAATCTGTGGCCTTTCTTCCTCTTGGTAGAGAGGTGAGGAACTACTATTGCAGAATGTCGTGTACATTGTTAGATAAAGTAGCTATATATTTTTTTTGCTTAATTATGTTTCTTTGATACAGGGAGGGTTCAATAATGGGTGGGAGGAGGGGAAAGGGGAATTTCTAGAAATTGCAATTTTTTAAATTCACCAATGAAACCAACTATTAAAAAAAAAACTTCCTACTCCTAAGATCCTACACTAGGAGCTCCTGCTAAAAAACAACAATCACGACAATAATAATAGCTACCATTTATGTAGCGCTTTAAGGTTTGCAAAGTGCCTTACAAATATTATCTCATTTGATCCTCACAACAACCCTGAGAGGCAGGTGCTATTATAATCCCCATTTTATAGATGAGGAAACTGAGGCAGACAGAGGTTAAGTGACTTGTCCTGGGTTACACAGTTGGAAAGCATTGGAGGCTGGATTAAAACTCAAGTTTTTCCTGATTTCAGGCCCAGTGCTCTATCCACTCCACCACCTCGCTGCCTAATTGAACCACTTTCACCAAACTGAAGCAACTTAATACCAAAACGTAAAAAGTAACTTGAACTAATTTCATCAGAGTACACATCTGGTATAATATATATATATTATATATAATATAATATTATATATTATATATATCCAGGTATTATATATATATGTATATATATATGTGTGTATGTGTGTGTGTGTGTGTATATATATATATGTGTATATATGTATATATATATACACATACATACATATCCCAGGTATAATATCCCACCCAAGCATCTCCTAAGTCTCAGGAACCACTACGGGAATGACTGACTTTTAGGACCCTGAAACATAGATATATGTAAATAAAATGTATTTTCAAGAGGGAGAGAGTGTTTTTAACTGGGGAGAACCTGGAAAAGTGTCACATAGGAAGGGGCATCTGAGTTAGAATAAACCAAACATTTGCGAAATGTTGACTGAATGGCTTGGGATGGAGAAGGAGTATGGAGAAAAGTTTCTTCCTCCTTCAAATTAGCAAGCTGGATTCTATATCCAGGCTGGATACTATTTAGAACTAAAAGGGACTATAGAGATCATCCAACTCCATCATTCTACAAATGAAGCAATAGAGGGCCCAGAGAGGTGAATGGAATTGCCCAGAGTCGAGTAGGTAGTTAATATCAGAGCCCAGCTTCTGACTCCAAAACCAGCATGCTCTTTCCACTGCCTCTTTAAAGTCTTGAGTCAAGGTCACATGATTGATGAATTTCCACAATCCGGGTTATATTTTCATTGGGGAATATTTTTTTTAGGTTTCCTTCTGGGAAAATCTTGGTTTGCGAAGACTGCACAATTATAGTGATCCAACTTGGCTCTTAAAAATGTTGAGAAAATGTACTTTCCTCCCTTCTTTGAAGAACCTATAGTGATGAAATGCTGAATACACTATCAAATATAGATATGTTGGTTTGTTTGCTTTTCTCCTCTTTTTTAAGTTATGGAAGCATAGATTTAGAGCTAGAAGAGACTTCTGGAGTCCTTTTGTATAGCCTCCCTCATTTTACCTAGGAAGAACTAAGGCCCAGAAAAGTTCAGTGGCATCCTCTAGGTCACAAAGCAGGAAATGGCAAAGCTAGAATTCAAACTCAGGTTCTCCAACTCCAGATTGAACACTCTTTTCACTGAACTACATTAGGTAGATCTGCTGGGAGAGGAGAAGGGAGAAAGATATTCAAAAGTGAAAGTAACAAAATCTGTTAAAGAAAGTGAAACCCCCCAAAAATTAAGTCTTGGTTTCTTTTTTCTTTTATCAAAAGAGAAGGGCAAGCAGACATAACCACTGATAAAATTTTCACTTATTATTATTATTATGATGATGATGATGATGATTGACCAATCAGTAGAAGCCATATGTACCAATTCTAGCATCTAGGACAAGGTCCCCAAAATGTACCTCAGGCAAAGAAGAAAGGTGCCCTCAACTCAACTTTTTAAGACAAATTCAAGTGGGTTGGGAGATAAGACCTTGAAGAGAGAGTAGCTCCCATAAGCAAAGACATCGCCCGCATCCCAGACCCACCATATACCTCACCAAGCCACTTAGAGGAAAGCCACTGCTAGGGTGGAAACAGGGCATGATCAGTCCTTGAAAGAGTTCACCAGAGGAAAAAGCACACCACTATCAGGTAGCTTATTATTTTAACTAATCATTCTTACTAACTAGGTGCTAAAGTCAGTTTTTCTCTACCAGCTAAAGGATTAACACTCTCTAAATTTTGATACCCTGGGGCAAAGCCCTAGTCACCTTGTCCTAGTTATGGCTCTGTGAAAAAATTGTACCAGGAACCCACTGGGTACACAGTCCTATTATTGGGCACAGTGGAGAAATATAAAGTAAATGGAAATAGAGTCACTCTGTTCAGGGAATTTAGTTGACTTTGGAAAACTGGACTCGCTTAAAAAAAAAATAACTAGAAAACACTGAGCATAACAACATTCACGCATTAGCAGCATGGTGTAGTGGGGGAAAGCCCTGACTCTGGAATTAGGACGTCTACATCTGAACCCCAGTGTAACTTTGAGAAAATTACTTCCCCTTTCAGCCTCAGTTTCCTCACCTGTAAAATAGGAAACAAATGCTCATCCCTCTACCTCACAGGGGCTGTGTGTGAACAAAGTCTTTGTAAGAGCATGTATTTGGAGCCAGAGAAGCTGGATTGAAATCCCAGCTCTGCTACTGACTATCTCTGTTTCTTTGGGAAGTCCTTCTCTATCTCTGGGCCTCAATTTTTCCTTAAATTAAATAAGAGAGACAGATTTGATAATCTTTAAGGCCCCTTCTGCTCTATATCTCTGTGCTAAACTCTGGGCTTCAAGGAATTGGACCAATTGATATTAATTAATTAATCCTGGCTCAGCACCACACGATGATGAAAACTTAAAGAACTACAGTAAGAGTTTTGGTATTTTTTTTCCTGAGAGTACATGGGCAGATTTCATAGGATCTTTCCATTTCAATGACAAAAAAAAATTATACTCTTATTTTCACTATCCTGAAACTGAAATTTAACAATTCCTCCAATTATTTAAAAGCATTCTTCTAAGAAGAGATCTATAGGTTTCACCAGACTGCCAAGGGGATACAGGTCACTCAAAAAATACAGAGAAAGACCTCTTGTACTATACATCTGTGTATGTAGGGATGTATAAATACATACAAATGTTTATATAATGTGTACATATATATAAGAACTATAATAATTATGTTACTAAATGAAGATTAATAGACGAGTTCATCTCTCTCACCCCCAATAAATGGTCCAGCACCATCAAATCCATTGCTCCTGCATTCTGCCTCTGCAACAACAAATCAAAAATCAATATTGCCCTTGTTATGAATCACAATCTATGTAAGACAATCCTCCCTCCCTCCCTACCTAACCCTCCCACACATACACACCCTCACAGGTTGCCACATCCAAACCCAGAAGTATCTGTGAGCAGAGGTCACTCGACAGTGAGGCAAATTCTGTTCTTGTTCAACAGCAGTTTCGTTTTGTTTTTTAATCCCCAGGTTAGTTTTGGGGGCTTTTTAAAATGACTTTGGAGTCCTGTGCTAGAAACTGGCCCCAAAATGCAAAAGGTCTGAGATGAGCAATGTCCTTGGTATCAGCTCTGAGGAGAGAAAACTGGCTGGCACACCATACAACCAATCCCTGTCGATCCTATACCACCCATTCCTATTCACTGAGCCCCCATTCACTCATCCCAAAGATCTCCTTGTACTTTATTCATTGCTATGGTAAGAATTTTCGGAGACCTAATAAGGGATTTGGGAACAGTCCTGCTTGTCATTTGGGGTTTTCTTTTCATTTTTTTGAACTCACTCAGACTGACTCTGAGAACCCACATTTGCCCAGGGAAATCTATTTCTCATCCACATTCTCACTTCGGAAGTGGAAAAGCGCCCCTGAGATGCTGGGAGCAGGAAACATGCAGCCTCCTAAAAACCCGTGAGAAATGCAGCTGTCACCATCAAGAATGCATTGGAAGTCTGTCTCTCCACCCCAACCCCCCCCACTTTTTTTTTTTGCAACTTAGTTTTAATTGTCCTGTCAGTTCTAAGGGCTGCTAATTGATGCCTTTTATTCCCAGTTAAAGCTGCTGAAAAAAAGAAAGCAGCTTGTGGGGACCCTAGAGCTGGTAGAATCCGCCAATTTTGCATGCTTGTTTCCCTGGGAATAGAAGAAGGGTGCTACTGGTGATGGGGGAAAGGGGGGCATGGAGGGGGAAGAAGGGCAGGGAGCTAGGGGAGGGGGAAGAGGGACAGGGAGTTGGGGGGGAGCGGAAGAGGGGCAGAGAGCTGGGGGGGGCGTGGAGAGTGGGGGATGGGAAGGACTGGAGCGGCTATTTTTAGTGAGGGTTTTATAGAGTGGATCCCCGTGGCTTGGCTCCACACTGAAATATTGTCCCAGTCTCAATGGCATAAACACAGGGCAGCTCGGGGATCTTGGCGCCAGCTCTGGCCAGAGACTCTGAATGAAAGAAGCAGTAGGATCCAAGCAAGAACCCTACTGTAATTACGGATAAATCCCCACCCTTTGCTCTCATGGCTCACTTAATACTGCAAATAGCGGCCGCTTTTGTGCAAATAAGATGAACTTAAGTTACTGAAAGATCTACCAAGAGGCAGCTAATGGAATAATGACTTAGGTAAGCTTAGGTTAAAAAGAGGGGGAGCTAGGGAATTAATTAAACAGCAATCCTCATCAGTTAAAATAGGCAACCGAGGAAAATCTTGAAAGGCCTACTCTGGCTCCTGGAGCAAATCCAGGCAGTGTCTTCAATCACAGACTACTAATGGTCCAGTCCTGGGGCAGGATAAATTGGACCCAATTAGTATTGGGTCTTGGTAGGATTCTTTGGAATCCCATAGCCCCTGACACTATGGGGCATTTCATCTCAGCCAAAAAGTCCAGAAAGGGAGTCTGGCTGGGGTTGGGGCTGGGGTTGGGGGCTGGAGAAGGGTGTTTTACAAGAAGGGGTTATTGCCCTGGCCTCCTGCTGACAAGAAGATCCATTTTTCCACAGCAAATTTAAATATAGCATTGCTTAACTCATATTTTAATACCAAACCTCATTTTTATCCTTGGGGGCCTGGGGATGAGGGGGGAGGGGAGAGGACATGGGATTATTTTTTCCCTCCCCCTCCTGTAAATAAATAAAAGATTACCCAAATTCCATTTGAAGTTGTCAGTCTCTGAATGGAACTTTCATCCCATTATGAATTTCATGGATGAGGCCGTTCAGACTTTGAAATGTGGCTAACACCTCTATTGAAATAGTCTAACTGCAGTTGTAGGCATTCTGTGTTTGCAGACACCACATACTACATACATTGCATTCCTCTGGAGACAGAGCATCCTAGGAAAGGCAAGCTGGAGCCATCCCTCAACCTGGGGAGGAGTATCAAGGTTTTACTTAAATTTTAAACCAAGGTTCCCCAATCGAAGGGCTGGGGGGGAAGGGGGGCTAATTTAGGATTCTGAGGTTCCTTGGATTTGCTGCTGCTGACAGGGAAGCTACTATATACCAAGGGGATGGCTCGAGTTGGGCTTTGGCTACAGAGACCAACAGGAAAAGATCCTTTGTACCTAAAAGAGGTAGGACCCTAAAGTGTACTATATATACATATATATATATATATATATTTTGTTGTTGTTGTTGTTTTAGAAAACTTTCAAATGAATTTCCTCTGGCCCTGAATCAGTCCATGAAGAGGGACTAAATCTATGATTTCCCTGAGATAGGGAACCCCCAGATGAGGTCACTCCCTCCACTAAAGGTCAGCACTTCCTCTACAACTTATAGCCTCAGGTTAAGTGACTTGTCCAGGGTCACACAGTATATATCATAGGCAGGACTGAAGCACTTGAAAACAGGTCTCCATGACTCTGAGGTCAACTCTCTGTCTATTAGGCCACACTGTCTCTCAGTCAAGCTTGGCAAAAAAGGGCACTCAGGAAACCAAGATTGGATGCAGAGTATCTCAAAATAGGGCTTACAAATAAATACTCATCTAAGGCTACAAACAACCTTGGTTAAAAAGGAAAGACTCTATTCATAGGCCACCTTATGCTTAAGGATTTTCCTAGTTCTCCCCAGTTAGTGCTCGTTTCCTGCCTGTCCCTGAAATCACTTTGCACATATTTTATATTTACTTTTCATGTTGTTACACACACACACACACACACACACACCCCAGAGTAGAATGTAAGTTCCCTGAGGGCAAGGGCAATTTTTTTTTTGTCTTTACGTGTATAGTGCAAAGCATAACTACAGTGGTTTAAAAGAAATGTGAGGTATACAAATTTGAGACATCTCCACTCCAAATGTTCATATGGACTATATGTGCCTGACCTATGGTAGAGCCTTCCAAGCTCATATTGGTATGATCAGCCACAGGACACGCTGTACCTTGACCCTAGTGGAGTGATATTATTTGGGTCCTCTTCAAGCACAAAGGACAACCACCACCACCACCACCGCCGCCTTGACCACAGCAGACGATTAATAAATATTTCTCCCTGTATCAGAGTTAGACCTGAAAGGGATCTTAGAGGCCATCCAGTCCAAGCTCTTCATTTTACAGCTGAGGAAACTGAGGCCCAAGGAAGTTAAGTCATTGATGCCAAGGTCACCTCAGTAGTAACTTTCAGAGGCTGGAGTTGAACACTTCAAGGTCAATGTTCTTTCCACTTTTTACCAATCTGCACTCCTGTAAAATAAGGGCATTTAACTTCTAATACTAAACCTGTAACCCTAAGCAATGGTACCCAAAAAAGTCCCTGGTCACTGTCTAGTACCTCTGAGGTTTGCCAATTCTTCTTTGGAGAAAGTTTACAGCCTTTACACTCATGGGCTGGGAACCTGTAATGCAATAAATTAGCCAACTGTGTGCACAAGAATGTAGCCCTGAGATTATCTTCTTTGTGCCAAATCTAGACGGCACAGAATGACGTGGTTGGTACTGGTCCCAGAGGATTTCTTGTTGGTGGTCAATCCAGACACCCAACCTGTTAAAGTCATAAAAAGAATGGGTGTGTGTGTGTGAGAGAGAGAGAGAGAGAGAGAAAGAGAGAGAGAGAGAGAGAGTTTAGACTCAGTTTTTTGGAAGACCCTAGCAGAGTAGAGGAGAAATCAGAATATTCTGAAAGTAAGCTCTGGAGAAAATGAGCCTGATTCTTGAAAGTGTCTAGTTGGCCTGGGGAATGAGCCTAGTTTGTCCACAGAATGGGTCTCAAGGGCTACAGTACAACTGCACTTCCCCAAGGGAGAAGCAATGCCACATGAAAGGAGACGGGAATACCTCGAGTGAGGCCCAGTCCCTTGGTGTCTCAGGGATTGGGAGGGGGAATTAAGGGCTTTCCCTTTCCAAGGGCCAAAGCTGAGTTTGTCCCCTTGTGTCATTGGCAGCTGTTGCCTCAGTAAAATGAGCTCAGATCATTCAGAGCTCTACCCCCCACCCCCCACACCCAACAAACTGCAGTTTTCTGGGATAGAGTCAGCTCCCCCAATCTCTGCCTTTGGCTTCTTTCTGCTATAAGAAGTAACAGATCCACAAGATTCAGGGCTGTGCTTTAGTGCATGTGCAAAAAGCTGAATCCATCTTGCAGAGAGTGGTTCACCAGCCCAACACTGGCAAGTCTTGATTTGGGCCAATAGAGGAATAAGGAAAACAACTGGTTGTTTTGCTTCTTGTGTACCTATGGGGAGAAAATCAGATGATTTTAAAAATATAGATAGATGATGGATAAATATATAGACATTAGAGACAGACAGATACATAGGTGCATAGAGATGACAGATAAATAGATACAGACAGATAGAGAGATACATAGATGCAAAGAGATAACAGATAGATACAGACAGGCAGACAGACAGATATATAGATTCATAGAGATGAGATAGACAGACAGACGGATGGATAGACGGGTGGATGGATAGATAGATAGATTGATTGATAGATAGATAGATATGGCAAAAAGACAGTCATACAGACAAATATTCACACAGTCTATATGTAATCTGTGTCCCCAGGCAATTTAAGACCACAAATTAGAAGTGAGTTGCTGATCTGTTTCAGCAGAATCAATTTCTACACCCAGAGTTTCCACACACAGATAAACAACAACGACAAAATTTATAAACATCAGGACAAACAGAGAGAGACAGAGATGGTGTAGCATCACAGTGGACAGAAAGCTAGCCTTCAAGTCAGAAGGACCTGGATTCCAGTGCTATCTCTTATGATTTGAATATTGGAGGAGCTTTCTACATCAATGAGATGACGGGTTCACCATTATGGTGGAGTGGAGATAGAAGGATAGATGAGAGAGAGACAGAGACAGAGAGACATATATACACACTTGCATGTATATGCATGTGTATTTATTGTTACATACTTATAATATATATATGCATATCTTGTATATATACATACATGTATTTATGTGTGTATACACATATGTACCCACATTTACGTGTATGTGTGTATTTTTCATGGATTGTACTAGCCAAAGAATCTTCCCCCAGCGGCTAGCCTATTGGTGTTGATCTCTTCCCTACTGAATTACACTGGTCCCTCTAAAAGCAAGCATCAGTCTCTGCAGGCACTGCATTAACTAAGAGGTCAGAGGAGATGGGCATGTCCCTCTCTACACCACAGTCTAGTAGGCCCTGCTGTCCAAGATCCTCCCATGCCTATTGTAAGACACATTGAGGCAACCTCCACCAAAGATATGTTTTGAACCTCACCAACCTCATTTTGCACGTGACTAGTTACTGACGTATGCCTTCTATGGTATTTATCATCTTATCTCTATAGCTTTTAAATCAACCAGCTATCTCCTGACAGGTAAACAGGAAGAGAAATAACTCCAGGAACTAAAAATGGCATCTTCATTCCCCAGCTTGGGACTTGCCAGGATCAAGTAAGTGAACAGACTGGTATTTTGAATACTCACTAAGGAACAGTCCTGACTCTTGACATCTCCTAGCTCCTGCCACACAATGAAACCAAAGAAAAGGACTGAGGTAGTTTACTCTATCCCCTATGTAGTCTGTTGGGTGTAAGAGAATGGTCAAACGCTTTACACCAACTGATGGCATTGTGGGAATATATATAAGAGGTATATTTCAATTGAGGACGGTCAGTCTCAGAACAAGGAAGAGCAGGATTCAAATCTACCTCTGACACATACTGGCTGCGGATCCTGCTCAAATCATTTAGCCTTTTAAGGCTCTAAGCAACTCTCTTAAATTCTAAACTGCAGAGAAAGTTCCAACCAAGCTTGGCCAAGGGAGTTTTCCTCACCTGAGAACTCCCTATATCAATAAAATCACAGGTCCAGTCTCTATCCTTCTATTTAAATGATGGTACCATCTCAAAAGTAAACATTAAAGTTGCAAAATAACCTAGGCCATAGACATCTTCACTGAAGCATAGCTGTCCATCCTTTTGGGGGCCTGAATAAATGCATATTTATATAAAATATGATCTGCCAGGATTTTCTTCCCCCTGGTTGAATTTTTAAAGGCTCATCCAGAGAGACTCAAATCCTGAAAGAGGTAAGAAAAGCAGCCCCACATGTTTCCTCTATGTGTTCAGCTACTCCTCCACTGGTGATGTACTTTTTAAAACAATACCAGATGGAGTTGAGACTCCAGAACTACCTTCTTCTCCCGCCTCCCACCCCACTTCATCCCTTCCCAACCCCAAAAAGGGCCCCTTCTCAGAGCCTTTTAGGGATAATCATCACAGGTCTAATCAAACTTCATATTAGCTAGTTAACATGATTAAGCTATTCTGTTAAGGAACAAGGCCCTGCCCTAAAATTAAAAAATTGTACAATGCTTTGAATTTGTCAAGAATTGGGGAGGCCAAGAGTCAAACCTTCAGGGAAATTGTCCATCCTCCACCCACCCTCAAATGTTACTTTGTTTATTTAAAAAATAGTCTCTAAAATAATTAAATATTATGAAATATTTTTAGTATTATACACCCACATAACTACATTGGTGAAGCAACAGCCAAGGAATCTTTGTCCTATTAAATAAAAGAGTGAAAATGTTGGGGGTAGGCAGGAGGCTGTGGGTGGCTTAGAGGGGAAGAAGGAGCTCTCCTTTGGAACTTAGAAGAAATGGTTTACTTTATTCTCTTTCTCTTCACTCTCTTGACCGGATGCTATGTCCTTCAAATTATGTATTTTTTTAAATGGATGGGTATTTTTTCCTTAATTGAGGGCATTTTTAAATGAAGATGGCTTAAGACACCCAAGACGTAACCCTAGATATAAGAAAAATAAAAGCCGTTGGGGGTTTCTGAGACATTGTTTGTCTTGAAAGTGATGAGAAGAAGCTCGATCAAAAGCCATGTTTTACGACAGTCATGCTTCATTATGAGGAGGTGAGGCTGGGGGAGAGGGGGAAGGGGAGGAAGATGAAATAAGGCCTATGTCCTACGTGACCAGGTTACCAGAGGAGTCACTGCCCATAATTAAACCTCACTCAGCCGCTTGGACTGATGAATCTCCAAACTAAGTCAAACATCAATTCGGAGAAACAGAAGACAGCAATGGACCAGAAAGAAGATATTCTGGAAACCTAGGGAGCAAATGAGACCCTGACAGTGACTGAAACTAAGAAAAGTATACAGCATCAGAGACCTCCTAATGCTCTTCCTAGCCCAGGAGCTGATTTCATATTTCCCAGCCTAAAGAGAATGGACCTTATTCCGGTCCTCACTGATCTCTAAGTGCCCAACTCACTCCAGACAGCAGGCCATGAAGCATCACTGAAATAGCAATGATTTTCTTGGACAGTGAAGACAATTTAATTGAAAAAAATCAGTGGAAAAAAAATTAACAAAAAAAGAAGGCATTGGATCATTAAATATCAGTGTTTGACTACTGGGGGCCTGAAATAAAGGCATATTTATATAAAATATGATTTGCCAAAAAAAACTTAGCACTGAGTCAAACATCCAATTCAAGAAACATGTATTTCAACCATATACAATGTGGAAGGTACCATGTTAGGGGCTGGAGGAAGAGATTAGGATAAATAAGTCATATTCTCTACCCTCAAGGATCTTCTGATCTAGTTACAGGAGATGTGACAAGTACATGAATAACTGTAGTAACAGTTCAGAATAAGGTTAAGTGCTGTTAAAGGTGGGTCTAGTATCACAGATTTAGAGCTAGAAGGGTGGGAGATAGCACAGTCAGTCAGAGGGAATCTGGAAAGGCTTCATAAAGGAGGTGGCATGTGAACTGGGCCTTGAAGGATAAGCAGAGCTGTGGCAGTCAGAAATGGGTGGAGAGAATGTTACCTGTGGGACAAACTGATGAATTAACTCCTTCCTCTCTTTTGTGCACAAGTTGGGGATTATAGGTGTGGAAAATCACTCCTTTTGCAAGCCTTACTTGACATCTTGCTTAATTTGGCTGAATCACTGTCCTTTGTTCCTGTTTTTTTTTTTCATACTTTGTTACATGGAATGGTTCTCTAGGAAGAAGATGATAGAAATATATTCTGAAGTGATATAGAAAAGAGATTCACTTTAAAAATTAAGTAAATAAAAGTGGGGACGGCCAGAAAGACTGAGAGAGTATTTAGAAAATACATAGCAGTGGAGTTTGGCTGCGTACCCAAGGGGGTCATGGAAAACAGGTCTGGGAACAACCCAAAATCTCAGAGTTGGAGAGGCCTTCAAGATCATTGTGGTCCAACTTGTGTAGAAATAAGAATTCCTCTCTACAACATGCCTGGCAAGGAGCCATCCAGCCTTTGCTTAAAGACCAGTAGCCTAGCAAGGGCATACCCACTACCTCCAGAGACAGTCCAATCTATTTGAAGACAAACTCCCATTGTTAGAAGTTCTTCCAGAAATTAAGCCTAAATCTACCTTTGAACCTTCGATCCATATCCAATAGCACTCCCACTGAATGCTTTACCTCAAGTACCTTATAATACAAAGGAATCACAGGGGACCAGAGAATTCAGAAGTGAAAGAGACCAAAACACAGCAGGTCCAGTGCTGGGTTTGGAGTCAGAAAGATGTGAGGTCCAGTTCAACATTTGACACTTACTAGCTATATGACCAGGAGCACATTAGTTGGCCATATAATGAAGAACATGGAGTGTTCATCTGAAAAGTCAAGACTTTACTCAACAGGCAATTGAGAACCATTAAAGTTTTCTGGGTAGGAAAGCAACATGATCAGTGCTATCCTTTAGACAAAACAATGTTGATGTTATGTTGTTGTGCCAAATTGTATAGGGTGTGTGTGTGTGTGTGTGTGTGTGTGTGTGTGTGTGTGTGTGTGTGTATTTTGCTGAAGTTTTCTGTTGAGGGTATATATTTTCTATGAAAGCAACCACATTTTTCTATCAAGTCCTAAGATGTGTAATTAAATCACCTTAAAATAACGTATGTCATGTGTGTATGCCACACACACACACACACACACACACACACACACACATTAATTAAAATAAGCCATCATGTCAATAAAAATCAATCATAAACCACAACTGTTTTCTCTTTACTTTACCACCAAGTCATCCAATGGAACCAGAAATAAAGAACACTTGGGGGAAATGTGTGCCTTCCCCTCATTTCAGAAACCCACACAGCCCCCTGAAATTACTTAAACTCACCTTTCCCTACCCTAACTATCATCAGCAAATCCCCATCTGACAGTCATAGACTTTTCCCAGAGTCTGATTTCTTTTAGGCACAAACCTAAGCCCCTCCAACTCCTAAGCTTAGGCCTAAGTGGGCCCAGTGCCCACTTGCAAAGTTCATCCATTCAACCTTTCCTCCTCTCCCTTTTTCCAAGGCCTCATCTGTCGCTCAGTGTACAAAATCAAATGCCAGAGATCCACACCCAGATAGTAGCGGTGGAAACATGGAAGATCAAAAGATTCACCATTGTCATTCAGCATGAACCCTTTCCTGATCCCCCAATTGCTAATGCCCTGCCTCCCAATCTACCTGGTTTTTAACTACCTACTATATACCTGTATTTACGCATTGTGCTGTATATGTTTCTACAAGTACTTATCTCCTTCATTAGACTGTATGATCACAATACATATGGTGGGCACTTAATAAATGTTGACTAGCTGATTGGCTGATTGATTGATTTGACATCTTGAACAACGGCAATTTCAAAACCACTAGCCCTTGACAGTGAGGAAGCAACCATCAGAAAGTGACAACCAGACCCGCTAAATCTCCTGGTCACATCCTAATCTACTACACATGAGTAGCCAGCCCCATCAGAACACTCTACAACCTGGATCTTACAGCTGAGAGAGAAGAGATTTAGGAATCTATGGGGTAAATTGAGAAGGATTCAAATACTCCTTCTGGCATCAATTGGATGACCACAGGCAAGTCACCTAATATCTTTGAGCCTCAGTTTCCTCATCTGTAAAATAGAGTCAGTCTCTCCCGCACAGGTGCTGTGAGACTCAGTTGAGTTCAGTGGTGTCAAACTCAAACAAAGAAATGGGGGGGGGGGCAGTAAACTCTACTATATAAGGACATTTGGGGCATTTTCATCCATAGCAGAAAACAAAAAGAGAATCACATAGGAAACTATAAATCCCCATTTAATACTGCTTCTTTTCAAAAGAAAAGTATGTAGAAATTTTCCCCATTACTTTCAAAACTATCCCCCTTATCTCAGCTTCTTCCTGCATGTGTCAAGTGCTTTGTAAACTTCAAAGTGCCATATAAATGTCAGTGATGATGATTTGTTCTCTTTCTACCCTGAGGTCTGAATGAGAAATTAGACTTGCCTAGATTGAAGTCTAAGGGGTTTAAGTTAGCATACAAAGATTAATTTCATTCCTGAACAAGTACTGAAACAGATAACCAAAGGAGACTGTGGTTCCTCTGTTTCTACCAGTCTTTAAAACACCATCATAGGTCCAAGGTGGCTCTGGCGCTCTGACCCAGATGAAGAGTAATCAGTGAGATGACCTCTCAAGAACCCTTTCACCTCTCAGCCTGCAGTATTCTGCTTCATATCTTCACTTACTGGCTCCCTCCAAAAGTCCCAGAATCTCCAATCTAGAGCTAAAACGAATCTTAGAGGCATTTAATCCAACCCTCTCCTTTTACTGGTGGGGAAACTGAGGCCTAGGAAGGCTAAGCACTTACCTCAAGATAATATTGGTCTGAAGATGTCACATTCAGAGTGTGTGTGTGTGTGTGTGTGTGTGTGTGTGTGTGTATAAGAGAGAGAGAGAATCTGTGCCATACAAAAGAGTTAGATAAACTCCAATGAGATCTTGATTTCTTTCCTACTTCCAGAAAAACTGAAGTAGTAGTAGCAGTGGTAGCAGTAGTAGCAGCAGCAGCAGCAGCAGCAGCAGCAGCAGCAGCAGCAGCAGCAGCAGCAGTAGTAGTAGTAGTAGTAGTAGTAGTAGTAGTACCACTAGCAATGGTAGTAGTAGTAGCAATAATAATAGTAGCAGTAGTAGTAGTAATCGATAATAATATTTATAAAGCACTTAAAGGTTTTCAAACTGTTTCACATATGTTATCTCATTTGATACTCTCAACAACCCTATGAAATAAACCCTGATATTATCCCTGTTTCCTCAGATAAAGAAACTGAGGGTCAGACAGCTTAAGTGACTTGCCCAGGGTCACAACATTGGCATCTGAGGCAGGATTTGAACTCAGGTTTTGCTGATTCTTAATCCAGCACTCTTATCAATCCACTGAACCAAGTAGTTGAGAAAAAGAAAAGAAAAAAATGTATTTGTCCTTTCTAGTAAAGCTGTCATCTATCCTAAGCCCTTCCAACAATGAGACCTGCAGAAAAGTGCAGTGGGCAGCCCCATCTCTGGAATAGCTCAAACAGAAGCTGAATCGTCACCCATCAATGACTTTAAAAGAGAGTATACCCAGAGGCATGCATAGAGAGGAGGCCTTAGTTGTTAAAACTCTCTAGGACAAGCATCAGCAATGGCCCTTTCCCTTGGGGATGATACTTGCCCCGAGGGAATGCTGGCACATGAACCCATGCTCTTTTTGAACTCTATGATACTATCACTGGATGGAAAGAAATACCAGACAACCTCTGAAATCCTTTCCAGCCCTAAGATTCTAAAGATTCTCTGGTATTATTAGACTATTAACATTAGGAAAAACCCCAAATTTGGAGTCAGAGGGCTTAGATTCAGGGCCTGTGTGCTTCAGTCAGGTCTTCTCACCCCAAATCTATTAAGTGAGTAACCTCTATGGTTCCTTCCAGTTCTTGGGCCTATGGCCCTCTTCCTGGAGGTGGGGCCCAGGGACAGGGAGGAAGAGTTCTTAAAAAAAACGTATATGTCAGGTCATACAGTAGCTAGAAGCAGTGAACTGTCTCTTTCACTTGGGACATGGATGATTTTTCACTTTCTTTGTTGCTCTATGGAACAAATCTTCATTGTTGTCTTTAACTTTGGAGAGGAGAGGTAAGCAGCGTTAGAGATGAGGCCATAGTATCTCAATAAACTTCTATTTTAATCAGCAGGCTAGAAGTGGAGAGCAGAGAAAGGAAAGCTGATGTTCAGGCCTTGTAGGCTTCCCAGGAGGCTGTTGATTCAAACAGGGTTGACTCTGTTTGAAATCCCCAGAGTAATCAGGTAGGGCACCTGTAGATATGACTGTTAAAAAAAAAATGCTCTGATTGGGGCAGCTAGGTGGTGTGCTGAATAGAGCACCTACCCTGGAGTCAGGAGGACCTGAGTTCAAATTCAGCCTCAGACACTTAACATTTGGGCGAGTGACCTTGGGCAAGTCACTTAACCTCAGCTGCCCTGCCCTCCCCTCTCCAAAAATCATTTTTAAAATGTTCTGATCTTCTTTGTGGCTAAAGAAAGGTAGTGGAAGAGAAGTTGAGGGGCTGTGTACAGGTGGGGTTGAGAAGATTTAGTGAGTTCAGATTGCGGGGGGAGAAGGGGGCGGTACTTTTTGTATGGTTGGTTCTTAAGGGGTTATTCAGTCCTTTCATTAGTGCTGGACTCTTTGTGACCCCATTTGGGGTTTTCTTGATGAAGAGCCTTGCCATTTCCTTCTTAAATTAATTTTATAGATGAAGAAACTGAGGCAAACAGGGGTAAGTGACTTGCCCACAGCTAGTAAATGTCTGAGGCCACATTTGAACTCAGGAAGATGAGTGTTCCTGACTCCAGATCTGGTATTCTCTCCACTTCACCATCTAGTTGCCCTCTTATGAGGTAAGGAAGAGAAGTCCCAGATCCTTAATAATTTGGCTCTGCCCACCATGATCCCTCCCAGCTCTATAGCTGATTTTCCAAAATAAAAATGTCCCTGGGGATAAGGTGGGAGCCCCACTTTCCATTTGATTGTAGAACTGGGTCTTTAAAAGCCTATAAGAAGCAAAGAAGCAAAGAGAGGTGAAGAAGAAGCTTCAGGGAGGAGGGGAAGCCTTGCTTCTCTGTAAGAGCTGACTTCCATGTTCAGATCAGAACTCGTAGCAAAAAGAAAAAGAAAAAAAACCCTACCATGTAGGTCTGAATGCAGGAAAGAGATGAAGTCAGGAGTCCATGAGCTGAAGAGGTAGTGGGAGGAAGGGGAGGGAGATGATGTCCCCTGTCTGACATCTCCCCCCTCTACCACCCACCACCCCGTGACAAGCTAAACACACCCAGGATTCTGTCTCCAAGGCTGGGAGAGAGGCGCCCTCCTTAAATCTCAGATAAACAGTTTATCAGGAGATGAATGAGCGGACCGACTCCGGAGACAGTCTCCCCCTTCCCCAGCAAGGAGCCAGATGGGGGGTTGGGGAGCTGGACAGGGCAGAGAATTAGACAGGGGACAGAGGATAGGAATGTACCCAGGCACTGAGCAAGCCAATTCGTCTTTTTTTTTTCCTCTTGTCTGAACCTTTCTTTTCTCAAAAGTTCATTTCCTCTTAGCTTCTTTCCCCACCCCTCACCTTTGGGGGTTTTCTCTTCCTTTTTCTTTCCCTGTTCCCTTCCCCATAATACCTAGAACCCTATTATTAGCAGGGAAAGGGGGGCTTTCTTTCAAACTTCACATGGTCCACAAGCAAGAGAATTTCAGGAACGACACTGGAACCCAGAGGCAAATCCTCTTTCCAAGGCCACCTTAAACTTACCCTCCTTTCATTCTCCAGCTAGGCTGGATATGGATTGACAACCCTCATTCTTTTCTTGCTTTGTTTGCCTGAACCAAGATACACGATCTCCAGTGTGCCATGCCTGGATAGGACATCCACCCCACCCCTATTATTGTTCCTTCCAGCTTAGCTCAGGGGCCACCTTCTTGATGAAGCCTTCCCCAAATGGTTCAGCTGGAAAGGATTCCTCCCTTCATTGTAAACACTGGTTCTGGATTCAGAGGTCCTAAGTTCAAATCTTGCCACTGATGATTGTTACTTCTATGGCCTTGGGCCATACAACTTGCCTGGGCTCCAGTTTTCTCATCTGTGAAATGGAGGTGGGGTGGCCTCATTGGCATCTGATGTCTCTTCCAGCTCAAGATTTGCACTCCTAAGAAACTCTATGATCCTACGCTCGTTTACAACCCTGTCACCAACTGTACTGTAAGCCCCTCAAGAACAGTCTCCATAATTTATTTGTCAGTATATCACCAAACTTAGCACAGTATCTTGGCACAAAGTAAGGTGCTTAATCAATGTTATCTGAATGAACACGTATGTATGATTGAACGAACTGACCTTTCAGATGAAACCCCCTTGGTGCCATTAAGACCTGTCAGAATCCAACAGTGACAGTTCTTATACAGGTTTGGGCCAGATTTTACCAGAAGACATTAAAGAGATGACTCCTTAAGCTGCCATCCAGCCCTAGGAGTCAATGGTTCTCTGACCTCCTGCCATAAACACAATTCCAGGAGTTCTCAAAGATGAATAGGCTTATTCATAGCAGCACTTTTCTTGGTAGTGGAGAACTGGAAACAAAGTGGGTGCCCGTCCACTGAGGAATGGCTTAACAAAATGTGATTTAGGAATGCAATAGAATATCATTGGGCTATAAGAAACAGTGATATGAGAATTTCAGAGACTAATGGGAAGATCTGAATTCCATTAGAATGGTCCTTAAAGACAAGACCTGTATTTGCCTTTCTCTTTATAGCACAGTACCTGGCACCACATAGTAAGTGATTCATTAAATGCTTGTTAATTGGTTGACTGAAAGAATAGATGGACAAACTAATGGACAGATGGATGGATGGACGCAAGATGGATGGATGGATGGATGGATGGATAAATGATCTGACACAAAGTGAAGTAAACATAATAAAAAGAAAAATATACACAATTTCTGCAACAAAATGGGAAAAATCACCAAAAGGAAGCTGAAGTCTTAGTAATTTTTTAAAAAGCAATCACTGTCATGGAGAACAGGCATAATGAAACATGTCCTCCTCTTCTGGGTAGGGTGGCAGAGGACCACAGAGCAGATTATTGTGTGTTGTCAGATGCAGCTTTTGCTTCATTGTTTTTCTTTGCCACAGGGGAGTGTTCAATCCTAGGAAAGTGAACTAACTAGAAAGTATTCTAACGTAAATCAACAAGCCAAGCTGAGGAGCATTCATTAAACACCTGCCAGGTGCCAAGCACTGCGCTAAATAAATGTGAGAGATACTGAGAAAGGTTAAAAAAAAAAAACTATCCCTGTTCTCAAGGAGCTTGCAATCTAACGAGGGAGACTACATACAAACAAGATATAGATATGATAAATTGGAAGCAATCTCTGATGGAATGCACTAAAAGACAAAGAAAAAGTATCAGTAAAATGTATTTAAAAGAGAGAGGAAGAGAGAAAAAAGGAAGGAAGGAAGGAAGGAAGGAGGAAAGGAGGGAGGGAGAGAAGGAGAAAGGAAGGGAAAGGAGAGAGGAAGGAAGGAAACAGAATAAACCCACTATAAATATTACTTCTAAGTTCTTTTAGTAATCAGGTCTTCCCATACTTCAAATCCCATTAGAATCCTGCACAGATGCCTCAAGAACAATAGGTTCTTGAAGGTTATGTCAGCTCTCTGTAAAGTATTGTGATCTACATAGGAAGAAACCATTTCTTTTAAAGTACTAAAGAATCATATACTGCATTGTCATTTTTATATCTGTGGTTAGTTGCATATATATTTCCATGTTTCTTTACCTTTCTGTCATAGGACAAAAAGAGGAAAGAGAAGGAGGGATGGGACAGGAAGGGAACAAGGCAAAGAAAAAGAATGAGGAGGAGGAAATGGAGGAGAGGGAGGAAAAGAGAGAAGAGGAAGATGATAATGAGGAAGAGGAGGAGGAACAGAGGAAGAGAGAGAGGGAGAAATTCATAAAGGTTTAAAATGCAATTCCAGAGCAATGAGACTGTAGATCTTTGATAGGGATAGGCACAGAAAGGATAAACAGCACAATGACTTCTCCATAGAGTTCCCAAGCTTTTCTCTGAAACTGAAGGCCCAGTTCCTTTGCATTAACATGGAATACCGTTAAGGGACAGGAACCCTACATCATCTGTCTTTGTGCTCCCATGGTGCCTGCACCAAAGTGCCTCACGCTGCCTTCTTCCCTCTGCCAGAGACCCTCTCTTCTTCTTTGTTTTTTTCCAAATGCTGCTCAGTAAACACTTTTTTTTTTTGGTTTTTTGGAGGGCAATTGGAGTTAAGTGACTTGCCCAAAGTCACACAGCTAGTAAAGCCCTCTCTTCTTTAAAGATGTAACTCAGTCTTCCAACTACAAGAAGTCTTTCCTGATTTCTCCTTTCCCTCAACCACTAGTGCCCTTCCTGCCCAAACTGTCGTCTATGTGACTGCTTTGCATAGATTTGCATTCACATCATATTGATGCTGTACATATCTATATGCTTGTTGCCTCCTCCATCAATACGTAAGCTCCTGTAATGGTAATGTTATATCATCGCAAAGTTCTGTTGACACCAGTTACCCCTAAACTCTCATTAATCTATGTAATGAAATGTATTGTCAATGTATTTTTGCTATGGAAGGGACACAAAAGATCTTGGGGCCGAATGTAATGGGAAAGGGAATTTGAAAATCTTCCCTGCCCCTTAATAAGCCTAAGGGAATTTAAAGACTTTCCCTGCTTTGAAGACATACCCTGCCCCCTAATAGGTTAAATGTAATCACATGGAGCCTGTGGTAGGAGGAGTTTGCTGAAAGGTGGAACAGAGTCCACAAGAAGCTGGGAGTCAGAAGAAGCTAAACATGGTTGGGAGAAGACACATCCAAGGGAGACAGGCTTGTGAGTTAATGTTGGTTGTTTGTCACCTGCTGTGACAACTAGACTTGTGTTGGTTTGTAGGAAGGCTAAAGGATGGTGTGACTCTCTGTGCTATTATGGATTATTAACTTCTTTGCTACTATGATATAATCAGCTTACTGGTTTGAGGATTCAATTTTCAGGTGTCTGAATAAATGTTTTGCTTCTGCCTTCTAGATGGAAAGTCTGTTATATTTTGCAATCAAGCACTATGCAGGAATACTTATAGTAACTGTTGGTACTGTAAATATTGCATTGGTGCTACAACTCCTTCAAATAGGAATTGCTTCATCCTTTGTATTTGTAGCCCCAGTACCCAGCACAATATGGAGTATACAATAGACAATTAATGAATGCTTGTTGATTGACTGATTATACAAAGCAAATACACAATAAAATTGCAGTTAAAATTTATGACTGAAAAAATTCAAGACCATCTTTCCCCATCTTTTCTCTCTATCCATGACTGATCTCCAAAATGAAAGACAGCTCCATCTGAACTAGGGTTCAGATCCAAACTCCACCAATTACTACTTGCCACCAGGGTTGTTGTAAGGATAAAATGAAATAATACTTGTAAAGCATTTTGCAAACCTTAAAGTGTTACTTAAATGCTATCTATTTTTATCAACTAGAATGCCTGACTGAATGAGCCACTGTTCGTGACATTTGAAAGATCACAGAGAACTGGAGAAGGGACACAGGTTTGGAGTAATGCAAATGTTATACTGATTTTCAGAAAAGGGAAAAGAACAAAGTCCATAAACCATAGGCCAAGGAGGTTGACTTTGATTCCTGGAAAAATTCTAAACTAGGTCATTAAAAACTTTATTAAGTGACTTGAGAAAGGGGAAGGGATGATTACAGAGAGCCAGAATGGTTTCTTGAAAGGCAAGTCTTGCCAGGGGCAGCTAGATGACAAAATGGATAGAGTGCTAGGCCTACCTTGGGACCAAGAAGGCTCACCTTCATGAGTTCAAATCTGGCTTCAGATACTTACTAGCTGTGTGACCCTGGGTAAGTCACCTTGCCCTGTTTGCCTCAGTTTCCTCATCTGTAAAATGAGCTGGAGAAGGAAATGGCAAACCACACCAATGTCTCTGCCAAGAAAACCCCAAATGGGGTCATGTAGAAGTCAGACACATAGAGTCAGACACAACAACAAAGTCTTGCCAGGTTAACTTTTTTACTTTTTGTAAAGGGAACCAAACTGACTGATTACAGGAATGCTATAAATAGTTTACCTTGACCAGGGATGGGGAAACCTATGGCCTCAAGGCCATGTGTGGTCTTCTAGGTCCTTGGATTTGTTCTGTGAAATCTGCATTCATTCTAGGGGCCACACTTGAAGACCTAGAGAGTCACATGTGACTTTGAAGCCACAGGTTACCCACCCCTGACCTAGACTTTAACAAAACATGTGATAAAGTATCTCATCAAATTTTTTGTGGAGAAGATGGAGAGATATGAACTAGACAATAACACAATGAGATGGACTTATAATTGGTTTAATGGCCAAAATAAAGGCTAATAATTACTGACTTGAAATTAACTTGATAGGTGGTCTCCAACGAAATGTCCTGTCATCTCTGCTTGGCCTTGGGATGTTTAAAATTTTAATCAATGACTTAGATAGAAGCATAGATAGCATGCTCACCAGACTTACATTTAATAAAAAAAAACTAGGAAGGATAGCTAATTCTGGATAACAGAGTCAGGATCTAAAGAAGTCCTTTTTTTTGCATATATTATTGTTTAATAAATGAAGAAACAGAAATTTAGAGAAACCATGTGAATGACAGAGGGTCATATATCCAGTGTCTGAGCCAAGACTCAAACTACTGTGTCCTGACCCAGGGATCAGAACTTCTCCTGCCAACTCAAAACTTCTGCAAATAGCACAGAGTAAAGAAGAAGGATGGAACAAAAGACTCCTGGGAACCAAGCTAACATTTTCACTAGGCTGCATTCAGTATGAGGGTACAAAGCAAAGTGTTGGGGCCCTAAAACAAATCAGCCACTTGAAGCATTTAACTGAGAAGGTGCCTCTCCCAAAGGGGCAGAAGGAATGGCAGCTGCTCCCAGGGGACAGAAGCCAGTCCCAACATGTGTGTACTCTGTGAGGGCAGAAGCTTCCTAACGAGCCTCTGCCAGTTTACAGATCTTCATGAAGATACAATCCTTATTGTTCCTGACATTTGCCTTTGAGTCCTCCAGGAGTTGGCACACCTCAGCATCAGAATACTTTGTGATGCAGAATGTTGAATACGTGTTATATCTCTGCTCAATGACCCCTTCACTGCCACAATTCACTTTATTGAAAAGTGGGAAGTGCATGACCACCGGTGCATTCTCCCCTTCAAAGATGTACAAGTCAGAGGGAGCCTTGGCTTCTTGGTCCAGCTTAGCATCATCCACAGGAGGGAAGGGGATAGCACAGGCTTTGCAGTACTTTTCTGTGGTCTTGATGGTCTCAAATGGATCCCCTACAGAGAAGTCAAAGGACAGGATGATGTCAGTGTTCCGCACTGGGGGCAGGACCAGGGGATAAGCAGAGTTGATAGCCAAACCAGCATCTTCTTTATGAGAATACATATTCTTCTTCTTTATGAGAAGTTTGTCTTCAATGTCATACTTATACAGAAAGTTATTTGTTGTTCCCCACGTCCATGATAAGAGACAGTTGATGGTCTTCCATAAAAATTTTAGGAAAGATGGGACTCTACTCTGTTCCAACAAATCTTCATTCAAGGACTTTGCCAATAAGTCCTGAATGAACTGTCTCTGTTGATCTTGAGAGGACAGGCCCCAGAGCTCAATCATCTGGTTGTTCAATGCTGCAGCCTTAGAAAAATGCTTCTTACCTTTCATTGTACAATGCATATTTTTCAGGATGGGGAGACAGTCTTCATTTGTAAGGAAGGTGTAGACCAAGTTGAATAGCTGATCCATGGTGGTTTGCAAGGTAACTCCTTCAGGATCAGTAAGGAGCATTTTTTCCTGGGTGCTTGAATCGTGGATAAATTTCTGGAAGAAATCCCTGATGGTTTCGAGAATAGACTTCATGTCAGCAAGAGCACTGCCACATAATGCTTGCAGGTAAGAGAAATCCCTTTCAGGTTCTTTTTGGATGACCTTCTCTCCCTCAAACTTGCTCCCACGATGAGTGGTAGAGACATAAGCACCAGGTTTTGAGTAGCCAAGTGTGGAGTAGCCAGCCCAGTCAGGAGTGAATTCAAACCAGGCATCTGGGCCATGCTACTTAGAATCTTCTTCCTCTCACCAAACTTGAGGTATTTGTCGACGGTGGCAAATATAGGGTATGGCACAATCCCCATCACAGACTGATCTCTCACATAGGACAGACAGGTATCTAGAAGTTCCTTCGTAAGGTGGTAGACAACAGAATAGGACCAGAAGTCAGTGAGGGAATAGTCATCCCTCTCTGCAGCACCACAGAGCCCATCCAGGGCAACAGAGAAATCCCAGGAGTCCTCCTGCAGCTATCTCCTGAGCTCCTTTTCTGCCTTCTCCAGGTCTTTCCACCCATCACATTGGATGTAGAGGAAGGACATGCACCAGGTGGAGCCAGATACCCCAGCAACATATGTGACCATGTCCAGGAACCCCATATGGTTCAGTTCACTAAGGGCACCTTGGCAGGCTATGGCAGCCCTTAGGCCCCCACCAGAGACTAGCACAGAAACCACAGGGATCTTTTTGACATTGAGGCCCAGCTTCTTCAGGGCTTGCAAGACTTGCTCCCTCTGATTTCTCACTGCTGCCTTCTCTTCATCTGAGATTCCAAAATGAATCCTGATGTCAGAACTTACATCACAGGGCCCAGGGTAACTTTTGGCACTGCAGGCAACTTGCTTTGTAATGTTTTGGGATGACTTTGTCTTGAATCTCATCTGCGTTCAGGCACCTGGGTATGTGATATCAGCCTGTGGACTAAAGAAGTCTTTACAGGCTAGAACATCGTGTTAAATCTAATAAGATAAAATCCAATTAAGATAAATATAATTGTATTAATCATAAATAATATATTTGAGTTCAAAACAAATAACAGAACTGGGGAGATTAGAGAGAAATTTTTCTGGAAAAGATCTAGTGAGCTCCAAATTTTACATGAATCAACAATGTGACATGGGGACCACATGGCAACCAAAAAAGGAGCTTAATTTGAGTTTAGAGGTAGCTTTCAGGAGTAAGGAGATGATCATCCATTGGTCAATCAACAAGCATTAATTAAGCACCTCATATAGCCAGGCACTCTAACACATACCGTGGAAACAAAGATAAAAATGAAATAGTCTTTGCCCTCAAGGAGTTTACATTCTATTGGGGAAGAAAGCACATATATACATTGGTATGTAAAATAGGAAAGGCTTCATGTAGAAGATATCATTTGATCAGAGATATGAAGGAAAAAAGAGGCAGAAGTGAAGTGGGAATACTTTCTCAATATAGGAGGCACCCAATACAACAGCATATGTGAAAAACAGCAACAAAAAAAGGTCAGTTTCGCTGAACCACGCAGTACGGGAAGAAGCAAAATGTGTAAGTTTAAGAATGGTAGCTGGTACCTGGTTGTAAAAAAGCTAAACAGAGCAGCTAATAGTTGATCCTTGGGGTAATAGGGAGCCATTGTAGTTTAGTGAGTAGGGGAGAGACATAGCCGGATGTGCACTCTAAGAAAATCACTTTGGCAGCCATGTAGAAGATGGATTGGAGCAAAGAAAACTGAGGCATAGAGTCTAATTAGAAAGGAATTAAAATAGCTGTGATCACCAAAACTCTTTTATTTGAATATAATGATTATTATTCTTTTTCTCCATATTTTAAGACCTTTAACCCTGTTCTTTGTCTTCACTATGACATCTATTGCCTCCACCCCTCAGTTTCCCAAGCCATCCTCTCTACACTGCACCCTCCTCCCTTCCCCATTATCTTGAACCCTTGCTAAAAGTTTAACTCTATACTAGTCTCTAATCTCAATTGCCTTGCCCCCTTGTCTGATCACTTTGCTAAACCTCAACCCTATATTATTACCAGCTTCAACTTCCTATGTCCCTGTCTTTGTGTGGCAGAATGGAGCCACAAAACCATGCTGATTGGTTCCACTATAAATTTATGTTATCTAATCTCAAGTGGGTACTCACTGCACCAAGTAAATCTTACTAATAAATTTTCACTGATCCTTATTAACTGATTTGCTATCCCACTCTCCACAACAGCTATTCTAAGCCTTCTCTTCTCTCCTCAAGCCACCCACTGCAATGCCTCTTCCCAACCTCTCATCTAAGGACTTTGACTCACACTCCATAGGAAAAAAAAAAGAGGATATTTGCCAAGCTCTTCTTCTCTCCTCATCATCATCATATCACAAGATGCAGAAAAATTCCCCCACTATCTCCACCACTCCTGTCTCTGATCAAGAGATGGCTCTTCTCCTTGCCGAGGACAGTCCTTGATTCCCTTCCTTCCATCTTCTTAGGAGATTGTTCCTACTAGCATTCTCTCTCTCTCTCTCTCTCTCTCTCTCTCTCTCTCTCTCTCTCTCTCTCTCTTTCTCTGCCTGTCTCTCTGTGTCTCTGTCTCTCTCATCTTCAACCTCTCCCTATGAACTGATTCCTTCTCTACTGCTTTCAAACACACCCATGCCTTTCCAGACTTAAAAAAAAAGGATGAAGACATTTTCTAGGATGGTGGCTGTGAGAATGGGGAGAAGGGGATATATACAAGAGCTTTAATGAGGGTAGAAATGACAACCTACCAGCCCTGCTTGCTAACACCTCATATCTCTCCTCTCCTTGTTGGTGAGAAAGCTATCTACACTAGAGCCTCTACTACTTCTCCTCTCACTCTCTTCTAAATGCTCTACAAAGTCTTTAAACCTCATCATTCAACTGAAACATCTCTTTCCAAAGTCACCAGCAATCTCTAATTTGTCAGATCCAGTGACCTTTTTCTCAATTATCATCTTTCTTGACTTCACTGCAACCTTTGACAATGTTAACCATTTCCTGATTAGTCTCTCCTCTCTAGGTTCCCATGATACTAGTTTTGTCTTTCTCTTTCTCCTTTCCTGGATCTTCATATATGTCAAGCCCACCTACTGTGAATATCCCCCAAGGGTCTGTACTGTGCCATCTTCTCTTTTCTCTCTATAATCTGTCAGTGATCTCATCAATTCCTATAGATTCAAAGATCATATCTGTACTAATGATTCCCAGATCCACATATCTAGCCCTCGTCCCTCTTCTGAGCTCCCGTCCCACATCATCAACTGTTTTTTACACATCTGAACTAGATGCTCTGTAGGAATTTTCAAACTCAACATGTTGAAAACAAAACTTGGAACAGTGAGGTGGTACAGTGGATAGAGCATTGGCTGTGGAGTCAGGAAGACCTGAATTCAAATTGTGGCCTCATACACTTGACACTTACTAACTGTGTGGCCCTGGGCCACATTACCTTGGCCAATTACCTTGAGCAAAGTCATCTTTTCCCAAACACCTTCTCCTCTACCAAACTTCCCTATTATTGTTGAGAGTACCACCACATCTGCCCAGAAACCCAGATTCACAAACCTTGTTATCATTCTTAACTCATTCCTCTTCCTCACCCCATATAATCTAATCAGTTGCAGAAGTTTGTCATTTCTGCCTTCATTAAATCTCTCATGCCCCCTTCTCTCCATTCACACAGTCAGCATCCTAGTTAAGGTCTTCATCATCTCTCATCTGGACTATTGTAAAAGCCTCCTAATGGGTCTCACAACCTCAACCCACTGCAACCTATCCTCCATTTAGCCGATTTTCCTAAATTGTAGGTCTAACCATGTCACCCTGCCTACTTAGCAAACTCCAGTGACTCCTTATTACCTCCAGGATCAGAGTTCAGTTTGGCATTTAAAGGTCTTCATGACCTGGCCCTTCCAAACTTACCAATCTTCATACACTTCCTCTCTGTCATGCACTATATAATACAGCAAAGTATATGTGTGTATATTTTCTTATATCTCTAGTTCTACTTGTATATATTTGTTCCTCACACATGGTACCCTATTTCCTGGTTCCTTACCTAAATACTCTCTCTTTTCTCCTCTGATTTTCAGTTTCTCTGGGTGCCTTCTAGACTCAGTTTAAATCCCAACTTCTATAGGCATTTCCAGTTCTCCTCCCTCCATTCCAGATACTAATGCCTTCCCCTCTGAGACTGCCTTCCATCTACTCTGTATATCTCTTGTATAGAACAAGATATTATTCATATGTGGTCTGCCCCATTGGAATGTGAGTTCTTTGCAGCCAGGGACTGTTTTTCCCTTTTTTGTATACCCAGTGCTTAACACAGAACCTGCCACATTGTAAGCATATGATAAATGCTTGTTGACTGATCCACTCACTGACTAAATAAATGAGTTTCTAATTAAATTTATAATAAATTTATAAATAAATTAAATGAAGGCAAGAAATTATGAGATTCTGAACTGGGGTAGTATCCAGAAGAAGACTGAGTTGAGAGATATAGTAGAAGTTGGTGAGTCATTTCAGTCATATCCGACTCTTCATGACCGCCTTTTGGGCTTTTCTTGGCAAACAGCTCATTTTACAATTGAGAAACTGAAGCAAACAGGCTTACATGACTTGCCCAGGTAGAAATAACTGAATTCAGTCTCAGATATTCACTAGCTGTTTGACATTGATCAAGTCACTTAACTTCTGCCTGCCTCAGTTTCCCTAACAGTAAAATGGAGATAACAGCACCTACCTCCCAAAGTTATTGTGAGAAGTAAATGTGATCATACCCATAAAGGACTTAGCACAGTGCTTTGCACATAATAAGTGCTGTAGAAATTATTTCTTCTTGTTGCTGTTGTTATATGGGTGGTGGGAAAGCAAGCAGTCAAGGATAACTCGGTTGCTTGCTTGAGCAAGGAAGCAAACTTATATAATTGGAAAGATAGTGGTGCCCTTGGCATTTCGGTGTATGACAATTTTAAAAGACCATTAATAGCCATTAGGTAGCAAAGGAGGGAAAATGAGCTATTGGAGCAGCGTGGAGTGGGGGGCTTCATATAAAAGGTAGCTAAAGGATAGTTATCCTAGAGAAGAGAAGAATCCAAGAGTTCATCAGAGCTGAATTCATGTATTTGAAGAACTGTCTTGTAAAAAAAGGATCAGACTGAAGTGGGTGGAAGTTACAAAGAGGCAAAGAAAGTTAGGCTAAAACAAACAACTTTGTAACAATTAGAACTCTCCCAAAGTGCAATGAGCTGATTCCCCAAGAGGCTATGAGTGCCTCCTCCGTGAAAGTCTTTGTAACCTTTATCACTATTATCATAATCACTACTGCTGTTGTTAGCTAACATTTTTATATTTCTTTAAAGTTTACAAAGCACTCAGTTGTCTGCTTTTTGTCTCCTCTGTTAGACTACAAGCTTTTTGAGAGCAGGGCCTGTCTTTTACCCTTTTTTGTATCCCCAGATCTTAGCATAGTGCCTGGGACATAATAGGTAATCAATAAGTGTCATAGGTATAGACCTGGGAAGTAGGTGCTATTGTTTTAGCCATTTTACAGATAAGACCATTGAGGATGAGAGAGGTAAATCGACTTGCCTGGGTCACACAGGTAAGGAAGTGTTTGAGGTGGGATTTGAACTCAAGTTTTCCTGATTGCAAATCCAGCACTGTGTCACTTAGCTGGCGTATGGCCACTTATAGTTTCCATTACAGTGGGGATTCCCTTTGCCTAAGATTCGGGCTAACTGGCCTCAGAATTCCTTTCCTAGTCTAAAATGTTGCTATTCGATGATTTTATGGAAATGGTTTTGTGAACTTTGTTACATTATACAAATACCAGACACACATCATGTTGCGGTGAATCAGAACTTGGATAGATAAATCAGGATTCCAGAAAGGGAATAAATTGTTCTATTCCGTTGCCTCTTTATACTAATTCCATACTTAAGTATAAGTACTTATTGTTCCTCCTCCAGATTGGAATGTAAGCTCCTTGTGAGTAGAAACAGTTTCATTCACTGTATTTTTATCTCCAGTGCCTGACACACAGAGTAGTTGCTTAATAAATCCCTGATGATTGATTAGTAATTCACAACCCTTCTTCCCAATACCCAGTCAAATTACTAATTGGTAACCATAGGAACAAGGTGCTAGGCCAAATCTTCAAACAATCCTATCTGTGGAAGAAAGTTTCCATAAAGCAAACTAAGGATCCAAATAAGAATACCAAGGTATATTTAAATGACATAAGAAAATCATCTATTTCCAAGAAGCTTATATCTAGATGTTTCCAGAATATTAAGAATCAGACAGATCTCCAAATCCCACTCTCCCATTTCACAGAAAAGGAAAATGAGTCCCCAGAGAGGGTAAAGCTGACCCAATGTCATTCATCTAGCAAGCGACAGAATTCTAACTAAAAACTGACTCCAAGGCCAGGGGTCTTTGCAAAACAATCCCCAAACATTTTAGAAGTTTCCATTTTAACTCATATTATTAATGGCCTTCCTATTCACTGAAATGGGCCTCTATTACACATTTCATTAGCCTAGTTTTAGAAACCATCAATACTTCAAAGTATCAAAATCCCATTTACTTTTTTAAATGTATAATTCATCCTGGCCTTCTTCCCATATGCCTGAATTTTTTTGGTCCCAATCTATGATTTCATCAGCATGGGGGAAATTCCTTCTATTAATTCAGACCATAGAGCACAAATTTAGAGCTGGAAGGGCCTTAGGGATCATTCTAGTCCAATCCCCTCATTTTACAGAAAAAGACCTTGAAGTCTAAAAAGGTTAAGTGAGTTGTCAGTCAACTGGCAAGTAGTAAGTGTCAAGATAACTTATTAAGCATCTACGGTCACACAGGTAGTAAGAAGCTAAGGTAGGAGTTGAGTCCAGGTTCTCTGATTCCAGGGGCAGCAATCTTTTCACTGTTCCCCACTACGTCCTACTAGACAACTCAGCTGGAATTTATAGTCTAATTTCTAAAAGAAGTAATAGAAGAACTGAATTGCCCAATGTCACAAATACCCCTGTCTAATGAGTAGGACTTAAAGCCAGGCTCCTGACTCGAAGCCACTCCATGCCACTCCAGATTTAGTAAAGTTATAGTGTATGGTGGTAGATGTGACAGTACTGACTGCTAAGATTGATATATGACATATGATATGATTTGACATAATATGTGTCTATATATACATACAGACACATAATATAGTCTTCTTTGGAGAGATAGTAAGATATATATGTGTTTTAACATGATATATGACTACATACATGCTTACATACACATATACACATACTGTCTTCCTCATATAGTAAAAGGAAGAAAGGGTAGACAAACCTTTGGAGATTATCTGTGGAGGGGAAGTCCCTTGTAAAGAGAAGTCAAATTTTTTTTCACTACGGTGAATTTTCCCAATACTCTTTCTGTTTGACTGTATACTACTGAGAAGTTTACTCGATCTCTGGGATTCTGATATACCTACCTTCTGCTTCCCCAAAATGTGTGTCCTCACCCCCAAAATCATGCCCTAGAACAGTGGTTCTCAACCTTCCTAATGCTGGGACCCTTTAATACAGTTCCTCATGTTGTGGTGACCGCCAACCATAAAATTATTTTTGTTGCTACTTCATAACTGTAATTTTGCTAGTGATGAATCGTAATGTAAATATCTGATATGCAGGATGTATTTAAATTGAACATAACCCACAGGTTGAGAACAGTTGTCCTAGAACAAAAGTAGTAGGCCATGGGGCCTTTCATCCTTTCTGGAAGAGAGAGTACTTCCCACCCAGCTCTCTCCAAAACCAACTACCAATTATGACATTTTTGGAAGTTGCCTAAATTCAAAGCTCTGCCCCAAGACAAGTCGAACATAAGCGGAAGGGGACTCTTTATCAGATTAGTTCCTGTGCATGTTGGATGGGGACTAAGCCATAACTAGTAGGGGATATTAAAAAAAAAATGTTTTGCCTCAAGGCACCAACATGGCGGAAGGTAGAGGTGCTACCTTTAAAAGACCACCTTTTCGACTATTCTCCCCACCATCCCCAGATGTTTTTGCCCCAAGGGAGAAAATGTTTATTTAGCCATGGAGGAAAGGGCAAGATTACTCAAACAATTAACCAACAAGCATTTATTAAGCCCCACTAAACTCCAGGCATTGTACTTAGTTCCAAGTTTATGGAGAGAGAAATGAACCCTTCACTGCCCTCAAAGAGCTTACATTTTGTAGTCAGTCCATTAGTATGAGCTAACGAAAAGTAAATTTGCTGAAGGGTTTTTCACACCAACACTGCACTCACTGGCCGGTCAATTGCCTTCCCTGCAAATGAAAGAGGAGGTTAGCATTCAGAAGGTTACGAATAAGGCTAGCAGCCCAGGTACCCTCACCTCCCATGAGAAATAGCCCCGAAACACAAGGGCGCACATAAGCGTGCCCATAAATACACGAGGACAGGCACCCATCGAAGTAAACCCCAAAACACAAGGCCCCCTTGGGCTCTTCCTCTGGCCGCAGCCAACTGCAAGATCACGCAAAGGCCAGCAGAGGGCGCCCCGCCCCAAGGGAGAGGACCGGCTGGGAAAGAACCAAACGTTTAGGAGAGGAAAGGCTAGGCAGAGTCAGACGCACCTCCGTGCAGAGTCTAGAGGGCTAAGGAAAAGTAGGAGGGTGCAGAGCCGACCGCTACCATCCCCCCCCCCCAACCCCGGTTGGCCCAGGGACCAGGCAGGAATACTTCCTAGGAATTACATCACTCCCGTGCCGGGCAAGACAAACGCTGGGCGCAGTGGACCTCTGGTGTTGTATGGGTGCAGATGTGTATTTATCTGGTGGGGGAGGGGGGGAAAAGGTAAGAAGGGTGACGAAGGGCCCAGTGCAAGTACTCACTCCATCCATGCACATTTTTTTTTTGCTCAGACTCCACGCGAGAGACAAACCTCAGAGGCCGCCCCGCTGCGCCTTTCCCTTTGCAGAGGGCACAGCGAGAAAGGAATCATCCTTATCCCTCTAGTCCCCCACCCTCGCCCCCCCCTGCCAACTCTGCACCCCTTCGGCGGGTCCCCGCCGCTGCAATGAGCCCCCCCTTGGACTGGACCTGGCGGGACGCCTAGAGCCCCGGTTGCATTGCCCTAGGAGAAAGGAGGGGGGCGGTGCATTTTGCAGGAGGAGGAGGAGGAGAAGGGGGGTGGGGGAGAAAGAAAATTACGCGGAGACCTGCCAAGCGCCACCACCGCCGCCGCCGCCACCACCACCACCGCCGCCACCGCCGCCGCCGCCGCCGCCGCCGCCGCCGCCGCCACCGCCGCCGCCGCCGCCGTCTCTAAGCAGAGGCGAGCAGCCGGGCTGTCGACTGACTTCCCCGGGCATCTCCGTCCAGCGGGTCGCAAAACTCGGCGCAGCCTAAGCTGCCGCTGCCCGGAGCCTGCATCCAGCTCATTCGGCTCCTCGGGGGTGGAGAAGTGGGGGGGTGGGGTTGTTTGGGGGGAAGAAAGGGGAGGGGGAAACGAGAGAGAGAGAGAGAGAGAGAGAGAGAGAGAGAGAGAGAGTCAGTGGTTTCCATGGTGATGGAGCTGAAAGTGCAGGAAATTTAAAGGCTTGGACCCTTCGAGACAGACAAACCGGTGCCAACGTGCGAGGAGCCGCCGCCGCCGCCGCCGCCGCCGCCGCCGCCGCCGCCGCTCTCGCTCCTGCTCTCGCTCTCGCTCCTGCTCCTGCTCCGGCTCAGGCTCCTGCTCCGGCTCCTGCTCCTGGTCCAGCTGCTGCCTTTGCCACCGCCGTTATCGCTGCTGCTGCTGCTGCTGCCGCCGCTGCTGCTGCCGCTGCTGTTCCTCCCTGCTGCCGCTGCCGCTACTCCCGCCACCGCCGCCGCTGCTGCGGCTGCTGGAGACTGCCCTACAGAGCCCCGAACACCAGGCTGGGGGGAGCGCCCCGGGACCCCTACACAGGAGTCCACTCACCCTTAAGCGCCCCTGCAGAGAAGCAAGGCAGCACTGTGAGCAGGAAGCGAAGGAGGAGAGGGAAAAGCCACGCCACCGCTACCGAGTGAGACAGACGAGTCCCCGCGCCCCGCGCCTCCTCCAGACCGGAGAAAGGAGAGACGAGCCAGGGACACCCCAGCCACGACCGCTGTCCTTGGAGTCACTTTGGATGCGCCCCTTCCCCAGCTAAAAAAGAGAGGACGAATTAGAAGAAAGTTCACCCACCCCTATCACCACCCTCTGTGGGAGAAAGGAGGGCAGAGGGACCAGGATTTTCTCCCATGCTGTCGGTCCTCCGCTCCCCTTGGTTTTGGTGAGCTGCTCCCGAGAGGGAAGACCGCCTGAGGGGGCTTGGCGTGATTTTCGTCCGGGGGGTGGGGAGGGTGGGGCGGGGGACCCAGGGAGATCGCTGCAGCCCCAGCCCCGCGCCGGAGGCATGGAGCGGTGCCCCAGCCTGGGGGTCACCCTGTACGCCGTGGTGGTGGTACTGGGGCTCCGGGCGGGGCCGGCGGGCTGCCAACACTACCTCCACATCCGCCCGGCCCCCAGCGACAACCTGCCCCTGGTGGACCTTATCGAGCATCCGGACCCTATCTTTGACCCCAAGGAGAAGGATCTAAACGAGACGCTGCTCCGCTCCCTGCTGGGGGGTCACTACGACCCGGGCTTCATGGCCACCGCGCCTCCAGAGGACAGGCCAGGCGGGGGTGGGGGGGCCGCCGGGGGCGGCGAGGACCTGGCGGAGTTGGACCAGCTGCTGCGGCAGCGGCCGTCGGGGGCCATGCCTAGCGAGATCAAAGGGCTGGAGTTCTCTGAGGGCTTGCCCCCGGGCAAGAAACACCGGCTCAGCAAGAAGCTACGCAGGAAGTTGCAGATGTGGCTCTGGTCGCAGACCTTCTGCCCAGTACTCTACGCGTGGAACGACCTGGGCAGCCGCTTCTGGCCCCGCTACGTGAAAGTGGGCAGCTGTTTCAGCAAGCGCTCTTGCTCCGTGCCGGAGGGCATGGTCTGCAAGCCGGCCAAGTCGGTGCACCTCACTGTGCTGCGGTGGCGGTGCCAGCGGCGAGGGGGGCAGCGTTGCGGCTGGATCCCCATCCAGTACCCCATCATTTCGGAATGCAAGTGCTCTTGCTAGAACTCGGGGTCCCTCTTGCCGAGACCCTAATTCTCGATCCACCCCCTCGCCATCCACCCCACCCCACCCCCATTCTGCCACCCTCCCAAATCGGATTGAATGAACTTTTTTTTTTTTTGGCTACAGAGACATAGCTTTCTGGTTCATGTAATGCACTGTTAACTGTGTAGGAATGTATGTGTGTGTATATACGGTCTCAGTTTTAATTTACTTATTAAAAGGTCAGTATTATACGTTCAAAGTTACCGGCTTCTACTGTATTTTTAAAAAAAGACAAAAGGAAAAAAAAAGCAGAGAGACTGTTATTCTGGTTGTTGCTAATGTTACCCTGCTATTTATATCCAGAGCACTTCGCCTGGCGAAGCAGAAAAAGTTATTTTTTTTTTAAGTACAAAGATGAGAGGGGGGGGGGAACTTTTTTGTAGAAGGACTTTTAAAAAGAAGCTATTTTCCATTCTTCGGAAAGTGTTTTTGTTTGTTTTTTGTTTTTTTCCTTGGACCTCGCAGAAGCTATAGAGTTCAATGTTATTTTACAGTTATTGTAAATAGAGAGAACAAATGGAATGACTAATCATTGTAAATTAAGAGCACCTGCTATTTATTCTTTATAATATCATCCCGTGTAGTAAAAGAGAGAGAGAGAAGTGCAGAGCAGAATTAAAGTCAACCACTAAAACCGACTCTGCGCCTGGGCACTGCCAGTCTATTTGTTGACCCTCTTTCCTGACTGAGGGGGGTGGAGTGGCCGGCGGGCGGGCGTTGGGGGAGGTGGGTAATGGGGTGGGGGAGTCCTCACGTGGGTTTTCCTTGAATGGAGAGAAGGAACCTCTCCAGCTCCCGGGACTCCCCTCCATTGGGGGTGAAGAAGAGGTTATCACCTCCTAATGAGTTTCTCAGCAGTCGCTGGCGGGGGGTGGGGGGGTGGCAGGCAATGCGGTGAAGTGAGGAGGGGGTCACGGTGATCTCAAACCACCTCTCTTTGGAATCACATGGCTCCTTCCGAACTCCAGCTTTTTTTTTTTTTCCTCTCGCTGTTACTAAAACTCCATCTCGTCTTGACCTCGACACCCAGCCGGCCTCCCGGAGCTGACCCTAAGCTGGACTGTGGGGAGGGGGGCGGGGAATGGGGGGGGGGGGAGACAGCCGCTTTGTCCTGCCTGACAGGCTGTTCACAATGGGGACACGTGTCTTTCACACCTACCCTGGGGGCGGAGTGCAGCTGAAACTTGACCCCCTCTGAATGGGAGGGGGAGGAGGGGAGGAGAGAGATCTGAGCGCCCACCCAGATCCCAACACCCCTCCCGCCTCTCCTCTACCCCACCCCAAGATCTAGTCCCCGTTAACCCTTTGAGCGCCTAGAAAGCAGCGAGGAAACGAAACTGGGAGAGGGATGTCAAGGCCACACACACACACACACACACACACACGTCTCTTGGACACAATCCCTCCCCCTTTCTGTACCGCCAGAGCCCAAGGCATGTGTATATATGCCTTTTAGCCGCAGGCTAAAGATATTTGAGAGTATGTCCTAAAGATCCAGGTAACCACTCCTCCGGTCTTGTCACATATCTGGAGAGATCCCTCGGGATTTGGACTAGGGCGGGGGAGACTGGTTCCCTGGAACAAGGCACTTTGCTGCTCGGGTCTCTGTGGCGTGGGTGAGGGGGCGGGGTGGACTGGGAAAGCTGCCACTAAACTCGCCTTTTAGCAATTTCACACCAATACAAGCCTTGGGGTGGGGGTGGGGGCGCCGGAGGGGAGGGAAAGAGTTTATTTCCAACCCGATTTGCACCGAGGACTTAGGAGAAGGATGGTTAGCCTTGTAGAGTGTTCTTTTCTCTATCCCAAGCTTCTGATTAATGGATCAATAGAACTCGGAGAAAAAAACTTACCCAAGAGCCTTCCTTTCCTCCCTCTCTCCCATCGGCACCCACCACTGTCCCCCCCCAACCCCCTCAAGCCCCCTAAAAGAAAGACACCCCTCCTCCCCACCCCCACCGCCGGTCTGGTGTTGCGCTCCTCCCCTAGCCAGCTCGGCCGGCCACAACACTGCGTAGCACCGCATCTAGGTCTCTCTCTGTTTCTCAGGCGGGCGATACTGAGCACACCCAGCGCTACCCCTCCACGTGGGCCAGCTACCTGACACTGCGGCTCAACACTCCCTTTATTTATCTTGGACTCCAGAGCTCCTCTCCTTTCCCTGGCTCCCCTCCCTTCGAATGGCCACCCCACCCCCCTGCCACCTCCCGCCCCCCACCCCCACCCCCACCCCCACCCCCACCCCCACCCCCTCATTGCAACGCCTTCTCCCTCGGCTCCCGCCGGGACTCTCCCAAGTCACTAAGAATTCACACTAATTATCTCCAACCTCCGTTGGGTTCCCCTGTGCCGGGTCAACCCCCCCAATCCCCCACCCCTGCCCGGTCCCTCCAGCTCAGCCCAGCCCGAGGATTTCTTCCCACCCTCCACCCCAGGCCCAGCCTCTTTGGCTCCTCGTTTCAATAGCCAGCCCCCTCCCCTTCTCCGTCTGTCTCTGTCTCTGTGTGTATGTATGTGTGTGTGTGTGTGTGTGTGTATGTGTATGTGTATGTGTATGTGTGTGTGTGTGTGTCTCTGCCTGTCTCTCTCTCTGTGTGTCTCTGTCTATCTCGTCGTTTAGGGTATTCATTAACTGAGTGCCAAGGAATAACGGCATTATTCCCCCCCAGAGAAGGCACCCTGCCCCCGAGACTATCTGAGGCTTCATTGTAAAAGGATTAAAAGTTAAAGACCTCCATCTTATGATTCTTCCATTTAATCTTCGTGGCGCCTGGGAGACATGCTCGATGGATGATGGCTTTTAAAATATTCCTAATGTCGGCTACCTTTTAAGACTCCAAGCCGAGCAAACAAACGTAATTTATTTCCAGAAGAAAGGGGATATTGAGATGTTTAAGTTTATGAACTGCCGTCCCCATGTATATTTGTTAGATTCTGACAAATACCCAAATAACATTAAAATCAGCCATTCATCACTTATGAATTTATGCAAAACTTTCTGCGCCCCGGGCCAATATTTTTTTAGACAGAGTTTCACTTGCAAAAGGGGCTGACGGGGCGGCGGAGGGGGGCAGGGTGGGAGTCTCAAAAAAAAAAAAGCCGAAAGCAAGAATTTTCATGCCTGGTAAACACGCGAATTATGCGAAGAGAGTTATTCCCAGCTGGGCCCGCAGCCAAGGTTCCAAGAGCCGTAGCGAGTGCCCCCCACCCCCACTTTGGAAATGTCATTGGATTACAATGCGAGGTCTTCCCCCTTCGCAAGAGCCCCCTCCCCTAAGCCGGTCTCCCTCCTCCTCCCCACCCCTTTTCATTTGGAAAACCCTCTCGCAGCCGGAGAGCTTCTCCTTTTTCACCTCCTCTCCCTAAGTGATCCAGAGAGGCAGGAGCAGGGAGCAGTAGTGAAAAGTCAAACAAACAAGAGAACTCTGGGCTAGGGAGCAGCCAGTGGCTCTCCAAAGCTACTCGTTGGCGTTCACCCCAGAAGACACTTGCCAGGATAACGGGGGGACAGGGAAGGTGGTTATAGGGGAACCTGGACTGCAGCTCTTGGGGACTGGGACTTCAAGTTTAATCTTTCTCCCACGAGTCACATATTTTAATAGGACTAATAGCAATTGGACTAGTAACAATAGTTGACTTCAGAAAAAAGGAAGGCTCTTTGGTCAGATAAACAGAAAGGACTGTCCTCTCGGGTCAGCTAGTGCCCATCTCCTGCCAGGAGGAATATTGATCTCTGTAGAGTCTGCTGCCTTGACAGCCTGTCTCTCTGGATTTATACAGCTGCTCCGAGGGACACTGCAGTGCAGAGAGAATGGAGATTTATAACTGCTATAGCTCCAGAAACAGGGCAAACATGAGTTACCAAAAATAATAATAATAACTCATGAAAAGCTCCAAAAGCCCCCACACACTCATATCCACACACCACTTACACTTGAAATGATTAAATGGACCCATCCATCAAATGTGAAACCTGTACTCAGTATACACACACAAACACACACACACCAACACACACTCCACCCCACCCTGCGGCCTTACTAGAGACAAAATGAGAAAGGCCAAACGTCCAAGAAAAACCAGGTTCCTTTCTCAACACCCTTTAAGAATATTCTGGGAATGGGATCTGTTCACTGTTACTTTTCAGGTTTTATAAATTCAGTCCTCAGCTTCTTTGACTCCTGGGGAACTGGGTTGAAACTTGGTGGCAGCTGCAATAAGAAATTGACTGGGTGATAGTAACAGCACTCTTATGGAGTTCGTGGTGGATGAGGACAGCAGCATGGGGGTCTCAAGTGAATGTATGTGAAAGGACAATAGGGATCCTGCTGGACATGCAGACTGGAAGAGATCAAATCCTGTCTGTTCCGGACAAAGACACAAAGTCTCTGAGCCGGTTCCCTCACTGGTAAAATAGGTATTTGTATTATTATAATAATACTGGCAACAAATGCAACAGTAGCAAATGGGCTGCAAAAGAAATGCTCAGGGCTGGAGGAACTAGGAGAACATAGGTGAAATAATAAAAGCACTATTGGTAGAGTTGTACATTGGGCCTCCTTAAACAATAGAGAAAAAAGAATTGTGGTACTAGCATCTAAGAAGAAAAATTATCCCTTTTCTTTTTTCTTTTTCTCTTCTATTATTTTCTCATAGAAATCTCCTGAAAGTTAATAGAATTGGTCAGAAACTGCCTCAGCTAAACTCACCTGTCATGGAAAGAGTACTACATTCAATGGGAAAACTTGAGTTTGAATCCTCTGAATCCTATTTGCTTCCTGGGTGTCATATAAATCATTTCATTTCTTCTGTGCCTTAGTTTTCTTATCTGAAAATAAAGGAGAGTGAGTAGATGATGTCTAAACTTCCTAGCACCTCCAACTCTAAGATACTGTGGGACACTTATTGATTATTTATAAACTATGATTTACTGAAGGGATTGCAACCTGCCTTCTTAAAGGAAATATCCCACTCATCCCCCATACCCTCCTATGAAATCACAGTATCTCATAATCTTTTCTCGCTTGAATTCTAAAACTACTCTCCTAGTTTTCTTCCTATATTCCTCAGTTCCTTCTCATTCCCTTAGCAGGATTCTCATCCTTCAGGCCCCTAATCATCCTTCAAGTGTATATAGATGCACCCACCCACCCAAGATTCTAATATCCTAAACCCTTTTTACTTTTGTACAGTTCTTCCTGGATAATTTCATCAGCCTCCAATTATCACACGTGTGAAGTTGAATCTCAAATCTATAGCTACAGCTTTACTATCTGCCCAGAATATCTAATTAAATTTTAGATATGTCCATCTGGATATCAAATCCACCAAGGCCTTAAAAATCAATGAGCTTATCATCTTCCCTCCTAAATTCACTTCTCCTAACTTCCCTCTTTCTTTGATGGTGCCTCCTGGTAGTTCTGATTCAAAACCTCTGAGTTATCTTTGACTTTTCCCTTGCCACACACCATTCCATCAGTTACCAAGGCCCACATGTAACTGCCTCCACAGCATCGCTCACCTCTGTTCCCTTCTCTGTATTCATGGCTTCCAAGATCTGATCACATCTGGCCTGGACTATTCCAATAGTCTCCTAAGTGAGCTCAATGCCTCCAGCCTCTCTTTTCCCCAATCCCCTTGTGAACCAGCCCCTAAACAATCTTCCTAAAACCTAGATCTGAACCATACTTTTCTCCTTGTCAAAAACCTTCATTTGCTCCCTATAATCTATAGGATAAAATATATACTACTCAGCCTGGCATTTAAGATCCTTCACAGTTCAGCTTCAACCTCTTTCTGGCCTAAGTACACATAAAATTATTGTATATATAAAATATACATAAAATTACACAAGAATGGTAGCTTTTCAAGCTACTCTCCTAGGAAAATCAAGATTTATCCTAACGAATCTATGAACAGTCAATTCCTGTAATATCAGCTTGGGAGAGTGAAAAAGAACACTCACTTGGGAATCAAATGACTTCAGTTTGAATTTGGGCTCTCCTTATTTACTGAATGCTACCTAGGACCAGTTACTTCAAGTCAAGTCAACATTTATCAGACTTCTATTATGGTCAAGACACTAGCATTACAAAGATAAAAATTATGGATCTCAAATAGATTACATTTTACAGGGATGAGTCAAAATACAGTCAAGTAAATGAAAATTAATTCAAAGTAATTCAAAAGGGAGATAGAGCTAATACTGTTTTCCCCATTCGGATTAATTTATTCTCTGTATATATCTTCTATGAGCCTAGTTACATACATGTTGTCTCTTAAATTCAAATGTATGATTCTTGAGAACAAGGACTTCATTTTGTGGCTGTTTTTTGCCTTTCTTAGAATCCCTCAGTTTTTAGCACAGTCCCTGGCAACTTAAAAAGTGCTTGTTTCCTGCCTGGCTAACAGTGGAAGAAGGAGGAATCAGGAAAGGCCTCATGAAGGAGGTGGCCTTCAGCATGTACTTTGAAATAAGTTGGATATTCTAAGAGATGATAAGGAAAAAGTTCATCCTAGGGAAGAGAGACCACTTGTGAAAAACTACAAAAGCAGAATATTAAATGTTGTGTACTTTCACCAGCTAACAGGGCAAATGAACTGAATAAAAAGGATATGAATTATAATAATATGAAATAAGACTGGAAAGGTAGGAAGGGACTAAACTATGGGAGGTTTTAAGTGGCAGACTGAGGATTTTGTAAAATAGCCTAGGGCAATGGGAACTACTGAAGATTTATTAGTAGCAAGGTGACAGAACTGTTTTAGAAATATGACTTTGACATCTATATGGAGAATGGGTTAGAGAGGAGAGAGTCTGGAACCAGGAAAACCAGTAAGAGGTGACTACACTAGTTTAGGCAAAAACTGATGAGGGACAGAGCTAGAAGCTATTCAAGTGAAAAGAAAAGGATGTTGAGAGATGTTGCTCTTTCTTTGTACAAAGTTTCTTTCTTTGTATAAAGAAGGATTTGGACTACATGATCTATAAGGCTGTTTCCTCATCAAAATCTTATGATCTGCAGACCTCGTGAATACTCACACTCAAGTGAATCTATGATCTCATAAATTAGAGTTCTTTCCAGTCATGAAAATCACAACCCATCCATATCTGTGCTTCCTGTGAGACCTTTATCCCTGTTCTCTCAAAAGTTCCTTACAGGAAGTTTACCTAATGTACTAGAAGTCTTCCTCATTTTCTCTTGATATCATGAGAGGATCATTGGCATACTCTGTCCATTGTCATCCTTCACTCTTGACCATCTTCTCTTCCAGCCATATAAGCAATTTCTTGATGACATCCTTTATTCCTTTTCTTCTTCAGAATTCTTGATTAGTTATATATTGCAACCTGTTCACACCTACCATGAGTCACTCTATTGCCCCTTATGTACTTAATATTAGTTCTTCCCATGCTGGGGTGCCATATAGCCACGTATCTTCTTGCCATGTATCTTATTCCCATATAGCAACTACAGTGGCTAGAGTGAGACATATCTTGCTGCCACAGTAGTAAAATTTTTCATGTTAAAAAGATGAACTTTTGCTCTCATGGGAAGTTTAGGTTCAGTAATTGCTTTGTTATTTTCCAAAAGCAATTAGCCCCAGAAGCCTTCCCAATAAGATCAGGAGTGAAACAATGATGCCCATTGTCATCGATATTATTCAATATTGTATTAGAAATGCTAGCAATATCAGTAAAAGAGGAAAAATAAATTGAAGGAATCAAAATGAGCAATGAGAAAATAAAATTATCTCTTCTTACATATGATATGATGATATGCTTGAGAAATCCTAAAGATTCAACTAAAAAGCTAATAGAAACAATAAACAACTTTAGTACAGTAGCAGGATATAAAATAAACCCACATAAATCATCAGCATTTCTATATATCATCCATAAAACCCTGAAGGAAGAGATAACAAGAGATAACCCACTTGAAATAACTGTAGACAGTTAAAAAAAAAAAACCTATGACTATATCTACTGAAACAAACCCAGGAACTACATGAACATAATTACAAAACATTTTAATACAAATAAAGTCGTATTTAAATAATTGGAGAAATATTAATTGTTCGTGGGTAGACAGAGCCAATATAATAAAAATGACAAGTTTACCTCAACTAATCAATTTATTCAATGCCATTCCAATAAAATTACCAAAAAAAATTTATTAAGCTAGAAAAATAATAATAAAATTAATTTGGAAAAACAAAAAGTCAAGAATATTAAAGGAATTAATGGAAAAAATGTAAAGGAAGGAGGTTTAGCAGCACTAGGTCTTAAAGTATACTATAAGACAGTAATTATTAAAACTATCTGGTACTGGATAAGAAATAGAAAAGTA
>CM053584.1:139800197-139850498 GCA_028627135.1 Pseudochirops cupreus | reverse complement strand
CTGGCTGCGCTCTCCTCCTCCCTCTCTCTCCCATGATCTTTCTTTTCCCCAAAGAAGGAATCTAGGGTTTGGGAGCTGTTCTTACTTTGCTTCTTATGCTTATTCTTACTCATGGTTGTTCAGTCCGTGATTTTTTTTTAAAATCTCTGTGGGGCTCTGTTTCCAGAAGGGAAAGCTCTGTCCCAAATTGCTGGGGTCCTCCCGGCTGCTGTAGCTCTCAGGAAGATGCTGGGACTCTTCCTATTTACTTCCAGCTGACTGGATAATGAAGACTCCAGGACCAAGGCCCAAGACTGCAATCCAGATCCAGGCCGCTCAACACGAGAGCTCTTGACCTCAGAACAATCACTTAGTCCCCCTGCTGTCTGCAGGCCGTGAGCGGGAAGCTGCAACGCGGAGGCGGGTGCAAAACCTCTGCCTTTTGCTTTTCCACTCTGGAGGCCTTTCGGCCGGACGCTTTTCTCCCCGCAATGCCTACTGACCTAGTTCTGAATGCAGCTCGCAGCTGCTGCTAATCCGCTCCTCTGCTTCTCCCATCCAGCCGCCCCCCGGGCACAGCCACGGCTTCAGGCCAGGCTGGTTTCAGTTCGCAGTGCTGATATGGTTCCTCGTAGCCAAGCTGACTTTAGTGGGAAGTATCTTTGTGTGCGTTTTGGAGTTCTAGGATTGGTTTAGAGTCCTATTTTATGGGTATTTTGGGGTGGCTATGTGAGAGCTGCAATATGTTGCTGCTGCTACGCCGCCATCTTGGCTCCACCCCCCCCAATATGGTTCTTGTATTGTTTTGTTTTTTGCTTTTTGGAGGGGGGAAGGTAGGGCAATTGGGGTTAAGTGACTTGCCCAAGGTCACATGGCTAGTAAGTGTTAAGTGCCTGAGGCCGGATTTGAACTCAGGTCCTCCTGACTACAGGGCGGGTGCTCTATTCACTGTGCCACCTAGATGCCCCCTTCAATATGGTTCTTAACCCATCTTAGGCTTTGTTTCCCCTCTTGCAAAGAAGGGATGATAATGACAGCATCTGTTTTATGGGGTTGTTGGAAAAATCAAAGGAGATCATGTATGTAAAGCATTGGACAAATATGACTGGTTAGTAGTTAATCAAGACCCCCTCATTTTATATGTGAGGAAACTGAGGCCCAGAGAAAGGAAGTGACCTATCAAGGTCACCCAGAATGTAATGGCAGGGCAGAGATTCAAACCCAATTCCTCTAACTGAACTTATCCAATGTTATTTCCATTGCACTGTGAGAAACAGCCAGAGGCTGTGGGAAAGAGGTCCAGGCATGAAGTCAGGAAGAACTGGGTTTGAATTCTGCCTCGATTAGTTACCATTTGTTTGATCTTGTGTAAGTCATTCAGTTTCTCTCCTTCTGTTTCCTCATCTGTAAAATGGGGGGAATATTTGCTATAGCTCTTGCCTGATTTGATCAAAAGAGATGATATATGCAGGAGTGTGTGGGTAAATGTTTATAACAAGAAGTTATCTGAAAATATACATTGTATTTTTTAATTTAATCTGGGGACAGTTAGGTGACACAGTGTATACAGTGGTACCTTGACTTACGAGTTTAATTCGTTCCATTACTGAGCTTGTAACTCAGTTTGCTCGTACATAAAATAAATTTTCCCCATTGAAATTAATTGAAATGCCATTAATCCATTCCAGCCCCCAAAATGCCACCCCCGTATTTTTTGTTACTTGTTTTTAAATAAGAAAAAGTATTTATAAATAACAAATATTGTATAAAAACATAATAAAAGAGAATGTAAAGTAACTGGTTTTGTAAAGTGCATATTTACCTTGGATATCAGACGACTTGAGCTAACAGAAGATACTGGTGGAGGTGGAGGTGGAGGATGGAGGAGATAGATGGAGGAGGATAGAGGAGTTTTGTTTCGTGCTCTTTTGGTCACTTTCGTTCACTTACTTGCTACACTCTTAATGCTACACTTTATCCTTGAATTTAATTGCTACAATATCTTTTTTACTTCTGCTTAACTTAATTTTCTTCACTGGTAAGGTAAACACATGGACTGAATGAGTGAGGTGCTGGGTGGACATTGGGTTGTGGTGCTCCCTGCGCCAACTAGCAGTGGCTCGTACCTCAAATTTTGGCTCGTGCAGCCCTAGAGTCAGAAGAACCTAAGTTCAAATTCATCCTCACACACTTCCTAGCTGTGTTACCCTGGGCAAGTCACTTAATCCCGATTACCTCCCAAAAAACTAACTAAATAAACAATTTAATCTGTATTATTAACATTTTCTCCATTACTTTCTTGTATCTAGACCAGAGGTTCTCAAACTTATTTGGCCTACTGCCCCCTTTAAAAAAAATTATTCAGCACTTCCCTGGAAATCTATTTTTTTAAGCCTTTAATGTTTTTTTAATGTCAAAAAATATAAATTCTTTTTTAAATGGCACATCTTAGATTTAATAATTTATTGTAAATTTGTGAGTTTTTCCCTGCATTGAAATTTTGATGATGCAATATTGCATCATGTAATCGTATAGTATCATATTATAAACAAGTCATTACATGCACATATTCTTGCAGACTCATGCTGGACTTCCCAACAATGTGCAAAAGGCTTGCCTGCCAACACTTGATTGTTAAGACCTGTCAGTGAACTTGAGCACTGATCAGTTATAACTTGCATTCTGTATGTTTATTTGAAAAATAATATGATCACAACACAACAGACAAGACCAATTTTTCAAAATTTTCTTCTTTCTTTAAGGCATCCTTATTTTTATTCAACACCCCCCAATTGCACCCAAGGTAATCATTGTAGAGGAGGCAGGGGTCGGTATCACCCACTCTGGGAACCTCTACAGACTATCAACAAAATGATAAATCAAGTCCTGGTTTGTAGCTTGTCTTTCACAATAAGAGCTGGCTCCTGTACCCCCTCGGGTATACGTAAAGCGTCATGGATGTAGATAATTTTGTCTGGACCTGAGATTTCATTGATGTGGGCTTCTCCCTCTACCAATACAGCTAATCTACAATAGCAAATGATAAAGAGTTGCCTAAGGGCACTGAAAGATGAAATGATTCACTGGGGTTCACACAGTCATATATGTCAGAGATGAAACTTCCACCCAGGTCTTCTGTACTCCAGGTTAGCTATCTCCTGTAAAGCAATGTTTCTGAAGTACTATATAAATGCCAATTATTAGCATAGTGCTCAGGGATGGCCCTCCACACAAGAACATGGGGGCCACAGAGCCCAAAGTGGAGACCAAGAAGCCTCCCTTGCTTTTTTTTTTTTTGCAATGCTGTTGCTTAGGCAAAGGTTAAAATTTGGGGTTCGTATTTTGGTGTCTTATCAGGCTTTGGCCCCTCTGGGAGAAGGTAAAGGTCAGGAACCTGATTCCATAACATAGTGTTGAAAGAGACTTCTCTGTGGGACAGCTAGGTGGTGCAGTGAATAGAGCACCAGCCCAGGAGTCAGGAAGATCTGAGTTCATAATCCGGCCTCAGACACTTAACACACACACAAACTAGCTGTGTGACCTTGGGCAAGTCGCTTAACCCCAATTGCCCTCCCCCACAAAAACAAAAAGAGGCTTGTCTGGTGGAATAGGGCACACCCACTTACCTGTTTTGTTCAGGCAGCCTTTACACCTTGCCTCCCCAGAGATAGTAAAAGTTGTCTTTGCCCATACTGAGAAAAATTCATGAAGGAGTCATTAGCAGTTCCCCTGGGGCCTTCCCAAAGATCTCCAGTTCACTCTTGCCATCAAAATCAAAAGTCAGCACTGCTGAGCTTGCTCGTCTATAATGGGGTCCCCAGCTGTGTCCACCCTAGCACATACTGTTGCTGTAAATTGTCTCATTTACCCTCTAATGCTAACTCAAACCAAGCCAGGGAGGAAAAATCACCCTTGGGAATTTAATTTTTTTTGTCACCTCAAATACTGGTCAATTTCATTTATATTTACTCATTTATGTTCATTCATTTCCTCAACAAACATTAATAGAACCTATATTAGATGTGCAAAGAATTTGTTGAACTGGATTGAATTGCATAATTCTGAACAAAGAGAAGAGATAAAAAATAAATAGAAAACCTACTCTGTGAGCACGACTATCTTATTATCAAGTTGGGGTAGAACAGGGGGGAACGGGAAGGGGAAATCACACAAATTAAACCACCAGAAAAGAATTACAACATGACACCAGCAAGCACAAGATTTCACAGTGCAAAGTGATTATGTCAGTGCTTTGGAAACCTCATATTTGATTGATTGATTCCCAGGCATAGGAATCAGCATGACTCAAAGAGCCCCATTGTCCTCCACGCTGGTGAGAACACGTCCACAGCGACAACTTCAGTTCTGGAGACCACACTTTAAGGAGGACACTGACAAAATGGAATATTTCCAGGGCAATGTGGTCAATGTGCTGAGGAGACTATAAACCATTGAGTTAAGAAGGACTGAAGAAACTTGGAGTTTGTACAACGGAGAAAAGGAATTGGTTTGAAAGACAGCAAAACTAGGATTAATGGATAGATGGTACAATTCAGCTCCACATATAAGAAAGAACCATCTACCCCTTAACCGGCCCATTCACACTTGTACTCATGGGTTGGGTTCCCCAGAGGGTGCTGACTTCTTTCAAGTTCAGATATTCTCTGGGTCTTCACTCCTAAAACTGAAGCTCATGACCCCCCATTATTGAGATCCCTTTAATGGGGGGGAACCAATTAGTTCAAAGCCAAAGCATTTACATAAGATCACAATAAGAATGGTGGCTATAAAACATCTCCCTCCCCCCACCAATAAACCAGAAGCACACTTTCCTACAAATACACATAGCATTAGTAGAAAGAGGGGGCACATGCTGGTAGTGAGGCATACATGTAAAGGAATATTTGTGGCCGGGGTGGTTGAGGTGTTCAAGGAGGACTAACACCTCTAATGTGAGGGCTTGCTGAGCCCTTTTCAAGCCTGTTCATCCACCTTTAGGGTCTACCTGGCACTCAACTCTCACCTGTAGCTCCAAGAAGCTGTAGCATGTGTAGCAGTTGTGCCCAGGTAAACTGTCTCAGCAGATGGGCTGAAAGAAGGATGAGGGTAACCAACCAGCCTCAAACCTTTTGGGAAGGTATAGAAATGTCTACTCCATGCATGTGAAGACTTCCCCCAGTGGAATGGATAGATGAGAACAATTGGTTCCAATTCCCACAAAGGCAGCTGAAGCAGGCACTGTGGAGTGCCAAGATCATTCATTGCATCCCAAGCCATCGCCAATCATCTTAATGTTTGTACTGCCTCTGGACTTCGATGAGTCAGGAATAGAGAGTAAGACTGACAACTTTATACAACTCTGCCTTACTTAAATCCAATTTACCCATGAGTCAAGACATCACCCTGTGATATCATTGGTCCTGTTAAAAAACGAAGGATAAACAACATGTAGCCAAGACAGCTCATGTCTCCAGCATTACAGGGCCTATCAACATTCTTTTTCTCCTTGTGGTATCTTCATGTTGTTCCCATTAAGACACAATATCTTTGCTAGGCAAATGATCAGCTGGGTTTTCTGGGCCTACTTTTCTCTGTAGTTCAACTCCTGGGCTATTTCTCTGTTGAATCCATATCCGGTACTAGTCTCTGCTGCCAATGTTCACATTTCTCAGAGCTGCCTCCACTGGCTCTCTCTTGATTCACTGGGAAGTGTATCCTATTAGCTGAGTAACTCCAATATAAGACCATAGCAGAGGGGAAGAATACCTCCCTATCACCACCACCCTCTGATAGATACAAAAGGGAAAAAAACAAGGAAGAATCCCCTATCAAGCTCTAGGTTCTTCATCTGTAGCTAATGCTCTTGCCTTGACTGCTACGAGCTGCATTCCCTGAAGCTGCTTCCTGTCACTATCAAGCTTCTAAAGGCCCCTGGCAGTGTGCTAGGTACCATTCAGCCAAGGGCCAGTTGCCTTTCTAACTCCATCAAGGCAGCACCTCTTCAAATCTCATAAAGGAGTAACAAAGTAAAAACTTATCTTGGCCCTTTTTCAGGGCATTTTCTCTATTGTTTGCCCCCTGTGTGAGTTCATAAAATGGGCTTGGGGGAAGTAAATCAAGAGTTCCTAACTAATATCCACCAACCTACAAATATACACACTAAAGTGGAAACAGACTGACTCAGAAATTCCCCTTTGCTGAAAATGCTTGCACAGAGCCCAGATGAACACCTCTGGGTAGAGGAGGGAGAAGAGGTTCTGAACAGGGTAAGAAGTTATACTAGGTGGGTAAGAAGACTTATATTCAAGTCCTATATCCCACTCCTGATGACTACTACCTTTGTGACCTTAGCCTCCATAGACCTCCATTTCCTTGTCTATAAAACAAAGATGTGAGACTAAATGGCCTTTGAGGATCCTTCCAGTTCTAGATCTATGACCTTAGACTCTAAGACTACTTTCAATGCCAAACTTTTATGCCTAGAAGTTGGATGGGATAAATCAAAGAAAGCTGCTGGGAAGAAGTAAATTTTTTTGTCATATTCCAAAGAAACTTAAGTATATGGATAGGCAAGGAAGGGTGAGGAAATTCACTCTTTTTCAAAGACCTTCTCAGTACTTATGGGTTCAACTATCTATTTGTTTAGCTTCAGTCTCTTTGCTGAGCTCCAGTCTTACATTAATCAATGTCTATTGGACTTCCAAAACTAAATATTTCATAGGTAGATGAAGTTCGAAGAACTCATTAAATGTTCCTCAAGATCCACCCTTCTTTCTAATTTTTCTATTTCTGCCAAGAGGGTTGCTAGCCTTCCAGTCACCCAGGTTTATTATCTTGGTCAATCTTGTCATCCTCAACTTCTCTCTCTCTCTTCCATTTGCCCCACCCCCATCAGAGACAATTAGCTGTCATCTTGTTGATTCTACCTCCAGAGCGAATGAGTGAGTAAAAAAGCATTTAAGTGCTTACAACTTGCCGGGGACTTTCTAAGCACTGGAGACACAAATACAAAAATGAGTCAGTCCCTGTCCTCAAACAGCTTCCACTCTTAATAGGGGAGACAACACATTTATCACATTCATCCCTTTCTCTCCAGTGGTACAGCCATTACCCCAATTCAGGCTCTTATTACCTCTAGATTATGGAAATAGCTTTCTAATTAGTTTCCCTGCTTCAAGTGTTTCTTCAAGTACCCATCTGGGTTGCCAAAGTGATCTTTTTTTTTTTTTTTGGTGTTTGCATTTTTTTATTTTTTTTTTGTTTTGCTTTTTTTTACTAAACTCTACTAAAAAGTAAAAAGTAAAAGTAAAAAAAAGAAAGTAAAAAGTACTTTTTTTACTAAAACTTTTTTGTGTTGCTTTTTACTAAAACAGTGGCCTAACTGTGCCATTCCCTTACTCAATAAGCTTCTGGAGCTCCCTATTGCCTCTAGGATAAAATATTAACTCCTCCTTGACATTTAAAATCCTCACAATCTGAATCTAGCTCACATTTCCAGATTTGTTATATTTATTGTACAAGGAGTGAATCCCTTCCATTCACTCTATGTTGCAGCCCCAAACTGGCCTACTGTTATTATTCATACACAATATTCCATCTCCCAACTTTACAAAGGCTACTCCCCATTCCTATGCACTCCTCTTCATCTTCATCTCTTAGAATTTCTAGTTTACTTCAAATCTCAGCTCAAGCACCACTTCCTCTATGATCCCTTTCCTTATCTCCCTAAATTCTAGTGTTTCCCTCCCCACTCTAGGCAATAATCAAGTAAATAACCATTTCTTTTTTATATATGTAACAGGCACATTGACCTAGGGGGTCAAGCAGCCCTCTCCCACTCCTGGACTTGCAAAGACCAGGTTCAGTCCTGGGGAAGCCTTTAAAGAGAAGGATTAGTTTTCTTTTTTTATTGTCTGTTCTGGCTCATTATGTCCCACAATATTTCTTAAAACTGAGCCTTCCTGTCTTGCTCAGGCTAGAAAGGCAGTGGCCACTCACAGGCTTGAACGCACTGCTGATTAGAATGGAAGCTTGACATGCTTCATTTCTAACCTGTTTTAGTTTGTCTCTCTTCAGTTAGCATGGTAAGACACTGGCTCCTAGGGCTTAGTATATTTATTAGTCCTGGACTTAGCATAGACATCAGATGAGCTTTAACCTAACTTAAGAGATTCACCAGCCTCAGCTTCCCCAGTAGCAGGGACTACAGGCATGCCTTAACATGCCTAGTTCTACAATACTTTAAACAAAGCTTGGATTTGACTAATGTCTAGGGTCTCCCTAAAAGGAGCTAACAGAGTCCTTTACTGAAATGTACTCAATGTTAAAAGTATATCAAGTATAGGACAGCTATTTTTTTCTCCATCACAAAAGAAAAGGTTAAAAAAAAAAGACTTCCAACTGACAAACATTTAAATCATACCACTATTATATCCTCTCAATAACTTGATACTAAAAACATGAAATACTTTATGGGTCATTTAAGCATATATTTCACCTTTACCTTAGCTCTACAGTGCCCAAACAATTCATTCAAGGTTCCTATCTTCTGGTAGATCAGGCTAGGGCTTGGACTCATCTACCTGGTGGTAGTCATTTTCTCTTCTGAGAAGGGTACACTTGAGGAAAGTACCTTCTGCTGTCAGACACTGATCCTCTTAATGACTCAGATCTCTCCCAAGTTCATGAGTTAGCCACCAAGTCTGGAAATAGGAGTACAGTTTAGTCACCTATGCTTAGGGAAAGAAATACAAAGCAGAAGAGGCTGCAAGGGCCTTAAGGCCATACTCAGGCTCACCTAAATAAGCACATTCTCTCATCGCCATATAGGTGATTGAGGGGAAAACTTTCCCTCCCTTTCCTCATCTCCCTTCATGGGAAGCCCAAGAGAGCTTCTGGATTCTGAAGACACACTTTGGAAGACAAGGGAAAGAGTATTAGTAGAAGTTGTTTTTCTCTTTAGAGTCTAAGTAGGAAGCTCTTGCTTCTCAGTGTCCCATGCTCTGACACATTCCCTCCATCATGGCAGGCTGGTGGAAGGAAGAGGGAAAGGCGTTGGGCATACAGGGACTAAACAGAAACCTCTGGTTGTACCTCAACAAGGCCAGTAGAAGGGGTCAAGGCAAAGACACTGGAGTGGTTTGCCATTTCTTTCTCCAGCTCATTTTACATATTAAGAAACTGAAGCAAACAGGGTTGAGTGAATTGCCCAGGGTCACACAGCTAGTAAGTGTCTGAGGTCACATTTGAACTCAGGAGAATGAGTCTTCTCGATTCCATGCCTGGCACTCTGTGCCCTATGGCACCACTTAACTGCTCTTATATAGACTTTATACTTATTCCTATGTGTACATGTTGTTACTCCCAGTAGAGTATAAGCTTTCTGAGGGCAAGGACTGGATCACCAGTGCCCAGCTTGTTACATGCCATGTAGCAGGCACTTGATAAATGCTGGTTGATTGACTAATTGAAGTAAAGGCATGAAAAATTAGAGTAAAGACATTAATGAAACTGGCTTAACTGGACAAAGGGGAAAAGGGAGTAATGAATGAGAAATAAGATTGGTCCAATAGTCTCCTTTGTATTTCGATCTCTAATTTTCAACACTGCAATTCAGGTAGGGTCAAGGAGCAAAATATAATGCCCATAATCTTTACGATGCCTTTATCTGTTTCATTTCACATTTCAAAACACATTTCACTATCAATTGAGTCTCAAAGCTGATTTTTGGAACAAATTTCATTATTTCCATTGTATTGATAAAGACACTTAAAATGCTACCAGGCAAATGATACTGGAGAACGATGTTGGAATAGATTTTAATACAAAACCATAGATCTATAGCTGGAAGGGACCTCAGAGGCCAATAAATTTTCATTTTAAAATCTTCATTTTAAGGATGAAGAAACCACAGCCTAAAGAGGTTAAGTCATTTGTCCAAGATTAAACAGATAATACACAACTGAGGTAAGATTTGAATCCAGTTCTTCTGCCTTCAGAGCCAACGCTCTGGAAATCCCTCTGACCACACCACCACTCAGAGTCTGTAGAGTCATCACTTTCTCAAGAACAACCCTGATATACTCTCACAGATCCCCTTATTTCAGCGTTTGACTGGGGAAGTATGACCTGCTGGGTCTGACAAATGAGACTAAACACAATAGGAGAGCCTGAAGCCCAACAGTTTCAGTGGCTTGTCAAAGGTCAGCCAAGGAGCCTGGACTCCTGCCTCTCAGTCAGCTGTAGCCACCAGACTACCCTGCCCCATATCTCTCTGTGTATATTTATTTCTACATATAAAGCTGTGAGTAGCTATTTGTGCACACACAGTTATATATGCATAGGTATGTGTATTTATAACCACACACCCATGTGTGGATATATCCATATATATATACAACATGTATAATCTCACACACTCCCCAGCCCAATCCCTGCTTCCTGAGCCCGTGTCAGGGCCTGCACCACCCGGTAATTGACTCTGATGGGAATGATGCCGTCCTAGCCAAAGGCATGTGACCAACCTTCCCACAGTAAACAACATGCCTCTGGCGTGCCCTTGGAACAAATGAGCTTCAAACTCACCGGACCTTTCTGGTAAAGCTATGTTAAAGGAGTGAGCTATAAACCCACTGCCACAGCCCTGACATTCATATGAAAATGAAGCTCGTGGTAAACCCAAGGCATGGTGCCAAAGCCTTGTGGCATCGCTGCCGAGTATCTTTAGCAGGAGTCCTACTAACACTGGCCATCTTCTCTGGCCCCCTTCACCACCCCACCCCTTTCTCCTCTCTCCCTCTCTCTCTCTCTCTCTCTCTCTCTTTTTCTCTCTCTCTCTCCCTCTCTTTTTTTCTTCCTCCCTCCTCCCCCCTTCTGTCTCCTTTCCCTCCCCTCTCTGGAACCTGCAGTCTCTTGGAGCCTTCTGCAAGGTCGGATTATTGGCATCATGACAGAGTCCAGGGTCCTTGTCCCATCCCTAAGCCCCACAGCATGAATCTGCAAGGAAAATCCTAAGTCCATTCATTGACCTTCATTCATTTGATCACAGATCTAAAACCAGAAGAAACCTTAGAAGCTGTCTAAGGTAGTACAGGGAAGAGGGCCAGCCTGGTTAGGGAATCATGAACAAGCAAGCCTGGGAAGGCAAAGGTTAGGTTCAGAGAAGTACTCCTAAGAGGGCCTGGACCCATCTCCAGGATGCCAGGCCCATGCACAGTGTTCAGGGTCTCAATCCACTGGCCCTCCCCAACCCATCTCCATTAGAGGGCCAGGCAGAGCAGATCTCCTCACTGCCTTCTGAGACAACCCGCCCTTGCTCATCCACCAGCCACTTATCATCTGTGATTAGCAACATGTAACAAGCCTTGGAATTGGTTAACTTTACTCCCAGGGAACTTCTAGGGGGAGGACTGACTTTACTTGGTAACAAGTCATTGCAACCACTATAATTTCTTCCCTGGCACTTTCACCTCCTATCAGTTGTAGGCAACATCAGTCCCTTTAATTCAGTGCTAGACAGAATTCCAGGAGAGAGAAAGATCTCTGAAGTTACTTTATCACCTCTCACCTGGACTGCTGCCATAGCCTCCTAATTGATTCCCTCCTTCCTCCCTCTCCCTAAATCCAATCCATCCTCACATCCACACAGCTTCCAAATTAACATTCTTAATATCTCACTTCTCTGCTCAAGAAAGTTCAATGGCTCCCTAGTACCTCTAGGACCAGATACAAACCCCTCTGTTTGGCACTCAAAACCCTTCACAATACAGCTCCAACCTATCTTTCTAGACACTTGACATTCTTTCCCCCATGCATTTTTTGTTCCCATTTAATTGGCTTACTTGCTATTCCCTCAACAGATATTTTATCTCTCACCTCCACATTTTTATACAATATATCTCATCCTTGTGCCTAGCATGTCCTATCCCTCCAGTTGTTAACTCTCCTCTCACCCCCTGAAATTACTATGTGTGTGTATAGATATGTATATATTTATATATGTATATATGTATATATATAGGCATTGTATATATATATATGCATATAGAAATGCTAAAATATATTTTAAAAATTTATGGGTATGTATGCATTTATGTATATATGTGTGTATATGTATAGGTACATATATATACCTATGTGTGTGTCTTTATTAACTTACCTCTGTACATGCTGTTCTCCCACCACCACCATCAACACTTATACACCCCAGTAAAATATAAGCATCTTCAGCATAGGGATGATTTTCAATTTTGTCTTTGGATTAACCCCACTGTCTAACATGGTACCTAGCTTAATAAATTGTTGTTGAGGAAAATTGACTTGATAAGATTGAATTCAATTGAACCAAATTGAACTGAATTGAATTGAACTGAAATGAACTGAAGTCATCTCCATTTTCTTGCCTACTGGCAGAAATGCCTCCATTAAGAGTAGTTAGCAACCAGTTTTGTTTTTTTTTCCTTCTTCAGGATCTCCAAGTGAAAGAGTTTCCCCAACTTCTCCAAAGTTTCCATTTTGGGGATCCCAGTACCCACCACAGCCAAGACTTCCCTGGGCTAATCCTCGGGCCATCCTGCTGCTATTTAAGCCTATTTACCCTTGTTCCATCCAGGTGGGTCCAAATCGTCCTTTGTTACCACTGCCCTTGGAGTCTCCCCCTGACCCCCCTCTCCAGGGGGCACAGTCACCTCTCCTCTGATGTCTTGGCCCCGTAATAAACATGGAAATGACAGGAACTCTCGCCGTGCTCATTGTCATTTCAGTAAACAGCCCAGTCTCAAAGGCTCTCAAGGGGAGCTCTGCCTCTACTCAACTCCCCAGAAGATTAATAAATCAGATTCAGACGCCTATTGTTCTGGACACAGTCAGAATCAACCACAGGATTTTAAATCTCTCAGCATAGAGCAGCTGGTTGGCTATGAGAGGCCCCTCTGTGTCTCTGGGAAAGCTGGCCTGGGGATGGGAGTTTTGTTGTGCGTGTTTTTTTAAAGACAACTGAATAATCAATAGTTATCATAAAGCACTAGGCCATCTCTCTGTGGCATCTCTTATGGAATCCAAGGCCCTCACCTCTCTCCCAAGTCATATTTTGCCAAAGGAGAGGCTGGAGACAGGAAGGGAGGCGACCTGTCCAAGACTAGAGAACCAGCCAAACCTAGGCACTGGGCATGCTTAGTACCCAGGCTTAGCGCCCCAAGTAGCCAGGGTTACTCCAAGACCACGCCACCCGCCTCCTTCTTTCCTCTCTCCTAACTCACTAATGGTTCATTCATTCTCCAAATGAATGAATTCTTGAAGTCTTGGATTCTCCCAAAGTAAGTACTGTCTGAAGGGCCTAGTACAAGCTCTGGTTTATTAGCTCAGAATCCCCAAGTAGAATCCGTAGAAATTCCTGTATCATGGACTAATTACCCCCCCAGACTTTTTTTAAATCCCTACTCTCTTGGGGACATGATGTGCCTGCCACATGATGTGCCAGTGTGGCTGCTAGCTTTTTCCCTGCTTGTTTATGTGGAAAATCATAAAAATATTTGGTGGCCAAAAAAAGAGATGGGAAGTGCTTTGGTGGTCTGGTGCAACAGGAATCCTTTTTAACAAGCTGGATGCTCCATTTTAATCCAATAACAAGCATAAGCACTTTATTGATTGAAAACTACTAGGTTTCAGGCATATTTTCTCCAAAGCTGAGTTCTCAGACTCACCCCCCACTATGCCAACAGATGCATTGCTTGCATCCATAATGGGCAAACAACTTGCATCCCTTCCATTAGGCTGGGAGAATCCCCTAAGCTGGAATTCTGCATGGTTTCATACTCAATGTCTGTGATCTTGTTCCTTTTATTCTTCTGTGCTGAAAAAGGAATTATACAGGGACCCAGAGACGATGCAGTTTTCCAATCTAATCAAGAGTTCTTAAATAGAAGACTGCATCACAGGAGTGTCAGTTTAGAGCTGGCAAGGATCAGAAAGGTTATCTAATCCAACACCCCTCATTTTTTTTAAAAGAGGGAGAAAAAGGTGAAGAGACTTGTCCAAGGTCACACTGGTCACAAGTGGCAATGTCAGAACTCAAACTCAGCTTCCCTAATCTGGGATGTCAAATAGAAGGTAGCAGAATAGGGATCATCTCCCATTTTCTATTTCTAGCCTAGAATTCTAGGTTCTAGGATGTGCAGAATTCTCTAGGATTCTAAGATTTTCTTCTAATGACTACGAGCCAGGGGCAGAGATAATAATAATAAATAAATAACCACCAATATTTATCTAGCATTTACTATGTGCCAGCTATTATATCATCTCATTTGATGCTCACAACAATCCTGCTATTATCATTCCCATTTTATAGGTAAGGAAACTAAGACAAACAAAGCAAATTGCCCAGTCACAGATAGTATAAGACATGAGTAAGTGCCCTAGGTCAGATCTGAACTCAGGTCTACCTGACTTCAGGTCTAGTGTTCTTTCCATTGTGCCAAATGGGCCAACTAGCATCAGCTGGAGGCATGTGGACATTGACCCACATCATCCCACATCCCAGGAACCTGATTTCAAATGATATCTTTGTAAAGAATATACAAAGACTCTTCCAATTCACATACAAGTTTATAAAAACCTTCCTTTTCTATATAAACCATCACTTTCATCACATCGTGTTCCCCCTCCTTACCACCATTACCACCACCATCATCGTTACAGTTCAACAGACTTTGACAAGCCTTTCAACCACTAGTTGAAATTTCAGCTTCCAAGGAGGAAACATGAGATAATCTTCACAGGCCCAAAATCCTAGTCGGGCCCCAGGAAAAGAAGGATGAGTGTTGGCAATTACACTTCTGTAAGGTTGTTGACCCTTGATTTAATTCCATATGATACCGTATTGGACACAGTATGGAAAGAAGATATACAAATACAGCTCATGCCTTTAAGTCTTACCACCTAAACTAGATACATTTAAATGGACAAACAGGTAAAGGACAGCTGGTCTCCGTTTTCTCATTTGTAAATGTGGAAGTTGAACTAGAGAGTAGTAACAGTTTATGCTTATCTAGTACTTCAGAGTTTAAAAGTATTATATCCGTTATCTCATAAGAGTCATGCTTGGGAAAGAGGTATGGTCTCCCAAATGTTCTCTCTGATTCCAATCTCTCCCCTTTATAATCTATCTTCTCATCAGCCAAAACAATCTTATTAAGGTTACAGGTCAGAGACAAAATACAATCTTCAATCGGCATTTAAGACCCCCCTCAACCTGGATGTAATCTACATTCTTGGCATCACTTAACATCACTCCTCTTCAGACATAACATTTATCTGTCCAATGGGACTTAATTTTGACACATCATCTCCCCATGCACACCATGCATTTGCTCAGGCCACCTCCCATCCCCAGAATGCACTGCTCCCTCTTCATTCCTACCTTGCAGAATCATTGTCATCTTTCAAGATTTAGCTTGGCTATAACCTCCCCCATAAAGCCTTCCTTGATCTCTCCCCTCTTCCTGACCAATTATTGCTCTTTCCTTCCTCAAAGTACCTTGCCCATGTATTTATGGTAAGGACTATTCCAATTCTTTTTTTTTTCTATGTTACTCTTCTTCTCACAAACCTTCAGTGGTTCTCTATTTCCTAGGGTAAAACATGTTGTACTTACTAATGCTGCCTGATTAAACTGTCATTGGGAAATATTTAACAAAACAAAATAAAAATACAAAAAAAATAGATAATGTTAATATGTGGTTTTCTAAGTCAATCTGCAGTCCACAGAGATCCTTATTTATAGTTTAAGGGACCACCTTTCTATTTAGGACAGCTAGGTGGCACAGTGGATAGGGTGCTGGGCCTGAAGTCAGGAAGACCTGAATTTAAATCTGGCCTTGGATACTTACTAGCTGTGTGACCCTGGGCAAGTCACTTAGCCCTGTTTGCCTCAGTTTCTTCATCTGTAAAACGAGCTGGAGAAGGAAGTGGCGAATGACTCCAGTATTTTTTCCAAGAAAACCTCAAATGAGGTCATGAAGAGTGAGACTCTACTAAAAAATGACTGACCAACAACAACTTTCTATTTGAGATTGACACGACTGACCTAGGGATAAGATACAGACTCAAATTGGCATTTAAGGTCCTCCACAAGCTAGATCTAACTATCCCTGCAGCACAAAGTCTTCCATATTGTGGTGCTGAGTAGATATTCTTTGGAGTAAGTAATGGTACAAGTGTGATCACTGCCATTCACAGATGGGGGAACTAAGGCAGCAAGAAGTTTAGTGATTTTGCACTAAAGAAACGGCAGCACTGGGGCTTTTGGCTTTTGGCTTTTGGCTTTTGACCCAGTTTCCTTTCCATTGTGCTTCAATAGTCTATGAATCCTTTCCCTTGGAGACTGCCTTCCAGTATTCATTCACCATGTCCCTGGATCCCTATGAGTAAAGTGTAAATGCTCGTTGTTGGGCTGCCCAAAATCTCCTAGAGACTTAGACATCAGGTAAGAGAATCTATTCAAATGCATCTCGGTGGGACAGTTTAATTTGTGTGGTTTGACTTGGACTATTGAACTTTACCTATAAGCCCACTTTGGAATTGTTTCCCTTGTATACAGAGCAGCTCCTTGTCACAGGGGCTTCTAGCTCACTACGTCCAAGATCCTAGAGCACAGGTCCAGAAGCAAACTTCCCCAAGAGCCCTGGATCAATAAAGATATGCTTGGAGATTAAATGGGGCAACAGGTAATTCTGATGTTATACTGGAAGGAACACTGGTAGGAAAGGTAAAGAAAGAGGGGGAAAGGAGAAGGGAGGGGAGGGCCTCTGAGCATCGTCCACTTCTGTGAGTCTGTGAATGAAATCCTAGCTCTCTTCGTCTGAAACTCTTGGCCAAGGCATTTCATCTTGCTGAGCCTAAGATTCCCCATCTATAAAAAGGGAACAACAGAAACGTATGGCTTTGCCTTGCAGTGTTGCTGGGAGGATTAAATGAGATGTAAAGTACACAAATATAAGCTATTGCCATTCCTTGATCTGTGAGGGGACTTTTCCAGGGGTCAATGGGGCATCTACCTAGTGGCTTTTAGTGGGGAAAAGGGGAGGAGACTAGTAATTACTTAAGCCCCGGAAAATGCCCAGGAAACTAGCAACAGGTAACCATGCCCAACCTGCTTTGAGATAGTAAGACCAATTCTGCCTTAGTTTTCTGAGCCTGAGGGTTGCAGGATTTAGAGCCGGAAGGGATTTTAGGGACTGTCTAGTCACCAAATCACAAAAACACAGGATCCTGGAATTTGAGAGTTGGAGGAGGCTTCAGATGCCATCTGGCCCAACCCATACACAATCCCTGCCATAACATCTGGTCTACCCATCTCATTTTACAGTTGAAAAAACTGAGGAGTATCCTGGTCAAGTCACACAGGGGGTAAACAGCAAAGTCAGGATTCAAATGTTTGGTTTTGTTATTGTCAAACTGATGCTCTGTCCAATATGTCACACTTGCCTCCTGAGAGAAATCTAAACCTCAGGAGACTTAAAGGGTATAGCCACGCTCATCTCCCCAGAATGTACCTAGGCACCAACACTGTACCCTTCCTCCCCAGAAATCACACAAAGTAAAGGTAACAGCCAAGACCCCACGGCCCTGGGGTCTCATTGTCTTCTAGAAGGTTCCCACGATACCTGGTCAAGCCAAAATGTTAGCCTGTCAAAATTCCCTTATTGAACTTTCTTCCCATAGTCAAAAGGCTCTCTGCTCCTGATCCTTAGAAGGAGAACAGGGAAGTCCAGGGTGAAGAGAACACTGCCCCTGCAGTGAAATGAAAGGACATTCATTCCTCCCACTGCTATCTGTGAATTAGGGACAATCTCCCATCTTTCTCAAAGGCATTCAGTAGGATTTCTTAAGCTGAAATCTCAAAGGCACTCTGACTCTTTATCAATGGGGACTAGTTTATATAGATTCAGCTTTCATCTGTTACAGAGGGAAAAGCATCTCATGGAAGGTTAAAAAAAATGTTCACTCTCATCCCACAACAGTCCATGGACAAAATGTACTTTCGGGTGAGAGGTCAAGGTGACCCTAGGAAGAGCTATTGCCTTTGCTGAGAAATAGGGCAAACTAAACCACAGAGAGATTACAGGACTTGCCAAAGATCACACAGCAAGTTAGACACAGGTCTGCCAATGTAACTCTAAAGCACTTTACTTCCAGTCCAGTCTTTGACCAACTCCTTTCATGTGAAGGCGTGAAATTGGCAAAGAAATTCCCTTTCAGAGTCAGAGGATTTGAAAATAACCGTCCCTCCTCCCATCCCCCAACTGTGACTTACCTGCAAAGGGCCATATTATAAGTGATGTGTCTCCCCCTAGAATCCAAGCAGCCACCCAAGCCAGCTTCTGCTGAGTGGAGTATAGCAGGGACAGGCAGCTCTGGCTGGCCACATCCCCTGGTGGCCACCAATGTGGGAGCCATTGCAGATGACAAAAGTCTCCCTCAGTCTGTCCTTTAAAGAAAAAAAAGTGAGAGATGGCCAAGTCAAGAGACCACTGCTTTCTTTCACCTCTGAGGACATAGTCTATTTGGAAGTCAAAAGGCAAATCTCTGATATCATGGCTGAAAGACCGAACCAGCTTGAGGCTGACATCTCAAGGACATGTTTTATGCCTTATACCAACCCTAGCCAAGTAGCAGTTTAACTATGAATGCAAGACAGCACAAGATTGTGGAATGCATCACTGGCCATCAAAGCCTGGAGACTTTCAAACAGTCACTAAGGTGGTAACCAAGACAGGTGAAATGAACTCCTGGTTCACACAGGTAGAGGAGCAGAGCCAGAATTTGAACTCAAGACTTCTAAATCCACATCTGCTGTTCATTTTACCATCCCACGTTGCTCCCTCATGCATTGCAAGACTTGCATTACTAGCTTGGTATAGTACTCTCCAGTCTCACACCACTGGCATCTCCATTTCTCTTTCTTCCTTTCCTTTCTTCACTCCTCCCTCCTTTCCTTTCCTCTTCTCTCTTTCTTCTCCACAGATCATTAGATTTTATAGCTGGAAGAGACCTTTGCCATCATTTGGGTAAAAATCCTGATCTTTCCTTCTTCAACTCATTTTACAGATGAGGAAACTGAGGCAAACAGGGTCACACAGCTAGGAAGTGTCTGAGACCAGATTTGAACTCAGGAAGATGAATTTTCCTGACTTCAGTTCTGCACTCTATCCACTGCTTCACCTAGCTGCCCCTGAGTATTTATCAAGCACTTATTATATTCCAGGCACTGTGCCAAGTGTGAGGGAAGGGGAATAAACATTTATATAGTGTCTACTATATGTCAGGCATTGTGGTAAGCACTTAACTCATTTGGTCCTTACGACAACCCTGTGAGGTAGGTGCTACTATCATCCCATTTCACAGTTGAAGAAACTGAGGCAAATAGAGAGTAAATGACTTGCCCAGGGTCACACAGCTGAATTTGAACTCAGGTCTGAGGCTGGATTTGGATTTAGGTCTTCCTGGCTCCTGGCTTAGCGCTCTATCAAATGAGTTACTAGTCATTGGAGATACAACTATCCCTTCCACATTGAAACTTTCTCCATCACAGTTTCAATATATTGTGGGTCAGCATCAGAAATTAAATGGGAATTTTGGGGGAGTCTGGCAGGAGCCACAAATGACAAGTAAAGGCCAGCAGACAACATGGAAAAAGTTTAGAAACTCAGAAATCCATAAAATTATATGTCTAGGATTGTATAATATCAACCCAAATTTTACAATAAGGTACTGTAAACACCCCATAAAAGAAGAAGAAAAAATTCAGACTTCTTCTTTGGTACGAAGGGAGGGCCAAAAAAAATTTACAGGGATTTTCCAGATCACGGGGCATCATGCCCCTATTCAGTCCTGAGATGTGGAAGGGATAAATGTACTAAGAGAGACAAAAACTGCCTTGCTTTCAAAAAGCCCACATTCTATTGGGAAAGACAATATGCAAATAACTAAACACATACCAGATATATGCAGTCTAATGGATGCTAATGAGGTAATCTCAGAGAAGAGGCAAAGGTGGGGGGGGAGACACAAGAACAGAGAGAGAGTTGAAAAGGCCTCCCATAAAAGGTGAACTCTGAGCTGTCTTGAAGGCAGCCAAGAAAGGGAGAAGGAGGGCAAGATGAAAGATCAGAGTGGTCTAGGTACAGGGGTCAGCCACTGAAAAGACATAGTCAGGAGATGGAGAATCATATTCAAGGTACTGCAAAGTCATCCAGGTGAGAGTGAAACAGTGACAGAACCTGGGAGTCCAACCCAGGCCTCATTCCACTTGACCACATGATCTTCCCTGTGTCTTGGGCCTCCCCGGCCCTCCCCATGGCATTGCTTAACTGCAAGTGACTCTTGCATCTGCTGAAGCCTTCCTTTCAAGCCAGTTGTTTCATGTCTGGGCATCTCTGGGTCCTCATCTGTGAAGTGTGTATGCATATTGGGAGGGGTGGAGGGAGGAGCAAGGCAGGAGATCACTTCAAGCCATCTTCTTGCCTTGTCGTGAGGGGGGTAAAAGAGAACCTTTTGCAAATGCCCAACAGTATGGAAAATGCTTAATAACATTAGCAGTGATGATAATGGCTTTGGACAGCAGAACTTGGCACCCCTCCATCCCCCCACCCACTCACCAGCAAGCCAATGAGGAAATAAATAGATGCTAAGCCCATTCTGCAGGAATCTGTTGGTCATGCAGCATGATTTGATCTGTTATATCTCTGCACAGGTCACAGTGAGGATACTTCAGAAGTAATGTGGTCCTCCCTCCTCACTGTACCACAACCCCACCCCCATCACACATCTGTCTCTTGCCCTCCCCACTCCTGCCTTCAATCTCCCAGGCATTTGCCTCTGTGGTAGCATTTTGGACCCTCCGTCCAAAAGACCATGTCAGGGCCCATGCTGCTAGGAGGGCAGCCCCTTCATTATTCTGGAATGGACACTTCCCCATCCACCCGCCAGCCTGGGAGTGTGTTTTCTTCTTAGAAGGCCAATGATTGATTAGAGAGATAACAGCTGGCTCTGTGTAAGAGAGGACATGTCACATCTTCTTTTTTAAAAATTCTTTAGCAAGATAGTTCAAGAAATGCTTGTTAATTTCTCGGGGCAGGCTTGTACCTACTGGTACAATTTACCTAAGGGATAAAACATTTGGTTAAGGTATAGTTAAGGTCAGAAAAGAACACACAGTCCTGCAGAGAGGGAACAGTCAAGGTTCGAGCCTCTGTCCCAATGGAGGCTCACAGCCATAGCACAGATAATGCGCATCTCCTCTCTGGCTATAGTGCAAGAGTCTCTCTCTCTCTCTCTCTCTCTCTAGCTGGAACAGTTACAGTAGGTCATGATTAGCACAAATGGCTATTTGAATAATTCTGCATTCCCCCATACACCTTTGGGGTAATACAAATGACAGGAGGTTGTAACAGCCTGGATAGCAGAGGGAAAAGACAGTCTGAAATTAACTATTTTTGCTACAAGTAATCTACAAAGCAAATTATCATCCACATATGAATAATCAAGAATCCTATCTTTTTTATAACTGGTGTCTATTTTTTTTTTAAATGAAATGGTGGACCACGAGCCTAGGTCCTAACCTCTAGACAGGACCTGGACCATGGGACCAGATCATTGAATTTGGAGATGGAAGAGCCCTTAGAGATCATCTAGTCCAACTTGCCCAATTTAAATGAACGAATTGAAATCCAGGAAATTTGCCCAGTGAAGTGGGAAGCCAGGTGGCTCAGTGGATGGAGTCAGAAAGATCTAGTTCAAATTCAACCTTAAGACAGTTACTAGCTGTGTGACCCTGGACAAGTCACTTAACCCTATTTGTCTCAGTTTCCTGATCTGTAAAATGAAGTGGAGAAGGAAATGGCAAACGACTCCAGTATCTTTGCTAAGAAAACCCCAATTGGGGTTACAAAGAGTCTGATTTGATTGAAAAATAATTGAAGAACCATGACAACACAGGTAGTAAGGGGCTAGGAAATTCTAAGTCAGTAACCTTACCACTAAACCATACTTCCTCTCTACTCTCTGGACGCCAGATAGTCTTTCCAGAAAAATGGGAAATCTAGTTCTGGTGTTCCCCCTTCTCTTGCGTGGCTATAATGCAGAAATGTCAGTGAGGTGATGTGAGGACCATAGGGATAAAGCTTTAGAAAAACTGAAGGAGAAGAAGAAATGTCATTCTCTTCAGCTGTCCTGGACAAAGGAGCATCTCGAAGTAGGAGACCAATATCTGGAACACAGTAGGAGCTTAATAAATGCTTATTGACCGGTCACTTGATTTGTCAAACTTAAATCTTTTGGGTGAGTGCGGAGGGAGTTTAAGCAACATCAGTAAGTTCCCTCTCCTCCTCTGAATTGCCAGACTCCTGAAACCATAATCGTAATGCAAATGGAAATGAGGAGGCAGGAAAAGGGAAAAGGCAAAGGAGGGAAGGAAGGAAGGAAGGACAGAAGGAAAGAAGGAAGGAAGGGAGGAAGGGAGGGAGGAAGGGAGGGAGGCAGGGAGGCAGGAAGGCAGGAAGGCAGGAAGGAAGGAAGAGGGAGGGGAAAAGGAAGGAAGGAAGGAAGAGGGAGGGGAAAAGGAAGGAAGACAGGTGGGAGGAAAGAAGGAAGGAAGGCAGGTGGGAGGGAGGAAAAGAGGGAAGAAGGAAGAAAAGGAGGAAGAAAGGAAGGAAGACAGAGGGATAGAGGAAGGAAATGAGGGAAGGGAAGAGAAGAGAGGGAAGGGAAGGGTTTGGGAGGGGGTGGGAAGTTAAAGAGAAAGTTAGGAAAGAATTTAGAGAGACAGTAAGTTAGAAAAAGAAAGAGAGAGAGAGAAAGAGAAAGAGAGAGAAAGAGAGAAAGAGAAAGGAAGAAGAAAAGAAAAATCTTTATTAGATACATTTCTCCTAAAATTAGTTTGAGGTTTACTAGAGACATTCACTGCACGCTGTGAATGCTGAGTTACTTTCGGTGCTAAAAAAAATATTATTGTTTACCTAACTGTTCTTCTGTGAGAAATGGGTGTCTGTTCCTTTAAACGGAGCGCAGCGACGGCAGACAGAGCGGCTCCAGGTTTGTTTGCAGCTTGAGAGGAGGGGGGGAAAGAGTGCATCCTGTTGTTGAATAGAAAAAAGACAGGGAGAGAGAGAGACAGGGAGACAGGGAGAGGAGAGATAGACAGACAGAAAGACGGGGGGGGGGGGGGGGAAAGGGTCCGGCTGGAGCACCGGCGAGGAGAGCAGGACTCATTTTTCCCTTATGGAGTTTTTTTTTTCTTTTTCTTCCTTTCTTATAAAGAAATTTCTCCTTTTCCTCCTCCTCCTCCTCCTCTTCTTCTCCTCTCCTCCTTTTCTCCCCCCTCCCCTGGGTTCTGCCAGGCCAGCCCCAGATAAAACCGGCTTCTTGCAGACAAGGCTGCTTTCTTCTTGGGGCTGCTCTGCTGGGAGCTGTATTTCTGGGTAATGGAAGGGTCCTGACAGACCCAAGCATTTAGAGAGATTTTATCCAGAAGATGGTATTTTGTAACCGGTTCCTAATTCTAGCCTGGGAGGGCCAAGGACTTGGGGGCCAGTGTTACCTGCTCAGATAATCAGGGAAGCTAGGCCTCTGCCTTAGTCAGGGGACAGATGAACTGAAGGTCGCTGCTGGGTTGGATGGGGACAGGCTGCCTGCCCCCTTGGAGGGAGGGGCGGGGCAGCAGGTAGGAGCCTGTCTTAGGAAGCAGATTAATTTCTGACTCCCCTGTGTCCTGGGGGCAGAGATTAAACCCCTCTCCCTCTCTAGGGCCTGCCAGCCTTGAGATTCAACACTTAATTGGCATTCCTCAGAGCAGTGGTCTCCAGATCTTTCTAACCAAGCCTTTCTATCAGAAAAAAAGAAGAAAATTAAACATGTGAGCCCATTATATGTATATGTAACTTATTTATAAATTCTATGCATGTACGTGCTAAGGGATAATAATAATTATAGACAGCATAAGACTTAAAAGACAGAAATTTTAAAAGGATAAGGATGAAATAATATTTGACCCTAGAGTCAATAGAACTGTTGAAGTTTATTAAGAAGAAAACATACTTACATCTTAGAATCCATTCAAGTTTACTGAGTAAAAGAAAGCCATGGTTATATTAGTCAACTAGAATTTATTGAGTATGGGAGTGATGTAGTCCTATCCTAAAGCCACTCGGAGTTGTTTTGAGTATTCAAGTGTCACAGACATATACTAGAGTAAACTGGAGTTTCAGTATAGCAGTGACATGGTCCTGTTCTTGAACCAACTGGAGTTTGTATGGGAGTGGCAGTTACCTGCTAGAACCAACTAAAGTTTATTGAGTATGGAAGTGATACAGTCAGCCTTGCACTTCGGTAATAGTGCTTTGGCAGTTATATGGAGGGCAGAAGAGATGAGTCAGAAAGATGAATTGGGAAGCTGTTGGAATAGTCCAGATTAGAGGTAATAAGAGCCTGCACTGGGGGGGTGGCCGTGTGAGTAGAGAAAAGGGGAAGGATGAATGAGATACTGTGCGAGTACAAATGGTGTGTTTTTGACAATTTATTAGATCAATGGGGTGAAAGACAATGAGAAGTCGAAGTTGATATCAAGGTTGTGAATCTGGTTGACTGAGAAGATTATCTCCTTTACCGCAATAGAAAAGTTTGCAAGAGGAGTGAGTGTATGGGGAAAGATGATGGAGTGAGGTGGGAGATTCAGGTAGCAACCCACCCTGCTTGTTCATTCTACATCTCTCACTCTGTCCCACCCAAAATGAAAAGTGGAAAGGTATCTTACTCCAAACTCACTAGCCTGGGGCCAAACCACAGCCACCACAGGCTGGGGGGAGGAAAAGAAGGAAGAAGAAAGGGGATGGGTAGGCTGGGGGAGAGAGGGATGGGGATTTTCCCAGTGTTACTTGCACAGCTGTTTCTGGAGGTGCCCCAATTCCAGTTAGGTTATAACTACTCTGAGGACCTAATGTCAGGCTCTTCAGGCAGGAGATTGGGAGCTTGCACATTGGAGTCTTGAGAGTCAGAAGTAGAGCTTCTCACAAAGAAGAATGGCCAGCCTGGGCCTGTCTTCAAAACGGAGACTCTAGGAGAAAATTGGCCAATACAAGGAGGAGGCCACAGGGGCAGAGGGAGGAAAGGCCACAGGCATTGAGGGAAATTCCAGGGTGAGAAGGCAGCTGAGATGTGGTGAAATCCAGAAAGACTGAGGCAGAGCTGAGAGAAGAATGGTCTCGGGTTTTATCCCTTCTGCCCCATCTTCTTACTAAGTCTTCTCTCCTCATAGACCTTGGACCGTGGACAGTTTCATAGGTTTGTAAAAATGAGATTGGAAACAATACTGTACAAGAAAGTGTTTTTATGGGATCTCAGAACACAAAGGGACCTCAAACACTCACTGGTTCAAACCACAGTCCCCTGAGAGGCATATGAATACTCTCCATGCAATACCCGAAAAATATTCTTCCAACCTTCGCTTGCACACCTCTAGGGAGAATAAATGGTGTTTATATACCTGTTATTATTATTATTACATATGTCATTCAACACACCAGGGCACTGAGAGAAATGATTGTTTTCTCTTATAATAATAACCCATTATTAATTAGGATCCTGGCTTTTCTGTTTGAACATTCAGGGACCAGCTCTTAAAGGTCAAGACTGATAGGTGAGATTGGCCTAATTCACAGGGTACATGTTATACCCTCTTGGGCAGGATCCCATCCAACTAGGAGATCTTACTTCTCTTTAGAACAGCAGTTCTCAGCCTGTGGGTCGCAACCCCTTTGGGGGTCAAACAACCCTTTCACAGGGATCACAGGGGTCGCCTAAGACCATCGGAAAACACATATTTCCAATGGTCTTAGGAACTGAGACACCATGTAGGTCGGCCTACATGCAGATACACCCACATGTGAGTATTAAAGGGTCACGGCATTAGGAAGGTTGAGAACCACTGCTTAAGAATGTAATTTAATCTAATTCCAACCCCAGAGCATCAAGTCTGCATTCTTGTTCCCCTCCCAACTCCCATACTACCTCCCCCAATCCATTCCCACCCCTCCCCTGCCGCCCCATTGGAGTTTAGGGTAACCCAACTCATGAAGGGGAAAACCAACCAGTGTCTGGGTGGGGATCAATTCCTTTGTCCAGATTGCTGGAGGCAGCTGAGTCTCATGATCAAGCCACATCCTCAGATGGAGGAACTAAAGACTTTTAACCTACCATTCATTTAAATGCTCACCCCCTCATTAATTCACTGATTAGTTCACCAATAAGGGTTGATTTCTCCAATCAGGAGCATTCCCTTCCAAAAAAATACTTAAGGCATTCAATCTCCATTAGGCATCTTTAGTTACTGAGAGAAAACACTAACCATCAATTTATTGATTATCAACTAGCCTAAATAATTAATTGATTACTAATTACCCAGAAATACTGTCTCTTACACTTTTCATTCATGTCAGCACCTAGCCTAGCGTTATGTATTTAAGATTATAGATGGATAGAGCTGAAAGGCACCTTAGAACATAAACTATTGGCACTAAATCATCTAGGACAACCTCGTCATTTTACAAAGTGGGAAACTGAGGCTCAGGAAGGTGAAGTGACTTGCCCATCTGGTACATTCTGCTGGTACTTCCAACTCAACACAGCCTTTTCTCCTAAACATGCTGCCCCCTCCTTCCAACTTCCCTATGCCCATTGTTAGCCCCACTTTTCTCCCATTTGTCCAAACCTCAGAATATTCTTTGACTCCCTTCTCTTACCCTACCACCCCCAATATTCAATCATTCATCAACCAATCAACTATTTATTAAGTACCTGCCATATTATTCCAAGGATTTGGTAGGCTTTGGGGATAAAAATACAATTTTTAAAAACCCTGCTCACAAAGAGTTTACAACCTAATGGGAAAGACAACATGCATGCAGGATAAATAGGAGAATAAATTCAGATAGACCGTTTTCATGAATAACTTACTGTGTTCCAGAAACTGTGCTTAAGCACTGAGAATATAAATATAAGCAAGAAAGATGACCCCTACCCTCAAGGGGCTTACATTCTATTAATACATACAATACCTACAGGAAAGCTTGAAGAGCAGTGATGGAATGGATTCATATTCAGTGTCATAGTTTACAGCTGGTGTCTGGGAATTAAAATGGGATCTTCATTCTGGGCCAAAGTGAAAGCCTTCCTATCAGAGGTCAAAGAAATTCCAAGGTTTTAGTGAGAAGGAAGTAGAGGTGATCACCAGAGAGTTGGCAGCCTGGTTTGGAGCTAGCATGTCCCTGGTGCTGTTTCTTTTGGCAACATTATCAAGTCCAGATATATAATGTCAGAGCCATTTTTGACTCTTCTTTCTCTCTCATCCCCCTTATCCAATCAGTTGACCTGTCCTATCAATTTTGCTTTCATGATATGTCTTGACTCTATCCTCTTCTCTCCATTTCACATGGCCACTCCTTAGATCAGGCTCTCATCACCTCTTGCTTAGACTATTATGATGTTCCTACTTGTTCTGCCTACTTCCAGACTCTTCCCTCTCCAAGATGCCTAAATGAGTTTCCTAAGTTCTAACCAGGGCAGCTTGGTGGTGCAGTGAATAGAGTACTGAGTCTGGAGTCAGGAAGACACATCTTCCTGAGTCTAAATCTGGCCTCAGACACTTGCTAACTGTGTAACCCTGGGCAAGTCACTTACCCCTGTTTGCCTCAGTTTCCTCATCTGTAACATGAGCTAGAGAAAGAAATGACAAACCAGTCTGATACCTTTTTCTGAGAAAACCCTAAATGGAGTTACAAAGAGTCAGACAGGAGTGAACAGCAAAGATCTAACCATGCCACTCTCCTGCTCAAATACAAGTTCCTGAGCCTGGAGTTTAAAAGCAGTGCAATATAAAATAGTTTGAGAGCAGGGCTCTAGAAAATGAAGGAGTCAAGAAAGGTTTCATGTAAAAGATAGTGTTTGAACTACATCTTGAAGGAAGAGAAGGATTTTGTGAGGCAGAAGTGAGGAGGCAGCATTTTCCAGGCATGAAGATAGTCAGTGCTAAGGCAGAGAAATAGGACTTGGAGAGTTGGGTGTGAATAACTGAGAAAAGGCCAGTTTAACTAGATCATAGAGTGTGGGAGGGGGAGTAATGTATAATAAGGCTGGAAAGATAAGTTGGGCCAAGTTTTAAATGTCTTTAAAGGCTAAGAATAGCAATTCATATTTGAGTCTAGAGACAATAAGAAGCCACTGGGGTTTACTGAGTACGGGAGTGACCCTGCCTTAGGAAAGATCACTTTGTCAGCAATATGGAGGATGGACTGCAGTGGGGAGAGGCTTAGAGTTAGGGATACTAATTGGCAGGCAATTGAAGTAATCCAGCAATTACTTAAAATTTAATTATTTTAGTTATTTTAAATTTTAATTTATTATTTAACTTATTTTATAGTTCTTTAAAATGTAGCACAATTAATATATTGATACCTAACACTATATAACACATAAAACATAATGATCTGATACTATATAATATATAAAATATTATTTAAAATTTATAATTACTTTAAAATAAAATGTAAAAAATTTTTAAATCAAATTAATACTTTTAATTAAATGTAAATTAATTAAAAATCAAAGGCAGTGAGGGTTTTATGAATAGAGAGACGTGGTTAGGTATGACAGATAGATGATGTGGAAAAAGAAACAGCAAGATTTGGCAACTGATTGGATACGCAGGGTGAGGGAGAATGAGGAGTAAAAGGTGACAGCAAGGTTACAAACCCAGGAGCCTGCAAGAGTGACAGCATCATTGTCAGAATAAGGAAGTTTGGAAGAGGAGCACTGGGAGAAAAAGATTAAAGAATTCTGTTTGGGACTTGCTATGTTTGAAATGGCTCTAAGAGATCTCATTTGAAGTGTCCAGTAGGTAATTGGTGATGTGAGGTTCAAGGGAAAGACTGAGGCTGGAGAGGTGGAGGATTCATTGGCACAAAAGTGAACATTAAACTCAGGGGAGCTGATAAGATTACTAAGTGAGAGGGTTGAGCCAAGTCAACAAACACATATTAAGTGTTTACCATGGGCCAGGTACTGTGCTAAGCATCAGTTATACAAAGAGTTGTTGTTGTTGTCGAATCATTTTCAGACATCTCCTACTCTTGACAACCCCATTTGGGGTTTTCTTGGCAAAGATACTGGAGTGGTTTGCCATTTCCTTTTATGAGGAAACTGAGTTAACAGGGTGAAGTAGCTTGCTCAGGGTTATATAGCTAATAAGTGTCTGAGGCCAGATTTAAATTCAGGAAGATGAGTCTTCCTGACACTAGGCCTGGAACTCCATCTACTTCACCATCTGGCTACCCCCCTCTTACTCTACCTTATATCTTATTTCTTCTTCCAATAGAGTATACGTTCCTTTAGGATAAGAATTTTGTCATTATTGATCTTCATATCCAGAACACTGATCATCACCTTACCCATATTGAGCATTTATTAAATGCCTAAACTTAAATCCGATTCATTTGCAAGTCATTGCATCATCTTCCTGATGTCATCATCATTTTTGAGAACAAAGGATAAACAACATTTAGTGAATGTTTCTGGATTCAAAATGCATTAAATTGCTCAAGCTCACACAGCTAAAAAGTAACATCCCGAATCTAGCCCAAGTCTTTTTACCTCTTCCACTGTACCACACTGCCATCCCCAGGTAATCAATACTTGTTACATTAGTCTTGGCACAGAGGATGGAGAGATGACCTTGGAGCCAGGAGGACCTGGTTTCAAGCCCAACCTTTGATATACACTGGCTATGTGACTCTGAGCACTCTGAGTTCTAGGTAACTCTCTAAGTCTACACGTTGCAAAGAAGACATGCACCCACATTGGGGAAGGGAGTTGCCTCATCAGAGTTGCCTATATAAATGAAATCACAAGTCTAATCCATATCCTTACCCTCTATAGGCCTAAAGTGTTAGCATCATATACTTATCAGAATAAGTTAAATCTGTGATGGTAATGAATGAGTGAAAAGCATTTAGTGTCCATTCCAAGGACTAAAGGAACTTGGCAAAAGAATTAGTTGAACTAGTCAATGTTGAAAGGCCTAGATCTTTTATCTGTCACATTTAAGAGACCAAATTAGTGACATCCAAGAGGACACAGATGGAGAGGCTAGTGCAGGGCAACAAGAGAAGGATCTCAGGGCATTCCCATCAACATTCAGATGCTGTGACCAAGACTGACACTCACAAGTTTAGGGAAGGTAGTTGATAACCTACACTGGGGCTAGGGCTGACCTTTACAGAGAAGAAATAGGAAAGTCAAAGAAAGGCTATAACCAGTAATGTTTTCAAGAAGGTTTAGACTTTACTCCATGGCAAAAGGAAGGAATCTACAGTGGTTTTTTGAGAGGATATGCCTAGGAGGCATATCTTTTACAGTTCTCCCAAGAACTCCCGTAGAGTCCAGGTTCCATATATACTGGTTTATTTATCCAGTCTACCAGGATAGGTCAGAAATCTGGGCAACTCAAGTGTTTTCCAATATTGGAGGGATTCAGTTCAGAAAGGTCTGGTTGTTTCCTATCCCTAGCAGAGAGATAGGAAACCAGAAACTTCTAGTTTTGAAGTTTCCAAGTATTAGCCCCTTTGGGCTCACTCTCTCAAGACCCCTCCCCCTAGAACTAACAGGTTAGGTCCCCAGAAAGTAATTGTCTAGTCTTCCCCTCAAGACTGTAGTAGTAATCTTGAGGGGTTGGAAGTACTTAATACTATAATTCTTAAATCCCTATCTGGTGTACTCCTTTAAGGCTACTTACTGAGAAACTATAGCAAGGACAAAAGTTACTAAAATATCCCTTTAAAAACCCTACACTTTGCACACACTCAGTTCCTGGGCTAACTGGCTTAAATTTAAATCAGTGGGTACAAAACATCCCCCCAACTCAGTATATACTCTCATTCTCTTGCACATATACAAGGTCCTTGAGGAGAGTGGGTTCAGGTTTAAAAAACAAAGATATTCGAGGCAGCTCAGTGGCATAGTGAATAGAGCATTGGCCCTGAAGTCAGGAAGACCTGAGTTCAAATCCAGCCTCAGACACTTAACACAAAAACTAGCCGTGTGACCCTGGGCAAGTCACTTAACCCCAACTGCCCTACCTTCCCCCTCCAAAAAAGCAAAAAAAAAGAACAAAGATACTCAAACACACATTTAGGAAATGCATGTGGCTGAGTATCTTCTGGCTCTGGGAGCCTGACCAAATTCATTTCTGGGTGCCACATAGCTGATAAACAAGTCAGTCCCCTGTCTGCCAGTCATTTCATTACTAGGCTGAGTATTCATCATAAGACTTGGCTGCTGTAGCTACCTGCAAACTTTGTTACTAACTGCAGTTGCCAGACCTCCAATGACTTTTCAGAATTGATAATGGAATAACCTATTCCATCGCCAGACACTACCTGACCTGAGATCAAGAAAGAAAAAAAAAAGCACAAGAGACAAAAGAAACATATGCACCATGTATTCATGGACCCATGGTAGTCGGGGTGGGAGAAAATACCCAATACCCTTTCTCCACCTGGATGCCCACAGGAATTCTTCCTCACTCCAAAGGCACCAGGGAAGAAAGTAAGACATTATCTCCTAGAACCTTTGATGTACACACGCAGTTCCAGCTCTTGTTACCAAGCAATATACCAATAAGAAATAGTCAGAGGCCACTTTGCACATGATCCGAAGCGGGACAAAGGGATTTTCCATTACACATAGCCAGAAGCAGGTTCACCATGCTTGCATGTGGATTAGAATCAGGCAGGGAATATTGTTCATGCTCTAAGTACTCAGCTCTTGGGCATAGAAAATTCCAGATACAGGGGCTTCTAGAAAAGGGCAGAGTACAATAGGGTGTTGGTCGGGATACAGAGCTATGATTGGGGAATAGACAGTTTATTAAATAATGACTAGACCCCGATAAGCACAAGTTTTCTGAACCACCACAAAAGCCATGAGGAATAGTGGTAGAGATGTATGGGAGTTCCAAACCTAAGCAGAGCAAGTGTAAAGAAATCTGATGAATGGGGCACAGCTTCCTGGACTTATTCAAGGAATATTGCAAAGCTGAAATCAACAGACCTTGGCAATAGATTGGATATCAGGGAGGAGAGAGAATGAAGAGTTCAGGATGATTCTTAATTCACAAACCTGAGGGACTGTGAGAATGGTGTTGCTTTCTTTAGTAATTGGGAAGGTTGGAGGAAAGATAAGATAAGGTCCTTAAAGAATCATGTTCACGAAATCTCAGAATTGGAAAGGACTTCCAAGGCTGCCTAGTACAAGTCACACTTGACCAAGAATCTCGTTTACAAAGTCCTCAATCATTGCTCAACCTACCCTTTACTTGAATACCTCCAATGAAGGAAAACCATTTACCTCCTTAAGCAGCCCATTAAGGAGCTTACAATCTAATGAGGAAGACAACATGCAAGCAAATATATGCCAAACAAACTTACACAGGATAAATAGGAAACAAATTAACAGAGGGAATGTACTAGATTGAGAGAGGCTGGGAAAGGTTTCCAGCAAAAGATGGGATTTTAGTTGGGACTGAAAGGAAGCCAAGGGAGTCAGTAGTCAGAGTGGAGGGAGAAGAGCATTCCAGGCATGGGGGACAGTCAGAGAAAATACCTGGAGCTGAGAGATGGAGTGTCTTGTTCATAGAACAGCCATGAGGCCAGTGACACTGGATTGAAGAGTACATGTCAGGGAGTAAGGTGTAAGAAGACTGGGAAGGTAGGAGAAGACTAGGCTATGAAAGGTGTTGAATGCCTAACGGTACATTCTGTGTTTGATCCTGGAGTCAACAAGGAGACACTAGAGTTTATTGAGTAAGGGTTAACATGGTCAGACCTGAGCTTTAGGAAAAACCTTTTAGTGGCTGAATGGAAGATGGACTAGAATGGGGGGAGACTTGAGGTAGGCTGACCCAAGAGCAGACTATTACAATGGTCCAGGCATGAGCTGATGAGGTCCTTCACAAGAGTACTAGCGGTATAAGGGGGAAGAAGCGGACTTACTCAAGGAATATTGCAAAGCTGAAATCAACAGACCTTGGCAATAGATTGGATATCAGGGAGGAGAGAGAATGAAGAGTCCAGGATGATTCTTAATTCACAAACCTGAGGGACTGTGAGAATGGTGTTGCTTTCTTTAGTAATTGGGAAGAGGAGGAAAGATAAGATAATGAGTTCCATTTTGGATATATTGATTTTAAGTTGTCTACTGGACATTCAGTTTGTGATGACTGAAAGGCAGTTGGAGATACAGGATTAGAGGTCAGCAGAGAGGTTTGGGCAGATAATAGTTAAATCCATGAGAGCTAATGAGATCACAAAGTGAAGTAGTATAGAGGGAAAAAAGAGGAGCTCTAATTGGTGGGAGTTGGAAATGCCCAGCATAAAAGGTGACACAGTGGAACAATTCAGGAAAAAAGAATGCTTTGAGTGATGATAATAAAAATAAAAGTGTATCAAAAACAAAAAATACTTCTCTCCTTATCATTCTGTAAAGCTGTAATAATGTTTTATTCCAGCTGTGTTCCTTAGGTATTTCAGGAAGCAGTCCCAGGTAATTTGAATGATCCCATCCAGATGTACCATGGGGCTTCTCAAAGAAAGGGAGACACAGTGGGGAAGAGAGTTGGGTGCTCTTCTCAGTCTAGATCATAGAGAGTACTGATACAGGTGAGAAGAGCATTGACCAGGTACTTAGAGGAGACATTGAAATATCATGAGTTTGTTTTTACGTGTAATTGGAGAGAAAAAAAAGAAATATCATGAGTTGTTATGAGCCAACAGAGACTGGGGAAGGGGAAGAGAGAGGGATGTAAGAAAGTGTTCATAGGGGCAGCTAGGTGGCACAGTGAATAGAGCACTGACCCTGGAGTCAGGAGGACCTGAGTTCATATATGACCCCAGATACATAACACTTACTAGCATGTGACCTTGGGCAAGTCACTTAGCCCCAATTGCCCTGCCTTTCCCCCTCCAAAAAAAAATAAAAATAAAAATAAAAATAAAGTGCAAGGTGATAGGATTCCTTTATACTACTTGGATCTGTGACTAAGGGACTATAGAAACCATTGTGCCCTCTCCCCTGGCCCCCCCAAAAAAGGCTTCAAGAACTGAGATGCATTTTGATCTGAGACACAGACTGGGTGATATTTTGGGAAAGGAGAGCTGGTACTGTGAAAAAGGGAATAACTATTATATACTGTAGACTGAGGAGAACTGTAGGAAGCATGGGCAGGAGAGTAAAAGGGCCCATGATGGGATCAGGAAATGATGACTTCAAAGAGTGGCAGGGAGAATGAGTTATAGGAAGATAGTAAAAGATGCCAGGGAGATAGAGGTGGGGAAATGGAGGGATCCAATCAATCAGCATTTATTAGGTGCTTATTATGTGGCAGCACTAAAACGGTTCAGCAAACCCCAGGGGCTCATTGCTGGAGCCCTACCAAAAGTGTTACTATTAGGCCTCTGAAGGAAAGGTTACTCACTGGTGGATATTGGTCCAAGATGGGTTCTATATGATGCCTCTAAACTGTACTTGTTTGTACATTGATTCATGTCAATCTTTGTACTTGTAAAAAGAGTTGGTGATGATGCATCAATGGGTATGGAGAGGGAAACTGAACATTCCTAATCTAATGGAGGTTCTAACAAAATGCCCCAAAAATGTCATACCTCAAAGTGTTCCCAAGCCCCTTATGTGAGAAGAGAGTCTCCAATATAGGGATTATAGTCATTATAGCTCACATTGAGGTATTATTTCTTCACAACTCTGTGATATAGGTAATGTATTATTATTCTGCTTTCACAAATGAAGAAACTAAGAATCAGATAATTTAAGTGACTTGCCTATGGTAGCACAGTTAACCAGGGTCAGAGACAGAATTTGAAACACAGATATCCAGGCTTCATGTCTGACATCCTTCTATAGGATGTACCCTAGTTTTGACTTCTGACAGACCTGTGAGCAAAACCTAGATTTCTTAGCTGGGCACCAATGCATCTTTCTTTCCCTTCTGGCTAAAAAAGAAAAACCTAATTCAAGTATTTTTTTTTAGGTAAAGGTAATTGAACTTCCTTGAGTTGCTGTGTTCTTTCCATCCCTAGTCAAGACATCCAAAATATAAGAGTATCTCAGCTGCCATACAAGGAGACCCTTGTCTGAATGTGATAATTATAGTTATCACTAAAACCAAGGAATCCATGCCATCTGCAAAGGTTCTGTGGAATGGACACATTAAAATTTTTTTTGTTTATTTCTATCTTGTTACCACTCACTCAGGCTACCTGAGTGGTTTACTTCCTTTTCTGGTTACCTGTATTGTAAAAAAGTCTTTTGTACCTCTTCTCAAAGTCACCATTGGCAACCTACTACAGCCTATTCACCAGTACCATGGCACATTCCCATATTCCTTTGGGTCGCCCACCATTTAGATTCTTCTGCGATGAAAATTTTCTAAAGGATAATAAGACATATTTTTCCATTTCATTTTATTTTCATTTCACAAGCATTCATTTTCTTTCCCTCTCACCTCACCTTCACTTTAAAGGAAAAAGAAACAATGTATATTAATTTATATATTCATTTTATATATATATATATACACGTTCATTTTCTTTCCTTCTCACTTCACCTCCAATTTAAAAGAAAAAAGAAAAGAAACTTTGACTTGATTTCTTTTTCTTTTAAATTGGAAGTGAGGTGAGAAAGAAAATGAATATATAATGAATATATAAATTAATATATTTATAAATATTCATGTATATATATAATGTTTATATAAATATAAAAATCAACATATAATATATATGCGTAGTTAAGCAAAACAAATTCCCACATTGGCCGTGTCCAACAATGTATGTCTTATTCTATATATTGAGGCTATCGTTTTTCTGTCAGGATGTGGGCATCATCATTGGTTCTCTGGAAAAGTGGTTGGTCATTGCACTGATCGGGGTTATTAAGTTACTAAGTCTTTCAAAACCCTTTGTCTTTATAATGCTGTTGTTATTGTATAGAATATAGATCATCCTCCTGGTTCCACTCACTTATGTATCAGTTCACACAAATTTTCCCAGGATGCTCTGAAATTACTTCCCTCATTATTTCTTATGGCACAATAGCATTCCATTACATTCATATCATAATTTGTCTGACTATTCCCTGGTGAACTGATGGGCATCCCCTTAACTTCCAGTTCTTTGCCACGACTAAAAAAGCATTGCTCTAAGAATTTTTGTACATATGCTCCTTTTTCCTTTGATCTCTTTAGGGTACAGGCCTAGTGGAGGCATGTCTGGGTCAAGCAACCCTGCATGTTTTAGGGGATCTAAATGAGAATCTGTGCTTTTTGTTCTTTTCTGAGGTCACAAAAGTAACAACCATGGCCTAAGCTCCTGGATTGTGTGCCCAGTGCCTAACATTGTAAGGACGTACCCAGCTGAGTCTGTGGAGAGTATCCTATCTTACAATCCTGACCTCCCTCCCCTTATCTAACCCAACAAGAGAAGAAAGGCTTTCTTGGCTTGGGAGTTCATTCACCATAACTCAGATTTGCGCACTTGACTTTTTTTTTTTGCTTTTTTTGGAGGGGGGAAGGTAGGGCAATTGGGATTAAGTGACTTGCCCAAGGCCACACAACTAGTTTTTGTGTTAAGTGTCTGAGGTCACATTTGAACTCAGGTCCTCCTGACTCCAGGACCAGTGCTCTATTCACTGAGCCACCTAGCCACCCCTTGACTTTATTTTCCTTCTTCAATTACCTTCCAGGAGAAAATAGATGAGCTAGCTTGAAAAAAAGTTGAGAGTGGAATACACGCTGGAGACAGATCAGGGCAAGCACATGCATGTGCAATTCTAGGCCTTCCTCATCATGATATTTTGAAAATCATTTAGCAAGATGCAAATGAATAATTTTGGGATTTTCACCTTGGTGGTCCCATTAGGTCAACTCCATTTCTGTCCTAGGAAAGGGGAAAGGATTTAGTCAGGTGCTCCTCTTTTCCTTCCCAATAAAATCCCAAGTGCAAAGTATCCACTAGCCTTGATTCTCCCTTTCCCTGACCCTTTCCTGTTTCTATTACCCTACAATGAACGTTGCAGAGATATCAGATTACTTGGGTATTAGGTATTGTGGTATTAGGGAGAAGCTCTGAACTAAACAGGAGTCCAGAGATCCTGTATTGGGAGTCCAGGCACCTGGGTTCAAGTCCTATTTCTGTTGCTAACTGTATAACCTTGAGCAAATCACTTCCCTACTTGGTAAAAAAAAAAAAAGGTTTCTAAGGTCCTTTCCACTTCTGACATCTCTGTCACTAACTGTATGACTTTGAGGCAAGTTCCTTTACTACTCTAGTCTTCTGTTTCCTAATCTATAGAATAAGAGAATGGGCAGCTACATGGTGAGGTGGATAGAGTGCCAGTCCCGGAGTCAGGAAGATCTGAGTTCAGATCCAGCTTCAGACACTTACTAGCTATGTGACCCAGGGCAAGTCACTTAACCCTGTTCGCCTCAGTTTCTTCATCTATAAAATGAGCTGGAAAAGGAAATGGCAAAACCACTCCAGTATTCTTGCCAAGAAAACCCAAAATGGAATCACAAAAAGTCAGATACAACTGAAACAACTTAACGACAACAAAACAGGAACACAAAGGTCTGCCTGACCTCTTTTCCAGAGTTGTTCATAGGAATCATAGGTTTAAAAATAGCCTGATCACCTCAATTAGATATGTAGAGACCAAGGCTTTGACTTGTCCAAGGTCACACAAGTAGTAACTAGCAGATGAGACAGAAAATGAGAAGATACTTTGGGGAGGCAGGGAAAGTGGAAAAACATTCCAAAGCACCGTACACACTTTAAAATTGATTAAACCCTCCAAAATCTCTCCCTTCCAAAGCACTCCACAACCCTCACTGCCTTGGAATGCAGCAGCTGTAATTTAGCTGAGAGAGAAGCCCAGCTGATCCATGCAACTTAGATCTCTCAGGAAATGGGCATGGGAAGTTGGAGGTCCAAGAAAAAGCCAGCCCCCAAGACTGTTTGCTCTCTTTCCATAGCCTTTAACCAAAAAGTTCTTGTTTCAACCGTCTTTTTATCTTTTTTCATTCCAGGAAGTTTGTGTTATAATAAAACTTGTCTCTGAGGTCTGTTCATTCTCTTATTAGAGTGAGAAGTTTTGGTTTTTTTTTTTCCTACTTAGGGTAATTTTCTGTGGATAGCATGATCCTGCAATTCACTTACCGTTTGCTAAGCCAAGAGGGTAATGTGATGCTGTGAATCTCACTGTTATAAAACTGATGCTCAATGTAATATTCTTCTTAATCTCAGAAAATGTCACTTCTACTGGTTGACCCAGTCTGGGGAGTTTATATTTCAATTCAATAAGCATGTATTAATCATCTATTATGTGCCAGCCATCACAGTTTAGTGAACAGACTCTGTCCTTAAGAGTCAAGAAGACCCGAATTTATGTCCTTCCCCTGACTTACACCGGTTGTGTGATTCTGGGCAGGTCTCTTAATCCGTCCAGACCATCCAGTCTATATTTCAGATAAGGTTCTGATCTGCTTTAGTAGAGGGAGTTAGTTGATCAAGAGTTTCCTCTCACAGTAGAGTTACAGGTCCAGTCTCCATCCCATTTTTCACTTCCTTCCCTCACCTTGCTTAAAAAAAATGTGCCAAGCTTTGTGCTAGGCACAAAAAGTACAAAGAAGGTCTCTGCCCTCAAAGAGCAAGACAGACTATTAGTGAAATTGGGAGTAATTTATCAAGCAGATCTGAACACCTTTGCCTTACTATGGATTACATGTGCACTATATAGTGAACCCTGTACCCAGCACAGTAAGGTAAGGCACAGAAGAAGGCATGGTTCCTGCCCTCAAGGAACTTATGGTCTACCTAACCAGAGAACAAATAATTTAATATGTAAATGAATCATGAATATCACCCAAAGTAGAATATAGCAGAGAGAACGATGGACTGGGGGAAAAGGAGACCTGTGTTCTAGCCCCAGCTCTTGCCTTAACTCTCTCTGTAATGTTGGGCAAGTAAGAATCTCTGGTGTGCTGGGACTTAGCTTCCTCTCCAGGTGAGAGCTCTAACACCCATTGCGTTATATGTAGGTGAGTCTCTGAGTCTAAATAAGTACTAAGGAAGGGTATTACCATAAGCTCATGGGACTAGTAAGAGAAGATTCTTCTAAAGGTAAAAAGATGCAAAAATAATTCTTATTGCATTATTTGCCATGAATGTCTTCCATGGATGATGATCACAATCTGCCCATACTTTCTCATCTCATGTAAGTCTCATCCATATCCTTCCACAGATTATCCATAAAGGATCTACCATTGCACAATACTTTGTGATCCCAGAACAGCCCTTAGCTATCCACCTGCTATCCCTCACTCTTTCGTCATGACTGGTTCATATATGTTCTTGAAGATGACTTCGACAAAGGCAAGCCATCATTGAACACGTTACTATCCCTTTACATCCACTATGCATTTGTCCATTGCCCTTTGGGTCATCTGCAATTTTTATTCCTCTGAAACAAACCCTAATGATTGGAAAATACCCTACTATGGAAAAAAGAGTGATAGTAAGCCTGAAAAGGAAGAGAGCTTTTAGCTGCCTCTATCAGAAGTCCTATTTCCTTGCAGGGATTTAAAGAGAAGATTATACACTCCTGACTCATACCCCAAGGCTATTCCTACCTCCCATATAGTATCATTGATTTGAAGCTGGAAGAGATTTTGTCTTCATTTTATAGCTGAGGAAACCGAGACATAGAGGTTAAATGACTTGTCCAAGGTTATAAAGCTAGGAAGTGTGTGAGGTCAGGTTTAAACCCAGGTTTTCCTCACTATAAGTCCAGTACTCTATCTACTACTCCATACTGTCTCTTGGATCCTCTCCATTCATGAAGTAAAGGAGAAGAGGGAAGAGAGTGAATGAGACAGAGACAGAAAAAGAAGCAGAAATAGCGAGAGACAGGCATAGGCAGAGACAAAGGGGGAAAAGTCACAGATGCAGACAGAGACAGAAAGAGATTCAGAAACCTAAGCTATACTTTGATATTCAAATTTTGCAATCTGTATTTGAAGGGATCATAAATTAATAAGCATTGTTAATGGAACAAGGCAGGTCTTATGAATAGATTATGTCAATGTTCCCTTGAATTGTTAATTCAGTGGTTTCTTCTTTAGTCTCTGGTCTCTTTGGGGAAATGTTTGTTTGGTAAGAGGTTGGAGGGAGGGAGCGAAGGGAAGGGCAGGGAGGAAACAGTCAGGAGCACAACCAAAAGTCAAGCTGTTGTCCATCCCAGATAGACTTGGCATGGAACCCTTGCTGCTTCTTTGCTGTTTTGCTTGATGATGTGGACCAGGGCATAGTGTATGTGCTGAGGAAGCAGAGCCATCAGGCAGCCTCAGAAAATGCTGAAGAGAAAGAAACTGTCTTTTGTTTAATTTCCCTTTCACCATATGGGCTGGTATTTGGTTCCTTAGCTGTCCCATTTTGTCTCTTCATTGCTTATTCATAGTTCTTGTAAAACAATGTCAAGCAATCCCTCAAGGTCCAGGAGTTTCTGTTGTTACATTTTGTTCTGCAAACCAGACTTCAAAACACCAGGGTCCATGTTGGGGGCAAGTGGGATGGGAGGAGCAGAGGGAGAGAAGAGGAAAGCATTGTTGGGGAGGTGAGAAAGAAATGTGATGCTTGTGGTGTGGTACATTGGAAAGAACATTGAAGACCGGGGTTCAGGTCCTGTTTCATAAGAGTATAGATTTAGATCTGGAGGGAACCTTGGAAAATCATTGAGTCTAACCTTCTGACTTTACAGATCAGGAAACTGAGGAACTGAGAAGTTAAGTGACTTTGCCAGGGTCACACAACTAGTGGCTGAGGCAAGATTTGAATTATTACATGGTCTTCTTGACTCCATTTGCAGTATCCTATCCATTATGTCATGCTGCCTTTTAAGTGATTTTGCTATTTACTATCTGTGTGACCATGGGTAAACTATTTCTGTTCTCTGGGGCTCAGTTTACTTTTCTGTAAAATGATAAGGTTGGGTTAGAAGAGAGTTGCAAATTCCCTTCCATCAATAGTATTCTAAGATGTCCTACAGCTGAAAGTTTAAAAATAAGGGGAGTAATTTGAGGCAGCTCCATGGGATAGTAGATAGACTTGGAGAAAGAAAGTCATGAGTTCAAATTCTGCCTCTGACTCTTATCATCTATGTGAAGCTGGGTAAGTCACTTGACCTATCTCAGCCTTAGTTTTCTCCTCTGTAAGATAGGGATCACAATTGCATCTACCACATAAGGTTCTTGTGAAGATTAAATAAGAGATGTTAAGGACTCTAGTCTTTAAGATGCTATATTTATTAACTATTATTAGCATACAACACAACCAGCCACTATTTCCATGATTTATCAATAAGTCCAAGAAGGCAAAGGGACCTTTCTTTGTCTTTAAAATGGAAATCCTGCAAAAGCCACAGGTCAATCTCACTCTCTCTCAAGTCTAGTCACTTTTGTCCTGAAGTGTCTGGGCATAAAAATTTATAAAGAATCAATGTCCACTTTTGAACATCACATTGAGCTAGTGTGACCAGAATGAGAATCAATTGTATCTTGCCATCCTAAGTCTTGGTACATTACTAAAAAGAGGAAGCCAGAATTTGTTCACCATACCTTTCTAGATTCTTTGCTGTCTCTCTGGGATCAAAGAAAGTCCCATATCATTCCCTCTGCTCTTTTCTTTCTAGATGGGATTTGGAAACTTGGATGGGATAAGAAAGAAAAATTGAAGGCTAGACAGAGAAGCAGATGAAAATTAAAATTGGTAACATATAAGTCACCTTGTACCCATCTCTGGATGGCACAAGACAGCAGCAGAAATTGAGGTTGAACCTGGGAAAGCACTTTTTGACCCTTGCAGATTGCTAAATGCCCCAGTGTATTAACAAAGGAAATTAAGAAATCTCCATTTCTGGAGTCCTCCCAAATAGGAGAAAAGTTCCATCAGTCTGAGTGTTATGCAGAGGAAGGGGAGATAGGACCAAAGGGGTCCATCATAACCCTCTCCCAATTGAGGGGTCCTTTTAACAGAACAGTTAATTCTTTAAGAGTCTCATTCCCTCAGGAAGCAAGGTTGTCCCAACTCATGGTGCAAATGTTGCATCTGGTGTTAGCCAGAGTAGTTCTTTGTATCCTGAGTGAGTACCCAAAACTCATGGAGCATGGGGCACAAAGTGTGCTTTCAGTTATCAGAGGTAGCAGAAGGAGGCAGACAAGGCATTCATGCCAGTCCTCCATCTGTTAGCTTCCTAATTTTAACTAATCATTCTTATTAACTAGGTACTAAGCACTGTTGTTTCTAGAGTAATAACAGATTATGGTTGCTCTTGGCACCCTATTAAGATGGCACCCTGGGGCAAAAACCTATTTATTTTGTCTTAGTTATAATTTTGATGGTAGTGTCTAACCCTGGTTAGATTAATAAGGGAAAGGGAGCCAGAAAAAACCTTGCCACCCTTGGAAAAGTAAAACTGACCAACACACCAGTATCTAAAATGACCACCTGTGTAACCTTGAGAAAAATAACTCAGCACCCCTAAGCCTCAGTTTCCCCACTTGTAAAATGGAGGTAGGGGGATGGGAGGCAGGAACTACATTATTTCTAAGGTCTCATCCAGTTCTAAATGCTGTGGCTCCTCTGAGGCTAGGCTTGCTCTACTCCCAAGTGTGAGGACATATTACAATGTCTTGAATTGCTTCTGATAAAATCTCTTCAGTGACGTGATGATCCTTGAGGAACCAAGGAAAAGAGAAAAAGCCAAGTTTCAGGAAAACTCTAGTCCAGTGAACCCAGGGGAAAAAAAAGTCCTTTTTTGAAGATGGTTCAACAAAACTGCTACTATATTCACTGGAATCCACTGGGGTTAGTGCAAAACGTGTACCTGTCTGAGACCTCTGAACTTATGAGACCAAAGGATGAGCATTAAAATATTGCATTAAAGACTTAGGTGGAACATAAGGAAGACTTTGAAGGATTGTCCAACCAGAGAAAGAGTCAATGTCCCAGTGGACATTCTCTCCAAGTGTTTATGAAGTTCTTCTTTCTCTAGAAAATGTAGGTAGAATCCAGCATTTAGACACAGAGTTGGGCAAAGATCCTTTTGATGACTCCTCTAGTCAGTGGTCTACTGGTAAATGTTTAACAACCAGCTCTCCAGAAGAAGAAGAAAAATGTGTAAGCTCCTCTAGTCCTTTTCCTTCCTTGTAGCTTCATCATATGTTTCTTCTTTCCTTTGGGAATAGAACAATCTCAGGGTATAATAGGTAGATGAGCAGATCATGAGTACCTACAGGGGGCAATACATTTTCTTTAATTATTCTGCCCAAGTTCTCATGCAGGCAGAGTATTTGGATCATTCCTCTTTTTTTTCTAATTTTATTTTTTAAAGATGAGTAGCTGAGTAGCAGGCTCCCCTTCTTCAAATGCTGAATAAGAAATATTCTCAGCCCAAAAGCCATCTTAATATGTTAAATGTGTGTGTTTTCTCCAGCTTTACAACAGCTGTAGGATGTAAAATAGAATCCATTTCTTTCCCAGTCCCTGGGCAACACTGAAGTATCAAATGATCAGTCAGGGTGGCGGATAGATAGGAGGGGGAGACAGCAAAGTAGGAGAGGGGGTGGGGATTGCATTTTCTTCTTGTTATGGAACGTTTTCTAAAATATCAGATATTAACCCTACAGATTCCCCTGAGAGTCATAGATTTTCTATTAGCAGGACTTGTTGGATTACCAGAGAGCTTAGGGTAGTTCCAAGATTCGAAAAACAAGTTCCTTGGGTGATACAATCAGGTTCCAACAGATTCTGCCTCTTGGCAACTGGATGATAAAGTTCTCCAGCTCAGACCAGGGAAAGGCCATTCCCTGGAACTGTCCTCCAATTGTATTCCTTCTGGGTGACTCCAAATAAGTGTTAGAACAAGAGATACCACATTAAGTTGGAAGCATCATCACATTTTTGTTCCTAACAATGGCATTAAGAGGACATTTGTGGGGAAACATGGTATCTCTCTTCCAGGTTCCTAAGATAATAAAATTTCAAGAGAAAGGGGATCTTGGAGATCCTGCAATCACAGATTTAGAGCTGGAAGGAATCTCCATAGGTCACCTGTTCCAAGCTCCTCCTTTTAGAGATGACAAAAATGAGACCCAGAAAAGTGATGGGATTTGCCCATGGTCATACAAATAGTAAACAGCAGAGCTAGGATTTAAGCCCAGTGTGTCTGACTAGGGAGCCTTACTCTTGGCATTATGCCACACATATTGCCGTCCTCCAGTTTTAAGAATGTTCCCTGAGATGGTTTCCAGGAACCCTGGGAAGACTTGTATGAATTGATACAGAGTGAAGAGAGCAGAACCAGGAGAATGAGCCATACCATAACAACATCATAAAGATATTATCAATGTTATAAACATTATAAATATTTGTACAGTGTTTTGCAAACTGTAAGAATATGTAAATGCTCACTATTAGGATGAAGAATGATGATGATGATGAGAATGACAGAGGACTGAGAAGGACAATGTAGTTGGAAAAGCCCTGGATACAAACTCCAAGGACCTGGTTTCAAATCTAAACCCTACAACTTTTACCTGTGTGAAATTGGGAGGTTCTCTTCACTCTCTGGGCTTTGGTTTTTTCATCTATAAAATGAGAAGGGTAAACTAGATAGCTTCTGAAGTCCCTTCCAACTATGATATGAATGAAGTGGGAAAGAAACTGGTCCAGGCAACCCTTCTCCTCCCCCCCATCAACATTTATTAATGTAAGTTTATTAATTTATTACATTTATTCATGTAAAGATCCTTTATGAATTACCTGTTCTTCAATCCCATTCCCTACTGCAAGATATTCAGTAGAATTGGAGTCTTCCTATCCCACACTTCCCCACCCCAAAGGGTAATTAAGTATCTGCTTAGGCATCTGGAGGATCGTTCCCACTTTTTACATTTCTCAAGGGATGTAGAGTGAGCAGAAGTGAACTAAGATCCTTAATAATTCTGTCTAGTGACCTGGCATCCTAGGAACAAGCCCAATCCTCTTTGGGAAGATCACCAGACCTTGACCATGAGGCTGTGGAGCCTGGAGTTCCCAGTCAACAACTATGCAGGGCTTTAGGTCATTTACCTCTTTGGCCTCCCTCCCCTTCCTGTTGGCAGGCCTGAGACTCAAAGCCATCTGAAAGACATGATCCCAACAATGGCGCTTTGTCATCCCAAACCATCGGAAGACAAGCTGAGGCCTGCCAGAGCTGGACTTGCTCGGAGTGTGGTCACACTCTTGCTTTGGGTGAGGTTGGTTGCGGGCAGAGTAGAGTCATGATCTGTTCAGGCATGGCGGCAGCCCTTTTTCTGATGACGCTTTTTGTATTTTCATTATCAGACCAAAAACTGGGTCTGGGAGAACCAAGAGGCAATTGGGGTTTGGCAGAGCCTCCGATACTGGTTTTTTAATGTTTTGGGTTCAGCAAAACTGACGATGCACTTTGCCCTGGGCTCCTTCTTTCCCTTCATTTCCAAAGCCACATATATTTCAAGGGAAATTTAATCAGTCTGGTTTTGATTCATTTACACTTAATTCCTCAAGACGCTGTTTTGTAAGATGCGGGGGATGTCCAAGATGCCTCCTGTGTCTCTCTTAGACAGTGTCTTGTTTTGAATCAGGAAATCATACTTTGCCAGGACTTTATGTTCAATTCAATATTAATGTCAGAACCCACGAAATGTGAGTGGGTTCTAAATTTGGAAAAACATGTTCTCCCATCCCTTCCCAACGCATTCCTTCTGCTATTGACTTTGGATGTGGCTTCTCTATACCGTGAGGCTTTTTGATGTTTGCTCTAAATGACACCCTGATACCTAATCCATGCGAGAAGAAGTTGTTCACAGATCAATACAGTAGCTCCTACCTGACCCCTACCCTTACCCCTGGCCAGCTGTCAACTCTGAAAGAATCCTGCAGAACAAGACCAATTTATATCCAACGAAATGACCAGTTCAGTCTCTGGGTAAAGATGCACTGTTGGGTTTCATTTCTGTGCAAGAGGTCTGCCCTGACTTAAACTTTAACTACCTGCCAGTGTCTTTCCAGGCCTATTTGCTTTGTGAACATAGAGCTTTAAAAGATTTATTAAAATAAGAGAGGGGAAAGCTAGCAAAGTTTCATTTTTAGAAAAAGCGAGACACCCAACACATCCTACTCTGAGTAGCCTTCTTTGATGGCCCGTGATGCTGCATGAATGGTAAATATACCCTCAGACTCAGAGTAAATAGTCAATGGCATGTAACCTGGGTATAAAAGCGGAAATTTTACACAACTTGGCCACAGACGCCTTGTCATTTCCCAGAAAATTAGAGGGTCTTCCACGGACCCTGTAAATTTATCACAGTGGTACTCTTCCATGACTACAGAAACAGATGAACCCTGTTTTGATAATATTTTTCAATCCCCCTAGATAACGAATCCTCTGCTATTTGTATGCATGTCAGGATGTCTGCCATCCTCCCTATAAACCGATAGCCTAATTTTTCTGCTCTTGGTCTCTGTGTGTCCCTGTTTGACTAAATATTCTTTCAGAACAAAATCTCATTGCTAAGGGAAGCTTTGGGTTAATGGTGATTCCTTTTCCCAATAGCCCCCTCGCCTAGGGACAAGCCTAGCCAACAACATGTCAACACAAATTGAGGGGACTGAGAGCCATTCTCGGGGTATTGAAATGATGATCTTGGGAACTTGGAAAAAATCTTGGATCCTGAAGGTTAGAAAAGATCATGGGGTCTGATTTAAGTCAATCTTCCACTTCCAGGGTCACAGCTAAAGAATCCTGGATCATTCTGGCACTAAGAACACGATCTCACACTTGTTGATAACTTTTTCAAGTGGTCTTGGCAATTTGTTAAGAAGTTCCTTCTGATATGAAACCCGTGCTATTTCTACTTAAATTCGTGCCCTTTTGGTTTGTTTTCGGTAGAGATGGGGAAAAGCTGCTCAGCATCATTGGCATAATAAGCCTTTATGACTTGAAATCAAGTCAAGTCAACAAACATTTAATAAGTACTTATGATGTGCCAAGCACTGCTGAGAACACAAATGGAAGCAAAAAGAAAGACATCCTGCCCTCGAGGTACGTACATTCTAACAGGGGAATTGTGAATTTCCTTCATAAAAGGAAATGGAAGGGGGAAGGAGAGGGAGAATTTATCCAAGCACAGGACATAGTAAAGAGTCAGGAAGGGAGCTTGGGAAGAAATGAAGGCATGGATGGCCTGGGCACTTTCCTTCAAATGAAGGTTCTGGGAGAAACCAATCAGAGGAAGCTGCTGACTGAGAAGGACACAGGAAAAGAGACCATCTCCCAGGGTGAAAAATCTGCCATGGTATTATAGAGAAAATCCAGAGACCCAGGAAGGGAGCTCAGAGAGAAATTAAGACCATGGCCTTAGACTCTTCTACTTTGAATTTTGAAAAAACAAAATCCCAATTCTATTCATTTTTTTGCAGTAAATCACATTTTCCAACTCAATTCAAGTCTTTCAAATGTCCAAAACTGAATTCATTTTCTTCTCTTCCCTCTCTCCTAACTTTCTCCTTTTCGTTGATGGAACCACCATCTTTCCAGTCACTTTCTCTCAAAACCTCTGAGATACCTTTGACAGTTTCTACTCCCTCAACCCTTTTGAATCCAATCCGTTCATAAACATGTTCAAATCACCATTCTAAGTGGCCATGCCAATCTTGATTACCACCATCATCATCGTTATCAATATCACCACCACCATGCTTCTAAGAGCTGATTTTGTAGTAGTGCCTACTAGATCCAGAGAACTCCAAATCCAATACAATCCAAGCATGTGTTAAAGTGCATCCTATGTTCAATTTACCATGCTAGGCAATGGGGCTACAAAGGCTACAATATGTCAAGAGATCATTTGAGGAGGGAAAGAACACTAATAGCTAAGGGTTTCTTGCAGGAAGTGGTGCATGAATTGAGCATTGAAAGAAGGTTGGGATTCTGAGGACTGGAGAGGAGGAAACAATGCATTGTAGGTATGGGGCACAGCCTTTGTAAAGGTATGGAGATAGGAAAGGGGAGATGGACTCTCCTGTGTGAGAAATACCAAGTAAACCAGCTGAGCTGGAATGTAGAGCACACAGGAGAGTATTGTGCTGTTAGTCTGGGATGTCTGGAAAGAGATCATGAGGATTTTAAATACCAAGTTGAAGTCTGAACACAAGACTTTAAATGCCAAATTGAAGTCTGAACACAATAAAGAGCATAGGAGGTATAATAGCCACACTTGTAGTTCAGAAAGGTTATTTTTGCAGCTGTATGGGGCTTAAAGAAGGACCTTAACTTGCATTATGTCTACATAAGTGTAGAGAAAGGAAATGGTACAAGAAGGACTATGAAGGTAGAATGGACAAGACTCAGTAAGTGACTGGATATATATGAGCAATGAATTTCTTGTTCGTCCTTCATTCTTGAAGACCAATGACATCAGGAGGGAGATGTCTTCTTGACTTGCAAGTGAATTGGATTTGAGTGAGGCAGAGCTGTGCAGTCATCAGTCTCATTCTCTCTTCCAGAGTCATTGGAAGCAAGACATAGATCAGAGCAACTGCCATGACCCTGGATGCAGTGGGAGACTTTGACCTTTTTAAGTGAGGTCTTTCTCAGGTCTCAGTTTGTCTGAGCCAATACTCATTCAGTAATGAAAGTCTAGGTAAGAATGGAGGCAAAAGATGACCTAGTTTGCCTTCACAAAAGAATCAGTCTGAGAGGGGAAGACCCTCAGAGTTTCAAGTGGGAATAGGTTAGAGTCAAGGATAACCCCAAGGTTACAGTCAACTGAACAGATATTCTCAACAGAAAGAGAGAGGTTTGGAAGAGATATGAATTTAGTCAGGGTCACAAGACAGGAGATAATGCATACCATTTGTGACATGAATTTGAGATGTCTATGGGATATCTAATTAATATGTCCAACAGACAATTGGTGTTATGAAACTAGAGTTCAAGAAAGAGATTAAATACCACAGGATTCCATAAATATCCCTTTCCCCTTTGTTTTCTAAAACAGAAAATAAAGATTCAAATATTTATTCATTCAATAACTAATTACCTACCATCTGCAAGACACTGGGCTGGATACTGTGGAGAATACTGGATAATTAATCTGTGCTTCTTGCCTCAGAATAGCTTGACCTCAAAATTTTTATTTTAATATAAAGTATAACATGATGAGTATACAAAAAAGGTATTTTAAAAGTTGTTATGAGGATTAAGAGGAAAGAGAGGGATTCTGGCTGGGGGAATCTGAGAAGGATCATCAGCCCCCATCCTCATTTGTTTATTGGCCACCACCCCCACAATGATGTTTGCTCTTTCCTAGGCTTCCAGGGTACAGGTATCTCCTGATTTTTCCTCCTTTTTCTCTAAGAAATCTTCCTTCCTGACTTCCTCTTCCCATTTCCTAAATCTATGTGTGTCCTCCTCCCACACTTCCTCATAGATCTTATCCACTGCCATGGTTCTGATGACCACTTCTGCACAGATGGCTCTCACATCTACAGCTCTAGCCCCAACCTCCTCCCTGAGCATCAGTCACATATTTCCGACTGCCAATTGTTGCTATTCTTGTTTCTCCCTTCCACTGCTACCATTCTACTTCAGTGCCCCCAACGTCTCTTGCCTGGACTACTGTAATAAACTCATAACTAGTCTTCTTGTCGCCATTTTCTCATCTCTCCAGTAGAATGTTCATATCACTGTCAGAGAAACTTTTCTAATCCACAACTATGTTTATACTATTCCCCTGTCCAAAAAGCCTCATTGGTTCCTTACTACCTACTTAATAAAATACAACCTAATTCATCTAAAATGTTAAGGCCTTTCAAACTTTGGTTCCTACCTACCTTTCCAGCTAATGTACTTCCTTTCATGCATTATATGCTTTAGACAAACTGGACTGCTCACACACTATTCCCTGATCTCATTCTGCTTTTAGATCTTTATGAATGTCATCCTCCATTACATCCCATCTCTCCCCTTTGACATCCTTTCCATCCTTTCTTCCTTGGCTAACAATTTTCCATCTCCCCTGATGTCAACCAGGTATAATTACAAAATAATCAGAAGATGTTGCATTTTTAT
>CM053584.1:139787697-139795197 GCA_028627135.1 Pseudochirops cupreus | reverse complement strand
CGCCTTGTATAATGCCTGGAACATAGTACATATCTAATAAATGCTTGATGTGATAGGCAGATGAATGGATAGATAGACAGACAGATAGATGATAGATGGATAGATAGATATAGAGATAGATAGATGAGAGAGAGAGAGAGAATTAAAATCAGTGGGTTCGAAATAGCTAAAGGTGGAAGGAGATGGGAGCCTGTAGGAAGAGACTAGTATCAAAATAATGTAACTTGTTAGGGAAGTAGACCATTTCTCCAGAAGTAAGAAAAAAAAAAGCAAACATACAACACATTTTTAAGTTTAATCTACATTACCAACATTATCTGTATCATTTTCTTAAGTCTGGACAATCAACAAAACAGTAAACCCATCCCTGATATGTACTGTCTGCTGATTTCTGAAGTATAAATGTTCATACTGAAAATTTAACAATCAGCTCTCAACCAGTACACCCTTGTGTGTAGCCTACATGGATTGGGTAGTCACACCACAGTCTATTATTTGACTCATTACTATATTCATTTTCATTATCCTGATTTATAATGTAATTTATGGAGAGGTGGTCTACTAGACACCTCTGGCTACTTTTTACTTGCAATATTCCAAATTCATTTAATTTAATTATTCACCTATCTGTCTATTACACCAATATTTGGATATTTCTTTATCAATTACTAAAGCTACAACCTCTTTATCAGAATGTTAGGGGGAAGGCAATGAGTATTTGTATAGTGCTACTATGTTGCAGGTTCTATGTTTTACAAATATTATGTCATTTGATCCTCACGACAACCCTGCGAAGTAGGAACAGGTGAGGAAACTGAGACAAGCAGAGGACTTTCCCAGGGTTACACAGTTAGCAAGTGTGATTCAAACTCAGACCTTTCTGACTCCAAACCCAGTGTTCTATCCACTTCATCATTTTGCTGCCTCAATCATTAATTAATTGGCTAGTTCTGAGATTCCATTCATTTTATTAAACAAATAATATTCAGTAAACTGGAGGCACTTATTTTGCCATAAACAGTTGCTTCATATGCATATTTATATATAAATATATCTACATATGCATACATATATATACTACATATATCCCTAATTAAGTAAATATCAGTTATAGGCTACACATTTTATTAACAAGGTAATAATAGAAAAAAAGACACAAATAATTATTTACAATAGTTTAGCTATAACCAAAGTTCCAACTAGTCACCTCTAATTTTAGCTTAGACTTCTCCTCATGTCTGAAACACACAGTTCCACCATTCAGCTGCTCCAGATAGCAGCCAAAGTCTCTCAAGAATCCTCTTTTTGTTTATGCGCACTATAAGGGTTAACCTGAATCTTCTCACAGAATAATTTCTTTCTCTTTGTCCTCCCACAGTCTCTTTATAGCCCTGATAGTAACTGTCCAGAATGATAGTTAAAACTCTCCAGGATTCTCACCTCTGGCTTCTCAGGGATTCCTCTTTATAATACTGCTTTGCAGGATATGAGTTGACACAGTTTAATCAGGAAAAAAGTTCACTTCATCCTTTTTTTCTCATTTAATCTCTTTCTAGCCATTAATAAACTACAGCTATTCAAGATTCTAAAGCCTTTTAATGAGACAGTTACATTTTCTATGATCTCTGTAGGAGAATGTATCAAAACTACTGCTACAATAGGATTAAGCAAAACTAATCGCAAGAAACAAAGTGCTGACATAATAGAATCAGTACAAAAGAAATACAGAGGAAAACAAATGTAACAATTATAAACTTAAATGTGAATGGATTAAACAAGCCAATAAAGTGAATGAGAATAGCAGAATGGATGAGAAAACAACACTCAACAATTTGCTACATACAAGAAATAGATCAAAAAGAAACTTCAGAATGTTTCTCAAAGCTTTCTGTTATAATAAAGTATACATTATAATATATGAAATTAATGTGGATTTGATATTTCCCCAAATGACTTTAAGGACTGAAAATTTTTTAACCTGGGGAGACATGCAACATTAGTTTCAATAGCCTCTCCCACAAAGAGTATAGAATACTGTTATTGTATCTTTAAGAGGCAACAAACTTGAGCAATTGCCAATTTAGTTGTCATCTGTAACAGACCTATCCTGGTTGGAGCAAGACTGAATAAAGTACAAAGGGAAAGAGGATGAAGATAAATTTTTTTCCTGAGAGAATTGTTTTAACTCTCATCTTAAAAAAGAAACATTTTTTAAAAACATGAAATATTTGACTGCATCTCAAGAAAACTGAATGGTAGGACTGTGATACTAGAATTGATGAGGAGTCAGGAGTCATCATATTTTTTGCTATAATCATTTTAACATCTTATACATTGTAAATAATCTTTTTTTTTGTCAATTAACACATTTTAAAGGGAAATATCAGAAAACTGCATTTGTAGAATGCTTTATGGTTGGCAAAGCACTTTACATACATTATCTGATGTGATCTTCACAACAATCCTGTGAAATAGTTGCTGTTGTTATCTCCATTTTACATATGAGAAAATGAGGCTGAGAAAAAATAAAGGACTTGCCTAGCATCACACATCACAGTAGTGTCAGAGGCAGGATCTGGAATCAGGTCATCTGAACAAATTGTTGGAGACATTATATCTAAAAGACTTATGTGTCTTTGGATGGCAACATTAAAGAATAAACATACTTCTCAGCACTACAAGGTACCTTGACAAATAAACACCATATACATAGAAAATATACATATGCATAGAGAAATTATAAATACATATGAAAAGGCAGAAATAATAGACACATTGTTTTTATAGACCATAATGCAACAAAATAATATCTCAGATAACAAAAACAAAAGTTGGTTCTTTGAAAAGACTCTCAAATATTCAGCTGAATTTGTGATTTGATCAATTTGGTAGTTCTTTTCTTCAATGCAGATCACATCCTGCCAGTGCCTTTCCTTTCTATATGTCTCTTGTCCATGTCCTGGAAGCTTTCTTTGTTTCCTAATCCCACAATTTATAGTCTTAGAAAGTTGCTTGGGCCACTGAGAGAATAATCAAGATGCCCAGGGTTACACATTTAGTATTCATCAAACGTTGTTGTTGAACCCAAGTATTTCTGAAAGAAGACTGCTTCTCTTAGCCATTACTCCAGGCTGCCTCATCGTATGAAAGCATTGAAGAACATATTGGTTTAATTTGAAAGGTCTGCTTAAGTTCCTTGTAGAATTTCTCTGACTCTCTTTACTATCCAACAGAGGTTGAATCATAGGTTACAATTATTTTCATGCTAAACTTTTTGTAAGTACTTGGCATGGATACTGCAATGTGGAATGACCAAATGTCCCATGAAATGATGCCTTTGGGCTCATAATAAAATCATCTCAGTCAATTCCTTTCTTTGCCTCTCAAAGAAGAATCTGTGATCTATCCTTCCATATGCAAATACTCAAATAGATCTATGATGTCATCTATCTGAGCATTCCCTTCAACAATGCAAATCACAGTCCATCCATGTCTGCCTATCTGGTGTGGCTCTTATTCATGTTTTTCCGTAAGTTGGTCACAGAGCATCTGCCCAACATAATTGGATTCCTTCTTTTCTTTCTCCAGACACTGCAAGTATATCAGTGGAGCACTCTGACTGTTCACCAGTCATTCCTTGTCCTTGCAATATACCTAACCCAATTTTTCTTCCAATGATACATTTCCTTAATGACTTCTTTTATTCCTGTTCTTCTTTGAAGTTCCACATTAGTTGTGTGCTGAAGTCTGCTCATTTTGACCATTCACCTCTCTATTGCCCTCTGTAATTTCATTTTTTTAGTTATTCAGAGACTATCATATTATGCCATACCTCACTGCCACACTGCTACACCATTAGAATGTTAGTATTTTTAAAATAGCCTTTGTTTCCATGAGAAGCTTGAAATCATTAGGAATTTCACAATTTTCTAAAGGCAATGCAGCCTGCTCCCTTCCTCTTTTTCAACACCTGGCCCAACTCGTGGTCAGCTTGTTCTGTTTGTCCCAAATATGCAAAGCAGTGGATAAGCTCAATACATTATCTATCCAAATACCTGATCATAATCAAGGAAATAACCATTCTTCATTTGGTCTTTCCTTGGCAGATAGTCAGATCAAAACTCTTTCAAGCAATTATAGAAATTTTCTACTAAGTTGTGCAATGTTCCAGTGTTTGATGTAACCAGCTTAATAGCATCCATAAACTGGATCAATCTGGAGGACTTCACCATGTTCAGAGAATACCTCTTCGATTTGGACTCTGTACTAGATCTCCTTAATCACAGTCATGAATACCTTCAGCAAGCATTCAGATAGTTAATGAACTGAGATATAGTTGCTATGTCATTCAAAGAGTCTTAAAGGATTTTGACACATGGGATTGAAAGATACCTTTCTGGGAATGAGCTTTTAAAGAGCATTTTGCTCTACCAAATAAAATGACCACAAACAATAAGCACTGCAATAGCTTATACTCATTGTATCTTTAAGTCAAATGCAAAATAATAGTTATGCTCCATTGTTGAATCTTGCTTGCAAAAGTAATTTGTCCTCTTTAATACCTTCATTAAGCATGCACTCACATTTTTAAAAAAGTATAGGTGGTAAGGTAAGACTGTAGTTGCTGATATTGCCTAAGTTTCTTTTTTTTAAAGCGGTAATGAAGTCCAAATTTTTTTTTTGCTATTTTCCCCTCCTTCAAATAATTTGCATTTTTATCCATCAGAATGCTTATAATTAATTGTATCTTCTCCCACATGGATTTTTTCCGTATATACATGGTACAATCAAAATGTTTTTCCCATATACATTTTCTTCAATGGAATTCCTACCTCCCCTATAAATACACCCAACACTGTGATGTTGGGGTCCAGTCGTGGTGGTTTCACTGTCTTTGGTATTTAAAACAATTTGTCCTAGTAATCTTTAGAGATCTTTTAATTTTTTCTTCTATTTGTTGTCCTTTCATTTTTAGCCTTCAGTGCCCTTGGGATGACTTTGCTAAGTCTGATCTCTTGCCAAACTTATTTAAACAGATTTTACCCTCTACTGCTTCCCTTTGTTTCATGAGACAGTATTGCTCATAATTGTTCATTATATTTCTGCATGAATGTAGTCCATGGCTCAAAACCCATTTGCATAAGATTCTTCTCATTGGTGGAGATCGGTTACTCAATGCTTAGCACCTACATGAATGACACAGTTGATAAAAGCTTGAAAGAAAAGAGATCTTGGTCTTCTGTCTTCCAGCTCTGAGGAGGGAAAAAGACATGTAGTTCCAGATTCTTTTTCTGGGAGAAGTCCCAGGAGGCAAAGAAGACTCTGAAAAGAAGGTGACATGTAGAGGAACTAGCACTTTGATCTTATCACCCAGTTTAGTACACTAGAAACTCCCCTTAAGATCTGATCCAGGATTCTCTCCTGTAGCTGAGATGAGATATCACACTCCCAGTGGGAGAGCTTACTCACTGTGTGTATTCACTCACTGTATGTATTAACTAGTATATTCTCTTATGTATACCTTCTCTGATTTCTGTTTGCTATTGGCTTGGATAAATGGGCTTATTTGCTATTTGCTGCATGTGGTCTTTGTGGAACTGGCATTTGGTGGGAAGGGAGAAAAACCTTGGATATGTAGCTTGGGGCACTCCTCTGTTAAGAGATAGCAATCAGGAGCACAGTTTACAACTAAAAATTATTTCCCCTAGATGTATAATATCTAGCCCAGTAACATTTCTCTCTGAGTACAGCACAGTGACTAGCCTCTGGCACAAATCTCCTGCCTCTCCCTCTGGCAGAAATCAAAGTCTCCCTTGGAGAGGAGTGGAGGAGACTCAAGAGATATATCTATTCATGCTTCCCTGTAAGCACAAGCCATATCTAGACAGACCCATGTGGACATATAACCTACATGGTCAACAAAACACACACACCACACACCTCCTACATAAGTCTTTATAAATGAGTTTATATTCTAAATCAGTGTTGCCTTTGGCCACCATCTCTCTCCACCTAGCAAGTAAGTCAAATATTTGCCAACTAAGACTCTTTCTGGGCTCTTTTAGTCTTCTTATGGATTTATAGCAGTTAAACTTCTATGCAAAATCATTATAACCAATGACAATGTCATTTATGCTATCTGACTCCAATTTATCGCTGCTGATTACTTTTCAAAATAGTCCAGATTTGAATTATTTCCATTTTATATTATTTTTCTCTTTATTATTCTTTTTTCTTTCTTTATACTGACTCTGAGACAAGTCAACGATCTGACTATATACAGAAATCTGATTCAGGGATATCTAGTACAGTTGTGGGCCTTTTCTTGTCTGTAAAAACATAATCGGGGTGGCTAGGTGGCACAGTAAATAGAGCACTAGCCCTGGAGTCAGAAGGACCTAAGTTCAAATCCAACCTCAAACACTTAACACAAAACTAGTTGTGTGACCTTGGGCAAGTCACTTAACCCCAATTGTCTTCCTTCCCCCTCCAAAAAGAAAAAGGCAAAAAAAAAGAATATATTTTTATGACATTATTGGATACTCTCCTCCCCCAATGCCTACCAAATTTTTTCCTACTCTGATAAAAGAGAGAGAAAAGGAGAAGGAAGAAGAGGAGGAGGAGGAGGAGAAGAAATCAGTTCAGCAAAATAAAAATGATGAACAAGGTAAAAGAATTAAGATTAAGAATCAATCAACAAGCATTTATTAAGTACCACTATGTTCCGGGCACTATTCTAGGTTCTAGAAATATGAATACAAAAGTGAAACAACATCTGTCCACAAGGAGCTTACATTGTAAGAGAGGAGAAATAAAAAGAATTATCAGAATACGCTAGCAAAACTAAGAATTTGAGAGAAATAGATGATTTCCTACAAAAATATCTGAGTCAAAATAAAAGAAATTGTGGTCTCAAACAATCCAATATCAGAAAATAAAATTGAACAAGCCACAAATGGAATTTCTGAAGGAAATAAACCCTGCTCCAGATAAATTTACCAGCGAATTCTATTAAAAACTTAAAGAGCAATTAACATGTATACTACACAAATTATTCTCAAAAAAAGCAAAAAGCTAAAGAATATATAAAAATAATCATTTACTATGAACATGTTGAATTTATACCATATATGTAAGGGTGGTTCAACATTAGAAAAACAACTGACATAATGATATTAAAAATAGAAACATTCTATGCCACATGATTACAGCAGTAGATACACAAAAAGCCTTTCAAAATATACCAACTATTATGCTAAAATTCCTAAATAGCATAGACACTGAAAGGCTATTTCCAATATGTATATTTAAAACCAAATGTATATGTCTAGAAACATTATTTTTCATAGAGAAACACTAGAAGCCTTCCCAATAAATACAGAGGTAAAACAAGGACATTCCCTCTCCTCTCTATTGATTGGCATAGTGTTAGAAATGTTAACAATAGTAATAAGAAAAGAGAAGGGAATTAAAGGCATACATATTCGGACATGATGTTAT
>CM053584.1:139767755-139787197 GCA_028627135.1 Pseudochirops cupreus | reverse complement strand
TTGTGTCTATCATCTACCTATCTACCTATCTATCTATCCATATATCTATCTATCATCTATCATCTATCTATCTCTCTATCTATTTATCTATCATCTATCTATCAATCTATCTATCCATCCATCCATCCATCTAATCTATCTATCTATCTATCTATCTATCTATCATCTATCATCTCTCTATCCATCCATCCATCCATCCATCCATCCATCCATCCATCCATCCCTCTAATCTATCTATCTAATCTATCTATCTATCTATCTATCCATTTCCCTGTTTCTTTTGCTCCTGAAGAGTCACCGATCCCCCTTATCTATAACTTTGAGTGTGTGGTCTTTGGGAGAGACAGCCATTTCAACCACCATGGTCAGAAGACTTTTTCTGCAGCTGTGATGGAGTGAGACAGATGTGCAGAACAGGATGCTTCGGAAAAGGTTCATTGTAGCCATGTTCCTCCTCCTCAGTGGAGGCCAGAGGCCAGAGGCCTCACCAAGCTCACTCTCCACTCCAGGGATGGTGCGTATTTTGGTTTTCCAGAGTCTCTCTTAATGCATCTGCTGAGCTCAAGGCTCTGCCCATAGTAGGCAGGCAGTGCTCCTGACAGCCTTAACATTTGAGTCATTCGATTTCCTTAGACTTAGTGGGTAAGGAAAGTTATGGAGAGAGGAATGGGAAAAGGCATTTATTTACCTATGCATATTTGAGGCAAAGAGGCAGAAGGCTTGGGATGGGAGCTGCTGAGACCTCAATTAGGGCCCTGAAATTAGGGCCCTGATCCCTTTGTCTCAAAGAAGTGACAAACTCAGTCAAGACACTGAATATCTTCCTTCTTTAACCTTTTGAGAACTGCTTAGAGAGGGCCAACTTAAGTTTATCTTCTTCCTGTCCTTTTCCCCTCCACTGAGCAGGAGCAGGGGTGGGATGGAAGGTAGGCATAAAGCTCTCTCAAGGGACTAAGGGAAGCTGACCAAAAAAAGCAAGGAGTGTCAAGGAATACTATGGTTTTAATGGAAAGAGCACTAAAGACCAGGATATCTGCATTCTACTGCTAGACTTTAACTTCTCCTATTGGACCAGATGATTCCCTCCTCCCCTCCCCCTCCCTCCCTCCCTCCCTCCTTCCTTCCTTCCTTCCTTCCATGACTTGTCCAAGGTCACACAGCTAAGACGTGTCTGAGGTCAAATTTGAACTCAGGTCTTCTTGACTCCATGGCCAATGTTCTATCCACTGTGCCAGTCTTGTTGCCTGGGAGATCATAGGGGCTTAGCCAAATATGAAAGTCCCAACTCCTATACGACTTTTTAGGGATGAGTTTTTTTAATTAGTCACTTAACACTTCAGTTAAAATAAATCAAACTTGGTAAATAATTTCTGCAGCAACAACAGCAGTCGCAGCTATCATTGATATGTTTCTTTTAAGTTTGCAAAGCACTTTACAAATATCTCATTTTACCCTCACAACAACAACTTTGGGAGGTAGGCTTTGTTATACCCATTTTACAGATGAAGAAACTAAAACAGATGTGAAAAAATGTGCCCACGGTCGCAGAGCTAGCAAGTGTCTGAGGCAGGATTTGAACCCAGGCCTTTCATTCTCTCCACTACATCCCCTAGCTGCCTGGTTAACAACGACAATGTGAAACAAACAAACAAAAAAACAGCTTTCAAAGACTTAAGAATTCTGATCAATGCAATGACCAACCGAGGCGAAGCCTTTAACCCTCTTCTAACAGAGGCATGAAGGACGTGAGGTACAGAATGAGACATTCATGATGAGATATGACCAATACGTAAGTTTGATTTGGTCGGCTCTGCTTATTTGTTACAAAGGAGAGTTTGTTTTATTCTATTTTATTTTTTAATTTGGGATAAAGTGATGGAAACTAGTGGTAATGAAACCTTCTCCCTCCAGCACCGTCACCCCAGATGAAAAGAGTGTAGCTCGCACATTTAAAAGAATGCACACAAGGCAAAAGGAGACAAGAACAGTTTTGAAACTAATGTTGAATTTGTTGTACATTAAAAAAAAATAATCTGCACATAGTAGAGATTCAGGATATTACATTCATTCCTTTTTGTTGTTTACATATGGAAATGGCCACATGTGGGTGTTTATTGGTTTCGGGATAACAAAAAATGAACACTTACAAATAAATAAGATAATAAAATGGACCAGCTTTATAGAGAGACCTAGGAAGCCATTTCTAGCTTGTTAGATTTGTGTTGGTTTCAGGGTTCTTTTCATTCTTTCAACTGTCCCTCACTACTCCTCTACCACTCACTTCTCAGGCCCATTCATCCAGCACACCTATTTTTGAGATCAACAATGGATAACACCAGTGACACTGTCTATAGCCAGGAGTGTGTTGGCAAATGTTTAACAATCAGCTCTCTTGCATGGAAAAAAAACCCAACCCTACATGACACACTTTTAAATTTAATCTGCATTATTAATGTTTTCTCTATTACTTTAAGAAATCTAGACAATAAGCAAAACAGTAAATCAAACCCTGATTTGTAGGTTGCTGATTTCCTGAGATGTAAATGCTTACACTGAAAATTTAACAATCAGCTCTCTGACTTTTATAAGATGACTCTAGCATACTAGTTGAGTACCTCAGGACTGAAATCTCCATCAAAACCCAAGCCAGGGGGGACAGAGGACAGAGAGGAGAGACAAGCTCCATCCTAAGAGGAGGAACAAGAAAAGCAGCAGCAGAAGGCCTGCAGTTTTCATTGCTTCCCTTTGGTGACATAAGATGAACTGGTTTAATCCCTTCGCTATGAGAAAGGGAACACACAATCTCAGGGCTATCCAGCCCCTGGAGGTATCCTCCCACCCTACCCCACCCTTCACCAGCTGGGAATGCTGGAGGGGAGACAGGCAGTGCAGGGAAGTCACTAGGAGGCCTTGGACTGCCTGGCCTCAGGAAGTCAAGCCCCTGCCTCCTCTCCCAACTCCTCCAGCAGCATCCAGAGTGACAGGCTGACTAGTGACGACAGGCGGAGAATGTGGAGGCCGGGGAGGGGTGCTGGTGTTTGAGTGAAGGGCATGGCAGATACAGGGGAAGCAGCTGTGTGGGGCCCTGCTTAGCTAATCACCACTAATACAGCATGAAAGGGGGTGGGAGACTTGCCTTTCCTGGAGATGTTCTGGACGTTTCTGTATACAGACACGTGTACACCCAACCTTCAATACTCCAACCCATTGGAGGGGTTCAGATAATCCCAGACTGTCTAGTTTTAGAATGGATCAAGATCTCTCCTTCTTAAAAATGGATGCTTTGCTTGAGCTGATATTAAAGTGAATCTGCATCTTCCTGAGCCCTGAGGGCAGGGAGGGAATGGTCTCCAGTGGGCTGTGGATGAGAAGGCAATCCCTGATAGCCAGCAAATAGATACTTCACGCCTGTATCATTGATTGCTGACTGCCATTCATAGGATCATAGAAGAGTAGACTTGGAGGCCAGCCAATTTAACACTCTCGTTTTACCAAGGAGGAAACTGAGGCCTAGGGGGAGTTAAGTGACCTGCCTGAGGTCACATGGGTGGTAAGTAGAAGAGTCAGGATTTGAACTCAGGTCCCATGACAGGAGCATATTTCTGTATTATGTGTCCCTGCGTATCCATGATGTTATCTGTTAATCTTATGCCTTCTGGAACAAGGCCATGGTAACTCTGGCTTGCCAAGAATCTCTGGAATCCAGTGGAAAGGCTTTGGACTGTACTGATGATCTTTGATAAAAAGACAAATGCACAGCCAGTGACTGGCAAAGTACTCCTCAGAGGCAGAGGAAGAGACATTGTGGCCCCTGGGGAATCTCTACAGGTTTCCAGTTCAGGGACTATTCTGTATCAGAGAGCTCAGGACTTGGCTTAGCCACTGTTCTGCTTCTAGATACTTGTGGAGGTAGAAAGACATAGTCAATGATTACCAATGGATATTTTCCCCAGAAAACATTTCTGCATGAGGTAGGCTCCCTTCTACTGGGCAGACTGGGTATATTGCTATAGCAACTGGACACTAGCTAGCAATTTGAGGGTTTCAGGACAACGTTCCTTCCTTTTCCTCAAAAATAGTGACCAAAATGTAGGGGATGCCCCTCTATTTTTTCCTGGTGCTGGAAGTCCCCAAACCCCATTGCTTTCGTGGGCACCCCCTTATCCCACCTTGCTGCCCTGTGGACTATTCCCAGGAAAGGACCTACGAACCCTTAGTGGGATCCTCCTTGTAGCCACCAGGTGGTGGTGTTGCCCCAATTTATAGTTCAACTTTTTCACCTTAAGCATCAATCAGAAAGCCCAATGGAACGCTGCTTGCCCCCTGGACCTTTTTTTTTTTTTTTTTTTAATGAGAGTTGATAATGTGGAACAAGACCCAGCAAGGCTTGGGGCTGTGGACTAATTCTGGTACCCCTGCCCCAAGCTTTTAAAAATCATCTCCAGATCCCCACACCTTCTTACTGATCCTTGATTCTGCAGCCAGGCTTGAACATCATCTTTAAGAGGTATATAGACCCCGCCCCATTCCTTCTAGGATATACAGATATATAGTATAATTGTATAGTATAATCCAGATATACAATATAATCTGTAACAGACCTCCTCACCGTGGCCTCTTCCCCACCAAGGACTCTGGACTCACACAGATCCCACCAGGGTCAAGGATATACCTTTGACTCACTGTTCCCACCTGAAGTTCTCCAGGAAAATCTACATATTCATGGCTTGTTTCTCCAAATCAGTCAATTAGTCGGGCAGTAAGTATTTATTGAGCCCCCTAGTCCTGCCCAGGAACTCAGAGTATAACAAAACACATCAGCTATCGTATGTTGTCTTTGTTTCACCATCTCTCCTGAAAACACATAAGATACGAAGGATTCACAGAGTCCATGAGCAGATACGGAAACAGAAAACACTTGAAGAGGCCATTAGGCTCCATCCAGTAGGAAAACCCACTTTGGGGGACTGCTAGATAGGCAATCCTCTTCCCATTGACCTGTCCTTTGTGAGTAACTCACAGGCATAGTGGGTTGGGTATGGTCCAAAGCTCTTACCTTCTCCCACTTCCTCCCATGGCATAGTTTTAATCCTTTAGCCTTACAAAAGATTGAGCCTCTTTTATAAGGGAGGGGACTGACAAATGAAGACTCTGATCAATTTGGCAGAGTTCTCCTCTTAACTTGATGTGATTACAGGGCCTAAGCTTTTGTTTTCTGTGTTGTGATCTGGACTGGAAGTAAAAGGGAGGGAGAAAAAAAGCTCATCCAATTGCTTTAATACACCACAAAGCAGGGGTGGCTCTTCCAGCAACTGTGCATTTTCCCTGACTCTCAATCACGACTCATCTTAGAGTCACTAGTAACTCAGTCACTGGGAACCAATCAGAGGAACTACCTGAGTTCTCTCAGCAAGGTGCTAGAGTACAACACCTACCTCCCTTGGCATGCATCTAGAGAAATCTCTGAGCACTATGGTGTAATCAGGTTGGTTGGGGAACTTATCCATTTGATCAGGCACTCCCCTGATTGGATAGCTCTTGAAGCAAGAGCAGATATTACCTGACTGGTTTCAATCCTTAGAGCCTGTGTGCATATTCTCTACCTGCTTACAGTCTAACCATGGGTGGAGACTTGGTGAATCTGCTTCCCAAGCATGAGTGACTAAGGAACTGGTATTGGAGGTGACAGGTGACAAAGAGACTTTTTCTGGTTGGCTGAGGGGCTAAAAGGACCAATCACTGATGAATTGCTGCACCAGAAACCATCATTTTTGTAAAAGCTAGTTGGTGTTAACTTGTTGATTTATATAGGAGATCACCCTGGATGGGGGCTCAGGAATTAGTGTGATAGAAACCCTAACCCTTCACAGTTACCCTTCAAACCCAGAAAGGAGCAGTAGTCAACTCCCTTTGGGATGGCAACCTGTCATCTGGAAGAGTGAATTCACACAGGGTGCTACTGCTCATGGGGGCTTCCTCTTGGATAATTTGGGTAAGTGTACTTTTTATTTTTTTCTTCTGGGCAAACTTTAACTGTTTGCCTTATTGTGAGATCCATATGGCCTGTAGGCCCATCAGGTTTGCCGTTGGCCTGGAATTCAATCCCAAGTGTTTAATTCCTTTTGGAAGGCCCATACATGTTCACAGCTAACCTGACCCTGTTTTCTCTTTCTGAACTGAGGCTGTTTTGTCTTAATATTGGATGAGTTTGAAATTCCATTTAGATTGCTCTTAGTGGCAGGGTCCCATTGGAGAAATTTCAGGTGCCTTTTGCTATTGTCAGGCACATCTGCAGGGAATATGTGGGGCTAAAGGGTATCTCAAGATGCCTGGCCTTGGGCCTTCTTTTCTCTCTACAGGAAGTTTTCCTAAGATTCCCCTTACATGTAGCTCTTTGCTAGACTTTGGTGGTCAAAGGACAGGAGCTCCTCTTCCTCTTCTTCTTCTTTTCCTCCTTCTATTTTTTCTTTTCCTCTTGCTTTTCTTCCTCCTCTTTTTTCCTCCTCTTCTTCCTCTTCCTCCTTCTTCCTTTTCTCTTTCTCCTTTTTTCTCTGCTTTTTCCTCCTCCTCCTTCTTCCCCTTCTCTTCTTCCTCCTTCTTTTCCATCTCCTCTTTCTCCTTTTCTTCCTCCTTCTGTTCTGTAGCCCATAGCTGGTCCTTCCCTTTTCAAGGGTCCTACTCGCTGAGATTATTGCTGCCCTTGGGTCCTTGGTCCTTGGGTCTTTGGGTGATTCGCTTGCCACATTAGTCTGCGTGTCCTTCATTAATTGTTGGACACTGCTACTGCTTCCAGCAGACTGTGCTCCTAACTCTGGTGGCTGGAGGAGTAGGGTGGTCTTCTGACAGTGTGGCCAGTTTCTTCCCTGGATATTCATTCACCTAATGCAGGGAAGAATAACATGAAAGCTCCTGTTCTCGGGGACACATGGGAAGATGACCGTTGCTGCTGCTTTCTCACCTGGAATCTCATGGCAGTTCTTGCTTCTGCTGTATCTGGCAAAGAAAAGGTTTGAGTGGGGGCCATCCTTTTGGATGCATCCTCAGTTCTGGGGAAGCCACTCATGCATCGTCAGTCCTTCTATCTCCCCCACCAACCAAAAACCCTTTGTCACTATGCCCCTCTGTCACTGATGTCTAGAAGTAGGTTCACCAGGCCTTCACATATGGTTAGTTTGGAAGCAGGAAGGGAGTATCTGTGCCTGCTTCAAGGGCTGACTTTCCATTGACCTAGCCCTTATTACATTAGACAAAGTGCTCAGGTTGCTTCACTTGGAATCCTCTCCCTTTTCTCAGCTTGTCTCCTGATACCCCACCTTCCCCCAAGTGTTTTCCCCTTAGGATTCCATGATGACATGGATATATGTATGTATACATGCATACGTGTGTGTTTGTGCATGCATACGTGTGTGTGTGTGTGTGTGTGTGTGTGTGTGTGTGTGTGTGTGTGTGGTGGGAAAGGACAAGAGCTCCTTGTTTTTAGCCCATCTTTGATGCAGTGTTCAGAGGCTCAGCAAGGCAGAGGGAAGAGGGGGAATTCTTTTTGCTCACAATGATGATATGACCTTTCTCCTCCACCACCTCCTTCCCTTCTTCCTTCTCCTTCCCTTCCTTCTCCATCTCCCTCTCCTCATCTTTCTCTTTCTCCTTCTCTTCCTCCCTCTTCTTCCTCCTCCTTTGTCTTTTCATTCTCCTCCTCCCTCTCCTTTTTATCCTTCTCTTTCTCATTCTCCCTTTTCTCCTTCTTTTCATCCTCTTTCTCCTTCTCCTCATTTTCTTCATCTCCTCTTCCGTCGCCTTTTTCTTCTCTTTCTTCCTCTCCTTTTCCCCCAACTCCTCCTCCTTTTTCTTCTCTGGCTTCTCTTCCTCCTTTCTTTCCTTCCTCTCATTTCAAAGAATTTTTATTGAGTACTTGTTGCTTACAAAGGAGAAGGCTAGAGACAGTGTCTTTGTTTAGGGCATTTCCACAGACTGCTGAGAAGGTGGGACAAATTGCCTCCTAGTTGGGAATGCCCCATTGTTTTGAAATGGTCCTGTCTTCCCTTCCCCCCAAGGCCATCACCTCATGTTTCTCCCCCTGGAATTAGCTTTGTTCATGCACAGTTGCATGGATCTTAGGATCAGAGAGAACATCTACCCAAGAATGTTTGGAGGAGCAAGAATATAAACTAGAGTTGATAGGGGGAATGAGCTGGTAATTGTGGCTGCCATCTGATTTTAGAATGGTTAGGCATGTTTTGAGGCTTAAAGAAGCACAGAGGGTTCAGTATAGATCTGAAGAAACCCAGCAAGGAGCCACAGATGTTCACATCAATCAACAAACAAACATTTCTTAATTTATGAGTAAGTATTTACTATGTGCCAGGTAATACCATATTGACAGCATGCTGGGGTAGAAATAATACCACCCTAACAGTCAGAAGAGTTGAATTCTAGCCATGGTTGTTCATCCTATTTCCCAAGTGGCCCTGTGTGAGTGACTTCACCTCCCTTTCTGCTCTGGAAAACAGTGGTTATCTCTGAAGTGCCTTCCAGTTCTGTGAGTCTGTGGAATCGTTTGGCTTTTGCTTCGGAGGAATTTGGGTTCTTTTTTATTTAAGTTCCACATCTGCAAGATCTGGGTTGATACACTTAAAGTGAAATAAACTGTGACCTGTGACTGATGTATATACCCTTCCATTCATTTTTATTTCTATCTAGTTTTCCCTTGTGTTTTCTCTTTGTCAGCTCTTTACTTGTATTTCTGCACCAATGTACAAAAGCCAGTTTTCACATCTTTTCCTGCAAACAAGTCCTCTTTTTTAGCTTTCCTAGTGCTCAGTGGTACAACTATTCTTCTAGCTTCCAAGGCTTAGAACCTTAGAGCTATCTTTGAGTCCCCTTTGAACAACTCCACTTATGTCTTGTTCATTTTCCTCTCTTTGTTCTTCTCATGCTATTCTCTCTGCCTAGAAAGTTCATTAATTTGTTTTCCTTTGATTTCTTTATTTGTCCAACAGCTACATGTTAAATGTCTACTATGTGCTAAGGGTTGTGGGGGCATATAAAAATAATTTAGACCCCCTGAAACTGGTGACTAGTATGCAGGGACTTTACAATAGCTAAGATTCAGAATGGCAGGTAGGTAGCTAGAGCTCTGGGCTTAGAATCAGGAAGACTCATCTTCTTGAGTTCAAATCTGGCCTCAGACACTTATTACTTGTGTGACCCTGGGCAAGTCACTTAACTCTGCCTCAGTTTCTTTATCTGTAAAATGAGCTGGAGAAGGAAATGGCAAACCACTCCAAGTGTCTCTGCCAAGAAAACCCCAAATGGGGTAAAGAAGAGTTGGAAACAACTGAACCATTGAACAAGAAGAACAACATGCAGAATGTGATATGAATATAGCTCTCGAAAGCCTGTAATATCATCTCTCACACATTGACTTCTGGGGAAAACTAGTATTGGCTGCTGATCAACTGTTTTATCTTAGCAACCCAATGAGAACAGCATGCACCAAGCTACGCATGGCAAGGTGTCTGGGTGGTGCCTGCAACAGTGCTTTTTGGCATTATGGATTTGACTTGACTTAATGCCTTGTTAGTTATTTTGCATTTTATTTTGGGTAAATGCCTTATGTTTTGCTATAGCATCATAGATTTGGGACTAGAAGGGATGTCAGAGACCATCTACCCAACTCCTTCATTTTAAAGATGGGGAAACTGAGATCCAGAGAAGTTAAGTGAATTGCACAAGATAATATAGGTAGTAAGCATTAGTGGTAGGATTTCAACCCAGAAATTTTTTTACAGAAATAGTGGTCTTTTTACTGTGCTGTCTCTTATTTCATTTTAACTTGGTTGGAGAGATTTAGTGAAAATGTGGGATTATGAACTGTGAATTGAGAGTGTTATCTCTTGAGTGCTACAAGATAAGAATGGCCAACGGGGGCCATGTTAGGCAGCCAGTTTACAGGCATAAGAAAAATACAAACTCTTACTGATCTGATGATAGAAAGATAATTTCTGAGTGTGCAAATGTGTGAAGAAGCCTTCATCTTCACCTCAGGTTTCTTGGTCCTTTCTTATTCTTGTTTCCCATATTTCCCATTTTGGCTTCACTAACCTTCACCTCTAGTCTTGACCCCATGTCTACCATTGTAATGTTTCCTTAGTCACCATCCTAGTACCCCTTGCCTTTCACCGTTCCCCAGCTCCTAATTCATATCCCTAGTTAACACCCACATCTGCTTTCTTGAGCTTAATTCTTTATTCTTAATTCTTTCTTAACCTTAATTCACAAAATTAAGGCTATTTTACCCATTAGATCTTTATGGCCCAGAACCTCAAATGGATCTTTGTTACTGCTTAACAATCCTGCTTTACTCTTATTGGCTCCTTATCACCTATTCTATAATCAGTGTCTGAAATCTTCTCCTCTCTCCTAAAGCTCCCAAACAAACTTCCATGCCCCTCACTTAGCAGATAATTTAGCTTCGTATTTCACCAAGATTGAGGATATCTGAAAAGAGTTCCCATTATTTCCTCTCTCCATGGCTAAAAACTTTTCATCATCATCACACACCCTATCATCTTTCCTTCTTGTCTTGTAAGGAGCTCTTAATACTACTGATTCCCACCTCTTCCAGAACCTGGAATCAGCAAGACATGAATCTTAAACCTTTTCCTCTTCAAAATCTTCTTCCCATATGCTTAGAAACATCTTTAGGTTTTAATAATAATAATAATAATAATAATAATAAGTTTTCCCTTAATACTTCTACTCATTCCGACTACTTGTTCCTATATCTTCTCTTGCTCATTGCTAAATTTCTCCAAGAAGTCCCTTGTTTTCTGCTTTCTCATCGCCTAGTTTCTCATAGACCTTTTAAACTTTGAGGCTTTGACCTCTATCATTCTACTGAAAACTTCTATCTTAAATGACATGAAATCCAATGGACTTTAAAAAAGTTATGATTCTTCATAACTCTGTAGCATTTAACACTGTTGATCATTCTCTTTCTGGATACTCTTTTTATGGTTGACTTCAGAGACAAGACACTCTCCTGCCTTTCCTATCTGTCTAAACATTCCTTTTAAGGAATCTCATCTTCTTCCTAGCCCCTTAAGATATATTTCCTCCAGGGTTCTCTATCCTTGGTCCTCTTTTCTCTTCTCTATAGATTCTTTTCCAGGTCTTTAACTATTACTTCTACAGGTTAACTTTCAAACATCAGCAGGTCTGAGTTCTTTCTTGAATCTCCAATTATCTAGTATATGGATTCTTAACCTGAAGTCTTATTAACTTGTTTTTCTTAATATTTTAATAATTATATTACGATATAATTTATTTCCTTTGTAATCTTATGCATTTTTTATGGATTTAAAAACATCGTTGCTTAGTATCTATCTCAGGGAGGGAGGACAGAAGGGAGAGAAGGAAAGATAGAATTTAGAACTCAAAACTTAAAACAAACTCCAAATTAAAAAAAATTGTTTTAACATGTAACTGGGGAAAATAAAATATTATAAATTTAAAAAATCATTCTGAGGAGTCCATAGGCTTCAATAGACTGCCAAAGAGAGTCCATGACACAAAAAAGGTCAACAACCCCTTTCTAAAAGATGCTTCCTCTTGTGGTTGCTGCAGACACATCAAACTTAATATGTCATAAACTAAGTTGATTACTTTTCCTTTTGTCCTTGCTTTTCTGACTGTTTTCTGTGTCCATTTTTGACTATTTCTGTTAGTGGTACCACCATTTACCCTGTTTCCCACATTCAAATCCTTGGTGTTTTCCTCTCTCCTTTTCTCCCTTCTCATTATCAAATTGATCACCAATGTCTTATACCTATATCTTTCTCTCTTTTCACTCTGCCACTACTGTAGATCTTCTTTACCAACTGTCTACAGTTGCCTTTTCTGTTCTTCACCTTCTGTGACCCTTCTCTTCCTCCTCCAAACCAATTCTTTATGTTGCTATCAGATAGTTTCCTTATGCATGCATGGATTGGTCACATCACTGGGTCTTTCCTATGCTCAAATTTCTTTAATAATTCTTTATTAGTTAGTGAGTAAAGTTCAGTGCTTTTTATGATCCCTAAGCTTCTCCCTGAAACAAAATCCATGACCCCTCCACTAATATTGATCTAGTGATACTGTCAAAAAGTCTATCAGTTAGCATGTGTTAAGTACCTACTACATTCCAGGCCCTATGCTAAGCTCTGGACAAGCAAAGAAAGGCAAAAGACAGTCCTCGCCCACAAGAAACTCATAATCTAATTTCATATAATTGTATTGTAATATTGTAGACTATCATAATCTCTTAAAGAATGGGAATTGAGAATCACCCAAAGGGCAAAGAAACATGTGAGCAGGCTGTAGCACATTGCCAAAAAAGAATTTTGGAAGAGAAGATGCATAATGAATATCATCAGAGAAATGCACCTGGGGGAGGAGAGGATGGACTAGAAAGGGATTGTGAATGAGGGATAACCAATGGTCAGCTTGTGTCTGTCACTGCTTCACTTTGTCTGTCTTCATATCCTGCTGCTTAATGCTGTCATTGAAGACATATTTGTCACTTAGTAAATGCTTATTGATAAACTGTCTGGTATCTAGAGGTTTAGAGGAAATCCTCCCTCCCCCACAATGAAAGACCTTAGTTTAAAAAGACCAAGGTCTCCCACTGTATCTGGGGGCACCTCCAGTCATCCTGACCTATATTTTGCCACTGGACTCAGATGATGCTGGAGGAGAGAGTGAGGCTGGTGACTCTGCACAGCCCTGCCTTACTTAAACCCAATTCACTTGCAAGTCAAGACATCATTCTTTTGACATCATTGGTCGTCTTTAAGAACAAAGGATGAGCAATGATAATAATGACAGCAGCAGGAGGTTTCAAAGAAGACATGGAAAGTTAATTAGGAAAGGTTGACATCAGTATTGTTGAAGGGAGTAGTCTCATTGTTTTTGTTGTGTTGTTTTTAGTCATATCAGACTCTCTGTGACCCCATTTTGGAGTTTTCTTGCAAAGATACTGGATGGTTTGCTATTTCCTTTTCCAGCTCATTTTACAGATGAAGAAACTGAGGCAAACAGGGTTAAGTGACTTGCCCAGGGTCACACAGCTAGGAAGTATCTGAAGCTGGATCTGAACTCAAATCTTCCTGACTCTAGGCTTGGTGCTGTATCCACTATACCATCTAGCTGCTTGTGTTCTTATTAGAGGCAGTTAGGTGGCATGGTGGATAGAATGCTGGGCCCAGAGCCAGGAAGACCCTTGGTTCAAATCTAGCCTCAGAAACTTAATAGTTATGTGACCCCAGGAAAGTCACTAAACTGTAGCCTACCTTAGTTTTCTCAACTATAAAATGCAAATCATAAGATCACCTAGCTCGTAAGGTTATTGTGAGGATCAAATGAGATAATAATTAAAAAACACTTAGCACAGTGCCTGGCACAGTAGGTACTTAATAGATTCCTGTTCCCCCTTCCCTTCCCATTAACGAGCTACTCAGGTCCATCAAACTATTGAAGGTGATTGGGTCCAGGCTCACCTGCCTGTCTCTCAGTAGCACATCTGAATTCCATACCTTTCAATAGTATACCAGAAAATTTCTGAGTGCCTTTCCTTAGGGCTAAAACGGCAGAAGTCCAGAAGAAACTTAGCAGTCATCTGCAGCAAAACTTGATATAGTCCAACCTTAGAATTCATGGGGAGAGAAAAAGGGAGAAAGTTGGGAGGGTGGGTCCTGCGTACAAGAGGGAAAGAATACCCCTCCCTCCCCGCAACAACCAAACCCTCCCGATAAGAGATAAGAATCTAATTATATACATTTTAAATGACATTCTAGGGGTCTTAGCGATTTTCATATGAAATCTCTCTCCACTCAATCCTGGCATCTGTTTCTCCTTTTAGGATAGAAACTAAGAGACTATTTTACATATCTTAAGAGCTCTATCACCAATGAAATCTTTTCAGAACTTCAGTGCCACCCCCAACCCTCTTCCCCTTCTCTCCAATGTCTCCCTCCCTATTTAGGATTAGATTTCTTGGCAGACGACAGTCGCTGCTCTTTTAAGTGATTTATTTATTAAGATGGATTATTTTTCATCTCCAGCCTGGGCATTTCAGACTGCCGAGTTCACTTTTTGATAATTGGGATATGACCCTGGGCCAGGAGCCCTCCCCAAACACTCTAGTATGAGGAGTCCTCAGCATGTATTCCTCCCAAGCTTGGGAAGACAGCCTCTCCTTCTTCCCCCAGTCCCATCCCCCATCTGCCTTCTTGCACTGTGACAGTCTCTTCTGAGACATGGATGCACAGCTGGGTGGCATCATCAGGAATGCACAGGGGCTGCTGGATGGCAGAGAAGGGCCAGAAATAAGATGCTACTGGGAACCATGAGTTCCCAATGAGCAATCATGCTTTTACTCTTTGCATTAGGCAGGAAAAAAAAGAAGATAATTGAGGAATCCATGGCATTTGCTAGAAAAGTTTGAGTCAATTGTATCTGCAGGCGACTATGTACCTCTCTTCTCACGAGAAGATCTGATCCTGTTGGGTCCACCGTCTGCTGTCCTTTTAGATTTATGGACTCCTAGTTTTCTAAAGAATTTCAAAAATTCATCTCCTTTTTAGCATTATGATCCTGGGCAAGTCACTTAAACTCTCTATAACTCAGTTTCCTCTTCTTCAAAATGGCAGAGGGAGGGTTGGACTCAGTGCCCTCTGAAATCCCTTTCAACTCTAAAGTCTATGATTTTATGACTCCAAGATGGATTCGACCTCACTTATCCAAAGCTCAGGATTGCCCATCATGTTTTTAGAGGGTTCCAGGAAAGGAGTCCACAATCAGTCTAGTCTCAAGTAACCCTTTGTCGGATCAAAATCTTTCTTGTGTCATTGAAATGTAGAATTTCAGAGTCAGAAGCAGTCTCAGAAGCCATTTCATCTAACCCACACCTTGACAACACACTTGACAAGGTCATCCAACCTTTCCTTGAAGACCTCCAGTGAAGTAGAGTTCACCATCTGCTGAGGCAACCCACTCCACCTTTGGATAGCTCTATTATTAGGAAGTGTCCCCTTATACCATACCTAAATTAGCCTCTTTATAAGGTCAACTCCTCACTCTAGTTTTGACCTCAAAAGAACCCTTCTTCCACTTAATAACTCCTCAAGTACTTGACTATAATAGCTCTTAAGAACTCTTTGAGTCTTCTTTCCATGTGAAACATTCCCAGTTCCCTCAATTAATCCTTGTATGACGTTTACTCAAGACCTTCAACAATATGACTGTCCTCTTCTGGACACTGCCCAGCTTATGAATGTCCTTCCTGAAATATAGGTCGCAGATCGTAACACTGTACTCCAGATGAATTCTGACCAGGACAGAGTAGGTGGGACTACCATACTCTTTATGGAGATGAACAATCGATTAACCAACCACAGATATTGAGTGCATTTTATGTACTTCGCACTGTGGAGAAGACAGAAATCTTAGATGTGGACCTCCAATGCACTTAATTGATTTGGGACAGCTGTTAGAATTCTTGTAGACCTTTGCCTAGTAAGACACAAGTTGGAGAAGAGAATACAATAAAGAGAAGGATCATGGAAGTGAGAGATGGAAGAGACCTTAGATATTATCTAATTGAGGGGTGGGGAACCTGTGGCCTCAAGGCCACACATGGCCTTCTAGGTCCTTGGGTGCAGCCTTTTGACTGAGTCCAAGTTTTACAGAACAAATCCTTTTATTAAGGGGAATTGTTCTGTACAGTTTGGATTCAGTTAAAGGGCTGTACTTGAAGATCTAGAGGGCCACAGGTGACCTCCAGGTTCCTCACCCCTCATCTAATTCATTCTTGACCATTTTACTGACAAGGAAATAAACTTTCACAAAGGTTAGGTAATTTTCCCAAGGTCACACAAGTAAAAAATATCCAAATTGGAAAAAGAGACTAGGTCATCTCATTCCAAAGTAATGGATCAATCAGGTACTATGCAAAAATGAAGCAGTCTCTGACCTCAAAGAGCTCTTGTGTAGCATATAATGCAAAATACATACAAAATAAATAGAAAGTAATCTGAGAGTGGGACTGGATGGGGGCGGTGGTGTGGGAGAGTAGGGGTGGGGATAGGGTTGCAGAAAAGGCTTCATGTTGATGGTGGTGCTTGAGCTGGGCTTTGAAGGAAACAAGGGGGTGGTAGGGAGAAGGTAGCATGTTTCAGGCTCGGGAGGCCATCAGTGCAAAGGCACAGAGGTGGGAAATGGAGCATGACACATGAGGAATAGTTAATGTTCTTTGTATCTCACCACTGTTGCTTGGGGCAATTAGAACAATTATAATAAAATCATCATCTTGCTCCCTTTCTCATTGACTTGTTGGGCTCTTCACTAGGACAGTAGGGCCTCATCCAGTGGGAGTTGAGTTTGTACAAATATTAGACGGTCAGTTCACTTGAATCATTGAGTACTTTGGTGCAAGGTTGTAGGACCAGTCCAGAAGTCCTCCAAGATAACAGAACAGAATCCATTTCAAACCCAGGGCCCTTGAATCCAGTTTTGTCAAGGATCCTTCCCTCCCAGGCCTCTGTCCTCCCAAACTTATTTGGGGGGAACCCCTCCTTTTAGAGGCCTCCAAGCCTGGCAGGGCAATAATGGGAAGCATCAGTGCATATAATCCTTGCCTGCTAGGAGTTTCTACTCTAAACTAGGGGTTAAAAGGATGAAGGCCTGAAGATGTTTAGATTACAAGTGCCTGGGGCAGCCGGCGCCTTGGGTTGGTGAGTCTCTCTGCGTGTGTCTACCATTATAACCTTCAGAGAGTGGAGAAATATGGACAAAAATTCCTGTCTCCTGATTGTTTTACCCCCTGGAGCTTGTTGTAATCACCACTGGGGTTTAGGGCCCAATCTGATGTGAGAGGCCACAGAGTTGCTATCGAGATATAGGCGACCGTGGATCCATGTACTTTGGCAAGGGATTCAAGACACTAAGCCGGGAATGATCCCCGAATTATATCCGATTGATGAGGCTGTAACTCCATCCAGGGGCTCTGAAGATAGTGTTAATTCGCCAGAGCTTTTCCCTGGGGCGGACTCTGAGGTCACTGGTGAGTTGTCCCTAGTGGGGTGGGGTGGGTGCGTGCTCTCCAGCGGGCATGCCATCGTTTGAAATCAGAGCTTATTGTTTTTAATAGTGTTACGTTATATAATTCATTTCTCATGTTGGTGCTTTGGTAAACATTTTTCAGGCAGGGCTGGTGTCCTGGTGGTGGGGGCCCCTAGGGGCTGGGTCCAGGCTCAGCCCCAGAGCACTGGTCTAATCCTTTCCCTTTCAAGTCTTGCAGACATTCCGCTATTCACATGATGTCATAGCTCTGAGTCTCTCTTCCTTAATGACTCGTGAGTCATTATTGTTATGGCTAACACAGGGAGGATCAGTTCTTTCTCTCCTTGTTGGTTCGGGCTTCGCTTGCTTCTGGTTTTTGTTTTTCCTGTTGGGTTTTCTGTTCCGATTTCCAATTTACTTCCAAGCCCTTTGGGGGATTGGAAGAGTGGCAGCAATATGAAGACCCAAACTGGAGAATCCACTTGAGAGCAAAAGGAGTCATCTATTAAACCAACGAACTGATCAGCGCCCCCTGTGTGTTGACCCCTGGATTAGGTGCCATGAATGGAAATACAATAGGGTTGTGTATCCTCCAGATGGGCTTCCCGACTCTTCTTCAATCCCAGCTATCAAAGCTCTCTTCTTCTTTATCTTGCATTTAGTTATCTATGTTGAGGAAGTGTGGTATAGAAGAGGACTTTGAATGTAATAACCATTTGAGGTTGTTTTTGAACTCAAATCTTCTTGACTCCAGGTCCATCTGCCACCCAGCAGACGGTAAAGAACAAGCACAAATTGCTTTGTCTCGGCAATGATAAGGTTATTGGTTGTTTAGGCTGCTTTATTAAAACGACATCGGTGCCTTTTGTTTTTACATCAAGGTTACCTCTTGATGCAGAACACCTTCTCCTCCCCCAGCCCCAGAGCAGGAATTCTGTCCTTCCTTGGAATAGAACAATTGTTAAACAGAACCATTGCCTAGAACGACCATGTCTGACAACGTATGCAGCATCCTGTCTTTATATCCCCTCCCTTCTCTGCTGAAAGCAGCAGGGTATGTTTAAATATTCGGGTTTTGGGAACTGGTATCTATTTTTCAGAGTTAGAATTTTTAGACATCTTTTAATTTGTATTGAAGTCGCAACCTGTGGTCCAGAGTACCCCAAGATCTGGGTTTAACTGGTCTTGGTCTGATCTTGGGGGTTACCAATCAGAGAGTCAATCCGTTACCAACTGAATAATAACCTTTTATTAAGCATGTCCCATGTACACGTTTACTGTTTCCTAATCTCCAACCAAAGTTTACTTTGAGAACAATCTTCAAATAAGGATCATATAGATCATCATAAGGCTGGTCAACAGGGCCACTGGCTTTTTTTTTTTTTACAAGTATTCAAGGTAACACATGAGTATGAGATATAAGAAAGATTTTCACCTCTATAGAAAACAGAGAAGATGCAAAGTAGTTGCTCAGAAATAGAAAATCAAAAAGCAGTCCAGAACCTTCCTTCTAGGCTTAGTGGTCAAGATCACAAAGTTTCCATTCATTAATGGCTCCTGAGCAAGGAGGATAGATTGTAAACTCCTTGAGGGCAAGGACTGTCTTTGACCTCTTTTTGTATCTCCATTGCTTAACACAGTGCCTGACATATGCTTAATGACTGTTGATTGATTGATTGATTTGCTTCCCTCACCCTCTGTCCTATCCCTACCTATAGAACTCCAGAAGAAAAGCAAAAGGCAAAGGTCTACATGTAGCCAAATTTAGCTTCACAAGTTCCTTCCATCTCTAGACTTGGAATTCTGTTTCTGTTATCCTAAGGGCTGAGCATATCTGTTAATTCACTTTTACTGTTCAACAAAAAAGTTGATGAGCCTCTATGATCTGCTCTCCCCAGAGTCTGAGCCAATGAAATAATTTTTGGTGAAGTTCTGTCAATGAAACCCATCTCCTGTTGCGTATATTGTTTTTCATGTTCTGCTTCTTTTGCTGTGCATCAGTTCACATAAACCTTCACATGTTTCTCTGACTTTTTCGTATTTGTCATCTTATGAGAACATTTGTCACATTCATCTACATATAGAGAACTAGGTGGTACAATGGTTGGAGGTCTGGTGAGTCCTGGAGTTGGGAAGATCTGAATTCAAACATGGATTCAGATCCTTACTAGTTGTGTGACCCTGGGCAAGTCACTCATTGTTTTTCTTCTACAGTTTCTTCATCTGTAATATGGGGATAACAATAACACCTACCTCTCAGGGTTGTTGTGAGGTTAAAGTGATATAATTGTAAAATGCTTTGCAAACCTTAAAACACTGTATAAATGCTAGTTATTATTATTATT
>CM053584.1:139750811-139767655 GCA_028627135.1 Pseudochirops cupreus | reverse complement strand
ATGGATGCTTTGAATATTTTGGTAAAAATTGGTAAATTTGGTAAAAATTGGTAAAAATTCTGTCTTTGACCTCTGGGAATATGCCCACTAGTGGCATTTTTGGGTCAGGGTTTAGTCACCTTTCTTACATAATTCCAAATTATTATCTAGGATGGTTGGACCAAGTTCAAACCTCAATCAACAGTGCATTTGTTTGCCTGTTGTCCCATAGCTCTACCACCATCGACCATTTCCATTTTCTGTCATTCTTACCATTTTTGGGGGGCTGATATAAAACCTCACAATTGTTGTCATTTTATGTCTTTTATTAATTTTTATCGTTTTGGAGCATGTTTTCCATTTAGAGTTTGTAATTTTCCATTTGGAAACTGATTGCTCACATATTTTGATCCCTTCTCTATTGGAGAATGACTCTTCAGGTTGCCTCTTTTTCTCCTATTAAGCATCGAGTCTATCTGAAAGTCCACCTCCCTCCCCCCCCCCAGTCTTCACTTTCTTTATGTCACATCCAGGACCTAATGTGGTGCTTTTGAAGTTCTTAGTTTTTAGTTGCTAGAAGTAAAATATATTTTTATATTATGGTTTTATATAACTTCCCTGATTGCCCCAGTCATTATTGGTCTCCTTCTTCAAATCATTCTATATTTACTCATCTGTGTACATGTTGTATTCTCCCATTCCACCTAGAAGTCAGGGATTGTTTTGCTTTTGGTTTCATATATTCTCAACTGGTTCCAGTCCTACTTGCAGGGCCTTTCATATAGTAGATGCTTGCTAAGTGTTGTTGAATGGAACTTTGCACCAGACAGAAAGCAATCCGAGGACAGGGATCATGCCATTCAGTTGTCTACCTAGTATGATGATTCTAGGTGATTAGTAAATGTTTTTTGAAAAATTTTTTATGAATTAGTTTATTTCACAGAAGCACAGAATTTGAGAGTTAAATGGGCATTTTGTCCAACCTATACATGAAAGAATCCCCATTATAATATACCGACAAGTTGTCATTCAGCTTTTGCTTCAAGACCTCCAAGGAGAGCGAACCTACCACCTCTCCAGGAAATTCGTTCCATTTTTAGACAGCTCTAATTGTTAGGAAGTTTTTCCTGACATTAAGCCTAAATTGGCTTCTTTGCAGCTTCCCTGCATTGTTCCTGGTTCTGCCCTCTGGGGCCAAACATAACAAGCCTAATCCCTTCTTCACATGACAGCCCTTCAAATACTTGAAGACAGCTACGAAGTCCCCCCTGAGTCTGATTTTCCCCAGGCTAAACATTTCCACTTCCTTCAATCTATTCTGATATGATATGGATTTGAGACTCATCTCTCTCCTCTTTGCCCTCCTCTGGACCCTCTCCAGCTTATCAATTTCCTTCTTAAATCATGGTGCCCAGAACTGAACACAATACCCTAGATGAGGTCTGACAAGGGCAGAGGATTTAAATAAGTCTTTATTCTCAGCTAGGGGCAGAATTCAGACATGGGCCAGGGCTCCTGGCAGAAACCAAGTGCTGCTGCTGTTTTTACATGGGGGTTTTCAAAGGAAGGAATAGGGACAGTCCGAGTGATGCTGAGAGGGTGTGCAGCTTGGGCCACACCACGCAAATGTATGGCTAAAGCCTTGAGAATCTTTGGCCAGTCATCAGTCTGCCATGTTTTACAATAACCTTTCTTTGGATGCCCAGAAGACATGGAGAATGCTGATTAGAGAAGCTACAGATGTGGTTCTTTCACGTCATGAACCAAAACACCTGCTAGTTTGTTCCAATGTTCTACAAGACCATCGGCCATTCTAACACCTGAGCTGGTCCAGAGGCTGGGTCTGAGTCAGAGCTTTGCCAAAGGCAAACATGATCAGCTTGGCCTGGAGTTGCCTGGGTCGGAATTTGGCCTAGCGATTGCTTGCTGCTCCTTTGAAGTACACAGTGTGTGGGAAGGGATAAGGATAGCCTTCTCGGAAACCGGTGTCATTCTTCACTTCATAAATGTCGCATTCCTGTGAATTGATTTATTTAGATGACCTATACCCGGGTTAGAAATCCGGGTTTGGTTATACCAATGATAACAGATAGCTGGAGATTGTCAGAGTTTTCAGGCTTTTTGCTTTTCTGATTCTTAGATCTGGAGATGCTATCTTTTGTGATTATGTTGAAAACAGCGTTCCTTTGATGTGAAAGCCTGAAGGTGTTTAGGCTAAAAAGCATCTAGAGCAGAATTCAATGGTGGCTCCAGCTTTTGGGTTTCTCTAGGAGGGTCAACCCAATAAAGACCCAATTACTTGAAAAATAAAATAAACATGCAATCTACTAGTTCAACCATAGGGTTGTCAGGGACATTATAACAGAGTCATAACTAAGGTGGAGTATCTGAGAATTTGTTCCAGGACACTGAATTTGGAGAATGCTGATAGCAATCGTATTCCTTTAGTGCCGAGAAATAGCATTTAAACGCTTAAAAAGCAATAATAGTTAAAATGGGAAGATTCCAGATGGCACCTCAGCCCTACAGTGCTTTTTCTACTTCCCCTCCCAGTCTCAGCCCTCTCCCGCCCTTCGTTGAAGGAAAGATCTGTGCCACTTGCCCAGGCATGGATAAGGAGGCTTATTCTATTGCTTAGTTATAGATGTACCTTAGAGATCATCTAGTCCAATAGTTATTAACTTTGGGTCTATGGATAGATTTCAAGGGGTCTGTGAACTTGGATAAGAAAAAAAACATCACATCTGTATTTTCTTTTACTGAAATTCTTCTAACTGAAATCTATAACATTTCCTTTAATTTTGGATTTTTTACAAAAATTATCCCAAGAAGGGATCCATAGGCTTCACTGCATTGTCAAAGAAATTCACAACACAAAAAAAGTTAAAAAAACAACAACCCTGACTTAGTCTCACCTTTGTGTTTTGTAGGTGGGTGAAGAAACTCGGGTTAAAAGAGATAATGTGCTTTGGCTTAGTTGTTATTGTTCAGTCATATCTGACTCTTTGTGAACCCATTTGGGGTTTTCTTGGCAGAGATACTGGTTTGCAGTTTCCTTCTCCAGCTCATTTAAGCGATGAGGAAACCGAGGCAAACAAGGTGAAGTGACTTGCCCAGGGTCACACAGCTAGTAAATTTCTGAAGCCAGATTTGAACTCAAGAAGATGAGTTTTCCTGACTCCAGCCTGGCGGCTCTATCCACTGCACCACCTAACTTCCCCAGGTGTTTTGGCTAGATGTGATCCCAAATAAGTCAGTGGCAGAGCTGGAACCACAGACCAGATCACTTGACTCTTTGCCTTTGTATTCTTTCCACCACACCATGTGGCGGCTCTAATTCTGTGGTTTCTTCATCACCAAAGGATCCCTATAATGCCTCCTCTCCCGTCGCTTTCCCTTGTTTCACCCCGAAACTGATTTATTCCTTTCACAGAATTGACTATAGCAGGCTATTGGTTAAGTCTGTTCCAGACATCGCCTCTGTGAGGTGGAAGCATCTCATGCAATGGGGCGGGGAAGCCTCCCTTGCTGAAGGAAAGCAGGGGAAGCGGCCCCTTTGATCCTCCTACCACGCAGTCCAACAATGTGACTGCGGAAAGATGAACGGAGTCGAGTTGCTTCCCTGGCAGGCTTCCCCCTCCCAGTGTGTCAGCTTCGCAGAAGCAGGAGGAGTGGAAGCGAGCCCTCGGAGCCAGGCAGCAGGAATGGCTCCAGGAGCCCTGCCTGAGCCCTGGCTATCTGAGTCATCATCTCCCGGTGGTCTCTGGGAGTGTCAGACTGCCTTAATCCCTTCTGTCCTCGGGCGCGAGCTTGCATTTGTCAAACTAAAAATATTCCCTTGGGGAACCTCTTTCGGCTGCGGTGAGGTGGGACATGGAATGGCATCTTCCTCATCATTTCCTGACAGCACATCGCCCATTCAGTGTTCAGTGGCTCAGTGTGGAGTGACCAGCCAAAATGAGTAATGTATCCCATGGTCCTCTGGTTTAGGCTGGCTTACCTCTTTCCCCTCCCAAAGAGATTTGGAAAAAAAAGTTTTATTGTTGCCTTTTAAAAATACTATATTCACTTCTTGATAGCCTCTCTTTTTTCCCTCTCATAAAACCTTTCATCATAACAATTAAAAACACATGGACAAAATTAACCACTACAGCAACAGTACCTGATAGTGTATATAACATTCTGTACCCATAGACCACCACCTTTGCACCTAGACATATTTGTTGTCCTTGAGTCGTTTCAGTCATATCTGATTTTTCATGACCCATTTTGGGATTTTCTTGGCAAAGATACTGGAATAGTTTCCCATTTCCTTCCCCAGCTCATTTTACAGATAAGGAAACTGCGGGAAAGTTAAGTGACTAGCCCAGGATCACACAGTTAGCAAGTTTCTGAAGCCAGATTTGAATTTAGGAAGATGAATCTTCCTAACTCCAGACCTGGCACTCCATTCCTTGCGCCAGCTAGCCGCCCCACCCAGACATAAGAAATGTGTTTTGTCCCTGACTTCCAGAGGAATTTTTTATATTGTTCTTTTAATACTTTAGATAATACTCTACAAACTTAGAGCAAAACTGTCCCCATCCTTGGATATACTGTACTTTGACACAACATAGCAATGTCATTGTGGTCCTCTTTGAGAACTAAGGACAATAACCAATCAAGCACTTAAAACATTTTCCAAAAATGAATTTTGTTCTAGCACATCACAGAAAGTCCTTGAAACACCCGTCATGTTTTATCTCTGAAAAAAGGTGAAAGAACACAAGAGTGACTGCACTAATAGTAATACTACTTTATCCTTTTGTGGTCTGCACTTTCTAAGTTACTATCAATGGTACCCTGTGGCTTTGATTGAATTTTGTTGCTGTTCAATATTGTCTTCCTTTACAGAGCTGTGGTCGTTGTGTACATTGCTGTCCTCATCATTGGCGTTTTTAGCTCTTCTTTGTTCACTCTGTAGTACTTCATGCGTCTTTCTTTGTCTCTCAGAATTTTTCATATTCATCCTTTCTTATGACCTCAGTATGATTCTGTTATATTCATGCAGCATCATCCCTAGAGAGTTTTGCAAATGGGCAAAATGAGGACCAGGCAAGGGGACTCAGGTCATTGTGGAGGAGGCTATCCTGGGACACCAAGAGGTTTCTGTGTTAACTGAGGTCCTGGCTACTGCTGGTAGGGATGGAGAGAGCAGGGCGGTGGTAGGGCCAGGGATGAGGCAGCCACTAAGGGGGGAAAGCAAATGCTGCCACCACTACAGTTGTCACCAGGGGCAGGGTGGGCAGGGGAGGAATCAATCCATCCATCCACAGTCATTTATTAAACCTCTAAAATGTGCCATGAACTAAGTGAAGTGCTAAGATACAAAGACAAAAGTAAAAACAGTCCCCACCCTCAAGGATGGTGGTACCCTTGAGAGAAACGGGAAAGACTGGAAGAGTCAGTATACTGAAGTATATTGCTATTGGATTCCTTGAAATTTTCCATCCTGGGACAAAGCTCCATTGGCCCATCCCTAGGTAGGGCTTTGCATTCATATGCAACACCTGGTTCAGCCAGTCTCTGATCCTTGAGTATAGATTTCCCTTCAAAGGAAGACACCTACAGTGAAGAGATCCCAGTATATCCCAAGGCAGCCTATCCTGCATTTGGACAACTCTTCATTGTAAGGAAGGTTTTGCCTGGCATGATAACTAGATCTGCCTCTTTGAATCTTCTACCCATTTCCCCTCTGGGGTCAAACAGAACAAACCTGATCCCTCTTCCATATGACGGCCATTGAGGCACTTGAAGATGGCCGTCAGTCTCCTTTGAATGCTCTTTTCTTGGGGCTAAACATGTTCAGTTTCCTCAATCGATTTTCATACAACATGAATTTGAGGCTCTCCACTGTAGAGGTTTTCTTCCTCTGGATAGTCATCTATAAAACGGGAATAATGATAGCATTTACTTCACAAAGTTGCTATAAGGACCAAAATAAGATAACGTTTGTAAGTGCTGAATAGATGTTAGCTATCATTCTCTTCCTCCTCCCCCTCCCTCTCCCTGTGCCCTCCTTCTCCTTCTTCTCCTCCTTTGCTTTTATACTTTGTGCACATTAGATACCTTAACAAGCCTGTCACATAGTAGGTGTTTAATAAATGCTTATGGCCTCCCTTAACAAATGTTTGTTGAATGAATGGGAAAAATTAGGAACATTTTTAGATAAAAGGACTTTGAATCTGGAGAGGAGCTACCATGACATACAGCAGAGTCTCACATAAAACCCAAAGGATCTAGGTTTAGAGATGGAAAAGATCTTATAGGTCATTGAGACAACCTCTTTATTTTACAGATGAGGAAACTGAGGCAGAGAGAGTTAAGTGACTTATCCAGCATCATGTAGTTAATAAGTATCTAAGGTAGGATTTAAACCCACATTCACCTGAATTCAAGTCTCGTGGTCTGTCTGCTATTCCACATTACCTTTAACTCCTGGTCAGACGAGAGCAGGAAGGATAGGGCCTTGTCTGGGATGACACATACATGCACATATGTATGTGTATGTATGTACACACATACACATACATAATAAAGACACATATGCACATATATCATTGCATAATGATACTTTGGAGCCAGAGAAGCTGGGTTCAAACCCCATTTCTGCCATTTATTATCTGCGTGATGTTAGGGAAGAGGCAACCCACGCAATGTCTCTGCTTTCAGTTCCCATGTTTGTAAAATGAGATTGGACCAGATTATATCTGAGGTCTCTTCCAGCTCTTAAACCTATGAAAGTTTCTATAAGTGTGTGTAATTTTAATACTAGAAAATTCTACTGCCTACCATGGCCTAGAGGTATTTATCTCGTGATGAAACAGATCTCATGTGTCATAGTAAATGTGAGCACAGTGAAGTGGAAAGAACCCTGTACTTGGAGTTAGGAAGATGTGTTTGAATCTCTCCACTCTAGCCTTGAGACCCCTAGACTAGTCACAACATCCTGTGCCTCAGTTTCCTCATCTGTACAATGGGTTTAAAAATAGCACTTACCATACCTCGGAGAGTTGTTGTGTCGAAGAAGTAATGAATAAAAAAATAGCTTTCCAACTTTTAAGTATTATGTAAAGGACACAGCCTTATCAAGGAAAGACCCAAACCTCTACTGGACATTAACAAAGAGGAGTAGAGAACTGATTTTTCAAGCTTTTCCCAGGACACACAAATACTTCATTTGGGCTCTGGCATCACTTGCCCAGAACTGATAGGAGATTGGGAGGAATTCTGCAGACTCAGTCAGAGAAACTTCTAATTTGGGAGTACAGTAAGGGAAAATGATGACAGAAAAGAGAAAGAAAACAGGTAATTGCTCCCTCTTCCTGCCCTTCTTCCTCCTTCTCCGCAATTAACAACAGGCAGCAAAAAGGATATAGCTTAGTATAGGGCACCATCTCTACCGATAGAGGTGCTGGATTCAAATCCTCCCTTTGACACTACCTGTGTGACTTTGGGCTGGTTGTTTAATCTTCCTCAATTTCCTTGTCTGTCAAATGCAAGGGTTGAACTAGACAGCTTCCAAGGTCTGCTTTAGTTTGCTGATCTTATGTTAGCAGAAACCAGGTGGTCAAGCAATCAGGAAACAGTGTGGTGTGGGTCCACCTAGAAAGCACAATGAATAGAGGGCTGAACGTGGAGTTAGGAAAAACTGAGTTTGAATTCTGCTCCACACTCTTGAGCTCTGTGGCTCTGGGCAACTATGTCCTCTCTCAGTGTAAAATGGGGGAAAATAGTAGTTCCTAGGTTGTTTTGAGGATTAAACGAGGTAATGTTTGTAAAGCAATTTGCACACCTCCAGACGATGTGTAAATGCTGTTATGTGCTAGGATTAGGGAGAAGAATTGAGTGGGTCTGCTTCAGAAGTGAGGAGCAGGTATATACCAGCACTTTTTTTTTTTTTTTGCTTTTTGGAGGGCAGTTGGGGTTAAGTGACTTGCCCAAGGTCACCCACGGCTAGTAAGTGTGTCAAGTGTCTTGAGGCTGGATTTGAACTTGGGTCCTCCTGACTCCAGGGCCAGTGCTTTATTCACTGTGCCACCGAGCTGCCCCACACCAGCATTTTTTAGCCATCAACTAAGTGACCTGGAGGAAGGAAGGTCCTCATTACTCAGATGTCTAAAGAACCATTCCAGGGATAGGAGTCTCTCTTATCCTCTGGCAGCCTGGGGTTAACATGGAGTGTTGATACAGTTTCTCTCTCTCACCTGGTCCCTTAGTTTTCTCACATCTTCTTTCTCCAATCTTTTTCTTAGTTTTGTTTGTCCCTCAAGAGGCTAGGAGGGGGAGCCATGCCCATGATCCACAGGTTAACTCCTGGGAGAAAGAATCTTCATGTGAAGAGCTGAATGGAGTAGCCAAGTATGTCCCTGGGCAACTGTTGTATTAGCGAGGGCTGTGTATGTGTGTGTTTGTGTGTTCGGGCCTGCGTGGGGAGATGGGGCTCCTCCCAGCTTCAGACTGAATTACTTAGAAACATAGTTAGGACAACCTGAAGGAGTCTGGATTTTAGCACGCCAGATCCCACCATTTTTCCAGATAGTTTTGATTTGGCAAAGTCCAAAAATAAAACTCCAGCCCACTGTCTCTCGGCACTTTCTTAGAGCTGGGTACTCTGCCAGAGCAATGGAATCCGTATGTTAGGAATTCAAGCGCGCACAGCTGGCAGAGACGATTGATTCAGAGTACCCCAGATAGCTTATGTGGCTCTCTTGCTTATTCTCTGGATGTTCCTGGTTCCTTACAATGGGATTTCTCTTGGACTTTTCCTTGGGGGTCAAAGGACTAAGGGCCCAGAGAGACTCCACTCAAGATTTATAGTCCTGAGAATTCTCAACAACTAGAGTAAGGATCGACTATATGCTGGGCACCGTACAAGGTCTTGGAGATATAAAGCCAAAAAAAAATAGTCCCTCACCTCAGAAAACTTGTATTTTACTGTAGGACAGAACATGCCCTTTTGTTGTTGTTCACTTGTTTCAGTTGTATCTCTCTGTGACCCTATTTGAGGTTTTCTTTTTTTTTCCTTTTTTTTTTTTGGAGGGGAGAGGGCAGGGCAATTGGAGTTAAGTGACTTGCTCAAGGTCATTTAGTAAATGTTAAGTGTCTGAAGATGGATTTGAACTCAGGTCCTCCGGATTCCAGGGCTGCTGCTCTATTCATATTTGAAGTTTTCTTAACAAAGATCCTGGCGTGGCTTTGCCATTTCCTTCTCCAGATCATGTTATAGATGAGGAACTGAGGCAAAATGGTTTAAATGACTTGCCTAAGGACATAGAACTAGTTAAGTGTCTGAGGCCACATTTGAACTCAGGTCTTTCTGACTCCAGGCCCAGCACACTATCTACTGTGCCACCTAACTGCTCCAGAGAACACATACACTGATAAGTAAATACAACATATGTAAAATAAATTAAAAAGCAGATATTTTGTGGTGGGAGGAGAACAGTAGAAATTGGGGGAGGAGTGGAGACAGAAACAGCCTCATGTAGGAAGAAGCCCCCAAACTGAGTCTCGAAGGGAACTGAGGGCTATATGGAGGGAAAACATTCCAGGCATGGAGCACAACTGGTGCAAAAGCATGGAGATGGGAAATAAAATGTATATGGGAAGCAGCAAGTAAGCCAGTTGTCTAGACTGTAGAATGCATGAGGGAGAGAAATGTGAAATAATCCTGGAAAAATGGGCCAGAGCCAGATTGTGAAAGACTTTAAATGCCCAACAGACAAGTTTGTCTTTTATCCTAGAGGCAATATGGAGCTACACAAGCTGTTTCTTTTTTTTTAAAAGAAGTTTTATTGAAGACTGTTGTCTTTGTGTCACAGTAACCCCTGAAAAATAAAACTTTCTAGTTTGAATCTTTCCTTGTGACAAGAAAAAAGATTTAGCAAAAGCACTGAATACACAGATGCCATCTTCTGATGTACGCAATCTTCTGATCCCATAGTTCCCCACCTGCCTGTTGTGAGGAGAGAGGCATATTTTATTCACTAAAGCTTCTTGAAGAGGGGAAGAACATACGCTTTAGGAATATTGGTTAGGCTGCTGTTCAGAGGATAGTATAGAAAAGAAAGAGGAGAGACTGGAATTAGGGCACTGGTTCTCAACCGGTGGGTCGTGACCCCTTTGGGGGTCGAACGACCCTTTCACAGGGGTCACAAGGGTCTCCTAAGACCATCGGAAAACATATTTCCAATGGTCTTAGAAACTGAGACACCACTCCTCTATCCGTCTCCAGGTGGGTCTGCCCACATGCAGATATGCCCACATACCAGTTGAGAACCACTGATTTAGGGGAACCAATTAGGAGACTGCTGTAGTAGTCCAGATGAGAGGTAACAAGTCTTACCTAGGCTGGGGGCCACATGTGTGGAGAGAAGGGAAGAGATGGGAAAAATATGGAAGTAAAATTGACAAGACTGTTTGGATTTGGGAATGAAAAAGGAAGAATTGAGGATGAATCCAAGTTGTAAACTTGAGGAACTGGAAGGATAATGATGGTCTTGACCTGAAAAAAATCTATCTATATCTATAATAGATAGATAGATATAGATATAGATATAGATATAGATATATCTATTGAGAGAGAGGAGAGAAGAGAGAGAGAGAGGGAGAGGGAGAGGGAGAGGGAGAGAGAAGTTAGGAGGAAAGGGGTTTGGGGAGAAATCTAAGTTCATTTTCAACATGTAAAGTTTGAGATGCACATATGTAGCCTAGCAGGCAGTTATTGATGTGGGATTAGAGCTTAGGAGAGAGGCAGGGCTGCAAGATACATGATTCTGGGAGTCATCTGTATATATGTAATAATTTTCATGGCTTCCAATTTGACTTGTTGTTTTTTACTTTCCAAAAAGAAAAGTCTGTTCTACAATCCAGACTTCCTTGATTCTGTGCTGTTGACATATATCTCTTGGGAAGAGTGATGACAATTCTTCATTTTTCTACAGTTGTCTTGTTTCTTGACTCATTGATATCAAAAATAGAAGAATGTGACATGGAAAGGAAAGAGGTTTTGTGTGTGTGTGTGTGTGTGTGTGTGTGTGTGTGTGTGTGTGTGTGTGTGTGTGTAGGGGAGGTGGGAAACTACAACAGGCACATGAATCTTCTTATCTTTTTTCTTTTTTTGGAGGGGGGAGGGCAGGGCAATTGGGGTTAAGTGGCTTTCCCAAGGTCACACAGCTAGTTAAGTGTCAAGTGTCTGAGGTCATATTTGAACTCAAATCCTTCTGACTTCAAGGCCGGTGCTCTATTCACTGCACCACCTAGCTGCCCTGGTACATGACTCTTCTTGTGAAGAGTGAGTGTGGATACTGAGGAAATCCTATTCCAAGATCCATGGAACTCGAAAGAAAATTCATAGGTGGTAGATATCCTTCACCTTTAGGAGGAAGTGAGATACATTTGAATGATTGCTAACTGTTTATTGAAGGGTAAAGATGCAAATCGTGTATTGTTCTTAGACAATATGGCCTTGAAGGTCTCTTCCAGCTTTAACATTCAGAGAAGCAGAATCTCAGAACTGCAGGGACCCATTCCTGAATACAGATGCTTTCTATAACATGCCTAATCAAGTGGTCATCCCGCATTTGCTTGAAGACTTCCAGGGAGGGGGAATACACTTATTTCCTGAGGCAGCCCATCCCACTTTTGGGCAACTCTAATCGTTAGGAAATTTTTCATCTTGTCTAAATTTGTTTCTTTACAACTTCCGAACCATTGCTTCCAGTTCTGCCCTCAGGGGCCAAGCCAAACAAGTTTAATTCTTTTTCCGTGTAACACTCCTTTTAGTCCATGAAGGCAATGTCGTGCCTCCACAGGTCTTCTGTCCTCCAGGCTTACAATTCTGTGATTCTGGGACCAATCAGGAGATGCACTGTCTTTCTGGGGCAATCATTCAAGATGTGATTGAGTATTTGCCAAAAAATCATCAGATTAATTGATTGATGTGGTCCCGTGGCATCCAAGACAACATACTCTCCTAGTTCTCCTGCATTTCAAACCACTTTGCTTTGTCCCTTGTTGGCTATACCTTTTCTTCCCTCCCCATTAAGGGGAAAGTTGCTCAAGATTCTATCCTTGGCTGCTTTTTCTTCTCCCCTTTGGCAAACTTGTTTGCTCTCACGGCTTGAACTCTTACCTCAATCTAGACAGCTCTTAAATCTGGATCTCTAGATCTGATCCCTCTCCTGACCCCCAGAGCTCCATCTTCAGTTGCCTAAAGGGTCTCCCCACCTGGATCTTCTCCCAGCATCCCTCAACATGTCCTTAACTGAACTTGTTCCCTTTCTCCACAAAACCTGCTCTTTCTGACTTCACTCTTCCTGTCAGGGCACTTAGTCTCCAAGGTTTAAAACCTCGTGGTTATCTTTGACTCCTCTTCCAAACTCTTCCTCTTCTTCTTCTTGTAGCTTTCTCCTCCAAACCACATTTGGTAGCTTTTGAAGTCTTGTTCGTCACATCTACCTTTCCTCTTTATTCACTCTTTCCTTTAGACACTTTACTCACTGTCACCAAATTAACCTGGACAATTGCAGTAGTGTCCTGACAGGTCTTCTTACCTCCACTGTCTCTCTCCTCTGATTCATTTATCTCACAAGTACCATCCTGATATACTGTATACATAAAACCAGTTTGCAACTTTTCAATAGGCTTCCCTATTATCTTTTGAATCAAGGTCAGACTCCTTAGCCTGTCTTGCAAGATGCTCTACTATCTAGCATTGTTGTATCACTCAGGATGACCTGAATTCAAATTCTGCCTAGGACACTTATTAGCTAGTATGATCCTGGGCAATTCACTTAACCTCTCTTGGTCTCTGTAAAATGAGTTTTTTAATAGCACCTACTTCCCAGGGTTGTTGTGAAGATAAAATGAGAAAATATTTGTAAAGCATTTTTATAAACCTTAAAGCATTATAGAAATGTTAATTACTACTACTACTACTACTACTACTACTACTACTACTACTACTACTACTACTACTACCATTACTGCTACTGTCACTATTATTATTATTAATCTCTGTGATCATGGGGTCACCACTTTGACCCCTTTGTCTTCCCGAGTCTCATTTCTTAATCTGCAATGTAGGGACAGTAACACCTGTAGTACTTACCCAGTAGGTTTGCTGTGAGCAGTACATAAATGCTATTTATCATTAAGTACTTAAAAATTGTGTGCTGAATTGCAGTGCTCATCATTTCTGCTGATTCACATGAGAATAAATAATATGGACAGGAGAAACATGAAATACTTCCAAAGAGACTTTAAAGCCCTGGGTAGGAAACTAAGGGACTTCAAATCACAGGTGGTATTTTTATGTCTTCTTCCGGTCATGAGTGTAGAGAAGAAAAGAAGCTATGGGACATGAACAGCTGGTTATGCAGATGATGTTGCAGTACAGGATATGGTTTCCTGGACCATGGCTTGTGATACCAGAAGGATGGGCTGGCTTTTGGCATGGGACAAAGTGCATCTCATGAGGATTGGGAAGAATGTGTTTGGCAGGAAACCCAATGAGCTCTTTAAACTGTCTTCTGAAATGGAGGGAGAAAGAAAACACCCAGGCGAAATTGTAAAACTGTATAACATGCAGAGCAGTATGTATGACAGAAAGAAGCTGCAGAAAAGAGGAGACACCTGATGATTTTCAGGTGAATGTATTAGGGCAATGGGGCATCAGTGATACCAATTTTTGCTGAGACAGTATAGTGTGGTAGACAGAGTATTGGACTTGGTGTTAGAACAGAGTTCAAATCCTAGTTCCGCTGTCTAATGCCAATTTGAACCTCATTTTCCTTATAAATGGTTGGACTAGAAGCCCTCTAATTTTCCTTCCAATACTATATCCTAGGATCCTATGAAACACTTAAGGCCTCTGATGTTTATACAGAGTGTCCCAAAAGTCTGAGTGCAGCTGGAAGCTTTACTAGCTTAAGTTTGCACCAAGACTTTTGGGACTGCCTGTATACTACTTGCATGGGTTATGGGGGACAAAGTCCACTTTCCCAATCTTATCCATGACTGCTGTCACCACGTGAAATCAGACCCTTTATCACCTCTTACCTCCTAGTTTGATTTTTTTTTTTATTAAAGGGGCCATTCCTTGACTCATTTCTTAAAGAGACCTATTCGCTGAATGGGTGTTGCCTCACTCAAAGTGAGAACCTGAAAAGACCTTAGCTTAACTGTATCCCAGGACTTTTCTAGTTGTCTTGATCAATATCTGGCCACTGGACCCAGATGACTCTGGAGGAGAAAGTGAGGCTGGTGACCTTGCACAATCCTCCCTCAATCAAATCAAAGTCAGTTGCAAGTCCCTGATGTCATAGTCCTCTTTGAGAACAAGGACAACCCACAACCACAACTTAGACTATTGCAATAGCCTCTTAATTGGCCTCCCTGACTCCAGTCTCCTTTCCCACATCTGTCCTTCCTTTGCTCAGCCACCAGCATAGTCTTCTGCAGGAACAGGTCTGACCATTTCTTCCTCCTGTTGAAATACTGCAGTGGATCTCTGTTACACTTGGGATTATAGATGAACCCCTTAGCCTGGCATCAGAGATCTTCCATAATTGGCCTTTCTAGCTTTATTTCATATTATTTCCTTTCACTCAGAGGTGTGCTGGAGCCAACTCTAAGGCCTGGGAGAGTTAATTGTTAAATTTTCAGTGTGAGCATTTACACCTTGGAAACCAGCAAATGCTACAAATCAGGGCTTGATTTTTTTTTGCTTTGTTTTGTAAATTGTCTAATATTAATGATACGAATTAAACTTAAATGTGTGTATGCATGTTTCCCCCACTTTGGAGAGCCTGATTGTTAAACATTTATCATCACACTCCTGTATTACTCTATAAACATTGCTTGAGCTTTGGGTATCCTTCCTCCAAGGCATTGTCCTTGGTCTTCTTCCCTTCTCCTTCTACATTCTCTCAACTGGTAATCTCATAAACTCTCATGGATTCAATTATCATTGCTATGCAGATGATTCCCAGACATTTATATCTGATCTGAGTGTCTCTTCTGAGTTCTAATCTTGCATCGCAAACTACCCATTGGTCATTTTGAATTACATGTCAAACTCAACATGACCAAAAATTGTCTTTGTACTCAAACCTACCCTCCTTCCAAAGTTCCCTGTTAATATGCAGGCAACCACCATCCTCTCAGTTAGCACCGTGCATAAACATAGGATCATTCTCAAGCCCTCCTCACTCACCCACTATATACAGTCTGCTACCAAATATCATTGTTTATATCTCCACAACACCTCTTGTATATGTCTTTACCTCTCCGCTTATACAGCCACAACCTAAGTTTAGGTCATTAATACCTTTCCCTTGGACTATTCCAATAGCTTTCTATTTCGTGTCCCCACCTCCAGCCTCTCTCAATCTAATTCATTCCTCAGATCTAGCAAAGCGATTCTCCCAAAGAACAGACATGATCATATGCCTCCCATACTCCTACAATAACCTCCAGTGGATGTGATATAAAATCTTCTGTTTGACAGTCAAATCTCATCTCAACCTAGACTCTGTTTATTTTTCTAGTCTTCTGACATATTAATCCCCTCCATCCAACCATACTGGTACACATTCTGATCTGTATGTTGATAGAGGGAGCATTTATTTATGCAGTAGAACACATATGGCATTCCACCTCCCATCGCAACGCCTTTGTGCCTGCTGCCCCCCATGCCTAGAATGGCATCTCTCCTCATTTGCATGTCTCATAGCCCTTTATTTCCTTCGACACTCAGAACAAGAACCACCTTCCTTGAAGCCTTTCCTGATTTCCCCTCTGCCCCCAAACTACCGGACACTAATTTTGCATATATTGTATACCTCTGTGTATATATATGTATATAATTGTCTCCTCCATTAGAATGTAAACTCCCTGAGGACAGGGACTGCTTTACATTCTGTCTTTGTATCCCCAGAGCTTAACGTAGTGCCTGGCATGTGGAAGACACTTAATAAATATTTATTGATTACTTTGACCCATGCTTTCTCATTTTATGTAATTGTTGCCTGAATTCTCCCATAGATTTTTGTTTGGAAATTGACCCAATTCGTCAGAACTTTCTCAGTAAATCTTTTCACATTTTGAAAGGGTCAGTCCAGCACTTAGACTACCTTCTTCTTATTCTTCACTTGAGTTAGACAGACCCACCTCTTTTTCTGACCATCTTTCTCCTGAGTGATTTCTCTTACTCGACTTCTTGTGTGTGGATCATCAGCTTTCTTTTGTAATGGTCATTGATGTTCTCTTATTAATTAGACATCTTTACTTATTTTTGTCTCTCTTTGTCATTATTTCATGAGGTGATATTGCTTATAATTTTCACCAGCATTTTTCATAATTTTTTAAAAAATGGACTTGTAGGCTTTTCTCAGCAATGCAAAGTTCTAAGACACTCCAAAAGGCTCATGATGGAAAATGCTGTCCACATACAGAGAAAGAATTATGGGGTGTGAATGCAGATTGAAGCATACTATTTCCTCTCTCTTTTTGTTGTTTTGTTTTGTTCTTTCTTGTGGTTCATTCCATTGATTATAATTCTTCTTTGCAACACGACTAATGTGAAAATATGTTTAATGTCTAGAGCCTATATCAGATTGTATGCCATCTTGGGGAAGGGAGAGGGGAAGAAGGGGGAGAAAATTTAAAACACAAAAGCTTGTGGAACTGAATGTTGTAAACTAAAAATAAATAAACATATTTTAAAAAAATGGTCTTGTATCCTTCATTGTTTTTTCCTTGCCTGCCACATCTCTCCCCTTGGCAAGGTCAAGTGTTTGCTTTCTTTCTTTTTTTTTTTT
>CM053584.1:139745479-139750311 GCA_028627135.1 Pseudochirops cupreus | reverse complement strand
TATATATATATATGGACAGGGACAGGGTAAAGTGGAGGATAGGCAAAGGGGCTGAAAGGACTGGGAAAGGCCTCTTTCAGAAAGGAGAATTTGAGCAGTCTCCAAGAAAGCCAGGGAAACCAGGGGGTGAAGGTGAGGAGGGAGGACATTCCTGGGGTGGGGATAGTCAGTGAAAAATCATGGTATGTTTGAGAAGCTTCAAGAAAGCACTATGTGTTGCTGGATTGCAGAGTACATAGAGGGGAGGAAAGTGTTGAACGGGAAAGATGGAAGGGGCCAAGTTGTGAAGGACTTTAAAAGCCAAAGAGAAGATTTTATGTATTTGATCCTGGAGGTGATAGGGAACCATGGAATATCTTGAACAGGGAAGTCAGTAGGTCAGATTTGCACTTTTGGAAGATCACTTTAACAGTTGAGTGAAGGATAGACTGGAATGGGGAAGAGATTTGAGCCAGAGAGACATCAGCAGACTAATGCAATGCAGTCATCCAGGTATGAGGTGTGGAGGACTTGCACCAGAATGGTAACTCTCTCAGAGGAGAGAAGGTCTATAAATGAGAGCTGCCACTCTGGTAGAAACAACAGAACTAGGCAAAAGACTGGCGATGTGGAATGAATGTCCACTCTCCACCACCCTATGTTGCAATGCAATGCAGATGCAATCTTGGACTGCATTACTAGAGTAACACAATTCTCATTATAATAGTCTCATTGTACCCTGCACTGCTCAGATGACATCTGGAGTCAACTTGGGTTCTGAATGCTGCATTTTTATAGGGATACTGACTAACTGGAGCACATCCAGAGGAGGGCAGCCAAGATGGTAAAGAACCTAGAAATAGTCATATGAGGGATGGTTGAAAATTGAGAGGCAACATGGTACAAAGGGGGCCAGACAGGGAAACAGAAGGCCTGGGCTCTAGCACTGACTCTGATGATAACTAGCTTCATGACTTGGGACAATTTGCTTAATTCCAGGCCTCAGTTTCCTTATCTGTAAAATGAATGTGAATTGAAGAGGATCAGACTATATAATCCAACACTTTCTGAGTTATAGAAGGATGAATTTTAATTAAAAAACAATAACTTTTTAATCATTAGAATTGTTAAAAAAAAAAACAAAACCCCAAATAGCCTGATTCTAAGGTGGGGACTTCCTATCACTGAGGGTTCTTAAGAAGGAACTGAATGGACACCTGTCAGGGACATGGTAGAGAGGCTTCCAGGCTCAGATGGGAATTTGGATGAGATGGCATCTAAGGCATCTTTCTAGTCTAAGATTTTGTTCAGAGTGTTTCCATTCAGAGGAAATATGGAGAGCTTTTAAGGAATATAAGAAGGTATGGATTCAGTGAATACAGACCGTCATCCGTGAAGGTACTATGTTTTTTGGGAACCTTTTCAAATCCTTCACTATAGATTTCTAACTAGGCAAGAATACGTGTGTATTAAGTACTTTCCCAGGCCCACAGAACAGAACATCAATGAACCAGAAGGCTCAGGGGAGAGATGATTGTGGATAATTGAATTTTCTTGTCTCTCCTTTTTGCTGCCAACCTTGTAGCAAATCCTTGGGGGAAGTGGAGGAATGCATGAATCTACTTCTCTGCCTTAGTAAAGTAGAATGTGTTGAATGGAGCAGATACTTTTGATGTTTTTTTTTTTTCTGAGTGACATCATTGTGATGATCAGATGCAGTTTGGTCTTGGAAGATTTTGGTCTTGGAATTAGGAAGGCTTGAGTTCAAATTCTGCTTTTTACACATACTAGCTGCATGACTGTGGGCAAGTCACAGCCTCTTAGAGATTCCAGTCAACTCTATGATTGCCAGCAGTCAGTTTGGAGAGGTGAAGGGAGTTTCCACACCAGGACTTTTGTACATTGTAAGGAGTGGCATTGTAAAAGGCTGAGTAACACTAGGATCTTCAAGGTCATCAAGTTCAATCTCTCATTTTACACATAAGGAAAAGTGAAGGTCTAGGTAGGAAGTGAAAGGACCTGAGGTTAGCCTAAATAAATCACCATTCAATCTAGAATATATTCTCTGTTGTTCTCATTTTTAAAATACCAATTCACCGACTTAAGGTTTTTTTTTTTTTCTTTTTTCTTTTGGCAGTGGTGGGAGGGTCTAGATTCTGATTTTTTTTCCATTATTGGTAACTCCCAGTATGGGAAGTTAGCTCTTCCGCTGAACCGGAGCAGCAATTTAGCCTTAGCGTTCTTTTTCCTGAGTACCTGTCATATTTTTTTAATGCCCCTTTTTTTCCTCAAAGAGAAGGGTGGTGGTGGTGGGGGAAAGCTGAGCTAACTTAATAATGGGTGAGTTAAAGGCCGATCGTGCTGATTCCTGCTACCCCGGTTAATCGAGGTTCCTTAGTGTCCGATACTCTACCTCCATACAAACGTGTCGGGGGCCTATGACATCTCCACTAGGTGGGGAAAAAGAGCAGTTATGAAATGTATGAAGCCTAAAATCAAAACCACAGTCCAACGAGTAAAATCCCATTCTAAATGGAACTCGAAAACTTGAGAAGTAATTTAAGGGAACCACATTAAATAGTCGAATGTGTAATGGGGCCCATGTGTCCCGAGCAGAGAAAGGGAGTGAGAGAAATGTAACAGAGGAAATCAGGGAGACAATATGTCTATGCGACTTGTTCTAATTAGGGGCACAGTGCTGTTGAGGATCATTCATTATAATTTAGTTAAATCTCTAGCACGGCTAAAGAACCTACGAAGAGTAGCATAAAACAAAGAGCTTACTCGTAAACCAGAGCGAGGGGCTCTCGAATGGAGGTTAATTTCAGTCACTTGTGAATGCGGAAGGCTGTACATCACTCGCATGCCAGGGGCTCCTTTATTACCACAGAATCGGGCTCCAGCTAGCAGATGTCTGTAAATTTGGGGGAGGAGGGCGGTGGGTGGGAAGGAGGGGGCGGGGCTCATTGTCTCCAACTTGTCTGTCGCTTAATTCAGTATCTCTGTCTGCCTCTGGAGCGGGGATGGGAAGGGAGTTCAAAGCAGGAAATCAAAACAATCCGACCGGCAAAGAGCTTCAGAGTTATCTGAACTGCACCCAGAAATCACCAGTCTTCCTCCGGCTCCACTTTGAAATGTGGACGCTGGGCATGATTTAGTGAGCCGGGCTGGGCTGGCTCACACCCCCCCACCAACAGCACGTGGAACACTTACTGGTAGTGTTATTTTTAAAACGTATAAAGTAGCCGAGGGGTGGGATGGAGGTCAGGTTCACGGTTGTCCCAATGCGGAGGATTTGTTTGTAGTCGACACAGTGTGTGTGTGTGTGTGTGGGGGGGGGGAATGGGGGTGTGTGTGTGTGGAGAAGCAGGGAGAAACTTGGAAAGAAGTTTGACATCTCCCCAAATGCTTTCTGTCCTCCCCTGATTCACTGGCAGCTTAGGAGTATGGCTGATTTTCTTTTGTGTGTGACCGTTGGACCCCCTCCTCATTCTAGTACTGGGTTATTCTTGGTCCTGGGGGCTCCCCTGGGCTCTTTCCTAGCTTCAAAGTTGGTGAAAGAACACTGGCTCTGAAATCAGAGGTCTGAACTCAAATTCTGTCCCTAGTACTCTACCTGTACGACCTTGGACAAGTCACACACAGGAGGAGGCTGGATCAGATGACCTCTGAGGCCCCTTCCAGCTCTAGTTTATAAACTTACATTTCCTTGGTGTCATATGATGGATTGGACTAGATGGCTTTCTTCTTTCCAGCCAGTTAGTCTGGTTTGGGGAAGAGACTTTTTCCTTGCTAGCAGCGTTGCCTTGGGTAAATCATTCCCATTCTTGCGGAGCCTCAGTTTCCTCATCTACAAAATGGACTAGTTAGGCTAGATGCTAAGGTCTCATCTAACTGGAAAAATTCTGGATTCATTTGGGTTCAAAATGTTAAAGTAGCTGAGGTGGATGTTTTGGTTTGGGATTGGTCTAGTTCCACTGGTACAGAGAAAGAGACTTGATCTATTTCCCTAGTGTCTTGCATGCTAGGTAGTTAAAACTCCTTGAATGCCCATCTTGGCTAAAAGCTTGCTAAATGTCCATGAATTGTAGCCTGACTCCCAGCCAATCATTTTGTACATGTCTTCCCTTGACCATAAAAGGTATTACACAGAGTCTGGCCAGATAGAGTCTGAATAGAGAAACAGAGGCTTCATGTGCTGGTGACCTATGGGTGCAACAAGAGCTTAGGATGTTAGATGGCAAAATGGTACCTTCCTTTCCCCTCACCCCCTCACACGACTTTAGATACTCAGTAGATGCTAAACTGGGCAACAAGGTGGTGAAATGGATAGAACATCAGGCCTGGAGTCAGGCAGACTCATCATCCTGAGTTCAAATCTGGTCTCAGACACTTCCTAACTATATGACCCTGGGCAAGTCCCTTAACACTGTTTGCCTCAGTTTCTTTATCTGTAAAATGAGCTGGAGAAGGAAATGGCAAAACACTCCAGTATCTTTGCAAAGAAAACCCCAAATGGGTTCACAAAGATTCAGAAATGACTGTATAACCACAACTGAAGATTCTAAACACATATTATTCATGAACTTGACTTTATTTGAAAGCTTCTTAACGATGATGAAACCACTGTGCCTAGCTGTCTATCCTACTCATTGTAGATTTGTTCCTGACAGTGATCCAGAGGCCCAATGCTTGCAACTTCATTTTAGATTGCTCCCCAGGGGAAATATGTCATTTGCTTCCAGATTCTGGGCAATGAAGGCTAGGGAAGTGTTGCTAGCTAATATTATTTGGCCTACAACGCTCGGAAAACATATCATTTTGCTTGCTCCGTGAGCAAGTCAGGGGAAAAT
>CM053584.1:139697979-139742979 GCA_028627135.1 Pseudochirops cupreus | reverse complement strand
TGATTCTGTAGTGAGAAGAAAGGGAGATACGCCAGTAGTAAACCACTGCCCTAGCCCCCCTCCAATGTGGGTGGGAGTACAGTTGAATGAGCTTTGGAGCCAGGGAACCTGACTTCAGATCCTACCTCTGACCCTTAATAGCTGTGTGACCTTCAGCAAATCACTTAATCTTTCTAAGTCTTTTGGAAAATATAGGTGTTGGGCTACATGGCTTCTGAGTTTCCTTAGATTTAGAATCCTATGATAGGAAGTAGGGGAATATAGAAAACCACTTTCTAGTGTCACCTTGTTGGCAGTGATCCAGCCAACTCACTCCTCTAACATATTCTCCTAAAGATGAGCTTTGGGTCACCTTGTCACTAGATACCACAAATAATAAGAATAAGAACTCATGCGTATAGCACTTAAATTAAAAATTATCTCAATTATCTATAAATATAATAAAAATAAAGATATAATTATCTCAAGAGAGGTAGTACAAAGGACGCTGGTATAATAATCAGAAGCCTAGTTTGAATCTCAGCTCTGACACTAACTAGGTTGACAGGTCATTTAGCCTCTGTTTGCCTCAGTTTCCTTATCTGTAAAATGGGGATCTGGGCAGGTAGGTGGTACAGTGGAGAGTATCTGGCCTAGAGTCAAGAAGATTCATCTTTTTGAGTTCAAATCTGTCTTCAGATACTTACTAGCCGTGTTACCCTGGGCAAGTCACTTAACCCTGTTTGCTTCAGTTTCCTCATTTGCAAAGTGAACAGGAGAAGGAAATGGCAAACCATCCAGTATCTTTGCCAAGAAAACCCCAAATGGGGTCACATAGAGTTGGACGTGACTGAAAATGAAGAAACAACAATGGAGCAAAAATAGATTGTTGTGAAGATCAAATGAAGTAATAGTTGTTTTGTTTTGTTTTGCTTTTTGGAGGGGGGAAGGCAGGACAATTAGCATTAAGTGACTTGCCCGAGGTCACACGGCTAGTAAGTGTTAAGTGTCTGAGGCTGGATCTGAACTCAGGTCCTCCTGACTCCAGGGCTGGTGCTCTAGTCATTGAGCCACTTAGTCACCCCTGAAGTTGTAGTTGTAAAGGACCTCGAACAGCTCCTGGCAAATAGTAAACACCATATAAATGTTAGCTGTTGCTGCTGCTGTAAGGATGAGAGTGTTCTATCTAGCCAGAGTGACCAAGCTGTTATTCATCTTACGTGACGTTCCATTTACCCCCTCCATGCCTTTGTCAGACATAGGTGGATGTCTACTCCTAGAACAAATGAATAAATGAATGAATGATAAAACATTTACTAAACTCTTATTATGTGCCAGGCTCTGGGCTAAGTACTGGGTGTACAAAATCAAGCAAAGCAAGACAGTCTGTGTTCTAAGGAGTTTCGATTCTTTAGGTAGGAAGACCAGATAAAAAATGGGGAGCTGCTCTATGTGAGCTTGGCTGTATAAAGGACTCACTGTGACTTATGTCTCTATAGTCCCATCAATATTCAGCCTGGTGCATTTTAGAAATCTTTTTGGAGTTTTATGCAGTGGTCTTAGCTGTACTGCTTTCTACAATTCTACAAAACCACTGTCTTAGCTTCTTCTTGAGTCCTGTGTTTCAGGTCATCAATTCTCTGCCTCTCCTCCCTTATTGCTGTGACATGTCTTAGCCAGTACTTAAAACTTTCCTCTCCTGGTGGGTGGGAATGTTCTCTCTGAGACTGACTAACTTTTATGTAAGTAAATTTAGATATGATTGACAGTGCATCCCATGCAACTGGCTCTTGACCCAGTTATTGACTACCAAGGAAAGTATTGGCATGGAGTCACTGCCTGTTAAAGAATATGTGCCTCCATTGTGCTATGAGAAATAATGAGCAGGATGATTTCGGAAAAACCTGGGAAGACTCATATGAAGTCATGTGAAGTGAAATGAATAGAACCAGGAGAACATCCTAAACAATTATAGCAGTATTGTAAGGACAATCAACTGTGAAAGACTTAGCTGCCCTAATCAAGACGATGATCCAAGACAATTCCGAAGGAACTATGATGAAAAATGCTATCCAGAAAACTGATGAACTCTGAATGCAGTTTGAAGCATACTTTTTAAAACTTTCTCTTTTTTTTTGTTTTATATTTTTGTCTGTTTTCTTTTACGACATGGGTACTATGGAAATATGTTTTGCATGACTTCACACATGTAATCTATATTAAATTGCTTGCCTACCCAATGAGGGAGGGAGGGAATTTGGAACTTGACATTAAAAAAAAAGATAGTTAAATATTTTTGCATGTGATTGGGAAATATTTAACAAAATAAACAAAAACTTATTTAAAAAAAGAAAAAAGGGAGCTAGAAAATACTGGAGGGCTAGCATTGTTTGGAAATATCTAGTAAGTGGTGTGGAGATCTACTTCTGGGCAAGGTAATGTGAACTTTCACCTTCTATCACGACACTAAATCTTCCCTCCTCCCTTTTACCTCTTGTAATCCCTAATTCCTTTGAAGGCTCAGATCTGGTGCTAACTCCCGCCCAAAGCCTTAGTGCTCTCCTTGCAAGGTACTTTGCATTCATTTTGCATATATTTCTTATACTTTCTTTGGAATTCTCTTCCTCCTCCACTACATTTATTGATCTCCCCAATGGCTTCCTGTAAGTCCCAACTAAAATCCCACCTTCTACAGGAAGCCTTTCCCAACCACTCTAAATTCCAGTGCCATCCCTCTATTAATTATTTCCTATTTATACTGCATATAGCTTACTTTGTATATTTTTTTGCATGTTGTCTTTCCCATTAGATTGTAAGCTCCTTGAGAGCAGGGACTGTCTTTTGCTACTTCTTGTATCCCTAATATTAAGCACAGTACCTAGCGTGTAGTGGTGCTTAATAAATGTTTATTGATTGTTGCAGCCTGACAGCTGCTCTGGCAGGTGCTTCAGCCATAGCTACCAAAGACAGAGAAAATAAAGTTCTTGCTGCCAGAGAGCTTGGCACCATCAAATGGTTCGACATGAGAAGCTGATAGGATTTTATCAATGGGAAATATCTTTGAGCAAGAGGTGTTACCATCTGCTTTACTGCGTCACTCTAAGGAACATGGGACTTTTCTGTTTGACTTGCAGCTAAAACCCTCTGCTTGCACTGTCCTTTGTTACAATGATTGCCTTATTTTTAGCCCCAGTGCACAGCATACTGTGAATGCATAATAAATGTTTTCATTCATTTGTTCATTCATATGCTTAACTGTTTATTTGTTATATCTCCTTTCCTTGAGGGTAGGGACTTTAATTTTTTTTGTCTTTGAATTGCATTTATAAATGTTAAACCGCTGTACAGATACAAACTCTTGTTATTAGATCCTCACGACTGCATTGTATGGTAGATGATATTCCTGATATGATTCCTCATTGTACTGATAAGGAAACTGAAGCTGGCAAAGAAGTCAAGTGATTTGTCCAATATCACACAAGTACTGGATGTTGGAGCCACATTTTAATCCAGATTTTCTGCCTCTAAATTCAATATACCTTCCTGAGCTGCCCCGACCCTTCTTGCTTTCCTGACTATTCCTCTCTCCTCACCCACCACCAACCTAGATTCAGTGGACCAATAGTAGGGGAAGGTAGTGGCTGAAATACTTTAAGAAGAGATACTATCAACATCAATGATTACTTAAGATTTTACTAAAATTCTTACTTTGTCTCAAGCTAATTGATTTTTCATTTCAGCTGCTCCCCCAGAAGATCTCCACCTCTCCAACCTCATTCCTGAGTTTGTGGGAAGTTTGTGTTCATTTATATACCCGAATTGCAGAAAATAAAGTTGAGAGCATCTGCAGATTTTCTGAATCTCTGAAAACACAGGCTCCATTCAATGACTGGTAGCCTTCATGGACAGACAGAGGGAAATAAAGATTCTAAGATAACTTTACCAGGTACTTTATGTCTCTGCTTCATTCCACATTCAACTAGGAACCTGGAGTTGGGAGGTCAGGGAAGTAGGATTTTTTTTTTTTGCCACTTATATGAGCTAAAAGATCCTTAATTTGGAATTCAAGCTCCTGCTATAAAAATAGTAACTATCTCCCAGGGTTGTTGAGTGGATCAAATGAGATAATTTTTGTAAGTTCTTAGCACAGTACTTGGCACATAGTAGGTACCTAAATGCTTGTTCTCTTTCCTTTCCCCTCTTCCCCTCTTCCCTTCTTCATGGACTGCCTCCCTCCTCCATTTCATTACTTATCTGTTAATCTGTCATGCTATTTCTCATTTCCCCCCAGCATAGCCTCTTCCCTCTACACTGACCTCCTCTTGAAATGGTCTCTAACTTCCCTTCTTCCAAAGCCCATTTCTAAACCCTATCTCCTCATAAGACTTTCCTGATTATTATTATTATATATATATTTTTTTGCTTTTTGGAGAGGGGAAGGCAGGGCAATTGGGGTTAAGCGACTTGCCCAAGGTCACATGGCTAGTAAGTGTTAAGTATCTGAGGCTGGATTTGAACTCAGGTCCTCCTGATTCCAGGCCCAGTACTCTATTCGCTGTGCCATCTAGCTGCCCCTTTCCTGATTATTTTTACATCACTCTGATGCCTCATCCATTTCCTTCAGTATACTCTTCTTGTGAAGATCTTGTGAAGATTTCTCTGGAAGAAGGACTAACTTTCCAAGCTTCTGAGTTGGCTTCCTACCCAACTTCATAAGAGCTCTCCTGCAAGGCCAATAATGGGAGTGGGAGTTTAAAGGGAGGACAGTATAAGAACTATTTGGTTTGGGTCTTTTCCTCTGCAAGTTTGGCAGAGAAAGAACTATTTCTAATCAGGTATAGGATAAGAGCTCATTAGTGGTCTTGCCAAGCTTAGCATCAACTCCTTGGGACGTTGTATGAAACTGAGATTTTCCCTCATCAGTATTGATGGGCATAAAGGATTTAGGAATAAGGGCTGGAGTGATAGTTACATTGGTAGAGGGAACTCATAGGTGAGGAAACTTTGCATCAGTACAGATAGGCACCTTCTTTGTCATTTAAAGTCTTAGAGGGTTGCCTAGAGCACAGTGAGGTGATGTGAGTTGCCCAAAATTATACAGTTTGTGTCAGAACAGAGACTTGAACTTAGGACTTCTCAGCTATAAGGTTAGCTTTCTATCTATTGCTTTATACCAGTTCTTTTAAGTGTGCAAAAAAAGGTTAAAATATTTTTTAAATCCTTACAAGTGATATCTGATTATTTTTTGGTTCTGTATTTTGTTTTCATCTGTCTCTACTAATTTTTTAAAGATTTCCTTTTGTTGTGGTGATAGGCAGGTAAAACTGGAAGTGACCCAGTTCTTCCTGCATCTCCAAGATCTCCTGATGTCCTGTTATTTCATAGTTGTATGTTCAGTTTCATTTCCATTTCCACTCCTGAGGCACCTTGGACAGGGTTCCCAGGAGAGTGCCTGAATATTGCTGCCTGGGTAGCTGAGGAGAAGAAACAGTCTTCCTGGCTCTTAGATCTTATCCCCAGAGCTTGGTTGTTGCTTTTATTCTCCTTATGCTTTTGCATATTTTCAAGTGGTCTACTCCAATGCACTCCCCCTTAACTATTCCCCCCACCCTCAAATAACTTTATCCTTCTCTCCTTTCTGGGATGAGAAAGGGTATATTGGGTATGAAACCAAGACAGAGGTTTAGAAGATCAGAAATCATCACCACTTCATCTTCTCCTCTTCTTTGGAAACTAGAATGTTTATTCTGGAAGAAGCCTGGACGATAAATCATGCTCTGTGTGTGGCTTCTCAAAGAAATGGAAGGCAGACTCAAGAAATGGATAACCTTCTCTCTCCATTCACTCCAGAGCTGCTTCCTGTTTCCACCTGCTTTTGGCAAAGATTCCAGTGAGGTTAAACATCAAAGTCAGCAAGCGAACTGCTAGGCTGGACTTTCAGGTTTCAAAATCAGGTTCCCTCCAAATCACTGAAGACATGGAGGTAGATTTTTGTTTAAATGGACAGGAAGGGAAAAGATTGAGCAACTCTTGGGGAAGGGAAATTTAGAACCAATTTACTTGTTTAAAGGTTGTTAAGGTCCTTAGGAAATAATTTCATATATACTATCATTCTCATTTGTGCATCCCTTCCTAATGAATCTGGCCAGTAGATGTAGTAACCTGTGTTTTTGAAGAATGAAGAAACAAAAGAGTTTTTGTGAAAAGCACTATGATTTCTTTTAGCCAGCTTGGAGAGATTAAGGAGGCATTCTTGTAGGGGAAGAATGTTGCATTTGGACTCAGAAGACCTGGGTTTGAATCTGAGCTCTACTATCTTGAATGAGTAACTTTAACTCTTTTTGCCTCAGTTTCTTCCTCTGTGAAATGAGGGGGTTCAGATCAGAGGATCTCTAAAGGCCCTCCCAGTTCTAAATACTACTGGCTGCAACATATATGTGAAGTGCACAGCAAATCATCACGTATTATAGACATGTTAGACATCCCCAGCACGTACTTGCCCAGGGGACCTTAGGGAAATGTTGACCAATCTGTCAGTTACCATCAGTCATTATGCTCTGTGGGATGAAACTTTATGCTAGATTCTGTGAGGGAGGTATAAGATGCAGGAGGAAAGGGTCTTTACCATTCAGGAGATGGCAGTCTAATGGTGGAAGCCACACAAGCAAGTCAATGTTTTGAACCATAAGGGCAGGATCAAGAAGGGCAGAGCCATGGAGAAACTGTCATTTTAGAGAGGTTTGTCTTTGATATCCTCACACTTTTCCCATCATTGTTCCCTGATTTTCTTTGCTTTCCCAGTCTGTGCCTGACCCCAGGAGGGTCTTCCTCTTGGCTTCAGCCAACACAAATGGGATAAACTTATTACTGCTAGGGGGTGTTAGGTGAGATGTAGGTTAAACTTACCATTCCTAGAGCTTCTTCCTTTTTAATAGAAGACTTTGAAAAGTGAAAAAAGAAAACTCTCTAGATCCAAAGGAATGGATTTCTAATGTCATATTTTCAGACAAGTATAAGCAGATAAGGAGATTAGTCTATACGACAGTATCTCCATCTGTTTCTATGGCTATAGTAAAGACATAGTCATAACTACAACTTTGAAGCCACATCCACACCCACATTTTCACCTACGCCAGCACCTGAACCTAGATCTACACTCATGCTGCCTTTACATTTATGTCTATCCTGAGACCTCTATCTAATGTACACCTATACTTCACATTGGCAATAACACCTCCATCCACACCTGCCCCTGCATCATTGTCATGCCTGATTCTTCATGATCCCAAAGACCACAGCACGCCAATACTGTCCCTGGAGTTCTCTTGGTAAAGATACTACAGTTGTTTGCCTTTTCCTTCTTTGGTAGATTAAGACAAATAGAGGTTAAGTGACTTGCTCAGGGTCATACAGTTACTAAGTATCTGAGGCCAGGTTTGAACTCAAGTTTTCCTGAGTTCAGTCCCAGGGGTCCATCCACTGAGTCACCTCACTTTCTTCATATACATCTGTCCCTATATTTAAATCCATATTAGCACCTATATCTATACCTGTACCTGTACCAGTCTACACCTGTATCTATACTTCCACCTACAGTTATACCTTCATCTACATTTGCACCTACACTTGTATCTATATCTACATCCATATCTACACCTGCACCTGTACCTGCATTTATTGCATATGGTCATATCTATGTCTATACCTGCATCTATACCTACGTCTACACCCATAGCTTTACCTGTACCTGCACTTATACTTTAATCTATGCTTATAAGCACTTTTATACCTCCTCTATGCCTAAATCTATATCTGCACTTGCACCTGTGCCTGTGTCTACACTTACACCTACACCTGTTATCTACAACTATACCTGCACTCTCACCTATACTTATAGCTGCACCTGTATTTATATTTATGTCACCTATGATCAGACCCATTATAGGGATGAGGTAAGTGAGATACTAGTGCCTTCCAAAGCCCCTAATTACCTTGTATTTATTTCATATTTACTTGAATAATTGTGTCTATGTTTTAACCCCTGATAGAATGTAAGGTCATTGGGAACAGAGACTGTTTCATTTTTTGTTCTTGTATTTCTAGTGCCTAGCACAGTGCCTGGTGCTAAAGAATTATTTATTTAAAATTTTTAAAAAACATTTTAAAGTTGTGAGTTCCAAATTCTGTCCCTTCCTCCCCCTATCCCCCATCCCAACCCTGAAACAGTAAGCAAACAGATATAGGTTAGGCACATGCAACTATGTAAAACATTTCCATATTAGTAATTTTGTATGAGAAGACTCAAATAAAAGAAAAAAAAAGAAAGTGAAAAGTAGCATGCCTTAGTCTGTATTCAATCAATATCAGTTCTTTTTCCGGAGGTGGATAGTGTGCTTTCATCATTAGTCCTTTGGGTTTGTCTTGGATCATCATATTGCTGAAAAGAGCTAAATCATTTACAATTCATCATTGAACAATAATATTGTTACTGTATGCAATGTTTTCCTGGTTCTGTTCACTTCAGTATGCATCAGTTCATGTAAGTCTTTCTAGGTTTTTCTGAAAATACCCTACTTGCCATTTCTTATAGCATAATAATATTCCATTATATTCATATACCATAGTTTGTTTAGTCATTCCCCAATTGATAGGCATCCTTTTAATTTCTAATTCTTAGCCACCATGAAAAGAGTGGCTATAATTTTTTTTTTGGTACGAGTAGGTCCTTTCCCCTTTTTTTGGATGTCTTTGGGATATAGAGCTAGCAGTAGTATTGCTGGATCAGAGGATATGCACAGTTTTGTAGTCCTTTGGGCATAGTTCCAAATTGCTCTCCACAGTGGTTAGATCAGTTCACAACTCCACCAACAGTGCTTCAGTTTCCCACATCTCTTTCACCATTCAACATTTTCTTTTTTTGTCATATTTGCCACTCTGATAGGTATGAGGTGGTACCTCAGAGTTGTTTTAATTTACCTTTCTTTGCTCAATAGTGATTTAGAACATTTTTTTCTTATGACTATAGAGAGCTTTGATTTCTTTGTCTGAAAACTGCCTGTTTATATTCTTTGACTATTTGTCAGTTGGAGAATTTCTTGTATTTTTATAAATTTGACTCAGTATATTTGAGAAAAGAAGCCTTTATCAGAGGTACTTGTTGCCAAAATTTTTCCCCAGTTAAGAAGTACTACTTGGGGCAGCTAGGTGGTGCAGTGAATAGAGTATGGGCTCTGGAGTCAGGAGGACCTGAATTCAAATCCAACCTCAGACACTTGACACTTACTAGCCATGTGACCTTGGGCAAGTCACTTAACCCCCATTGCCCTGCCTTCCCCCCTCCAAAAAACAAACAAAAAAAAGTACTACTTGACCAAATGATTGCTTGAGTCTTGCTTTGGATAAAAGGTTAATTTCAGTGCTGTTTTTAGTCTTATCTATTTCTACTTCTTCACTATGTCAAGGATTTCTATTTTTCTCCGACTGAGTATGCCTTCCACCAATATATATTACAACCTCTCTGTGGCTTTGTAGATGACGTATGAAAGTTCCTGTGGTCAAAAAAATCTGCCATCCTACAGCTTAGTTGGCAATGAACCTCGTCAAATTTAGTTTGATTGAGTGAGACTTGGGTAACAGGCTTGTAGCACTCATCACCAGGCTAGTCCCCTAGGCATTTTCAGCTTGCCAGAACCTGCTAGAGTTGGATCTTCCCTGGTGGAGTGGAAGGTCATCTCCATGCCATGATGAAGCATCTGACACAGTTGGGCTTTAGTTGCGAAGCTATTTCTCTACCTGTTTTAGAAGCAGATGACTTCCCAGGACCCCTCACTCCTTAGAAAATACTTGTAATCCTGACTCTAGTACCATTCCAGAATCATATAGGATCAAAGAATTTAATTGTGTTTTTAAGGAGCCAGTATATGTAGGGAGCCTAAGATAGATCAAAGACATGGATTTCAGTCCTGTCTCTGACTCATATCATCTGTGTAACTCAGGTAAAGTCACTTAACCCCCAACAATTCTCTTAGAAGATGTGGAGCAATTGTGGAGCTGTATCAGAAGACGGGATCTTCTTACTGGGAGTTTCTGGTGTACAGCCTTCCTTTCCACCATCCCCCTTCCCTCCACCCCAATAACTTTTGTTTTTGGCAATGATTGGTCAGAATAACTAAAACTGGGCCTGCAGCACAATCTTGATTTAAAGGTAACACATTTAGTCAACCAGTCTTTTTGTTTCCTTGGCAATGTTTGGATGACTCTCTTCCCCCTACTCTAACCGATTGCTGTAACATCATGTCCAGACTGTATATAACCGCAATGTGACATTTGGGGGCATCACCCCAAGTTGGGGCACCTGGTCCCAGTTGGAAGTTAACTCCCCTCCTTACACTCTTATGGACCCTATAACTTTCTGAGGTCTGATTCTCCTATGAGACTCATTCATTCATCATGTGAACACAGCCTTCTTTAATTGATCATTGTTTTTTTTTTCTTTTTCTTTTTCTTTAAATAAAAATCCACTAGAGGGCATATCAACTCTAAGATCCTCCTGGCAGGTCAGACAAATGACATTTTGTGTGAACTTAGCCAGCTAGTGATCCTGAGCCTGGAATGGGGGGGTGGGGGTGGGGAGAGACAGGGGAAGGGGTGTGCCTGGGAGGGAGAATGGTGAAGGGGGAGTGGGGAAAGAAAATGGGGTTATTGATTCCCACCCCTCTCTACACCTCCCCCCTCCCCCTCCTAAGTGATGACAGGGAGGTGATTTGTGAATTCATGGAGACAGCCATGATTCTCCCAGTGATGACAGACACCATTCGAGAAGTGAGGCAGAGAGGAGGAGGAGGGTAGAGCCTGAGAAAGAAAGACTGGACAATGGTCTGACTCCCCCCCTGTTCAGAGACCTGATCCCTGGAGGGGAGTGACCCCCACTTCCCCCAAATCCTTCTTCCCCATCCCTCCTCACCACCCCTCCCCAACTTGCCAACTCACCTCTGTGACCTTTGCAGGGACCGATTAGGCAAAAATGGCCCCCCTGGAGAGGCTTTGGCTCCTGCCACCGAGCCATCAGCATATTTCAGAGTGCTCCAAGGACAAGAGCCAACAGGGCTTCTGAGAAACCTCCCTCTGTAAAGGTTTGCCCCACCCTCTCACCCCCCTCTCTTGAGAGGGCAAGGCGTACACTGAGGTTGGAGCAGGATAGAGACTCTCCCCCCAAAAAAGACAAAAGCAATGTGTGGTAGACATGCTACTGGGCCCAAAATGAAAGTTTAGGGAATTTTTATATTTGTTCTGAGACAATCAGAAAAGACCAAGGAATGGTGGTTTGCCTTCCTATGTTTGAGTGTGTTATGATAGTACAACATGTACCCTCGGGATAACTGAAAGAATTACTGAATTTTGCTGGGCCTCAGTTTCCTCATCTGGAAATGATAAAGTTCCTTTTGAGTTCAAATCTATGTTGTGATTCTGTACCTCTCTGATCACCATAGATCTGGGACAGTGAGGAGGCAAAACTTATTTTCATTTAAGTTGCTTGGCTTCTTAGGAGAGGTTTGGCACTCATGAGTTCCACATTCAGAGGCAATCTGCACTGTTTCTTCTTCTTTTTTTTTTCTTCCTGACATCATTCACGGAAAGACAAAGGACTGGTGAAAATATAATATGTATGTGTATGTGACAGCTTTCTCCCTCCCTTTGCTTCATAAGACAAGTTATTTTTAAAATAACTGAGCCAGTTTCTCCAGCTCTCCTAGCTTCCACTCTTAATGGGATGGAAAGCAGCCACTTGCTGGGTAATTTTGGCATTTCCCAATTCTCTGAGCTAAGGAACCATGCGTTGCAGAGATAGATGCATTTTGGAGAAGCTAGGGCTCACAGAAGGGGCCTCACAGATCTTCTGGTTTAATCTGGGCCCAAACAGGAATCTCACCTATAACAAATGGTTAACATCTCTTCATTCAATGACCTTCCATGTTGGAGGAAGCCAGTATCACCCAAGGCTGTCCGTTTCATTTTTGGACAGCTCTAATTGTTAAGAAGCTTTTTTCGTTCATCAGGCTGAAATTGGGCTCTTTGCAACTTTTATCCATTGTTCCTCGTTCTATCCATTGGGTTAAGCAGAATAAGTCTAAATCCTTCCTCCCTTTTCCCTCTTCCCCTGACCGTCTCTAAGAGACTTCCTTCCCTTGAGGGAGGGGAAGCACTTAAAAGTGTCTCTTCTCCAGGCTAAATAGCTCCAGTTCCTTCAAATGATCTGCATGTGGAGTGGTCTCCAATCCTTTCACTATTTTGGTTGACAGGAGGGGCAGCTAGGTGGTGAAGTGAATAGAGTGCCAAGCCTGAAGTCAGGAGGATTTTTCTTCCTGAGTTCAAATCTGGCCTCATATACTTCCTAGCTATGAGACCCTGAGTAAATCACTTTAATCCTATTTGCCTCAGTTTCCTCATCTGTAAAATGAGTTGGAGAAGGAAATGGCAAACCTCTCTAGTGTCTTTGCAAAGAAAACCCGGAATAGGGTCACGAAGATTTGGATATTTGTGAAAAGATTCAACAAAATACCTAAAGGAAGAAAAATTACTCACTTAAATAGCAACAGGGACAGGCAGAGGGTATGTTTTGCTAAATGTATATCAACTCAATCTACAGAGGAAAAAAAAAGTACAGACAACACACTTTTATGTTTAATTTGTGCTAACATTTTCTCCACCACTTTCTTAAGTCATGACCATCAAAACAGTAAAGCAATCCTTGATTTGTAGATGTAAATGATCACACTGATAATTTAACCATAGCTCTCGTGGGTGAGAGCTATTGTAAGAACTCGAGGATGCACCTGGGATAGACAATTAGAAGTCTAGGGCCTGAGAGGAGATATGTCTCATTTAGTGAAGTCCATTTGCAGTCATATTCCTCCAGATAAATGTTTCATCACTCTAGTCACTCGGGCAGTTGTAGGGGCAACATTGGAGCAGATTAATAGTGAGTGGTCCTGACTATTAGATGCTTCAGTCTATGAACCTCCTCCTGTCCTTGCTTTTTCATTTCAAGGACAAAAATGGGTGGGGGGGGCAGTGCAGGTCTTGGTACCAGAAAGCTTCTTTAACTTATAAGGGGGATGCCTTAGGACTTCTTTGTATATGATGTATACAGGGAGAGAGAAGGCGTAATACTGGTACAATTACATTTAAGTGGCATACAGATTTGATTCCAATTGCAATCAACTGGAATGAGCAGTGTGCTAGAGTCAAAAAAGCGTAGACTTTGGAGTCAAAAGACATGGGTTCCAATTCTGCCTCCATTGCTCCTTATGTGAATTTGGGCAAGTCACTTAGCCTTCCTAGGGATTGGTTTACTCAATCGTAAAATGAAAGGGTTGGACTAGATGGCCTCTGAGGTTCCTTCAGCTCTAGATCTGTGAGCTTCTGAGACTGCAAATGATAGAAGATGATCCCATGATCAAAATTACCCAGTAGCCTGTCAGAAGTCATCTTCCACTCCTGTCTCCAGGTTGGGTGGCACCTATAATTTGAGAAAAATGAGTTTGTATTTTTATATTTGGAGACTTTAGGAGATTCTCCCAGAGAGTAATTAAATTGCCCATGTTCCCTTAGCTTGTAAGTGTCAGAGGCAGGATTTGAACATAGATCTTCCTGAGTCCAGATCTCACACTTTATTCTCTATGCCATGATGCTTTTTTTGTTTGTTTGTTAATGAAGAATAAAGTACTACAAAGAATTTCTGCAGGTTCTGAAGACCTTTTGCAGTATTTCCAAATCTCAGAGTAGGAAGGGACCTTAGACAAAGATCATCTAGCCCCAATCATATCTAAGTAAGGACCCTTTCTGCAACATCCCCAACCAATGATCATTTATTGAGCCTTGTATTAACAGTCTCTAGTGATGAGGGTCTTGAACTTACTCTTTCCTGAGGCAATCAAATATACTTTTAGGCAGTTCTAATCATTAGTAACTTTATGTACATTTAATGTTTACCTGAATACACATGAAACATGTAATATAAATATATATGTATGTATACATGCATATAAACAAACATGTATATGCATATATAATAATAGCTAACATTTATATAGGGCAGCTAGATGGCACCATAGTGCACAGAGCACCAAGCCTGGAGTCATGAAGACCTGAATTCAAATCCAGACTCAGATACTTACTAGCCATGTGACCCAAGGCAAGTCACTTAATCCTGTTTGCCTCAATTTCCTCCCCTATCAAATGAACTGGAGAAGGAAATGGCAAACCACTCCAGTATCTTTGCCAAGAAAACCCCAAATGGGGTCACAAAGAATCTGACATGACTGAAATGACAGAATAGCACAAAACAGTTATATAATGCCTACTATATGCCAGGCACTATATTAAGCATTTTACAATTATTATCTCACAACAATTCCATGAGGTAGGTGCTATTATTAGCCCTACTTTATAGATGAGGAGACTTGGGCAAACAAGGGTTAAGTGACTTGCTTGGGATCATACAGTTAGTGTCAGATGTAGGATTTAAACTCAGGACTTCCTGACTCTAGACCCAGCTTTCTACGTAGCTTAAATATATTTGTACAAAACTCACATACACATATCTATATATGTAACATGCTTAACTCTCATAGGTTAGTAAATTTTTGGATATAGTTCTACACTGCTTTCCAGAATAGTTGAGTTAGTTTGCAATAATGCATTGCATTGATGTGTCTCTCTTTCCATAGCTTATGCAATAAATGTCATCATCTTTTTTGGGCCATGTTTGCTAATCTGATAAGTATGAGAGAGAACTTGGTGTGTGTGTGTGTGTGTGTGTGTGTGTGTACAAATATATATATATATATATATATATATATATATATATATATATAGCTAGGTCATGTTTTCGTTTGAAGCTTACTGAGGTGGATAGTATGAGATGTTTTCCTGAAACTATTTTTTTTTTGCCATTCTGCTTTTCAGTTTTCCCAGACATTTCTGTTGAATAGTATGTCCTTATCCCAGAAAGTAGAGTTCTTGGGTTTATTACACACTATGCTACTATGCATACTTGTTTCTGAGTCTTTTTTTTACCTGATTTTTTCTACAGATAGACTTTTCTATTTTTTCACTAGTATATAGTTTTTGATGATTACTGCTTTGAGACATGATATTGCTAACCCCACCTTCCTTCCCACTTTTCCCATTATTTCTCTTCAGATTCTTATTCTTTTGTTTCTCCAGATGAATTTTGTTATGCTCCCCCTGCATAGTTCTTAAAGTAACTATTTGATCATTTGATTGTTATGGCATACACACGTGTGTGTGTGTGTGTTTGTGTGTGTGTATGTATATACTCATTTTTGCTCTAATGGCAAGCCCTAAGTATGAATAACTAACTTTTCTCACATTAATTTCATCTTTATTATAATAAAGAATATTTTGTAGTTGTGTTCATATATGAACACATATATGTGTATGTATATATGTGTATGTGTGTTGTATGTCTTAGTAGATAGATTCCAAGATTTCTTGTAAATTTATACTTATTTTGAAAGAAATTTCTTTTTCTATCTCTTCTGTTACATTTTGTTAGTAATAAATATAAAGGCTGATGATTTTTATGAATTTGTTTTTGTATCTTCTTACTTTTCTATTTTTTAATAATTTGTTTTTTTTCCCTTTCAATTTTATTGGTCTCTTCTTTAAATTTTTTATTTCTGCGTTTTAAAAATTTTTATTTCTGTGTTTTAAAAATTTTTATTTCTGCGTTTTAAAAATTTTACTTATTTCATTTCTTGATTTATAAGGTGTATGCAAGTTTTATAGATCTATTATTTCTCCCTTTTGTTGATGAAAGTATTTAGGTATATAAATTTTCCTCTAAAGAGTGCTGTGGCTACATCCCAGAAGTTTTGGTATGTTGTCTCACCATTTTCTTTGATCAAATTATTTATTATTTGTTTTGTTCTTTTACCCACTTTTAATGTATTAAATTACTTACTTGCCATTGTATTTGAGTCTTTTCTTCAAATGATCTTTATTAATTATAATATTAATTATAGTGTGGTCAGTAAAGAATTGTTTCATGTGCTACCTTTTAATTTTATTTTTCAGATTTTTATGCTCTAGTACATGGTGAATTTTTGTAAAGGTGTCCTGCACAACTGAGAAATATGTATATTACCTTCTATTTCTGTATAGAGAGCTATCATACCTACCTTTTCTAAAAATCTATTATGTCCTTCATTTCTTTATTTTTCATCTTATTGTTAGATTTGTCTAGGTTTGAAAGGAGATTCATTGAGGTCTCCAAGTATTTTAGTTTTTGCTGTCTGCTTCTTTCTGTAATTCAACTGAATCTTTTGTTGCTTTAATACTAAATATGGATATTATTTCATTATCAATGGTGGCTTTAAGCATAATCTAGTTTCCCTGCTTATCTTTTTAAAGCATGTCTATTTTTACTGTTGCATTATCTTATATCATGATTGACACTTTGTCTTTTTTTTCCTGCTTTTAAAAGATTCATCTAAAACATAATCAATTCTGTGCCAACACCTCAGTTTAACTCTTTGTGAATCCATATGTCTCAGTGAGTTTCTTGTACATGACATAATTTTGGATTCTACTTTTTAATCCATTTTGCTACCCTTCTCCATTTCATGGGTTAGTTAATCTCATTCATGTTCAGGGTTATGTTTGTTAATTATCTATTTCCATCCAACATGTTCACGTACACGTTTTTCTTCTTTATCCCTTCCCCATCTTTGCAAAGGAAGAAATGAAGAAAAAGAAGGAATCTGATCAACATTAGTAATCTATAATTGAAGTAACCTATTCCTAGAACATTGCCTTTCCTTTATTCAACAAGCTGGGACTGTAATCTTTGATTTTTAAACTTTTTATCTTTTTAACCACCTCTTTCCATTTCCACCTTCCACAATCTACCCCCTGAGATTGACGTTTGTTTTCCTTGTGACAATTCTTTCCTTGATTTTGTCTTTCTTCTTAAGCAGATACAGGATTAGAGTCAGGGGACCCACAGGTAGTAAGTAACTCAGATTTAATTCACTGTTCTTTCCACAGTGCCACACTTTCTCCACATTATTATATATTATATAGATTATTAATTATATTGTATGTCAGCCCCTAAGGAGCTACCATTTGTAAGAGTTCAGACTCTGAGCTCTAGAAGACCTGTATTCAATTCTGGGAGACCCCTATTCTAAAGAGAAGTTCTTTTCACACTCATTATGCCTCCACCCCAATATTCCTGGGATAATATCTTTAAATAAGGCTTAAGTATGTCTTATATGTGAGGTATCCCACAAAAGGTATTTATAGGGTTTTTTTCTGGGAAAGTATTCACTGTTCAAAGGGATATATATTAGGTAAAGGATGCTATTTATTTACTCCACCACAAAAGAAAGATGTAAAATACAGAAGACTCATAAGTTCATTTTCTTAAAATATGAAAAACTTTATTGAACTGCTAGGTAGATAATTGACATTTTGCTCAGATCTGTACTGTTTAAGAAACTAAAAATGTCCATATTTTCTGTCCAGGAAGACGTGACTTTAGCTTTTTGGCAATAGAATTTTCTCTAAGGTAATGCTCTTCTTCAAGAGGAAATGTAAGTATAGGAATTATCAGTCATTACTCAGCACAGAAACTCTCAACCTCCTAAACTCATGAGGTAGTGGCCAATGCTTGAAATTCCCATGTTTCAAGATTGTGGTTTAGTGTCCTGAACCACACTCAGGGAAATAAACAAAGCAGAAGAGACCTCCAGAGATCTGAAGTTTAGCTCACCTAAAGCTCACGTTGTTTGCCATGTTTGTAGTTAGTATAGCTACTGCATAGAGGGAAAGAGAGAGAAAGCCCCTCTCCTTCCCTCTAATGGAAATACATGGGAGAATTAGCTTTGGCTGTGGACTAATGATCAGAAGCCATTTTTTGTTACTGGTTATAGAATACCGAACATCACAGTTGCCAGTCATCTTTGACATAATCCTCTTTCTCCTGCCATGAGGATCAAGAGAACAACCAGAAGCTGCTGGTCACATATGTCCTTTAGTACATAAGGGGCTGGGGTAAGGTACATCCTCACACATACTCCATGGGATGCCCCCCCCCCCATTCATTATGTCTCTATCTTTATCTAAAGGCAAACCTAGTTTTATTGCACTTCACTTTATCGTGCTTTACAGGTAACACATCTTCTTACAAATTGAAGGTTTGTGGCAACCCTGCATCAAACAAGTCTGTCAGTGCCATTTTTCTAACAGCATGCCTCTGTGCCACATTTTGGTAATTCTTACAATATTTCTATTTTTTCATTATTGTTATAATTGTTATGTGATCTGTGATCAGTGATTTTTGATATCTCTGTTGTAATCATTTTGTGGCAGCATGAATGGCACCCATATAAGATGGAGAACTTAATCGATAAATGTTGTATGTGTTCTGACTTCTCCATTGACCAACTGTTCCCCATCTCTCTCCCTTTTCTTGGTCCTCCCTATTCCCTGAGACACAACATAATTGAAGGGTATTACATAAACTTAGTTGATAAAACAGTAGCAAGGATTGAGAGTTCTATTATGGGTAAAATATTATCAAATAGCATTGCATGCTACAGAGAAATTTTTAATGAAAGGAAGAGTCAATTGATGCAGCTAACTTCATTGTTGTCTTATTTTTAAAAATTGTCATAGCCACCCCAGCCTTCAGCAACCACCACCCTGATCAGTCAGCAGCCATCACCACTCAGGCAAGACCCCTCACCAACAAAATGATTACAACTTGCTGAAGGCTCAGATAATAGTTAATATTTTAAAGAAATTAAGTATTTTTAAATTAAAGTATGTACTTTTTTTTTTTTAAGACATAATACTATTGCACACTTCATGGACTATAGTAGTGGTGTAAATTTGACTTTTATATGTACTGGGAAACAAAAAAACTCATGTGACACCTTATTGCAATACTTACTTCATTGTGGTGGTCTGCAACTAAACCTTCAGTATCTCTGAGGTATGTTTATATATCTATGTATATATCTATGTTGTCTATTTCAGGTTTTTTAAAAAATAAAATCCCACTTCCCCAATGATAGGTTATCATTTGGAGAGGTCTAATAGTATGAATATTTTGCATTTATCCAATGTTTTAGCATTTCACATAATTTATTTCGGTTCTCAATATTTTTGTGATATAGGTTAGAATAGGCGTTCATTCCCACTCTCCCCTGCCCCCACCCCCCATTTTGCCGATGAAACAGACTCGGAGATGATATGGCTTACCTTTGATGACAGAGTTAGTAAGAGGCAGGGCTTCTGAAAACTAGTTCAGAGCTCTTTGCACTGCCTGTTGTCTCCTCCTTTATCTTCATTTCTGACAGGTCTCCAATTGATAGTTATCTTAACTTTCAGTTCCTCTGCCCTTTACCTGTTCTGTCAAGTATGAAATGCTCTCTAATGCACCAGACAGGAACATGTCTATTTTAAAAACACCTTCTGTTAAGGAAAGTGAAGACTATCCTCCTAATTAACCTCAATTTTAAGTTCTGGCAGTGTGGAAAGATCTGGAGTAAGAGAAATAGGTTTGAGTTTGAGGTCTCCTATTTCCTGGCTGTGTCCATTCATTGGGTTTTCATTTCCTTTTGTGAAAAATGAGGGATCGGTTAGACTAGATGACCTGAAGGGTCCATTAATAGCTCTAAACCCCATGATTAGGCATTGCATTCACTTCAGGTGAGGCTCACCTACCTCAATAATCATTCCATTTGCAGAGTCCAGGATCTTCTGCATTGAAGTTTTATTAGCATCCACCTCTCCACCTCCTGCAGTTCTTGGCAGCTTTCCTCACCATTCTTTTTCAGTCCCATACCTGATGATTTTCAGGGTAGGGTTAAAATAGATTTCAAGACCTTCCTCAATGCAGATGACAACCAGGGAGAAAAATGTTGCCAAATAAATAGAACCCCTTTTGACCTTTGTGATTCACCCTGGAGGAACCTAATCAGCTAATGCAGGGAGTGGAAAGGAAACCACAGGGGGCCCCCCCCCCGCCCCTCCCACCAATCCTTTCATGCTGAGTCAGCATTTCCCCTGCCTCTGCCTTCCTTGGGCTGGGCACTCCAAGGGCAGGAGGGATTGAGGGTAGCCCAAGATTTATGTTGAGTGGTAGAATCAGGACAATACAGAAAGGGCTGGGATCTTTTTGCTCACTGGTTTCCCCCCCCCCCAACTGTATCACTTGCATGTGGGGTTGGTGGTGGTGGTCCTGGAGAGCTGTAGTGTCTCCATCTCATGGCCCAAGAGGAGTTTTGTTCATCCTACAAGACCATAGTCTTGAATGAGGACCCACCAAAAGGGATGTTTCTTAAATATTTAGAGCTGACAAGGTACTTCTGAGGCTATCTAATCCAACTACCTTATTTTAGAGTCAATTTGAGGCCTAGGAAAGAAGAGTAATTGTTCAAAGACACACAGGTAGTAAGTATCTGAGGTAGGAAGCTGGATCCCAGATCTGGCTTCAGAGGCAGCATTCTTTCCCACTGATCCAATCTGGATTTGAGTTGATCTTCTCTAGGGGATCCTAAATTTTTTGAAAAGCTTTTGAGGCCACTTTGGCTGAGCAACTATTAAGTACCTATTATGTACAAGAGCACTGGATTTGGAGTCAGAGGACCTGTGTTTGAATCATGGCTCTGCTATTTATCCCCTATGTAATCTTGGTTAAGAGACAGGGAAGCACTGGCCTTGGAGCCTTTTAGATCTAGGTTCAAGTCTTTCCCGTGGCACATACTAGTTGTGTGATCCTGGTAATTCAACCTCTTAGTGCTCTAGACAGTTCTCCAAGACTATAAATTGTAGAGGTAATAAGACAATAAATGATTCCTATGTGTTTGGCACTGTCTTAAGTTTGGGGGAATCAAATACAAGCAAAAAAAAATGTTTCTTCCATTGTGACTCTAAGGAATGAAGTAGCCCTGGGGCTTTGTTCATAATATCATAGTGTCCATGTTTTTACTCTATGAATTAGTCACTCAAAATATTTGACAAATCCTCACTCCAATGAGTGTCTCATTATAGTGTGGTGATGATCCTGGGTTCTCAAAGCCTATGCCAGTAGAGAATAGAATCTGGGGGGTCCTACTAACCTAGGGACAGCTTTGAAGATGGTCCTGGTGACAAACTTTGTCTGAAGGCCCATTCTAGCTAGATCTAGAGAAGTTCATCATCAGATTGGCTGCAGGAGGAAATTCATTTTGGGAATCCAGCTGCTCTCCAAGATAGTCTACCAAGTCATAGAGGAATGGTCATCCATGCTGGTAGGTGACATATTCACACAAATGAAGCTACAAGCCCTTAAAGAGTTAAAGTATTGAAATTCAACAATTTAGGCAAGACTAGACTTCTTTGGTGTCTCATATGAGGCAGACCCATTCTTCCTATTCATCCTGATAATGAGACAGGGCAGAGAAAGTGTTTGCTGGGGTACTTGGACCAAAAATGCAGAGAATCTGGTGTGGGGCATCTTAAATGAAGGAAAAGCAGAAGTGACAAACCAAAAGCTGGAGTTCATGAACCCAATTCAAGGAATAGACAACTGCCTATCCCTCAGTTATTTCAGTATCATCCTTGGGCAATCTTGTGGGCAGTGCCATCTTTGATCACAAATACAATGTGGGTACATAACCATCATCCAATGGTTAATTATACAAGTTATAAGTGGAAGGGACCTCAGAGGCCTTAGGTTCCACATTCTTAAAATGAAGAAAGATTTTAATGATAAGGGCTTTGAGCTAGAGAAGTAAATTAAACAGCTTTGTCCAAGATCACACAACAAATCAGTGTCAGATTTAGAAATATTCGTATGATGTTTTCTTCCCAACAATCCTATGAGATGGGTAGTTCAATTATCATCTTACCCATTTTTTCTAGAAGGAAACAGAGGCTCTGACAAGTAAGAAAAGACTTGCCCAGAATTACACAGCAAGTATCTGAGAAAGGATTTAAACCCACATCTCCTAACTCCCAGGTGTACTCTATCCACCATACTGACGATTAGGCTTTGTCTTCCAAGATTTGATTTCTACATGAAAAAAAAAAAGGTCTCAAATATACAGTGGAGTCAAATTAGTTAAACAACTGGGCAATTCAATGTAAAAGACTGGTCAGATTTAATTATTTAGCATTTTGAAAGAAAAGATCCCTGCCTGGTTGTTTGACTGAATTTTTAATTTTTCAGATAGTTATGTTGGCACAATATAAAGACTGTGGACACTTGCCAGCACTAGCACTTTTGTTAAGTGAAAACATTGGAGGAATTCATTACTCAGTGGTCATTAAGATGTGTCTATCAGTCAGCTTCAATTCTTGATCAGATCCATAAACTTATCCTGTTTAGCCATGTTGTCTTATTCAAATCAATTCAATTAACATTTATCAAGTGGCTACTCCACTCAGGGCCTTGGGGTTACAAAGATGAAATAAAACACGGTCTCTGTCCTTAGGGGGCTTACACTATATATGCAAAAATACAAAATCATACCCATATGTAATCTGAGGAGTGCAAAAGAAAGCCTAGAGTGGGAGAAATTAAAACAAATATGATGGAAAGAGTGTTTTAAAGTCACAGGGGTTGGATCCAACATCCAACTCTGCTACTTGCTGCTCATCATCTGACCTTGGGCAAATCACTGAATTACTCTAGGCCTCAGTTTCCTTATCTGTAAAATGAGGGGGGTTGTACTAGATGACCTCTAAACACTCTTCCATGACTAAAACTGTTTCTAACTTTGGATCAAGGCTTCCTAGAGGAGATGCTATCTGAATTGAATCTTGAAGGAAGGGAAGAACTTCTAGAGCCAGAGATGGGGGGGAGGGGCATCCATTCTATGCATGAAGGAAAACAGGGGCAAAAGTAGAGACATGGGAGAGGGTTAGAATATAGAATGTAGAATATAGAGGATGCAGAGGGAAGGAGTAACAGAGGATCTTGACCAGCAATTGAAAGAGTTGGTATTTAATTTGGTTAAGTGAAGGGGAATCACTGAACATTTTTGAGTAGATGGTGTCATAAGTATGTTTAATTAGGAAGATAACTTGGGCAACAGTATGAAGGATGAATGAGGCTAGAGAGAGACTGGACATAGGAAGGCAGGAGGATATTACAACAATCCAATCAAACAGCTTGAGATGATTTATTTTTTCTCCGACCTGAGTACTAGAGTTTGCTAGTGTTACAGCTGATGCCCAGAACTGGTTGACAGATGTGGCAAACCAAATACAAACTCCATACAACTCCCACTGGGGTAACTCTTGCTCAAGGCAATGGATAGTTGTGGAAATACAGTACTCTACTTTGCAAAGTACTGAGTGCTTAACTTTCTGTTCCCCAAAGTTGCTCCTAGGCTTTAAATAATAACAGCTGACATTTATATAGTGCTTACTATGTGTCAGGCACTGTGCTAAGGGCTTTATTTTGTTACCTCATTCGATTCTTATGACAACCCACTATTATTCCCATTTTACAGATGAGAGAAGAGAGGTTAAGTGACTTGCCCAGGGTCATACAACTAGTAAGTATCTAAAGCTGGATTTGAGCTCAGTTCTATCATGACTCCTGACTTGGAGTTCTATATACTGCACCACCTAGCTACTTAAAGGTTTAAAGATTACTCAGAGCCCAGGGAGGCCAGAGGACCAAATTGACCTTTTTGAGGGTACTAAAGACTATTCCCCCAAGCTATGCTTTTTGCAACTGAAAAGGCTTTGCTGCTTCTGAATAGATAGGTAATTTAGAACATTTTTAGATCAAAATGCCTGCTAAATAAAGCTAAAGGCTGAGTTTGCACTTGAAACTTTCCTAGGCCATTATAGCATGTTGACTTAGTTTCCCTCTAAAGTTGTCAGCTACTTTGCCATCATGAGAGAGAAAGAGCACAAAGATCTATCATCAGGGAATATCATGCAGAAATGGGTCATCAGTGTTTTATGGGCACCAGGTTACACCTTTCTTGCTTTTGTGGAAGCTTTTACTTGCTGAAGCCTGTAAATAACATTCCATCTTTCCTCTCTGTACTTTTGTACATATGTCCTCTCCTTTCTGGAATGTCTTCCCTCTTTATCTTCACCTCTTAAAACTCCTGTCTTCATTTAAGACTCAGCTCAAAAGTCTCTTCCTACTCCAAGTCTTTTCTCACCCCTAAATTGGTAAGGCTTCAATGGCCCTTAATTTCTTTGCATATAATACATGTAAGGCAATGTTGTGTAGTATATAGAGAGAAAGTCAGTCAGACCCATGTTTAAGAGCTACCTCTGACACATATGATCCTGGACAAGTCATTTAAACCTTCAGTGTTTTAGGACAGTGGTGTCAAATTCAAACAGGACAGAACCCCGTGGGCAGCATATTGACTTAGAAAGCCACAAATTAATATTATCTATGTTGTATTGTGTTTTAATTTATTTTGTGAAATGTTTCCTAATTACATTTTAATTTGGTTCTGGAGGTATTCAGGAGTTTTGTGGTCATTTGCAGTCTGGTTGGAATGAATTTGACACTTCTGCTCTAGGAAACTTTCTAAGCCTGAAGAGTTGCAGAGAAGGTGATGATCAGGGTAAGGGAGTTATCTCATTTGATATTTCTTTGTATCAATGAAACCCCAGGTCTACCTGTGTGTGTATATGCTGTTTTCTACTGGTAGTACAGAAGCCCCTTGAAGGCAGGGACTGTTTTCATTTTGTGTGTGTGTAAATTCAGCACCTAGAACAGCGCCTGGCACAAATTTTTTTTTTTTTTTTTTTTTTTTTTTTTTTTTTGCTGCTGCACTTTTGATTTCATTGGATCTGGAAACTCCCCATTAGGAAATCCTTTCCCCAGTACAAATTGTCAACTGTCCTTCAATTTTGATTCTCAGAGAGTTGCCTCAGGTACTAAAAGGTTAAGTCACTTGCCCAAGGTCACACAATGGATATGTGAACCTGACCCTGTCTCCCTGACTGTAAGGTCACTACATAGTAGCTGAATTAAATAAAAGTTTGTTGAATTGAATTAAATTGTCTCACATGTATTGAATTTCTTGGTTTATTTAAAGATGAACTGAGAAAAGTGATATTGAAAATTGCAGAATCCTAGAACATTGGATTTAGAAAGAACCTTTAATTCCACTTATTATAACATGTTCACATCCCAGCACCTTTTATTGTGAGGAACTTTTAGTCTCTGCTCAAACATTTCCCATTGTCTTTGCATTAACTAGGGCTCAGGTGACAAGTGGCCGGAGTTTTCCACACAGAGAAAGTGTTTGCTCCATCTTGTTCATGAATTCTGAAGTCCCAACTGCTGTATTGGAATGGCCATTGTTCAGTTGACTATGTTGGTTGGGCCAGTTTCTGCTAAGTGAGTACAACACCCTTGAGTATCATGGATGTTTTTTAAGAGACATTCCATGGTCAATAAGTTAGGCATACTCCCAGTATTTCCAGTTCTACACTTGAGGTAAAAACCACAGAACACACAAGTCACTGCAGTTCAAGACCTTGTCATATAATAGGGAAAACTCATGAAAAATTATGAAAACAAAATCAACCAATTGGAAAAAAAGAGATTCAAACTTTATCATTTTATGAATCTATACTTTCATTTCCCTCACAGAAGGCAAATCCAGCCCCTCTATCACTTGGTAGATAGTCTTCAGAATTTGTTTGAGGTCAAGACATTCATTACACTGTGGTCAGCCTGGTGATCAATAGCAACTTCAGGATAGATTTTGAGCTGGAATCAATCAATCAATCAACAAGTATGTGCCAGGCATTGTAGTAGGTGCTGGGAATATAAGCACAAAGAATAAAACAATCCATATTTGCATGAGGCTTCTATTCTAATAGAGGAGACAACAAATATATATATATATGTACAGCATAGTTATAAAGTTGATAAATACAAACACGAAGTATAGTTTAAATCCCTTATTCAATCAATGGGACAAGTTGCCATCTAGACTTTGCTTGAAGAACTCTAGTGAGAGGGCACTCACTACTTCCCAAGGCAGTCCATTCCATTTTGGAATGGCTGTTGGGAAGTTTTCCCTTACACCAAACCTAAATCATCCCTTCTTTATGAATGAGTTTTATCCTCTGATTGCCATTGAGCAAAAGAAAAGATTTTCAATTCAAAGCTGACATGAACACCACTGTAAATTCAACCCCCATACACCAAAAAAAACCCCCAAAACTGAACTGCTGACCTTATCTGTAGAGGGAACTTTTTGATGAGCAAACTCCTTCTACCATCTAGGCAATGGGGTGCCTCAGTGAATAAAGCCCTGGACCTGTAGTCATGATAGACCTGAGTTCAACTTGAATCTCCGACATTTCCTAGCTGTGTACTCCAGGGCAGACCACTTTAGAGTCCTCCTCTATAAAAAGAGGATAGTACTTATCCCCTCAGGGTTGTTGTGTGGATCAAATGAGATAATATTGGTAAAGCACTTGGAAGCCTTGAAACACTATGTAAATGTTGACTACTATTACCAATACTGATCAACAACTGTTTTGCAATTTTTTAATAAACTCCAATAGCATCTAATATTTCTAGAATAAAATACAAACTTCTCTGTTTAGTCTATAAAGCTCTTCAAAACCTAGTCCAAACCTAGTGTTCCAGTCCTACTGGACACTATTGCCCTTCACAAAATTTGCGATACAGCCAAAATGATCTCTTGATTCTCACACATCACATTCCATCTTCCATTTTCATGCCTTGGGACTCATCATCTCCCATGTCTAGAATAAACTCTCTCCTCTCCTCCGTCTCATGATATTCCTCTCTCTCTTTCTTTTAAGACATAGCTCAAGTGTGATCTTCAAAGAAATCTTTCCTGGTCCTCAACTACTAGAATGACTCTGTATTTAACTCCTTTTAGTTTATTTACATTTATTCTATGTCTACTTGTATATATACATGCTATCTCCCTTAAGTTTCTCGAGGCTGGATTTTTTTTCTTTGCATCTATAGCTCCAGCTCTCAGCACAGAGTCAGGCTCATAATAGGCACTTAATAAATGTGTTCTGATTGGTTGGTTAATTAATTAACTTATTTATAGTCTTAGAGATTTTTCTTGGGGTACTGACTTGGTATTGACTTGCCCAAGGTCACATAACCAGTGTAGTGTTAGAGACAAGATTTGAAACGAGGTCTTCCTGCCTACCAGGCTGTCTATTCAATATACCAGCTGTCTATTGCCATAGCCTTTGAAAACTTCCTAAGTCTTGGGTGGCTATTAAAGGAATTTTCCAGTAGATAACAGGAATCCCAGATTCATTTGAGAAAAAAAACCCCTAAGGTCTCATCTTTCTCTTCACGGACTCTTTCAGCTCAGGATTCATGGCATAGATCCTTTATCCTGGACTGAGATCTCAAAGGCATCCGGTCCCTGACCCCCCCCCCCATCCTTCCCCCGTCAACCCCCTCCCCCATGTCATTAAGGTAGCACTGCTCCAGCAGATGGCACATGGTCCATTCCTTTCAAAGTGATGAAGTGAGACTGTTCAGACAAATGCTCTCCAAGAGTCAAACCTGTGAGACTCTGCTCACCAGTCAGGAAATAGCAAGATATAAATCTGCCTGAATCATCCCAGCTCACGCAAATTCAATATTAGGCTGTGGTGGCTCGGGCAACATCTTGTTCTTTTTGGGTAATGACTTTTGATGCTTTGGATTTAGATGGATTAGGCCATTTAGGGAATGGGGGGGGGGAGAGAAGATATTAATGACAAAATTGTTAAATGTCAAATAAAATCCCTTAATAAGGTGTGTGTGTTTAAGATGAGCATGCAGGCACTTTGAAAACACTTCTAGCACCAGCCCAAACATTTAAGGAGCCCGTTTGGCAAGTCCAAACAAATAGGCCCACACCAATTATGCTGTACCTGCACTCATCTGAAGGGTAATTTTCCCAAGAGTATGTCGAGAATTAAAACCCACAGCTCTCATTATTGTCAGTAACATTGGCACACCTAATTCTTCATCTGCCTGGCTGCACATTTAAATCCCATAGATAAGTGCGCAGCTTGCAGTGAATTGTCATGTTTCATATTTCTTTCAAATTAATTACCTGAGCAGTTTATGTTACTTGTTTGAAAAGCTAGTCAGTTAGAAGGAAGAGCTGAGTTCCAAATGATACCTCCTGCCCCGCCCCCCCCTTGCCCTGCTCCTTCTCTCCTTCCTCCTTTCCCCTCACCTCCCTGGACTCACACACAGTTGGCAGAAATTTGGCTGGATTACAGAACTTTTTCTTGCAAGTTATTGGGTGGGGGGTGGTGTAGGGGCTCAAATAGTCAGCTAAAAGAAAAATGGCAATGATGATAATGCATAATTACCCACCACCTCAAGCTGAACACCCCTCGCTCAATTTTCCAGGTCCCAAATCCTGATACTGACAATGATGAATACATTACTTATGCCAAGCCTGAGGCTATATCCAAAGGCTATTATATAAAGGATGCTATTCTTCATAGACATAGAAGAAGAAAGAAGAAACACCCTAGATCTACAACAAGAGGGAGTTAGGTTAGCCCTGGCATAAGACTTTGTCGTTGTACATTTGGTGGTGGTGCTGCTGCTGGTGGGGGGTGGTTCAGCAAAGAAGGACCAGGAAATGGGGGTGGAGGTAATTTATAGGATGGTAGATTTAGAACTGAAAGGAAAATGAGAGGTGGTCACCTTACCAAATCTGGCATTTTATAGATAACCAAGTTGAAGCCAAGAGATGTAAGGTAATTTGCCTAAGATTATACAAGAGGTGGATCCCAGGTCCTCTGATTCCTCTGTCTCCAAATCTGGAGTCTTTACAGTCTTCAGTAAGTTTTTAAAGAAAAGGATAGGGTTAGCACAGTTCAGCTATGAGGCAGGGGGATAGAGGAAAGGACTTGTACCTCTGACCTCTGTACCACTTTGATTTATGGTTAGCTTCTCCAGGTGCGCATGAGACTTTTCCATTAATCTATCCTTTTCTGGCTAGATGTAGTTTCATGTAAGGGGCTGCAGTCTTACAAAAAAACCCAACCAATTCTTGGGTCCAGTTTTTCAGGATGTCCCAATAGTCAATCTCTTTGTCTGTTGTAATGTTTGCTTGGGGTGGTAACCCTGACGACAATACACCAACACCTCTGCACTGTTGCCCAGAGATTACTTCAAGGATGATTGTGACTCTATTGTAAACATGATAGCTGTCCTTGGCCCCGCTTTCCTATTAAGCTTCCTTTCCTTCATCTCTCATGTTCTCTTTCAGCTGTTGTCTCACATTGTCTCTCTTTTCCCTTTTCTCCTTCAATCTCTGTTGTTCTGACATCTCCCTCCTTCTGTCTCTGGCTCCCTCTCTCTACTGCTGTCTCAATCTTCCTCTCTCTGTCTCTGCCTTAATCTCTTCCCCTCCGATTTCTTCTTCCCCTCTATTCCTTGCTCTGTTTTGCTTGTGATCCAAGGAAATTTGCTTATGGTCTAAAGGAAAGAATGTTCTATAGGGGCTTTGGGGAGGGAGGGAATAACCCCTTTCTAGAATTATGACTTTGCTCTTTTCTTCCCATCAACCTGAGGTCCTGGGGTTAGAACTAAACAGGAGCTCTGAGGTTAAGGACACTTTCCCCTTGGGTTCAGTGTGCCCCTGCTGGGGCTGCATCACGTCCTGGAACAAGATGAGATGTTCATAAACACTACTACCACAGACACTCCCCCCACCTCCTCCCCTGAGGAAATGATACAGGTATCAAATTCCAGGGAAATGTTGTCTATTGCTCATGGGCAGAGCAGATTCTTGGCAGATAACTCTATAGTCATTTTTGACAAACCAGACCCTATGGACACTTCTAGATTTCATTTAAAGACATTTTCTCTCGAACCATCACTATTATTGACTTAAACTATTCTGAGGTGCTTGGGTAGTGTAGGAGCTTGTATTTCCCTCAAATTTCAATTAATAAACAAGCATTAATTAAGCACCTACTATGGGGCAAACACTGTACTAGGTGCTGAGAGCACAAAGACCAAAATGAAAGTCTGTGCCCTCAAAGAGCTTATATTCTATAAGGAGAGACAACATATTTGTATCAAAGTAAAATATGTACTATTTTGGGGGGTATGAGTAACTTAGGGGATCAGGAAATCTTCAGGCTGGAAGCAGCATTTAGGTAGAGTTTTGCAGGAAACTAAAGCTTTTTAAGGAAAGGATCTGCTGGAGTCAGTTTGTAGCAGTTCATAAAAGCTGATTGCAAAATTTCCATTGTGAGGGAATTCTTTGAATCAGAGTTTGATTGGTTGTTTTACTGATTTTCTAGAATTAAGAAAGGGATGGAGGAAATAATAATGCAGATTAGACTTAAAAATGGGTTGAACATATTTTTTACTTTTGTTTTTGGAAAGCTGGTTGTTAGACATTTGCCAGCACACCATTGTTTAAAAGTGAGGCGGGGGGGACCCATCAGAGGCATGGGATATTGCCCGTTGAAAGGCACAGGGACAAGAGATGGAATTTCATACGTGTGGAACATCCAGAAGGCCAGTTTGGCTGGACTATAGGATACATGAAGTCAAGAATGTAAAACAAACCTCGATGGGTAGATTATTGTTAGGTTGTGAAAGGTTCTAGATGCCAGAAGGTTTGTATTTGATGAGAATGGTGATTGAGAGTAAAGAAGAATAAATGAATGACTAAATCATGATAATCTATACATTTTAAAATTAAATATAATCTCAATTAGAGTGAGGATTTAATATTGCCACATGGAAGGTAATCTCAATTCAAACAGAACAGATCTAGAGTTATACTGCTAGATTTTAGGATTTAAGAGAGTATCCTTTTTCTTCATATCAGGGTTTTCTTCTCTTCTCTTCTCTTCTTCTCCTGCTTTCTGATTTCCCTTTCCCTCCCTCCCCCTAGGAGACTTGAACAGTAAGGACAAGAGTCAACTGACCTAGAGAATCTCCTCAGTGATGCAGTGAATAGAGCATGGGCATTGAAGTTAGCAAAGCTTGTTTCTGGTGCTCACTACCCATGTGACCTTGCACAGGCCATTGATCCTCCTTCAACCTTACTGTCTTGAATTGTAAATTGAGGTAAAGTAAGAGTTGATGGTCTCGGAGGTTTCTTCCAATTCTAGATTTCTGAACTCCTCACACTTGATCTTCTGACCCTTATTTTCTCTTCTCAAATGTCCCTCACTGGGTCTTGCTGTGATCCCAATACATGGGGATGGATAGAATCCGAAGGGTGGTGAGATGTCATTAAAGATCACTTGGGAAAAAAAAAATTCAGTAACTCACCAAGTGCCCACAAAGCGCTCAATCCAGAAGCAACCTCCACAGGTCATCTCTTCCATCCAACTGCCTCAGGCTCAAGCCACACCTAAATCATCCCTGACAGATGGTTATTTCTGTTAGAGCTATTCTTAGCTAACCCTCATTGACAGCTGTGAAGACTTAAAGGAACAAACTCCTTCTCCGCCGACGGAGTGCTTTGAGGTTTGGTATGGCCTCTGTTCTGTAGTTATAATAGAGGGGAGAGAGAGAGAGAGAGAGAGAGAGAGAGAGAGAGAGAGAGAGAGAGAGAGAGACAGAGAGAGAGAGAGACAGAGAGAGAGACAGAGAGAGACAGAGAGAGACAGAGAGAGACAGAGAGAGAGAGACAGAGAGACAGAGAGACAAAGAGAGACAGAGACAGAGAGCCAGAGCCAGAGCCAGAGACACAGAGATGCAGAGACAGAGACAGAGACAGAGAGATAGACAGAGAGACAGAGTGAGACAGAGACAGAGACAGAGAGGGACAGAGACAGAGAGAATGGGGAGGGTGGGGGAAGGGCAAGCAGATTATGGGGAAATAAGGCAGGTGCTAGAGTAACCTGAAGGTGGGTATGGTTCCCACTTATTGGGAAATTCTTTCTTAGTGGGTTCAACCAAGGAGGATGTGCCATGGGGAAGTCAAAAGGTCAAATTATTTTTGTTATTGAGGTCAGTGAGAGACGTGGGACTTACAGAATCAGAGATATAGAGTCGGAAGGGTCTTCAGGAACCAATTAAGTATAACTCCCTTACATTGTAGAGGAAGTACTGAAGCCCATGGAAGTAACTTGTTTGAAATCACATAGGAAGTAAGTGGAGGCTGGAACCCAGTTCTTATGGCCCCAAAGCCAGTGTACACTTTCCATTTTACTCTAGTTCCCAAGATGAGGAAAAGGGGTTTTTTGTGGTCCCAGCCTGATTTACTCATATGTTGACTATATTCTCTTCACGAAGATCTTCCCCAATACATAGAGAGGTATGTGACATTTTTCTCTTGACTATATTACATTGGCAAGTCACTTTACCTCTCAGTTTCCTCATCAGTAAAATGAAGGGTTTACATTAGATCTGCAGTTTCTTCTAGTTTTCAGGCTATGAGCCTATGATCCATAAGGCTTCCTCTCAGCCCAGGGGCCCAACGAGAGGTTTTGGTACATTTCTTCAAGTCCATTCTCCCAATCCTTCTCCCAGCTCCCCACCCCTCCACCCTCAACCTCCTTTAACTCCTGGAGTTGAACAGGCACTGGAGTCTCCGGTTCCATAAGGAGATATTTCGAGGCTTGTTTTTCCAGGGTATTTTGCAGTTGCTGGTGAGTGTTGGGGCTTAACACAGTCAGGCTGTACCAGGATTCAGAGCCAGCTGCATTATAATCTCATTGAAAGATAGGAAGAAATGATTAGTGGGCATTGAATGACTGCTGTGAGCATTCTGGGACCCATGTTAGTTCCTGTATAAAATTAAGGGCAACTTTTAATCTCATTTTCAGGTAGAAGAAGGGAAAAGAACACTTAGTATTTGAAAGGGGGGAGGAGTCTCTGAAAATCAGGTGAAAATGCTAAATGATGCAATTACCCTTTCCCAATTGTACAAAGAAGGGGACAAAAAAAAATTAAAAGGGAGAGAATAACCTTGTTAACCCTCTTAGGAGGTTAATACATGTTCACAAATCCCCCTGGGTTGTAATACTTCTCCTTGACCTCCTCATTTTCTTTTCAAAATCTGCTTTTGAACTAAAGTGTCCTAACTGGCTTTTTATAACCTGGGCCCAGGAAGTGACTTCCAGTAGCTGTGGCCTGAGCCCCTGGTAGTGTCAGAGTCCAAAGTCTGCACCCAGGCTGAGGGAGGCCACTGAGCTAAAAATAAAGCCAGGGAGATGCTGCCAGGCCTTGTGCAAGGGGAGAAGATGAAGGGGGCAATGATTGGCTGAAGTCTGAGGTGATATAGTAAAAGTGAAGAGAAGGTGGTTAGGGATAAAGGACAAGAGGCAGAGGACCCTGCTGACTTGGCATCCCTTGGCATCAGGATGTCTGTGAGAAAGTTGTTACCACCTGAATTTTGTGGATATGGCTAACTCTCAGTGATCTGGGTGGATTGAAGCCAAGGAAATAAGATGCCACAGAGGAGCCATCTCCAAATTTCATGTGTGCCATTGGACTTGACACTTACATCACTGGCCATCTCCCGTCCCTACTTCTACCCTCTGCTCATCTGCCTAGAGAGCTGTCTGAGTTTGCTTTATGGAATCCTTCCTTTTTTTAAGACCAAGTTCAGCATACCACCTTCTCTGTGAAGTCTCCCTGATCATCCCTAGCTGACCATGCCAAAATGGCATCAGTTTAGAGGACCATAGATTTGTGGATTTAGAGATGGAGTCTTTGGGGTCATTTGGTCCAATATTTCCATTTTATAGATGAGGTAACTGAGGTATGGAAAGGTTAAGTGATTTACCCAGGGTCACACAGCTAATAAGTGACTCAAGCAGGATTCAAACCTAGGACCTCCTGACTTGAAGACAAACGTGTTATCCCCTATAATGCATTGCCTCTTAAGGAAATGTTCCTCGGGTAATTTGGGTAATCACAGTATTAGCTAATATTTATGCCATGCTTTAAGGTTTATAGAGAACTTTAAATATATATATCTATATCTATATCTCATTAGGTGCCTATAACAGCCCTCTGAGGTAGACAATGAAAGTATTATTATCACCATTTCAGAGATGGAGAAACTGAGGCTTAGAGAGACATGACTTACCCAAAATCATACTGCTACTATGTAGAAGAAATAAAAACCTGAAAACCAAGTAATTAATTTGACTCCAATTTTTTATCTATATTTTTGTTTTTATTTTTTGCCATTTCCAATGTTCCATGTAGGTTTCTCAGTTTTATTTTACCACCACCATCATTGGTATTATCATCATTAATATTTATTATTAAATAAATAAAAAAATTCAAAAGATTGAAAAGTGCTTTACAAATGTCATCTCATTTGATGCTCACAATAACCCTGGGAGGTAGTTGCTATTAAGGCATACACAGGTAAAGGGACTCGCCTAGAATCATACACTTAAGTAAGGGTCTGAGGCTAGATTTGAACTCAGGGCTATATCCAGGGCTCTATCTACTTCACCACCTAGCTGCTCACTGTATAATCTATGTTTCTATAAATGTTTTAAGCTGTAAGTATGGTGGAGGTATGGAAAGTATCATGTTTGTGTTTCATGCAACAACCTGTGTCTATGAGTCCATGGTCACTCAGTACCTTTGTGACGGTGACAATGATAGCAATGATGATAAGAATGGAGATTAAAAAACAGAGAGGAGGAAAGAGTAATATAGAAGTAAGAAGCCTGAATAATCCACAAACTGAATAATGAGCCCTCAGATAACTGACAGTTGACACTCTAGCTCCCAGTTTTAAGATGAGAGGGGTTATGAGAAGTGGAGGAACCAATACATCTTTAAGGGAGATAGCTGGCTATAAGTACAGTGTGTAAATGTGATTAGGTCCAGTAAAAGACTGGAAGAATGGAAGTGTGTGGCCCACGAGCTCCTACACTTCAGCTCACAGGAAAAGGAGGGGTTCGTTGGATCAGAAATATTGAATTAAGCAGGGTGCCCTTTGTCCTTGGGCAACTCACCCCACTCTCCACATTAATTTCCTTCCCTGTAAAGTGAGGAGGTTGGACTGGATGATCTAAATGCTAGCCCTTAGCATTCAACGTCCTTTGATTTTTAAGTCCAATGAGATCCTCTTCTTGAAGACACTTGTGAAAATAATAAATTGGCAATAGACATTCATCAAGAGCTTGCTATATGCCAGGAGTCATGCTAAGCATTGGGCATACAAGGAAAGGCAAAAACTTGGTCTCAGCTTTCACAGGGGCTCACATTTTAATGAGAGAGAAGGAGACAACATGGAAACAACTAAATACATCCAAGATATAGGGAAAGCAGGTGGGAAGTCATCTTAGAGGGAAGATACCAGCAGAGGGGAGGTTGTGATGGAGTGGAGTGGGGAGGACTTCCAAAAAAATCCTCTTGAGGAAGGTAGGAATTGAACTGCATCCTGAAGTTAGGAGATGGGGGAGGGGAGGAGGGAAGGGTAAGCATTCTAGGAATGGGGCATAGCTAGTGGAAAGGCATAAAGCTGAGAGATGGAAAGTCCTATGGGAGAAACTGTAAGAAATCCAGATTGCAGAATACATGGAGGAGAATACAGTGTAAGAATATCGAAAAGGTAGGAGGGAACATTTTTCAGGAGGCCAAGATGTTTGATCTTGGGAATAGTGGGTGGATGTGGTAGGGGTGGAATGGGAAGGAAGAAAAATTTGGGTGGGGTAATCCATGCTCTTTACACTTTGCCTTTTGGGTGTATATTGGAGATGGAGTGGGCAAGGACTGGAGAGTAAGGTTGAGATGGAGAGAAAGTAGCTGGGCCTAAGCTTCTGAAAAGTCTTCTAATGTCCTTGAACCTTTGGGATTTATTCAGACTATACTGGAAGGGGGGATGTTGTTCTCCCCTGTTCTGGGGGAGAAAAGTACCTCATTATGAAGTTGGGGACAGGATTAAGACAGTAGTGGGAATAACTTCTTATGTATTAGACAAGGTTTCTTTGCAGAACTTATTCCACTCTTACATAATTAATTTTTAGGGAGACTTTTCTTAAATCAAACTTAAATTTGCTTCTTTGGAACTTTACTTATTCTCCTAGCTCTACTCTCTGTCATCAAGCTTAGTGTCACTTACATATGATGATCAGTTAAATTTTTAGACAACTCTCAGGTGTCCCCTCTCTCCAAGTCTTCTATTTTCCAGGCTAAACATCCCAAGTTACTTCCTTGGTTGTTTTCTTTCAAATTAATTTTTAAAAAAATCAAGGAAAATATGCCTTTTAACCCATCCCCACTCCCAACTGAGAAAGAAAGAAAAAAAAGACGCATTACAAACATGTATAGTCAAGCAAAACAAATTCCTGCACCGATCATATCTCTCCCTCCCCCCAAAATGCGTCTTAATCTGCTCTCTGAGTCTATCATCTCTATTGGGAGGTAAGTAGTATCGCTTATGAGTCCTGTGGAATGTTGGTTTCTCTTTGCATTGATCAGAGTTCATAAATCCTTCAAAGTCATTTGTCTTTACAATATTGTTCTTATATAAATTATTCTCCTAGTTCTGTTCATTTTCTATCAGTTTGTACAAACCTTTCCAGGTTTGTCTGAAACCTTTCCATTCACCATTTCTTACAGCACAGTAGTATTCTATCACATTCATAGGCTACAACTTGTTCAGCCATTCCTCAAATGATGGGTACTCCCTTGGTTTCCAATACATTACTTCTGCAAAAAGAATTACAATAAATAAGCCTTTAGTTAAGACTTTTTTTTTGCTTAGGGCTAATTTCTCCTTTATTCTTCTCTTATTCCTCTCTCCATTCTTCCTTTTCCCTCTGTTTCCTCATTGGGTGAAATATATTTCTGCACTCAAGGGCTTATATTTATTCTTCCTTCCTTTGACCAACTTAAAAGAAAGCGTGAGGTTCAAGTGTTGCCTGCTCCCCACCCCAATTATGTGAGATAATTTTCCTTATCTTTTGCCCTTAGTGTGTTCCTTTCTCCCTTCCTTTCTATTCTTTTAAGGTCATCAAAACATTACAGGACCACTACCAGGCCTTCTGTCTAATCAGCTTTCTCCATGACCCCTAATGATGATAGTTTTCTGAGGGACATGTGTTCTCTGTTTGTATTAGAATATAAAAAGTTTGTCCTTGTTTAGTCTCTTATGATCACTCGTGATTACCTTTTTATATTATTTTATTTACTATTTTAATTTATTTTTTAATTTTTATCATTATTTTATTATTTGTTTCTTTGATTATTGATTGATTTATATTATCTCTCTCTTGACTCCTATATTTACCCTTCAGAGTTTCTAAGTGGCCTTACCCTTTTCATCAGAAATACATTGAGGTTCTCAATTTCATTAAAGATCCATTTTTCCCCTTGTAAGTTCATTGTGTTTTTCTGGGTAAGTTATGGGTTATAAGTCTATATCTTTTGCTTTCTGGAATATCATATTCCAAACTCTCCACTCCTTTGTAGTACCTAATAAATCTTGTGTGATACCAACTATGGTTCCTCAGTATTTGAAATCTGTCTTCCTGGTTGTGTGTAGCAATAATTTTCTTTCAGTTAGAAGTTAAGATTTTGGCTATAATGTTTCTGGGAGTTTTCATTTAGTTTTTGTTCTTGTTTCACCCACTTCCACAGAGCTGACCAGTAGATAATTTCTATTTCTACTTTGCCCTCTAATTCTAAGTGATCTGGGCTGTTTTCTTTTATGATTTCTTGATATATGATATCTCTAGTCTTTTGGGGGCATGGATTTCAGGTAGACCAGTGGTTCTTAAATTATCCCTCGTTGATATGTTTTCCTGATTAATTGTTTTTGCTAAGAAAAAAAATTATATTTTCTTCTATTTTTTCAGGTTTTTTGACTTTGAATATTTTTGTTGTCTTATGGAGTCATTAACTTATATTTATTTGGTCCATTTTAATTTTGGGGGAGTTTATTTCTTGAGCAAGGCTCATACCTCTTGTTAATTTCTTTTCTAATACTTATTTCCATAATTCTCATTTCTTTGTTATTTTTCCCCCTCTAGGAATCTTATTTCATTTATGAAACAAACAAACAAACAAACACTCCTCTTGCTTCATCTTTTGCAGAAATTCTAGTTGAACTTGTGCCCAAGGTGTATTTTTCTTTGAGGCTTTGGTTGTAGATGTTGAGTTGAAATTGGTTTTGAACTTGGATCTTCTTGAGTATGTGCATATGTGGGGTGAGGAGTTGGGGAGGAGGACAGGTTATCTCTTCTTCCTCTAACCTGGAGGGGAAAACAAGTTAATACAGTTTTTGTCTCAGATTTCTCCATATTTGGATAAATGAATCCCCTCTCAAAAAGACGTTCAATATGAAGTATGATTATCAGGTATAGGCCTTAATATTACTCACAATAGAAAATATGTAAAATGCAAAGGAACTCTCAGACAAGCAGGAACAAATAAATATAAGAAACATAAAAATGTACTCCCTGCAGTCATGAAGTGTTGGCAAGATCTAGATCCTCTAGTCTCAGATTCCTCATAGCTTGTCTTATTCTCCTTTAAGAAGTCTTTTCCCTCTGGATGTCTAGTATCTCATTAATGAATTCAATAACTCAGGCTTACCCAGGAGGTAATTTTCAAAGCTGGAGCTGTCCATTCTTAGGTTGGTTGGTTTTTGACCTGTATTCAGGAAAATAAATAGAAAGATAGTAAAAGTAGACAGTAATTGGGGTCCCAGGAGCCCCACATTATAGTTGCCTTTTTACTAGTCACCATTTTCTTCTCACTGAACTTTAATTTGGAAATCCAAGGGAAAGGAAGTGAAAAAAATGAAAAAAAAGAAAGATTCAAAGATTAAAAGGAATAGAGCACTTTTTAGGTCACTCTTATAAACCAAAGAGAATACAATTACTCTTCCCAGAGTACAGACTCCCTCATTCTCAGTCATCAATCATCTTGGAGATAGACATTCATTAAACTGATCATCAGTTCCTCAGATCAACCTTCACCACATAGTAACAGCTACTCTTTGGGTCTAGCTGTTCAAGGAGATTCACCTAATTGTATGATCATATAATGAGGATGATGATAACTATATAATAATATGTAATGTGATATAATATATAATAATAGCTAGAATTTATTTAGCACTTTAAGGTTTGCAAAGACTTTTATAAATATGACCCCATTTTTATCCTCACAACAAGATAGGTTATTATCTCCATTTTATAGATGAAAAAATTGGGTATAGAGAAGTTAAGTGACTTACCCAGAGTCATACGACTAGTGAGTGTCTGAGACCAGATTGGAAATCAGTACTTCCTGACTACAAGTCGAGGACTCCATTTCACTAGTTACTTTACATTTTTTGTCTTTTCTATAAAGATGGCCTGAGAGGCTTTGTCAACAACCACTTGGTTAAAATCTAGGTAACCTATAGTCATAAGCAATCACCCTATCTTCCAGTTAAATAACCCTGTCAATAAAGGAAATGAGGTTAGTTTGGCATGACATGTTTCTTAAGCTATGCTCGCTCTTTGTGATCAATATTTCCTCTTCTAAATATTCACTAACCATTCTTCTAGCATGATGTTCTAGACCTTTGCTAGGAATCAGAGTTAAGTTCCCCAGCCTATATTATGAACATTCTATTTTTTCCTTAAAAAAGAAATAGGACAGCATTTGCCCTCCTCCAGTCCTGAGGTCTTTTCTATCAATCAATCAGAAAGTTAGTCAATAAACATTAAAAAGGGCCAACTAAGTCCCAGGCACTGTGCTAAGTAAGCATTAGGTTTCAGAAATCACTAACAATAGCTCAACAATCACACATTCCAATTTTTTCATTACCTAAGGGTATAGTTCATCTATACTAAATCTCTTGAACTCAGGTTGGCAGTTACCGTTTTATCTCTCTGGGTTCTCAACTTCCTTTTAACTTTGTTTTTTTTTTTTTCTTTTTCTTTTTCTTTTTCCAGTTCAAAGATCATTCTCCTTGACGGGGAAAATAGAAGCAAAATAATCACTCAAGTGAGGTTAGCTCATCTACACAGGAGAAACTAAATGGATGAAAAGTGGTGGTTGTCTAGAGACTATGAACTGAATGAAAACAGCAACAAATTCTTACTGTGTCGTTCAAGCATTTGCCTTAAGTGCTGGAGACACAAGTAGAAAATCAATACATGACTCTTAGGAACCTCATTCAATGCAAAGATTTCAGCTACTGCCTCTATGCAAATGACTCACAAATCTTTATTACTTTCCCAGACTTATCTTGTTAGTTGTTCAGTCATTTTCAGTTGTGTCTGACTCTTTGTGACCCCATTTGGGGTTTTCTTGGCAAAGATATGAGATAGGTTTGACATTTCCTTCTCCAGCTCATTTTACAGATGAGGAAACTGAGGCAAACAGGGTTAAGGGACTTGCCCAGGATCATACAGCTAATAAGTGTCTGAGGCCAGATTTGAACTCAGGACGATGAGTCTTTCTGACTCTAGGCCCAGAGCACTATCCACTGTGTTACCTAGCTGCCTGCTTTCTCTACAAAGGTCCAGAACCACGTTTTCAGTTGCTTATGTAGCTACAACCTGGTCCTACCCCTGGCATCTCAAATTCAACATGACCACAACCTAATTTACTGTCTTTCCCCTAAAAGGACCTTTCTACATCCCACCTTCCCCGTTTCTGTCAATACCTCCATCATTCACCCAGTCTCCTAGGTTTGCTACCTTGATATACTTTTTTTTTTACTACCTTCACTTATCATTTCAAATTTATTGCCATGTTATGGCAATTCAATTTATTTCAACAAACATTTATCACATGCCTGTGCTCTTCCCCCCTCAAACATCCCCTCTCTGTTTTAAATAGATTTTATTCTCCAGAACAAGAATTGCATTTCCACTTTTTTACAGAAACTGATAAAGTGCAATGTTGTTTACTTCTCTGCATTTGCAGACATTCAAGAATTCAGAATGCCCAGATTTATATAGTGGCTTAAATGTTACTTTTAATTTGTTACTGCCTTGACTACAGATTTGAGTCCTTCAGTTTTTTGGAAAGCTGTGTGGAATGCTCTTTCTTCTGGTGCATTTGTTTGACCTCTTCAATGGTAGATCTGAAAGAAGCACCTCCAGATGGGCTGCTCTACCCCCTGGGAACCCAGCAGACGTGTCTCCTGGCGTGCCCCCTGCACTCTGCTACAGCTTAGTGATGATGGGAGCGTAGACCTTCTCTAATTTTTTCTGCCGATGCTCAAATGCTTCCTTCTTAGCAGTCTGATTCTTTTCTGGTCAATTGATTACATTTGTCAAGGATCTTTTGTATGTCTTCATCACCAGTTTTGCCTTGCAATTTCTCATCCTCTATGGTAGCCTTCATGTTGAAAGCATAAGATTCAAGAGAATTCTTGGAAGACACCTTGTCTCTCTACTTCTCACCTTCAGCCTCCTGGACCATACACTCTTTGCTCAGATGACCTTTGTCATTGGTGATGGTTATCTTATTCTCCTTGCCTGTACTCTTCTTATCCATAGCAGAAACATTGAGGATGCCATTTAAATCAGTATCAAGTGTTACTTCAATTTGAAGAATACTTCTAGGGACTGGTGGGGGTGGGGTAGTGGGGTGTTCCTGTGAGCTCAAACTGGCCAAGCGAGTCGTTATTCTTTGTCATTTCTCTCTCATCTTCATAAATCTGAATAAGCGGAGCAGATTGGTTGTCTGAGTGGGTGGTGATGATTTGTGTCTGCTTGGTGGGGATGGTGGTGTTGCTATGGTTCCAGCTTCTTTGATGGCCTGATGTTGAAGTAGGCTGGTACTGTGATGGCAGCATTCATGACAAGGTAAACTTCAACAATTTCTTTGATTTTGGTCAAGATATTTCTTCTGGATAGAAGCTTTTTATCTCTTCTTTATACTCCACTTGGATCTTAGGCTTGTGTGCATCATTTACCGCCACGAAAGGCAAGTGCTTCATGTCTCACTGTACAATTGCATCATTGAATTTGCAATCAGGCAGATGTTTGGCATCAAAGACCATCTTACTGGGGTTCATTGTTTGTAGAATCACTGAAAATATTCTCTCGGTGAGGGTGACACAGCTTGACATTTTCTTGATCATTAGCAATGATCTCCACTTTCCCATGTTAGAAGACTTCCACACAGGAGTAAGTGCTACCAAGATCAATGCCAGCTGTGAGTCCCTTCAACATGGTGGCTGGGGCATTGGGGGTCATAGCTGACCACTGTGGAATGAGAAGGGCTGCTACTGCTCTGAGTAGCATATCTGGCTCTTAATTCTAGTACCTTCCCTCTGTTGATTATTTCCTGTTTATCCTCTATATGGTTTACTTGTACATAGAGTATTTCTGTGTCTTTTCTACCACTAGATTGCAAGCGTCTTGAGGGCAGCACACTGCCTGACATACAATAGGTGTTTAATAAATGCTTATTTACTAATTTATTGATGCTCACTGTGCTAGGTACCAGGTATACAAAGACGAAGATTAAACCAATCTACCTCTGTAATATCTCTCACATCTCTCTCCTCCTCTCTATTCCCACTGCTACCATCCTGTTTCAGACCTTTGTTTCCTTTCTAGACCAAAACGACAGCTTCCCAACAGGTCTTCCCAGCTATACTCTCTTTTGCTCCAATCCATCTTTGATACCACTCTCAGACTAATCTTCCTTACCTCCCTATCTTACCTTGTCACTCTTTTCCTTAAAATTCTATTATTGTTCCTTATCAGGCAGCTAGATGGTGTAGTACATAGAGCTTGGGGACTAGAGTCAGGAAGACCTGAGTTGAAATCTGGATGCAGACACTTATCAGCTGTGTGACCCTGGGCAAGTCACTTAACCCTGTTTGGCTCAGTTTCCTCATCTGTAAAATGAGCTAGAGAAGGAAATGTCAAACCACTCCAGTATCTTGGCCAAGAAAACCCCAAATGGGATCATAAAGACTTGAATGCAACTGAAACAACTGAACAACCATGACAAAAATGGCTCCTTGTTGCCAAGATCAAACTCACTCCCCTTTTATTCAGGGGTCTTCACAATCTAGTACTATCCCATTATTCCAGACTTGTTATATACTGCCCCTAACCAGGGAATCTTGGCTTCAGCCATATCTGCTCAATGATTTCTCATCCCTAGAGTTTAATTCAAGTGCTCCCTTTTCTAGGATGCTTTCCTTTATCCTTCCAGGAGGGAAGTCCCTCTTACCCCTTAATCTCACACAGCATTTATTTGCACAGCTCTTTTGTACACAATGCCTAACTCTTTGCTGTAGCTATCTTCTATCTATGTATCTATGTATGTATCCTATTCCACCATTAGACTATGAGTACCTTATCTGAACTTTGCGTCTGTCCCAGCTCTTAGCAGGGTGTGATATATCCAGTGGGCACTGAATTGTTATTTTAGTGCTGAAATAATTAAAATTTAGCTCCTTCAAGAGCTTACCCTTTACTTTACCTTACCCCTTACTAATCCCATTTGTTCCCATCACTATATACCCTGTCAGCATTTTTGGATACAAAGGTCTTCATGACTTAATTTGTTTTTGTCTCTTCTCAAGGGTCATATGTATCTTTGAGAGATAGACACATCAGAATCAAAATAGTTCTTTGAGGTCATCTAGTCCCATGGAGGTGAAGTGATTATTCATTTGTTTTTCAGTTGTTTATGACTCTGTTTGGGGTTTTCTTGGCAGCAATACTGAAGTGACTTGCCATTTCCTTCTCTAGTTCATTTTACAGATGAGAAAACTGAGGCAAAATGGGTTGCTAAGTGACTTGCCCAGGGTCACACAGATAGCAAGTGTCTGAGGTCTGATTTGAACTCAGGAAGAGGAGTTTCCTGACTCCAGGTCCAGCACTCTATCCATTGAGCCACCTAGGGGCCCCAAACTTAATTATCTCAGCCGAAGGCTGACTTTGTTGTTCAGGCGTTGCAGTTGTGTCTGACTCTTTGTTGCCCCAACCGGGGTTTTCTTGGCAGAGATACTGGAATGGTTTGTCATTTCCTTCTCTGGCTTGATTTACAGATGAGGAGCCTGAGGCAAACGAGTTTAAGTAACTTGCCCAGGGTCACACAGCTAATAAGTATCTGAAGCCAGATTTGAACTGGCTGCCTCCAAAGAGGTACAATAACTGGCTTAAAATCAAAGTCTTAGAACCCAGGTCTCCTGATGCCAAAAAAGCTCCTCCCTTCTCCCCTCTCCCCACCCCTGTGCCACTATTCCATGACACCTTAATGGAGGAATAACTATTCTCTTTCTTTCTCTCTCTCTCTCTCTCTCTCTCTCTCTGTCTCTCTCTCTCTCTGTCTCTCTCTCTCACACACACACACACACACACACACACACACACACACACACACACACACACACACACACACACACACACACACACACACACACACACCCTGTACACATACAGCACAGAGCACACACCACCTACAAGGCTTGCTTTTGATTCATGGTGTTTTCCTGACTGATTTTCCAACACTTAGGCTCCTCAGTGCATTCAAATTCTGCAGTTCATCAGGAGGGAGTATAGTTAGGGGAAAGAAATTGAGAAATTGAGTTGAGAGTCAGAGGAATGTGGTCAGTTTGAATCTTGGCTTGGCAAATAGCACTAACTTTAGAGTTGGAGGAACCAGATTCAAATCCTTTCCCTAAAATTTACTACCTATGTGACCTTGGGCAAGTCGCTTAATCTCTCTGGGTCTCAGTTTCTGCATCTGTAAAATGGGGGGCTGGACTTGATTTATAATCTCTTCTGCCTCTAAATGGGGGATCTGATGGCCTCCTCAGCAGCATCATTTTGGGGCTTCATACTCTTCTCTACACCCTTGTCATGCTCATATTCTAGAACTACCAGAGACCCGTGTGATAAAGGTGGCAATCTCTGGAATATTCATGCCTTGTGAGTTTCCAGCCACAGTTGAAACCTTTGAGGTTTGAGTTACATTTTCACTTGGTTAAACTCAGGAACTTGATTGAAAAGGAAAAGCTGTCAAGGATGAGAGAGAGAAAGAGAGAGAGAGAGAGAGAGAGAGAGAGAGAGAGAGAG
>CM053584.1:139662475-139697479 GCA_028627135.1 Pseudochirops cupreus | reverse complement strand
GAGGGAGGGAGGGAGGGAGGGAGAGAGAGGCTTTTACAACTTCTTAGATCTGGTGTGGTGTTGACAAAACAGTGCTAGGATGTGTGTGAATCAGAAACACATGGACCCATCTTCTCTTCAAATGCCTGTGGGCTCAAAAATGAAGAAGTTTGGTCTTCCCCACCAAGGCTTTTCTGTGTTTGGGCTGTGGCTATGGAAGTCAAGAGGCCCTGAGATGTACGTCTTGCAGTCCTGCACCTGTGTTCTGTGAGCCTTAGCAAAAGAAGAAGGAAGGGCAGTGGGCAGGTTGGGCAGGCAGTTGGACTCTGGAGGGAGGCCAGTCTAACCATCTGCCTGGCTGGGGTCTGGCTGATGGCTCAGAGGGGCATAGCTTGTCTTCTAGTGGGTTGTAAATGCTAGTGATACTTATCATTACAGTAAGTAGGTGCTGATCAAATACTGATAATACTAACCCCCCCATCCCCCACTCCTCAACTGCAAGAGACGGATTTCATCCTTTGTAACCCAAGCACCTGGAAGGTGACTCCTCTGTTCTCCCTGGTCCTGTGGCTTTGTTGAGGGGCCACTGCCTTGGCGGTCCTGAGAACAAGCTGATCTCTACTTAGCTCCATGGGCTCTGGCTCTTGGCTCCTGGAAAGCCCCAGATCTCCTCATGGAACTTTCCACCGCCGGCTGGGTGACATTCTATCTCTCTCGCATTCGGTCTCGAAGGAAAACTCTGGGGCATTTTCTTAATAACTGGAGCATTGCTTACTCCCGCCTTCCCCCTTTGTTCTTTCTTCCTGGGTGAATGGAGAGTGAAATGAATGAACATTTCTATTCAGGCAAGAAAACTTACTTCAGGCCCCATAATGAGCTAGAATAACTGATTTGTCTATGAAAACCACAGTTGGGGAATTGATGCTGCATGTCAAAACATCCCAGATCACTTTGTTACCAGTTCATTGTCGCTGGAGAAAAGCTGTTAGCTGGGAGCCTCAAGCTCAATGAGAGAGCTTCAGTGGAAACATGAAAAGGTTAGATTGTGTTAAAATACCCAAGCTTTGCAATACTTTACTGGGATCTGATTTCAGCCCTTCAGATCGAAGGTTTCCACTAATGTTTTCTTTCTCTCCTTTCTCTCTCTTGGGTAAAAATAACTTGGCATTTGCCCTGTGCTGCTACTGTTTGAATGTAGATATTAATTTAATCTAGAGTTGTGTTACTCCTTGAATATTTCAGAGTCTGGTTGAGACCTTTGTGTTTTAGGGGCTGGGAAGATAATGAAAAATTAAATATGAATGTTTGTACTCATTGCAGAAGGGATGAGAAGGGTTTTAGAGCTTTTGTTTTTTATTGCTTGTTAACTTTTTAAGAAGCCTCCATTTTCCAACTGTTTGCTTTGAAGGCTGATTGAGAAAGCTGACAGTGATGGCACCTATAATTTTTGGGACTTCAGGACCTAAGGGACTGGGGTTCTCATGACCATGTTCTCTAAATATTAAAATTTTCTACAAGCTTAGAGTTTCCCCATTAGGAGGCCAAACTTTTCCACAGATATTGTTTCTCAGTTGTGTTTATGACTGTTCTGTTGGCTCAAACCAATAGGTCCTGTAGATCTTCCTTTAGAATTTTGAGTACGTATATTTCTGGAGATCCACTGAAAGTTTTGGGTGATTAGCAGTTCTTTTATCTCAATTTTTCACTTCTAACTGGAAAAGACTCAGTGACTGTGTCTTTTTTTTTCCGCTTTTTTTTTTTGAGGGGCAATTGGGGTTAAGTGACTTGCCCAAGGTCACATGGCTAGTAAGTATGTCAAGTGTATGAGGCCGCATTTGAACTCAGGTCCTCCTGACTTCAGGGCCGGTGCTCTATTCGCTGTGCCACCTAGCCACCCCTCAGTGACTGTGTCTTGTTTTAACATTTCTAGAGAAAAGAGCCACCATCTAAATCAGCACTACTGAACAATTCTCTCCACCCCACCCCACTCTAAAACCCATCTAGAATCATTGATCAGACCTTATTAACCAAATGGATTTTAACCAATTGTTTTTATGTATCTGATTTTATAAATTAGATTTATAACCAAATACAGTATTTGAAACCAAATTGAAACCAAAAACCAATTCTACTATTTATTTAGTGACTATTGGGGACATAAACATAGAATGAAAACCAGACCCTGCCTTCAGTGAGCTTACAGGGGTTTACAACATATGGACAGGTAAGTATATATATGATCATTTGTGGGGAGGGAGAGCATTAACAACTAAGGGGGGAAAGGGTTTGGGGGAAGATCAGGAAAGTCTTCTCATAGGAGATGGCAAATGAATTGAGCCCTGAAGGAAATTCATTTCTTGACAGAGAGGAGGGAATATACCATGCAATGGTACTGAAGAGGGAGATGGGTTTTGGGGAAACATAAAGCAGGCTATTTTGGCAGGAATAGAGAGAGTGTATGTCTATAATCTCCTTCTAACCTAGTGAGTTTTTCTGTTTTCATGAAGAAACTCCCTCCCTCTCTAGAATAAATAGGTTCTCAGGGTCTGATCTCCCAGTTTGCTTGATTAAGCATGTTGTTCAGTCTTGCTCCAAGGAGTCAGACACCACATAGACAAAATCCCTGTCTCACTCTCACATATTGATTACCAACATATTACTCTCTGAATCAGACCTCACCCACTTTCTACCCTAGTGGGAAAATTCCAGGGACTGATTGAGCCAGGAACTGGGTCAATCCCAGCTGAAACTGGCCTATCTTGATCCATAGCATATACTGATTTCTTTTATCCCAAATTGAAATTTAATAGGTTTAGCCATCAGGTGGCATCAGGTGGCACTAACCTAATCCAATTCAACAGGTTTTGGGCAAGTCCCACGCTCGCTCTACAAGGATGGTGGTGTCCTGGACAGAAATAGGGAAGTTAAAAGGAGGAGTGGGTGTGAAGGGGAAGATAAGGACTTCTATTTAGGACATATTGAGTTTGAGTTATCTATTAGAGAACTAGATAAACTATCCAACAGGTAATTGGTTGATTGTCCTTTGTTCTTGAAGAGGACCAAAATGACATCACTATGTTGGAGTCAAGATATAGTATATACAAGTGTGGTTGAGTAATGCACTCTGGGGGTGTAGGAGAGGAATTGAGACTTCACATATAGATTTGAGAGTCATCTGCAAAAGGATGATATTCAGAACTGTGGAAGTCTTTGAGGTCAGAGAGAGAAAGAGAGAGAGAAAGTGAGAGTGAAAGTGAGAGTGAGAGAGAGAGAGAGAGAGAGAGAGAGAGAAGGGGAGGGAGAGGAGACGAGGAGAGGAGAGGAGAGAGGAGAGGGAAGGGGAGGGGAGGAGAGGGGAGGAAAGGGGAGGAGAGAAGAGAAGAGGAGAGGAGAGGAGAGGAGAGGGGAGGGGAGGGGAGGAGGGGGAGGAGAGGGGAGGAGAGGGGAGGGGAGGGGAGAGGAGGAGAGGAGAGGAGGGGGGAGAAGAGGAGAGGAGAGGAGAGGAGAGGAGAGGAGAGGAGAGGAGAGGAGAGGAGAGAGAAGGTCTAGCGAGTGCCTTGGGGAATACCAATGACTAGGGGGTGAGATGATTAATGAATAATGATCCAGCCAAGGAGACTAAGAAAGAGCATCCAATTAGGTAGGAGGAGAACCAAGAGAGAGCAATATCACAGAAATCCAGAGAGGAGGGAGCATCCAGGTGAAAAGGATCAATAGTGTCAAAGAGTACAGAGAGGTAAAGAAGGAAAAGGACTGAGAAAAAGATAACAGATTTGGCAATGTGATTTGGCAAGTGATCATTTGTAACCTTGGACTTCAAATGAAGGAGTCCAGAAGTCAGATTACAAGGAGTTGAGTAATGAGTGAGAGGAATGGAAGTAAAGGCTATGAGGATAGATAGGGTCTTTTTTTCTCTAAGAGTTTGTGAAAAGAAGAGGAATAATAGCTTGAGGGGATGGTAGGGTCAAGTGTATGTTTTTTTAAGGATGGAGGAGACCTAGGAATGTTTATAAATAGCAAGGAATGAACCAGTTAATGGGGAGAAATTGAGGATTAAAGAGGGAGAAGGGATAATGGGGGCACTATGTTGGAGAAGGGACTGGGATCAAAGGTAGAAATAATACACAACACAGTGTCCCATAGAGTTGGGCAATGTTTGACAAAGATGTCAGTGCTACTTATAGAATATATACATTCTATACATACATAAAGGACCAATGTTCCCCAGAAGATTTTAAGGCAGACTTGTAACTGGTTTGCAAGGTGTCTCTTTGGACTACATCTCCCCAAAAGTTTTGGGTTGGATCTGTGTCAAGGAGGCTTGAGGGCAAAATATGGTGATATTCCTAAGAAGGAATTTTTAAAAAGAACACTGGGAAGAAGATTGGGGGAGGGGAAGAGAAGAGGGAACAAGGGAAAGAAAAATGGTGGGTCACATTACATATCATATCCTACTAGGTCAGGATTTCTTAACCTGGGGTCCATGAACTTAAAAAAAAATTGGCTCACTGTGTTTCAATGTAATTGGTTTTCCTTGTAATCCTACCTATTAAAAAAATAATTTAGAAACATTATTTGGAGAAGGGATCCACAGGCTTCACCAGACCACCAAAAAAAAAGTGGTCCATGAAACAGGGGTTTGGGGTCTTGAAGACTTTAGGATTTTTCCTTTTCTTTGGTCAACATGGAACACTGGGTAATAATGCTGTCACACTGATGTGATAAGAAATTTTCTCATTCCACTTGATTCTTTTATTTGCAGGCTTGATGTAGTCCACATTCTTCCAGTCTCTAGGCAGAACTCATCTCTTATATAGAAGCAATGTTCCTGTACCTAATGATAGTGCCCTCCAGGGCCTAAGGCTTCAGTTGCTCTGTCATGATGAACAGGTTGTTTCTCTGATGTTTCTGTACTTCCTAAATTGATCTTCCTGTCAGGATCTAGACAGTGGGATTTGTCCCAGGTGGAACTCACAACTTCATCCTATCCCTGGGGGGTTGAGAGGAGATGAAGTAATTTGCTAGGGATATCCCCTGCTGCTAAGGATGTTGGGATCTTTTAGGTAAATTGTTTTTGTTCTTTACAATGCTACTTATATCTAAGTGATTTGTTAACAATAGCTAGATGTAAGAGGAGAGGGTTTACTGGAGAATGAGGGCTGCTCAGAATAGAGTACCTTAAATCCTTCAGTAACAGGAAAAGGGAGATTGCCAAAAATCCTCCCTAAAGAATGTATTCTTCTTGTTGTTCAGTTGTGTCCAACTCTTCATGACCCTATTTGCGATTTTCTTGGTAAAGATACTGGAGAGATTTGCCATTTCCTTCTCCAGCTCATTTCACAGATGAGGAAACTGAGGCAAACAGGGTTAAATGATTTGCCCAGGATCACATAGCTAGTAAGTATCTGAGGTCAGATTTGAATCTTCTTCTCCAGTGCTCTATCCACTGCTCCACCTAGCTGACCACAAAAGAATGTGTTATACAACATAAACACACATGTGAATCCTTTCCCTGGCTGAACTATAGATTCTCATCTATAAGCCTTCCTCTCTCCTCCCTCCCCTATATTCTTTCTTTCTATGGTCCCTTTTTCATGAAGGGAAACATAGACATGCATAGAACATGGTATCGGCTTGATAGTAAGGGGAAGAGCCAATGGAAAAGCAATCCCAGAGTGAGTATGTGGGCAAAATGACTTATAAATTATGTATGCCTCTGGAGGGAGTCCATTGCTCTAGGATTGCTACCTGGGGGATTGTGCATCTAAGGAGCAGGGTTGGGCCTCTGTAGGGAGAATCGGTTTGTGTTATGCTTCAAAAGATAAGAGCCTAGGGGTCACTTGCCAAAATGTTGGCAAGAGACTTGACCTCAAGGAAGAGCTGTGTTCAAGGCCATGAATAGAAGAAGTTTCCTTATCTGGGCTGTATGTGTGTGATTGGTCCTGTGTTCTCAAAAGAGGATCATGATATCAGGAGGATGATGCCATAACTTGCAACTGAATTGGATTTCAGTGAGGGAGGGCTGTGCAAAGTCACCAGCCTCACTTTCTCCTCCAGAACCATCTGAGTCCACTGGCCAGATATAGATCTTTATACCAGTGAAATAGGTACCATCCTTATGCCTATCCCTTGAAAGATAACTGGAAGGCCTTTCCCTGCTCCAAAATAGCTTCCTCATTCCCTCAGACCTACAGAAAGTGGTAGAAATTCTATCATTAACCGCTCATTTCTTTGGGTTAAGACAATGGGTATTATAGAAAGGTCATGGACATTGGCACTAGAAGACTTCAGTCCAAACTCTGGTACTTATAAACTCACCATCTTGGCCCAATCATTTACGTTTTTCTGTTCCCCCAGATTTTTCATCTGTGAACTAGAGAACAAATCACTTCCTACCTTCTAAGTTTCAATAATTCAAAAATATTTATTAAGTACATACTATACATGAGGCATCATACCAGGCCTGCGCAACCTGTGACCCAGGGGCTGCTTATGGCCCACTGGCCTGTCAAAGGATCTCAGGCAGCCTGTGATAAATGTAGAGGACGTTTTCCTCTACATTTTTGCTGTCCATTTGAAATTCTTTAGTGGGCTGAAGGTTGTGCAGACCTGCACTATACTAAGCTCTGCTAGGGATTTTTGTGATCATTGAATAGGCTTCAGAAACTCTAAACCCTACGGCAGAGTCAAAGGATGTAACTTCATAGAATTGTAAGCCATAGATTTAGAGTTGGAAGGAAACTTAAAGACCATCAAATTCAAACCCATCATTTTACAGGTGAAGAGACTGAGTCCCAGAGAAGGTAAGTGACTTGCTCAGGGTCACACTGCTAGTAAGTATCTGAGGTTGGATTTCAACTCAGGTTAACATTGCCACTCCACTATTTCCACCTGTGTGATCTTGAACATACAAATAAAATACATATATAGAATTAATTACCAAAGAAACTATAATGAAATAATAGTTATCAAAATATATTAAGAATAAATTTTATGAATTAAGGGGCCTGATCTAGTTCATTTTTACACAGGAAGAAGCTGAAGCCTGGAGAAGGAATTAACTTACCCAAACTCCGTTAGTCAACAGAGACAAATCTGAAACCAGATCTTCTGACTTCAAATCTAGTGCTTTTCCTTTTCCTTCGTTGCACAGACTTCTTGGCTGCATAAATTAAACTTTACAATATCTTTATAGTATCTAAGAGATTTTGAATCATCTGTTTAGAAAGAGGGGAACCCAGATCAATCCCATCCTTCCTCCCTCATGCCCAGACTGCTAAGTGAATTTCAAGAATGTCAGGGCCAGGTGACAGTCAAGGAGATATAAAGGTCTCCCTCCTTTTGGACCCAGAATAGCCACATTTAAGCCCTGTGGAAGGTTTTGCCTCTCTCAGACTCAGAGTGGATCATTTTTGTACTCTGTAAAGAGTGTGAGACCTTGAGTATCTCTCACCCCTGGGACCATGACCAGTTGTCCTTGAATTTTGTCTTGCTACTGGACTCTGCTGACTCTGGAGGAAAGAGTGAGGCTGATGATCTTGCACAGATCTGCTTCATTTAAATCCAATTCAACTGAAAGTCAAGACATCACTCCATGATGTCCTTGGTCCTCTTCCAGAATGAGCAACAACAACACTCTTTCACCCTGAGTGGTCTATTTGAATATTGTAAAGGATGTAAAACTGGGAGTGGTCCATTTACAAACTTTTAAAGGAAGTACAAAGAAGTATTACTCCTCTAGGAGATATGGAAGAGGTATTTCCATCAGCTTGATGGAATTAGAAAGAGGTAAGACATTGGCTGATGGAATGATCAGCTACCCTCTTGGTGGGCATTTAAAAAGCAAGCTAGCTGGTGTTGGGGGTTGGGAGAAGGTGGAGGAGGAGAGGGTATGATGCTTTTGCCATCAGCAATGGCATCTGACTGGGCAGCAATTTTCCCAGTGGAAGTCATGCCAAGAGCAGGCCCAGGGAGCCCAGAGCAATAGGTCAACCATCTTAAAGGCATTGTGGAATTCCATGGGTTTTGTCTAGACTAAGGTCTCCATGCCCTCTCCCCAACTTTCTAAGGAAAAGTTATTCAGTAGAGGAAGAGAAATTAAATACTACAGGATGATTGGAAAGGAAGATGACTGTAAGGATAGATCATACATTAGATGGAAAGGGCTCCTCTCCAGCTGCTCAGAGTTAATAACAAAAGACATACATTTCACAAACACTGAACGTCACCAAAAAAGAAAGAGAAAAAAAGAAAGATGGAGGGGAGAAAGAAGGGCGTCTGGATCTGCAAATCATTAGTCATGACCAGAGATTCTTAGAAGCTGTCCCCACAACACGACACCTCAGACAGAAGATTAATCCTCAGTAACAGATTACGCTCTGAAGAATTGGAAAATGTTCCTCACTACATTCGGAGCTCAGTTCTGGGATTTCGCTAGAATCATGGAATGCTTCAAATCATATTTGCTTGGTGAACACCCCCACCCCATTTGGCTCAGGGAATTCTTGAGCCCTCCACTGGATGAGAGCAAGAATCCCTTGAGGTGGGAGGAGGGAGGTTTTAATGCCACAGGCTTACAGTCCTCCCCTTGGACTATCCCATCATGTGTGGTACTGTTAATAAATCATACTTTGCTTTGCAGCTAAATCTTGCAAAGAAAGAAAGAAAGAAAAAAAGAAAGAAAGGAAGGAAGGAAGGAAGGAAGGAAGAAAGAAAGAAAAAGAAAGAAAGAAATGGAAGGATGAAAGAGAAGATAGAAAAAGAAAGAAAGGAAGAAATGAAAAGAAAGGAAGGAAGGAGGAGGAAGGAAGGAAAGAAAGAAAGAAGGAAAGGAAGAAAGAAAGAAAGGAAGGAAGAAAGGAAGGAAGGAAGAAAGATCTCTAGTTCTTCTCAGAGGCACTACTGTGATGAGATTCTTTTCCAGTTTTTAATCAAGTTTTCCCCTCTGATACTTGGGCTACATTGAACCATTTAAAAAGTCCCACTAGTGAATAAACATTTAACCAAATATAGGCTCTTAGGATTTTCCTATAGTTGAGACTGGCTACATTGTTTGTTTTCTTGTAGAAAGTTCAAGATCTCAGCTATTGAGCAGTGACTTCTTTCTTCAGATGGATTGAGGACAAGTAATCCACTTTCTTATTAAACCCTAAACCTGACTCCAGCTAAGAAATCTACACTCCATAGGATCATACATAGACTTAGAATTAGAAGGTAGCTTGGAGGACATTTTGTCAAAACTCTTCATTTTACAAATGGGGAAATTGAAATCTAGAGAAATTAAATGGTTTGCCTGAGGTCACACAGGGAGCAAGTCACAGAGCTGAAATTCGAACACAGGTCTTCTTACTCCAGATGTAGTGCTCTTTCCGCTGTCTCAAACCCTCTCTCTATTATTATTATTATTATTATTATTATTATTATTACTTATGTGATCCAAGGGCTCAGAAGGGGCCCCCGTCAAAAGGATCTCAGGCTCTTAGTGTTGGCAGACCTGGATTCAATCTTGGTGATGCCTGACCCCAAAAGAGAAGAAGCCAGACTTTTTTCTTTCACTTACTGGCTCTTTTTATCTGCCTTGGTGCTCTACCCCATAGTTACAAGGAAAAACTCTTTAAATAAAGTTTAGGTATCTCTCATCTAGGGCAGCTAGGGGGCAGAGTGGTTAGAATGCCAGGCCTAGAGTCAGGAATACTCATCTTCATGAGTTCAAATGTGGCCTCCAACACTTGCTAGCTGTGTGACCCTGGGCAAGTCATGTAATCCTGTTTGCCTCAGTTTCCTCATCTGTAAAATGAACTGGAGAAGGAAATGGCAAAGTGCTCCAGTATGCTTGTCAAAAAGACACAACAAAATGGCTCATCTAGGGGCTCCCTTGAAAGGAATTAACTAGATCTTTTCTAGAAAGGTATTCACTGTATAAAGTAGTAGATATCAGGTATAAGGTAGCTATTTGTTTACCCTACGACAAAAGAAGTGTTTTTAAAAAGTAAGATTCATAAGTACATTTTGACAGATATCTAAAACAAACAAATGAAACTTTTCAGAACTGCTGGATGGATATTTCACAGTCTCTTCAGATCTCCACTAAGCAACTCACAGTGTCTATATTGCCTCTGGCTAAACATTCCTTAGGTGGAAGGAGCATTGGGAATGACATTTGTAATAGCTGTCCTACATCTGTACCAGGAGGCTGTACAGGGATTGGGCTTTAGAATTGTAGAAGAGGGGAGAGAATATTAAGGGAAAGGACTGTATAGATTACAGTGGTTCTCAACCTGTGGGTCATGACCCCTTTGGGGGTTGAACGACCCTTTCACAGGGATCACCTAAGACCATTGGAAAACACATATTTCTGATGTTCTTAGGAACTGAGACACCACTCCTTGATCCATCTCCAGGTGGGTCTGCCCACATGCATATATGCCCACATATCAGTATTAAGGGGCTGTGGCATTAGGAAGGTTGAGAACCACTGGTATAGAACATTATCTTCCTTTGAGGCTGTGAAACCAAAGATACATAAATAAGTGTGGGCTCTGTTGGTCCCTATGATCATTCCCTAATTTCCTGGGAATAGGTAGCTGTTTTCCTTTTGCATGGATTGTAGGAGAGTTTTCTTCTACCCATAGCACAGGCAGGTCTATAGAATGCATGTCAGTCTTTCAAGTCACACACAGGGTCATTATGGTCAGTCACATCTATGAACTTAGTTAATCCTGTATCCATACCAACAATGGGGTGAATAGTCCAAAGTGGCAAATAAACCAAAGCAAAGCAATACAAAAGTTACTTAGGGTGTATTTCATTTTGGACTGCATTACTTATGGCTCTCATTTAAGAGAATGGGATATTGAAGGGGCTGATCTTGGGTTCTGGGATCTAAAATGCCAAGAGATCACCTATTGGATATATGTGAAGACAAAACAACTCTGAAATTACCATGGAAATTCATTTGGAAATGGGATTTGATTCCCACAAATTCAACTGACTTCAATTCTTTTGAGAACTGGGATTTTGTCGGGGAGGATATGCCCTTCACTGACATAATGCCTTAGTGGATGGTCTTGCCTGATAGTAACCCTTCTGCATATAACTAGTGAGTCATTCCTTATCTCCAAACCTCAGTTTCCTGAACTGTAAAGCCAGGTTAATGTTTATACTACCTCTGAAGTCTATGTGAAGAAAACTATAAGCTTTAAAGTACTATATAAATTTGAATTAACATTTCTTCTCTTGGCCCAAGTGTCTGTCTGTCCTTCTATTATTATTTTGTTTAATGTTCGATGGACTGTTGTATAGGTCCATTTACTGCTGCTGCTGCTGCTACTACTACTACTACTGCTGTTGCTGCTACTACTACTACTATTACTACTACTACTACTACTACTACTACTACTACTACTACTACTTCTACCACCCCCACTAATTGGTTGTTTCCATATTTTTCTTTGGGTTCAGATAGGAATGACCAGAGGACAAGTTTCTATCTTGCTTCTTCTATTCTATCATATCCAGAGTTCTGAAGACTATAGCACAGAGTATGATAATTTCCTTTTGCAATTGAATAAAAATATTTGGATATGGATTTATCTTCCATAAGGCATCTCCAATAGCAAACAGATTGACAGAGATGATACATACCTTATCCCATTCCCATATTATTCTGATTTCTGTTACTAGGTTTTTATACTCAGAAAGCTTTCCTTTCCCAGAGATTAGGAGTATTTTGGTATATTGAGTTCTATTTAAAACATTTTTCTTAAGTTTGCATGTCGGGATGATTGTGGGCAACAATTTAGCCTGGCATGATGCTCCATTACTGGTGGAATTCTTGTGCACATTTGCAGGAGGGTGCTTTGTCATCTGTTGGTCCATGAAGGACAGCAAGCTTCTGTTGTACAATTCTAGTTACCAGGCTGAAAAATAACCTAGGTATTCAGTAGGTGCTAAATTTTTACAGCATGTAGTGATTTTCCTGCATAGTTTCTTGCCTCATCTGCTTTGTTCAGTAAATCCAGCCCAAATGAGGTAATCCTTCTCTAATTTCTGATAAGGATCAGTTGACATTATGTTTTTATACATAAATCCATGTGATTCAATTATTTAATTTACACTTCTTTGTTGACATATTCGTTGTCTGAATTCTTGTGGATGTCATCCAGGGAGGGCCTTTTGATTATAAATTTGGATAGATTCTATTTCAGAGATAAACCAGTATTTTAAGTTACAGTTGAAAATCCCATGGTGGGTATACCTGTTATCAGTCTTAACTATTGCTTGGTCAGATGTTGTCTATTTGTTCTCAAAATATCGCTATAGATTTTGACCTATTTATAAGTTGTTTTGAGAATGTTTATTAATTCCTCTCCTCCTCTTTGGTGATGTTGTAATCTTCCTTAGGGTCACATCTAAGGGTGATGGGCCTTGTGTTTCATTAACATCGTCTGTTTTATTGTTAGGGCACTTTCCAAATCCATCGTGGTCCATTCTTATGGTTCTGAGGGTGTATAACAGGACTGGTATTACATGAGGGTTAATTGCTTTAATTTATTCTCTCCAGTGAGTTTTGCTTTCAGGATGCCAATAAGACTCTTAACATATCCAGCCACAACTTCTCCTTGATAGCTTAATTCGATAGTTTATCTTGCCTGATGTCTGTAAGGATTGTTTTGGAAGAGTGGTTTAATTTTGCCTCTGGCTTCAAGCTTGAAGCCTTTGGTCTCTGTCTTTCCTTGGCATACATTGAGAATTTCACCCTTATTGAATCCAAATGACTTTTTGAGATCACTGGAGAATACTTCCACAAGATGAAGCAGCTGTTTAATGTGTTTTTCAGTGGAGCCAAATAGCTTGATGTCATCCATATACAGCAAGTGATAATAATATGTTTTACTTTGATTCTTTCCTTAACTTGGACATCACACTTAGCTTTGTTTTGGAGAGAAGATTTTTCATTCAAGGCTAAATATAACCACAATGGACTCAAAGTGTTTCCCTGAAAAATTCCACATTTTATTCACTGTTGTTATTATTTTTAAAGTTTTATTTTATTTTTTAATTAACAAAAATCTATTCCCTTCTTTTTCCTATCTCTAACCATTGTGGGAAAAAAAGGAAAACAGAAACAAAATCCTTGTAATAAACATGCATGGTCTTGATATTACTTTGTTGATGACATGTTTTAGGTAGAGGATATTTGGATACCAAATATTCTAGCATCTTTATTATATTTGGCTGTAATACACACATATGTATTTATAGTACATGAATAAACCATGAATATGGAACTGAGTCAAATTCTTTAGGCAGTGTAAATGTTATGCCACTTTGGACAGCTTGTTCGATACTTACTAAATTAATAATAAGTTGATTTTCATGTCCCTGGGATGTTTGACACTCCCCCCCCCATTTTTTTGCTCTAATCAGTTTAGATACTATATTGTTTTCTTATAGATGTTTATAATTTTTTGTGATAGAAACTGTAAATCCTTTGTATAAAATACATAAATATTTTTGCTAATAATTATTGCCCCATTCTGAAGTATTTGAGCCAAATATTATGAACTTTATGTGAGCTCCCTGCGACTGCCTGTGATTTCCCAGTTTCTCATAAAAAGTGGGATGTTAGTCACCTTTCTTGATTTAATTTCTGTCACTTGTTATACTACCCAAACTTTTTGTTTCTTATGGATTCAACTTGCATCTTTGTTGAGTTGGACTTATTGTGACCACATAGATGACCAGAAATCCTCCTTTTTCAGGGTTCCTTTTCTCTTCTGATTTCTTTGCTTCTAAGCCTCTGCAGTAAAGTGTTTGACTGATGTTGAATTATTTATTTTGTTACTTGCCCTGCTTTGAGTTCTCATATCACCATAACCTTTTATTTTTGCTTTTAATTACTGATTAAAGGAGTCTAGAATTTCTGCTCTGCTTCTGTTGTCCAGATTCCATTCTACATTCTTTCTTTTGTGTTGCCTTTATTTGAATAATATGGTGTTCAAGTTTTCTACTGTGTATACCAGCTAGATGCTGATGTAATCTTCTAAGCCTTTACTCAGATCTTTGGTAGCTCTCCAGTCATTTCTGCTATGGTAGTGTTTGCTGCCTGTCCTTAGGAGTGTTCTTTGATTGTGCCATCTTTCCTCCTGTGGGTCTTACCATGGCAATGGCCACAATATATACTATTCTATATAGTTGCTGAAATGTTTTCATACTTCTAGTACTGTGGGAGAAACGTCATTCATGATCCACCAGTCATGATAGTTATAGAAAACACCAAGTTTTAAAAATTACTCTCTTTTGGTATAATTGGTTAACTGATTGAATTCCTTCCATGATTCAATCTCAAGAAGGGCTTTCAGAAATTCCAGCCCAAGTGTGCCCATCTCTTTTTCAAGATTGTTTGAGGCACTGGGTTTGCCTTTGTCACCTGCATTGTTATTTGGTAGAATTTCACCTGCTTTGTGTCAAGTCAAGATTTTGAATGACCCTCAGGTCATTTTCCTTTCCCAGATTTTAGTAGCCCTTTAATTTCATCTTTTATTTTGTCTGATCTAGAATTAGGGAAGAAGTTATTTCTTATGATTTCACTGTACTGGTTGGCTATATATTGTTGTGTGACTTGGAACTCAGAAAAAAAGGGAAAAATATCTCGTATGGAGCCCTTGCCTGTAATCGGTAAGATCTGTTTTCAATTTGTACCAATATAGTACCAGCATATAATGAAAGTATTCGTGTCTTCTGTCCATTTCATGCACCCTTATGGTAGATCTACTTTAGTGGTTAGCACCATCTGCAACAAAGCATTTCCAGCAGGTGGGGTTGGGGTATTTCTGATTTACTCTGTGTATCTTGCTTTCTTGTGGTATCATGACACAAAGAAATACCATTTGTCCTGCTGTCTTCCATGAAAGTAGATTACTATCATGGTTTCAAGTAGGCTCTGACTATTACTCTATGCTATCTCATCTGTTTCTTTGGTTTCTAGAAGCAATTGCATCACACAGACCAGGGTGCTAATCCATGTAGTGATATTGCAGAAGTCTAATGGCCAGTGTTTCTAGTTCTCTGCCAGGCCTTCACAACTGCCATAATGGTCTCAGTACACATGAAGTCCCCCCTATTTGTCACCCTGACTTGAAATTTTTTACATTGCCATTATCTTCCCCCTACCCTTCATAAAATAGACAATTGGTTTTATGTTAGAGGGCTTTCGAGTTATTATTATAATTTAGAGTTTTTATTATAATTATTTAGAACTATTATTATAATATATAACTATAGCATGTGTTATATAATAATATATGATTTGTTATATCATTATTTGATGTTACATATAATAATATGTAACTTGTAATCATTAATAATTAAGTAATTAACATCAATTTATTAAATATTGCTATTAACAACAACTACAAAACCTTATTAAGAAGGAGTATGGTACAGAGAGGAGCGGAAGGGATAAGCCTTGGATGTAATGATTACCTCTGAAACATATTAGTGATGTTTTCATGGACAAGAAAATTTACCTCCCAGTGATCTCAGGCAACTCACTAAAGCTGTACATGACAGAAGAGTTGCTAATCTTTGTGAGTGGAAAGAGTTCCTACTGATACCTATGGAAATGTTGACCTGGATCAGGTCCCTTTCCCTACACCTCTGCTTCCAAAAAAAAGTTATTGACATAATTTAGAGATATACTGTTTTAAAAAGGAGTTAACATCTCTGTCTTACCAAGACAAAATAGAAGTTGACCACCACCATGAAAAAATACTTGTTATTAAGTCCCTTTTTGGTGAGCTGTGCTGTGCCAAGATAGTAACATTATTATGGTTTTTCTATCCTTCCAGACTCTGTCTTCTTGTTCTCCAGTTCAGGACATATTGCCAGAAGCTCACAGGTAAAGCGTACATCAGAACAGAAGTACTGAATCAGGATATATGTGAGCTGGTAAGTAGTGAGGTCATGTACAGATCTAGGAAAAGTGCATTTTGGAAGAAGGAAACAAGGGTTCAGGTTAGGATACAATTAGGGTAAAGAATGGGGAAATTAAGCACAACATGTCCATGTCCCCATCAGGTTTACATAGAGGCAGATATCAGCAACTCTCCCTTTGCCAGTCTCAGAAAGCCTCATAGAAAGGTGTTTCTGTTTCACCCAGAATCATACAAAAAGATGTAAAAAGGTAACCTGAAGAGGTAAGAGGGAGGCAATGACAATTCAGGAACTAAGGTGAGACAAGCAGGGCTTTTTCTCAGGTGCTGCAATTTAGAGGAGCACAACATCTTCTAGTCAGTTTGCTTGAGGCATTGGATTCTTTCTTACATGGTTCTGGGCACAAAGCATTGTTTTGGAAAAACCAAGTGATGACAAAACTACATTTTCTTGGATTTCCTACCCACTCAAGATAGGATTTTGTTGTTCTATGATGTATGGGATGATGAGGGAGCCTAAGGCCTTCCTCACTAACACCTCACTGCCCTTGAACTTTGTTTGATGATTGTTGTTTGTCCTCTGTTTTCAAAGAAAATCAATAACACCATGGGGTGATATCTTAACTTGTGGATAAATTGGATTTGTGAGGCAGATTTATCAGTGAGCCAATGAAGCTTCTCCCTGGACAAGTTGTTGGCCAGAATCTGCCTAACTGGGGAAGGGGGTGAAGGTGAAATAGATGTAAAGAGGATCATGCAGAGGCAGGGAGTGACCAGTCTAGCATCTTGCACTTGAAGGCCCCTGGTAGAGGTGACCAGGATTGAATAGTCCTGCAAAAGTTGGATAAAGGCCAGGGCTGTCCAGACCTGTGAGGTTGCACTGGAGTGCATCTCCTGAGTCGTTCCTGGAAACTCTCTCCCCGCCTGCCTTTTCCTGGGCTGTTCCAAATGCCAGCCAGTGCCATCAATCCCTCACTTTTCAGAGCCCTGAGTTTATAAACCAGCAATAAAATAAGTGCTCTGTAAGTGCTTCTGGGAACTGCCCGAATGCATTTTCCAAACATAAATAATGGGGACCTACCTTCTGTGCAAAAGCAAATGAAAGTAGTGAAGTGAGTATGAAAATCAGTGAGCCATGGTGAGCTAATGAAGCCAGTGAGGTGTCCCCAGCGAATGCAGGGCAGGCAGCAGAAGCCGTTTGTCATGACAGCCTGTGTGGTACTCTCACACTTCTGGCCAGCGAGTTGTGTGTTGGCATTAATCTCCATCCCGTCATCTTGTGGAGAAAGGACAGAAATCATTCAGTTAATTGAGAAATCTAAGGATGCCTCCTCTGATGATTGAAGACTCTGCCATCAAGGCCTTTTCATCTCATAGTCTGCTGATTTCTCGACTAGAAAGTAACACATTGAAATGGCTACATGAATAAAGACCAAGACAGATGGCAGAATAAGACCCCCCCCCAAAACACCAACAAACCAACTAGGCATAGGATCGGAGGATCAGAGGTTCATATATTTAGAAATGAAAGGGACCTTAGAAGACATCTAATAAAATTTTGTTCTTTTACACAGGAGGAAACTGAGGCACAGAGAATTGACATCACTTGTCCAAGATCACACAGTCAATAAATGACAGAGCCAGCTTTAGAACCCAGGCCTCCCAGCTCCCACTTGAAAGGTTCTATCTGCTGCTCCAAGTTCCTCTGGTTGTATTCTACTGTCTTTTATAGCCTGACATTTACAGTTAAAGGTCCATTAATGAGACCATCTCCATATGCCACCCACTCCAAACCTGGGGGGTATTAACCACTTCAAACCACTTGGCCCTAAATAGTGATACTTGATCACCTGCCATAATTTCTTTCTTTCTTCTCCTTTTTTTTTCCCCAAATAAATGCTATGCTTTAAAAAAAAAATCATTGTCAATTCCATGACTATCCTTTTCCTCTCAATATGAAAAATAAACCTAATTAAGCAGAACAAATCAACCCATTGTTTATGTCTGATGATATATGGTTTATACTGCATCAATAGTCCACCATCTTTCTCTTGAGAGGAGGGAGGCAGTCAGTCAAGGAATGTTTATTAAGTGCTGGAAATACAAAGAAAGGTAAAAGGTGGTTGCTGCCCTTGAGGAACTCCCAATCTAACGGAAGGCATACTTCAACATCATTCCTCTGAAGTCTTGTTTGGGCACTACATGGATCAGAGTTCTGATATCTTTCAATGTTTTTTCCTGTACATTATCATATTCATTGTGCTGTGTGAGTTGTCTTGGTCCTGCTCATTTCACTATGCATTGGTTCATATAAATCTTCCCAAGTTTCTCAGAATTCCCTGTATTTGTCATTTTCATACTGCAATAAATCCACTGAATTCATCACTTGTCACTATTTCAGTATGGCTCAGGCTACTGTTTCCTTTCCCTAAGGAAAACTGGAAAAAGGGGAAGATGGCATGGTGGGAATAGAAACAACACCAAGCTGGAGATCAGAAGATACTGATTCTCATTATGACTCTACCTCTCCCTTGCTGTGTAACCTTGGGAGAACCACTTTTACTTCTTGGTATGTTCATCTGTAAAATGGGTCTAATGATAACTACTTTTCTTAGTATCAAGAAGTATTGTGAAGATCATCCAGCAATGTCACTTGCAATCTGTGTAATCTAGGGCAAATCTCTTGACGCTAATGGATCTCAGTTTCCTTATCTGCAAAAATGAGATCGGGACTAGATTGGTTCTCAAGGTCTCCTCCAGCTCTAAATCTATGACCTTATGACTAAATAAGGGAGAAAATGGACATTAAAACTCTTTGAAAAGTATTAAATGTGAGGAATTTTTACTAGACTTATTACACAGTACATGTTGCATTATACTCTTTGGGACACCCTGTCTATCTGAAACCCATCATTGGGTTTCCACCCTGCTCTGTTCCTAAAGTTGCTAACTCTAGCATTTTCCCATCTGATCTTTGGTACAATTGCATCCCATATTTCTTTTTCTGTTACAGACCCAAACTAGAGGATGCCATCATAAAAACCCCATAAAGAGCCTGGACCTTGTTCATAACTCAGTTGGGAGCCAGTGAATTCTCTGACACCTCCCTGCCCCCTCCCCACCATGAAGTTGCCAGTGATTAAGAAACTCAAACACACACACATATATATGTATATATATATATATATATATATATGTACACACACACATATATACATATTATACATATGTATATATATATTCACACTCATTAAAAAAAACATGATGTCCACTTTTCCAAGAAAAGACATCTTGTCTGTGAGTCCTGTCATACGTTGGGAGCGCCTATTAATTGGCTTCTAGGACCCGGTGTCAGAAGTAAGGCCCCAGTATGTTTATTGACACAAGGAAAAAATAAAACGTTGTATAATTAGTTGAGTGACTGCCTCTAAATTCAGTCACTCCCCTTGGTATGTGCCACTGACAGGGTTTAAAATTCCATTTTGGGCTCTGAAAGATGCCAGGCCGAAGGTAGCCCAGACCTAACCCTCCCTACATCAGAACTATTGTACAAATGGGCCCAGTGTGCTGCTTGTGTTAAGATGGAAAACTTTTACATGTTTGATTTTTATGCAAGTCAATTAACTTGTTTTTTATAACTGTAAGGGCTTGCTTTGCAAATAAGATTACTTACCACTATAAATTATGGGAACATAGGGCCCTATTCAGGAAAAATTTTACACACCCCTAGCCCATGTAGCGGGCTGCAGGCCTGCTCCCAGCATGGGCACAGGCCTAGTCAAGTGGGAAGGGGGAGGAGGAGGGTGGGGAGGGATTATTACAGAGCATTATGAAGGGTTCTTCCGAGAGGAGTGACTTAGAATACCCACCTTTGCTCCCTTTTCCCCACTCCGACTGCGTCCCGGATTATGCCAGACTTTGTCCTGACAGAACAATGGAGGTAGGTGAGGAGATGGAGGAAAAATTTATTTTTAAATAGCAATAGCTTGGTGACCCCATCTCCCCTTGAAACCTCAGGGCTGATGCTAAGTGACATATCCGTTCTTGGACCTCTTTCCTGGAGTGGCATTCCAGGATGTGTTAGAAGAATACCTCTCTAACAGGAGAATGTGGAGCAAAAGCTGTTTTCTTCTTTTATGTGTATAATAATAAGCCTAATGTAGTGCTTGCCACATAGTAGGTATTTTTTAAATGCTTGTTGAATTAAATCGTTTAACTCACCGGCCGTTACCCTACCATTCAAGGGACAATGGACCCATTGCTTCTCCCAACTGCATTTTCCTTATTCCTCCCCCACAGCAGAGATCAGGGTCATAATACTAACAGCTGATAGTTATATAATGCATAAAGGCTTGCCAAGCATTTTACATGCATTACATCTCATTTGATTCTCTCAAAGGCAAACACTGAGGCTGAGACATAAAGGGATTTCCTCCAGTCCTCACAGCTAGTAACTATCAGGAAGAAGGATTCAAACCCAGATCTAATGGAATCTAATAGGGCTCTGTCTACTGTATGACCTTGTCTCTTGACATTCCTATAGTATATTACATATGAGGGTTGCTGGGTGGGGGTGAGGGGGCTGAAGTCAAGGACACAAGGGGCCTTGTGTGCCCTAAGGGGCACTTAAACATAGAAAAGAAGATTTTGGCCCTCAGGAGGCTTACTAGTCTATTCCGGGCCAATCTTTTCATCACCATACGAATGAGGTTCTAAATGAACAAACACTGTTGTTTTTTCATAGGAATGGAATTCTAGAGAGAAGAATGTCATGATGATTAAATGAAGTAAGCAGTTTTGTAGAGTAGCTCCCTCTCTGAGAGAAGCAGAAGAGCCATTTTTAACTCTGACCAGATCCTTTGCAGAGAACGTGATAGGATTTGGAGTAATGTTGGGGTTTACCGGGAAGGAGAAATGACCAAATGCTGGACTTTCTTGGCAGAGGTGGAACCAGGGGTAGACAGGGTGAGCAGCTGCCTAGAGCACAGCACGTAGAAGACACGATGAGGAACTCTTTATAACAATGATTTTTAAAGAATACTTCTAGGTTGTTGGGGGGCTACATGTAATGCCTGTGTCCCAATGAAGGCCCCTAACAAAAAGGAACTTGGAGGATGCATAACTTTTAGACGGTTCCTAGACACACGAAAGCTTTGTTGTGACTCTGTTGTCAGGACTGAACTAATTCACAGAGAAGTCATTATGCTCATTGATGATGATAACAATTTGCAGCTGAGATGAAGTGTGCATAAGAGGGCTGCTGACTTTAGAGTCAGGGTTCAAGTCCTTCCTCTGACATATCCTAGCTCAGCATATGGTCATAGAACTTCCCAAATCCTCTTTATAAAAGACTTTGTTCTATGAAACTTGGACTCAGTCAAAAGGCTGCACCCAAGGACCTAGAAGGCCACACGTGGCCTCAAGGGCGCACGTTCCCCACCCCTATTCTAGCTGTTCCCCAACTGACAAGTCCTAATTTCTCAATGTTCCAGGAAACTTTAATCAATTAACAAGCACGTATTAAGGGCCTACTGTGAGCTGGACACTTCTCTAGGCACTCAGAGAAAATGAAGTTGACTTTGCCTTCAAGGAACTCATATACATATACATACACAATTTAGTGTATGTATATATGTACACAATGCACACACATGTATTTATGCACACACATACATGGACATGTGTACACACAATGAGTATATAAATACTTATGAGTATACATGCCTATATGCATGTATGTATTTGTCTATACCTATATCTATATCTATACCTATACCTATACCTATATCTATATCTATGTCTATGTCTATGTCTATGACTGTGTCTGTGTCTATGTCTGTGTCTATCTCTCTCCATCTCCATCTCTATCTCTATCTCTCTCTATCTCTATATGTCTCAATCTGTCCTGACCTTTACTCTATCCCCTCAGTGACCCTCATATGTAACATACTATAGGAATGTTGAGAGACAAGGTCATATAGTGGATAGAATCCTGAACTTAGATTCTGGAAGATCTGGATTCAGATCCTTCTTCTGATAGTTGCTAGCTGTGAGACCTGGAGGAAATCACTTTATGTCTCTTATTCTCAGTTTTCTCATTTGTAAAATGGGAATAATGATGATGATGATAATTAAAGGGAGATGTATTTACACATATATACATGTAAGTATATGCAAAATAAATACAAGGTGATTTTTTTTGAGGGGGAAGGAAGAGGAAAGGAACAAACATTTACTAAGTACCTACTATATACCAGACACTGAGCAAAGCACTTTTACAAATATTTTTTCATTTGAAAGAAAGGAGAAGAGGGAGATCAGGAAAGGCCTCCTGTGGAAGGCCTTTAAGCTAAAAGCTCAAGTTGAGTTGTCAGAGAAGCTGAGGATTCTAAAAGGTCCAGCCGAGAAGCAAGTGCCTTTCAGGCCTGAGGATCTGTGGGAGAAGGAGCGTTACAGCGTGGGAAGAACATGGAGGGGCCTGTACACCTATGAAGCTGAGGGTCCCAGACCAGAAAATAGACCAAACCAAACCAAACAAACCCTCGTGATCATGAGGCTCTTTCAGGTTTACAGAAGTAACTCACAATAGCTTTGGGAGGGAGGGAGGACAAGTATTATTGGTCTCGCTTCACCTTTTAAAGTGGCTAGCCCAGGGTTGCGTGGCTTATAAATGTCCGAGCCAGTAATCGAACCCCTGCTTCTTCTCTCCAAGTTCACCACAGCACAGGATTGTAGACACAGGACTGAGTTAAATGGACAAATCCTAAATAAAGAAAGTGGGAAAGATTTATGAGAGGGTGGGGATGGGGACAGGAGAGAGGCCATTACCATTTTAGGTTTTGCATGTGTCTCTTTGCGTGTGGACTTGTTTTTCCTTTCTTCAAAGTCTGGACTCTTGGAAAAAGGTCCTTTTTAATTAGCATCAGCTAAAATGTGAAGGAAATAGTTGTGTGCCTGGTAGTCAGAAGACTTAGGTTCAAATGCTTGCTCTGGTACTGACTTTGGTATACTTGAATGAGTAACTTAGCCTCTAGGAAGGTCTGACTATGCCTCTTGTTCAATTATTTCAGTCTTGTTTTACTCTTTGTGTTCCTGTTTAAAGTTTGTTTTTTTTTTTAAGCAAGATACTGGAGTGGTTTCCATTTCCTTCTCCAGCTCATTTTACAGCTAAGGAAACTGAGGCAAACAGGGTTAAGTGACTTGCCCAGGGTCACACAGCTAGCAAGTGTCTGAGGCCAGATTTGAACTCAGGAAAATGAGTCTTCCTGACTGTAGACCCAGAGCTCTATTTACTGCACCTTCCAGTTGCCTCATCCCTCTCGGAGGGTCCAATTGTATAAAACAGCAGATTATTTTCCATTATTATCTCCATCACAATGTTTTTAGATATAAATAGGTTTTGTTATTGAAAAAAAGCACTTCACTGGGAATGAGGTCACCAGGGTAATGATCCAGACTCTGTCACTAGCATGCAGCTGGACTGCAGCTGGACGGTATGATGGATAGCATTTGTGCTAGGCTTAGAGTCAGGGGGACCTGAGTTCAAATCTGACCTCACATACTAGCTGAGTGACTTTGGGCAAATCTTTTAACTCTATCTGCCTCAATTTCCTCATCTGTAAAATAGGAGGGTAATAGTGCCTACCTCCCAAGATAAAATGACACCTATCATCTTTGTTATGTGCTTTGCAATCCTTAAAGCACTACCTATATGCTAGCTATTATTACTGATGATGATGATTGTTGTTAGTGACCTTGGACAAGGGACTTTCTCTGGACTTCAGCTATTTTATCTACAAGACAAGAAAGAACTTGGACCAGTGTTTTGTGATTCTGATGATTTTTTTTTTTTTTGGCAAGGCAATTGGGGTTAAATGACTTTCCCAGGGTCACACTGGTAGGAAATATTGAGTGTCTGACGCTGGATTTCAACTCACATCCTCCAGACTCCAGGGCTGGTGGTCTAGACACCTTGACACCTAGCTGCCCCTCTGATGATACTTTTTAAAGGGGAATGCCATTCTAAGTTTTAGGCTGGGGGGCTGAGCCACTAACATTAGGGTACTCCCAGATCAGGAAACTCTTTCCCAGTGCGGATCAGTACTTTCTGTGCCCAAGATATAAAAGAGGGCTATTTAATAATACTACTTAATATTTACCTAGTGCCTTATGGTTTGCAAAGCACTATACACGTGTTATCTCATTTGATCCTCACTACATCCTGTGAGGTAGGTACTATTATTATCCCCATTTCATAGAGATGAAAACTAAACCTCAGAGAGGTTAAGTCACTTGCCTATTGTCTGTCAGGATTTGAATTTAGGTCTTCCTGTTTCCCACGTCCAGCCTTCTTTCCCACTGTGCCATCTAGCTACCCTTGATGCCTATGTTTAGGTATTGCCATTCTCCTAGAAAGAGATTACTGCTTCGTTTCTTAGGGGTAATGGGGACCCAAAGCCCTTACACAGAAGATGACAAAGGCAAAACCTAAGACCTGTCTCCTATCTTTCTTGAGCCCTGCAGAACCCTCTGTGCCAAAGCTGACCTTCGCATCATTTCCATTTGGCTAGATTGAATTCTGAGTCTGGCCCACGTTACTCTCCCCTGCCCCACTCAGGCTGCATGTTGGCTTCCCAGAGGTCTCAGGAAATTCATCCAACCTTCTGGCCACAGAAATTTTTTTCCCCCAAATCTGAGCTAGATTCCCAGCCTGTGGTTGGTCAGACAGTCAGCCAGCTCTGTGTTAGGTACTGAGGTGGTGGGGGCAGAGGCAAGATGCGACCTCATGCTTGGAGAGTTTGCAGGGTGGGTTCATTAAAAGAAACTGAAGGACGCTTAGAAAGCGACATATTGATAGGTACTAAGAACAAGGGATTTTGTGTAGGAAGGAAGGCCGTAGCTGTTTAACATAGTAGACCCTCTCTGGGCCTCAGTTTCCTCACCTGTAAAACAGAGGCAAGGATTGGATTAGAAATCAGGGATTCCTGACCTCCAGTCTGTTAAATATTTTTATTTTTCACGTATTTTGATAACTATGTTTTAATATAACTCATTTCCTGTGTAATCCTATGTATGCTATTATGTATTTAAAAACATTATTCTATAGAGTCCATAGGTTTTTACCCAGTGGTTTGCTGGTACGTGTTTAATTGTCCCCTCATACATATATGTATATACATATACACACATATATGTGTATGTAGTATATACCTATGTGTGTATATGTATATATCTATAGAAGCACACATGTGTACATATATACACACAGGTACATACATGTATACACACATGCATGCATATGTATGTCCATAGTTTCTCATCAGTAAAATTAACTGGAGAAAGAAGTGGCAAACCACTCAGAATCTTTGCCAATAAAACTCCAGATGGGGTCAGGAAGATTCAGACAGGACTGAAATGACTGAACAACAACAAAATACCCACAGAACACTCTTACATTTAATCTGCATCTTAACACTTTTTTAAGTGATCTAGACCATTAGATTGAGCAAACCCTGATTGATTTTCAGGCTTCCAAGGTGTAAATGTTCGCATTGAACGTTTAACAATGGGCTCTCCACCCTGAGGTGGTTCTAGCACATTCCTGTTAAGGCTGCTTCTAGGCCTGATATGCCATAAGTCCTTGCGAATTCTAGTTCTGCTCCCTTCATTTTGTATCAGTTTGGTAGGTCTTTTAGCTTTTCTGCATTCTTTATATTCATTGTTTCCTTCCCCTCCCCCCCCCCGAATGTATTTATTTATTTTTAGTTTTCAACATCGATTTCCGCAAGATTTTGAGTTCCAAATTTTCTCCCCATTTCTCCCCTACCCCCTACCACAAGATGGCAAGCATACTGATTACCCCTCCCCCCATATATCCCCTCACATCCCTCCCCTTACTATCGTGTAGGGCAAGCTGGATTTCTGTACCCCATTGCCTATATATCTTATTTCCTGGTTGCATGTAACAACAATTTTGTGACATTTGTTTTTAAAACTTTTAGTCATTGTTTCTTGTGTAAGCAGCTAGGCGGTATAATGGATGGAGTGGTGGACCTGGAGGAAGGGAGATCTGAATGAAAATCTGGCCTCAGGCATCCACTAGCTATGTGACCCTGGTCAAGTCATTTAACCTCTCCCTATGCCTCAGTTTTCCCAACTATAAAATGGGCATAACAATAGCACCTACCTCCCAGGGCCATTGCGAGGATTAAATGAGATAATATTTGTAAAGTGCTCAGCACAGTGCCTGGCACATAGTAGGCTCTTAATAAAGTGTTGATTGCTTTCTTCCTTATGGCCCAATAATATTCCAATACATTCGTGTATCATCTCTTGTTTAGCAGTTCCCAATTATAAGCCTCTACCTTGTTTCTAGCTCTTTGCTAGACAATGACCTTCCTTTTCCATAATCCTGTATCTCTCTATTGCGGAAATACATTCTGGGTATGGCAAGTCTGGAAAACAGGGTGCTGCTGGAGGCAGGATGGTACTGTGGGAAGTCCTGGATTTGTAGTAAGATGTGATCCACTTTTCCAGGAGGTGCGAAGAGTCTGGAATCAGGAAGACCTGGGTTCAAATCCAGCTTCAGACACTTACTAGCTGTGTGACCCTGAACAAGTTGCTTAACCCTGTTTGCCTCGGTTTCCTCATCTGTAAGATGAGCTGGGGAAGGAAATGGCAAACCACTCCAGTGTCTTTGCCAAGAAAACTCCAAATGGGGTCATGAAGAGTCAGACGTGACTGAAATGATTGAACAATGATTTCAAATTCCCAGTCTACCACTTGGGCAAGGACAATCTTGGTCTTGGCTTTCTGATATGTAAAATGGGAGGGGGAAGGTTAGATTAGGTAATAATAAAATTTACATTTATATAGCACTTCAGAGACAGGGACGGGACCAATGATTTCTTTGATTTAGGACGTCCTTGGAAAAGAATTTTTTCTACCCGTGCAACCTGGGGATAGCAAGAGGTTAAGTGAATTGCCCGGGCTCCTACAGTCAGTATGTATCATAGGAGATTTCAAAGCAGAGCGCTAAAGTCAGCTCTCTAACCACTGGGAAATACTGCCTCTCGACAGCATTTATGTTTTGCTAAATGCTTTACATACATTATTTCATTTGATTCTTGAAACAATGCTATGAGGAAGGTACTATGCTTAACATTATCCCCATTGCATAGTTTGAATTGGTTATGGTCTGTGAAACTGGGTCTCAGAAAGATTAAGTGACTGCCTAAGATATATAGCTAGGAAGTGTAAGGTAGGATGTAAAACCAGATCTTGTGAATTCAAAGTCTGTAACACCATTCTCTACCAAGGTAGTCTTGGAATGGGGTGGGAGTGGGTGGAGGTGGGATAGTTATATGCTCTATCCGAGCTCTAATATAAGAGGGAGCAGGACTAGCTGGCCTCAGAGCTACTTCTAGCTAGAGATCCTATGAAGTGATTGAGGCAAAAGGTCAAGAAAATGAACAGACACACCCAGGGCTGGAATGGCACATCTTCAGACTGAAGTTTAAAGAATCCATCCATTACAAGATGGGATTAGCTGTCTGCTCCAGGAAATCCTCCCAGAGGTGTCCCAAGCTATCTCCAAAGTGATTTGCCAGTAGATAGCTCACTGATGAGATTTAGGTCTTCCTCCAGACCTACAATGTAATCAATATAAAATAATCTTTAAGCCTGGAAATGGAAACCTGTTATGAATTCATGGTAACAGGGAGGGCGATAGCTAATGACCAGAGCAAACATAAGGTAACTTGTTCCTCTCAGCTTCCAGAAGGAGAATTGCAATTAGACTGTTCTCCTGGCTACTGTTCTCCACAGTAGGAGGAGAAGGCTATATTGAATGGGCACAAAGAATCAGTGCCCAATCCTGTCTGTGACATATTGCTAACTGTGTAATCAAGGAAAAATCATATAACCTTCTGGATCCCAAGTTTCTTCATTTATCCCATGTACAGATCTATGATTCTATCAATACCCACTGAGGAAACTTCCTCTACCAAGGACAGATCTGCAACCATCATACAATTTATCATAAAGAATTGCTTAGGGCATTGAGGGATTATGTGACCTTGCCCTGGATCACACAGCCAGTATGTGTCAGAGCAGGATTTGAACCCAGAGTCTCTGTGACTGGTAGGCCAGCTTGCTATTTGCTTTGCTATGCAGCAAAAGGACAGACAGCTCATTAGACTCTACAGCCTTCTTTAATTCAATTCAGTACTTGCTAAATGCCAGTCACAGAGCTAGGCACTAGGGCTATACAGGTAAAAATGAAAGCCCTCAAGGAGCTTACCTTCTGTTTGGGGAAAATGACATGGACACAGATAAATACATAGTTATCCCTTCCACATTGCATGGGTTAGGGGCACAACACCCTTGTGATCTGGAAAATCTGAGTAAAGGTTTTTGGCCCACCCTTTGTGCCAGAGGAGAAATCTGAATTATTATGGTATTAAAAGATAAAACATGTTGATATTATACAATACTATACATATATTTTATACATTTCTGAGTTTCCAAACTTATTCTTTGTTGTCTGCTGGTCTTTGTGTGTAGTCTGTGGCTTCTGCAAAACTCCCCCCAATTTACCATTTAATTTTTTATGCTATAATTTTTATGATATATATTTATATATTGAAACTGTAATGTAGAAAGTCTCCATGTGGAAGGGATAACTATGCTAAAAATAGATATTGGGCAGCTTGGTGATGCAGTGGACAGAGCTCTATGCCAGGAATCAGGAAGACCTGAGTTCAAATCCAGCCTCAGACACTTCCTAGTTGTGTGACCCTGGGCAAGTTGCTTAACCCTGTTTCCCTCAGTTTTCTCATCTGTTAAATGAGCTGGAGAAGGAAATAGCAAACCACTCCAATATCTCTGCCAAGAAAACCCTAAATTGGGTCATGAAGAGTAGGGCATGACTCAAAACGACTGAACAACAGTGGAACAAAAATGTGCTTTACTATATGCAAGGCAGACAGGTGGTTCAGTAGATAGAGAACTGGGCCTGGAGTCAGGAAGACCTGAGTTCAAATCCAGTCTCAGACACTTCCTAGTTGTGTGACCCTGGGTAAGTCACTTAACCCTGTTTCCCTCAGTTTTCTCATCTGTTAAATGAGCTGGAGAAGGAAATGGCAAACTGCTCCAGTGTCTCTGCCAAAAGAACCCTAAATGGAGTCAGGAAAAGTTGGACATGGCTGAAAATGACTGTGCAAGAAGAACTGGTAAGGGGGTTTTCTAGAAGGCATGCAGCATGACGTAGTGGAAGACATGAAACTGGGAGTCAAGAGACTGGAATTATAGTCCGTGCTCTGCCACCTTCCAGCTCTGTTGTGACCATGGGCAAACCCCTTCTTGCTTGGTCTGTTTCATCATTTATAAAAAATAAAGACATTGAGCTAGCTGACACGTTTTTACTTTCACATTCCTGTTGCTTGGGAGTGATGAATACATCAGCTATTTGGTCTAATTCATCTAATATTTGGTGAGTTAGAATGAGGTTTTCCTGTTTTCTTAAGGTCTGACTATCATGCTTCCATAGCCACAGTGACTGAGAAGCCAGAAAACCAGCATGATGTAGGGGAAGTGGTTCTGAAAATTTTTGGTCTCAGGACCCCTTTATATTCTTAAAAATTATTGAAGACCCCACCCACCCACCCAAGAGCATTTGCTTAAGTGCATTATATCCAGGGATGGGTTGGTAAATGTTTAACAATCAGTTCCCTGGGGAAAAAAAAGGTACACTTTTAAATTTAATCTGCATTATTAATATTTTCTTCATTACTTTAAGTCCAGAAACCAACAAAATAATAAAAGAAGCCTCATTTTGTAATGTTTGCAGATTTATGAGATAGAAATGTGTACCTTGAAAATGTAACAATTGGCAATTCAGCTGGATTAAAAATTTAACAATCCAGCACTTGTTGTTGTTCAGTCATAGCTGACTTTCCATAATCCCATTTGGAGTTTTCTTGGCAAAGATCCTGGAGTGGTTTGCCATTTCCTTCTCCAGTTCATCTTGCAGATGAAGAAACAGGGTTAACTGACTTGTCCAGGGTCACACAACTAGAAAGTGTCTAAGGTTAGATCTGAACTCAGGTCTTCTTGACTCCAGGTCTAGTGCCCTATCCATTGCACCATCTAGTTGCTCTGCATACTTTGGTTTCATTTGTCAATATTTACCATAATAGCAATTGTAATATCATAGTATTATTATCAAAATAGTTTTGACCTTGAGGACCCCTTGAAAGGGTCTTCAGAGAGGTCTCCAGACCACTCTTTGTGGTGTAATGAAAAGAGCTCTGGAGCTGGAGTCAGGAGAGATCTGGGTTCGAATCCCTCTTCTGATATTTACTAGTTATGTGACCAACCACAAGCAAGTCAGTTTAAGTTTTCTGAACTTCAGTTTTCTCATCTGCAAAATGGGAATAAGAATAGTTTTTACTAGGGCAGTTATAAATTACAAATGAGATAACGTATGCAAAGTGCTTTGACAATTTCACGTAATATATAAATCTGAGCAGTTGCTAATTTGTTCTGTTTTATGGGTAGTCATGACCAGACTTAAAATTATGGGTGACCCAAGAGGCAGGAGAGAGTTTTATGTTAGGCATAAATAAGTTTCAATATATTAGGGACATAAATTTAGAGCTAGAAGGAACTTCATAGGTCATTTGATTTAATTGAGGAGGAAACTGAGAATCAAGAGGGTATAATGATTTGTTCAAGCTCATATAGCCAAGATGCAGAGCAGGAATTATTTTTATTTTTGACTTTGTATTTCCAGGGTCTAGCACCATGCCTGGTATACTGTAGATGCTTAATAAATGCTTGTTGATTGATAGTTTTGGGGGGGCAGCTAGGTAGTGCAGTGAATAGAGCACCAGCCCTGGAGTCAGGAGGACCTGAGTTCAAATATGACCTCAGACACGTAACACTTACTAGCCGTGTGACCTTGGGCAAGTCACTTAACCCCAATTGCCCAGCTTTCTCCCCTCAAAAAAGCAAGGAAAAAAGAAGATTACCTGACTGATCGCTTAATGCTTTGTCTCTTAAGTGGAAAAAAAATGACTTGTGTATAGGTAAGCTCCTTGAGGGGATTATTTACCTTTTGTTTTTGTCTTTTGATGACTGAGCATAGTGTCTAGCATAAAGTAGGTATCTAATGTTGTTGAGCCTTCTTTTTTTCTTTTTTTTTTCCTGGAGGACCAATGACATCAAGGTGTGATGTCTTAACTCATGGTGAATTGGATTTAAGTGAGGCAGAATTGCACAAAGTCATCTGCCTCAGTCTTACTTTCAGAATCATCAAAGTCCAAAGTCCAGTGGCAAGACAAAAGTCAAAGCGATTGACGATAGCTCGGGATACAGTGGATGACGTTGGCATCTGTGACGTCTGACCAAGCTCTAAGTGCTCCGCAGAACCTGCTCCAGCCACCTTCATGGCTGATGAAACAAATTGTCCTCATGTGTCCATTCTACCAGGGGAACTCTTCACATGCTTGAGGTAGACACTCCCCTAACTCACCAACTGCTTGGAGGCCTGTCAGTTAACCTCAACCTGGTGTGATCTGTCTGTTGAGACACTTTTACTAGGGGGTGGCCTCTGCTCTTGGAGCCACATGGGAGAGTTGGGTGACAGGTAGACACCAAAGGTGAATGAGTAGCCCTGAAAAGGGCTTGGCAAGCCCTCACCAAAGGGGTCTAATATATGCTTTTTTGTGTGTGTTCTAGCAAAGATCAGTTGGGGAATGGCTAAATGGATTGTGCCATGTGCATGCAAAGGAATACCATTGTGATGTAAGAAGCAATGAACATCACGATGCTGAGAAGCTTGGAAGAATTTAGACTTATATTAACAGCTGCAAAGTGAAATAAGTAGACATAGGGAAACACTATAAAACAGTGGGAATAGAAATAACAATGAAACAATTGAAACTGAATTATGAAAATGATAATAACCATGTTTGACTCTAGAGAAATAATGATATGAGAAGATGCCACCACTGTGCTATTTGGCCAAAGTAGAGGACCAAGGCTGTGGGATACTGGATGTAGCATCAAAATATTTTGGTATGTTGGTTAGTTTTGAAGCAATTGTTTTCTCATTCTTCCTTCAAAAATTCCTATTATGGGAGAGAGCACTCTGAGAGGGAGAGGGATACAGTAGGATACAGTAGTAGTGATAACTGAAACAAAAATATAGATCAAATGTATTTGAAAACATAAAAATACAAGCTTGATGAATGAGACTATAAACTTCCTCAAAGTAGAGACCTCATCTTTTTATCTTTGCATCTCAAAGATGCCCTTGTATCATAGGACTGCCATGATGCTTTGTGTGCAAGAAGTGATATAGCAAAGAATGGTGGTACATATATGTAGTTTTGAGCTACAGTAGGATTAAAATTGAGCCACTGTCTAAAGTAAATCTGGCACCAATGTAATGAGATCCATATTGGTGGAATGGAAGTTTGCCAGGATATTGGAGAAGAGAGGATCCAACTCAGGTCAGAAAAATGGAGCAGGTTAAAGCTTTCATGTCAATCATTATTGGAACCAAACCTCTGAACAGCTACTGCACTTCAACCCTGGGTGAGATAGTATAAAAAAAGTGATATAAAAGACATTATACAAGAAATACGTAATCAGAAAAAGAGGGGGGATAGCAATGTAGTGAGAGTGAAAGTGAGGGAATAATAGATGGTTAGCCCCAGTGTTGCGGTGGTACCCATTCAATGTTTAAGACCCCAAGAATGGCCTTGGGTACACTGGGGAGATCGTCTAAGAACTCAAGGAAGGACAAGCAGAACAGTTACACAAGATGAGAAGGTCTGGGTGCATTATAATTAGCACTATTTTGGAGGAACCCCCACATTAATGGGATTCAGGATTCACTGACGTATTAAGCCAGCTGTGGTGATGGGTGAAAGCTGTCCTGGAAACTGCCAACCTCTGACACTTTCTTCAATGACAAACTCCTCAGACAGGCCAAATGTCCAGGGACTGAGGCTGATCTGTTCTCTCCTCACCTCTGGGAAAGAGGAAGAAAAAGAATGCAGGTTGCTTCAGACTCTCCCCCTCCTCCTTCTTGCAACCAATCTCTCTCCTTCCCTCCCACCTTCTGCTTGCTGGGAAAATGTCCTATTGCCCTCTGGGAGAGTCAGGCCCTGGCCTCTGTTCTGCACTTTTATGCTAGATTGACAGCCTTGATCAGCAAGATGTAGCGATGGGGAAAATCACTGTGTCACAACCCTATGGCTTCTGGGATGTGTTGCTATGGATACGAGGGGCAGGGAAGCCAAAGAGTAGGAAAAATGTGTATAAACGCATGTGTGTGCACACACACTCCCACGTGTTTAGTAAACAGTAGTACACCCAGCTCCCACTGACAGAGCCCTTTAAATATTTACAAAGACCATTCACGCAGGCTCTTGGTCTTGGAGCCTTGGTTTAATCTTGGATTTCCCCCTTTTCTCACTTTGGTACACTGGATTTAGATTTGGTTGGATTTGAGGTAAAAGGACCTGAGTTCAGTTACCTATTTGTATATTACTTTACACAAATCACTTCATCTTTCTAGGCTTCACTTTCCTTATCTATAAATTCAGGGGGTTAGACTAGAAAGCCTCTAAGGTCCTTCTCAGCTCTAACTCCATGGTCCTAAGATATCCAAACAGTTGTCAGGGACTGTTAATTCCATCAAGCTAACAACTCTCGTTTCTTGAATTTTCCTTACTGTCACTATTGTCACCCAAGTCCAGGTTGTCCTTACCTCCTGCTTATTACTATTGAAACAGGAACGAATGAAAAAGCATTTATTAAGATCTTAGTATATGCCCAGCACTATGCTAAACACTAGGACTACAAACACAAAGAAGTGTAATTGGGAACTGGTCAATAGGTGCCCTGACCTCAGAACCTTCACAGGGGACACAGCTTGATGAGTCAACCTCCCTGTACATTCTCTGAGGATGAGGTCTCTCTTGGCTAGTCTGTCCCTTACTTCCTTTACAAAAGCAAGACAGTTCCTTCACTCAAGAAACTTACATTCTAAAAGTTGAATTCAACCCATATGAGGAAGTAGTGGACAGGCAGGTGGGCTTTTAGTCTGGGAAGCCAGAGGGATGATGAGTGGAGTAACAGGACAATAGATATGACTGCATCTTTCCAGGAATTAGAGCGTTGCTTTGATAACTGTCTTTAGAGCTAAATGTGTTGTGGAGAGGAAGGCTGAATATACTAGAGGGTGGCATTAAAAATGGTTGGGTAGGAGGGTGTTGAGCTTGGACTGGGGCTAAATATGGTGAACACACATCAGTCATAAACCAGCAGTCTCTGAGTGGGAGCTGGGGTGCCGGCTGGGAAACAGAGAGTGGGATTTATCATGAAGATAGCTTCCTAATGGGACTTTCCAACTCACTTCTTTTCCCCTCTTTTTCTATCCCAATCCCTTTCCAATGCATCCTTTACACCACAGCCAGAATAATATTTCTCACCATAAATATGGTCATTAATTCTCTGCTTAAAAATCTCTAGAGTTCTACCAACAAAGATCAGATTTTTTTGCCTGGGGACCAATGCACCAGCTTTATTTTAAATTACTCCCTACCAGGCAATTTCCACTTTAGCTGAACTAGAATACATTCTTCTTCTCAAACATGCTGTCCTGTCTCATGTGTCCATGCTTTTGTTCCTAGGCCTGAAGTACCCTACTTCTATATCATCACCAGATGAATTTCTTCCCATCTTTTAAGGCTCAACTCTGAAGAACAACCACCACCAATACCACTTTCTCCATGAAATCTTCTCTGATTTTCCTTCTGGTGATAACCTTCCCCTCACATTGCACTTTTTTGTGCCTCTTTAAGGTACTAATCACTTAATACGGTGTAATAGAAATGTTTATTATTACTTAACACAGTGTTCTGCACACAATGGGTGCTTAGTACTGGTTTAACAATCCTGTGAAGTAATAATGGCTCAATTTTTTTTTAGCACTTAAATGTTTTTTTAATATCATATTAGGATATAGTAATAACTTCTATTTTATTATTACTTATTATTATTAATATTTAATTTG
>CM053584.1:139644572-139661975 GCA_028627135.1 Pseudochirops cupreus | reverse complement strand
GATTGCACATGTACAACCTATATCAGATTGCTTAACATCTCGGGGAGGGGGAGAGGGAAGGGAAGGGAGGGAGGGAGAGAATTTAGAACTAAATTTTTTTTAAATGTTAAAAAATGTTTTAACATGTAATTGGGGGAAATATTTATATAGGTATGCATACATTAAATATATAAACATACATACACATATATCCACATATATGTACATAATGATAACCCATCTATATAGCACTTTAATGCCAAAACTATTCACACATGATTGTTATTATTAGTATTACTATCCCCATTTTACAGATGAGAAAACTGAAGATCAAAGGAATTAAATGACTTGCCCTTGATCACACAGTTAGTAAATTTCTGAAGCCACATTAAATCCAGGACACCTGATTTCAAGTGCCACTTGCCACCGTACCAAGAAATTTTTGAAAGGTATTGGAATGATCTTGGATAAGTCACTTAAATCCTTGGGCTTAAGTTTCTTTCTCTGCAAAGTCAAGATGACAAGAATTTATACATGTAATTAATTAATAATTTAATTAATTTATTTGTTAAAATACTTAGTATGTACTAAATAAGGGGCTTGGATTATTTGGTCTCTAATGGTTCCTTTCAGCTCTGTGTCTATGAAATATAGGTCTAGTGTAAATGATAACCATCAGAGGTTGGCCATCATCTTCATCAATGGGTTAGGTGACCTCATAAGCTTGCTTTAAGTCCAAAACTTACCTCCTATCTCTCCACCTCTGCTGGTCCCAGTGTTTATCTTCAAACCCTCCACAGCTGCAGGACCAGGTTGATGAAAGGCTTCTCTCCTGAGATTGTAAGACTGCAAGAAGTAGACATTATTATAATTTGGAAGCAAGAGCATGAATGATAAGATATCTCAGGCCTCCTTCCAGTCCTGTAGTTTGGAAGCAAGAGACTGAAGGAAAAGTCCTGCAATCATGTGTGAATAGTTTTGGCATTAAAGTGCTATATAGATGGGTTATCATTATGTACATATATGTGTATGTATGTTTATATATTTAATGTATACCTACCTATATAAATATTTCCCCCAATTACATGTTAAAACATTTTTTAACATTTAAAAAAAATTTAGTTCTAAATTCTCTCCCTCCCTCCCTTCCCTTCCCCCTCCCCCTCCCCGAGATGTTAAGCAATCTGATATAGGTTGTACACGTGCAATCAAGTAAAACATTCCCACATTAGTCATTTTGTGCAAGAAGACAAGATAGATGGTTGTTAGTATTACCACTGGTGTTCACCATTATAATGTGATAATTATTAATAATACCAGTGCATATCAGTATACAGATCTATATATGTATCGTATGACACAATCCTTTCTGATTTCCGTAAGGGGGAAGGGAATGAGTGTTTATCTAGCACTTACTCTACTGAGTATTTTACAAATGTTATCTTATTTGAGCCTCATACTAATCATGAGAGGTAAATGCTGTTATCATTTCCATTGTACAGTTGAGGAAACTGAGGCAAAAAAGGGTTAAGTACGTAATACCTGATGCTTAGATGGATCTGTGATCTCTTCATCGTAGAAACCTTTCTCTTAGGCCTGTGTATCCTGTGTGACTCTTGTCTGTGCCCTCTCATCAATTTGCCGCAGCTGGGTTTATTCATTCTTTTGGGGGAGCAGTGGATAGAGTCCCCAACCTGGAATTAAGAAGATCTGAGTTTAAATCTGGCTTCAGACACTTACTAGCTGTGTGACCGTGCCTCAGTTTCCTCATCTGTAAAATGATGATAACATCACCTGCTTCCCAAGGTTGCTGTGAGGATCAAATGAGCTATTATTTATAAAGTGCTTAGCACAGTGCCCTGCTTATCATAGGTGCTATGTAAATTCTTGTTTCTTCATTACAGTTCTTTGGAGAGTCTGATACTGCAGGTTTTAGAATGCTACAATAACCCTGGAAGCATATGGGCATCAAAATGATGGGACCCTATTGCAGGGAGAAACCTGGGCTTATTAAAAGAACTTCAGTTCCTTAAAGGTGTACCAGTCTACTCCCCCTAATTCTGGGCCTGGTTTGTTAAACATTTGTGGTATCTATATCTACTGAGAGACCAGCCTTAGGGATTGTCCAGCTAACTGTGTTATCATAGCCTGGATTCCTCCCATCACTTTCTCTGCCTGTGCTTCACTCCTACTAACCAGATTCTTACCCTCAGCAGTGACCTCCAATCCCTCCACCCCTTAGTCCTCCAGGAGACCATCACTTCTGTTCCTGATTCACTCCTTCCTTCACACCAGTGTTAAGCAATAGCATTATGTTGTGTTCTAGTCTCAAATCCTTTGGGCTCTTGGCCTACTTTAATCACTCCCCAAACCCCCACCCTGGATTACCCCATCTTTCAACCTCTCTGCTCCTATTGCCCAATGGTATTAGGAAGTCTCAGCAAAGGCACCTGACTAAGTCCACTACTAGTTTACATTATCTAATCTCAACTGGGTCCTCCTTAAGGCAATCCTTTTACTCTTCTTTTTGACTAGTATCATCTCCATGGTTGCTGGTGGCCATTCCAAATTTTCTCCTCTCTCTTCTCTCCCAGCTCCTCGATACCATCCCTGTTCCCATACTCTTAGCCAAAATCTCTATTCATTCTTTTCTGAGAAAAAAATGACATTCTCAAAACTCTTTTACATTATCCCTCATTCTTTCCTCCTTAACTCCAATCTCTGAAGAGAAGAAAGGCCTTCTTCTCCCTGTATTTGGACCCTTGATCCCACCTCCCTCTATCTCTCCCAGATTACTCCTTCAATTATTCCTTCTCTCTAATCTTCAGTCTCTTTTTATCTACTACTTTCTTTCCTGCTTCCAACAATTATAACCCATTCTCTCCTGTCCTTAAGAATCCCTCACCTCACCCTATTCCTGCCTCAAGGTATTGTCCTATATCTTTTCTTAGTTTTTTAGTCAAATTCATAGAAATAGTTGACTGCACACCTTACTCCCACTGCCTATCCTCTGACTCACTCCTCAATGCCTGCAATCTGCCTTCTGACCTCACCTATCAGTTACTCACTCCAAATTGACCAATGATTTCTGAATATCCTGATCCAGTTGCCTTTTCTCAGTTTTTACTTCTTCTTGAACTATGTGTTTCATGTGATACTGTTGACCACCCTCTCTTCCTGGATATTCTTTCCTCTCTGAGTTTTTGTGACCTTACTTTCTTGAAGTTCTCCTGTCTGGTCTCCCTTTGGTCTCTTTTGTTAGTTCATCATCTACATCTAACTCCCTAGAGGGTGGGCTCTGCCCTTAATCCTTTTTTCTCCAGAAAGCAGAAGCTGCTAGGTGGTTCAGTGAATAGTGTTCTGGGCCTAGATTCAGGAAGACCTGAGTTCAAATTTTACCTCAGTCACTTATTAGCTAGAGTTGCTAGGTGACACAATGGATGGAGTTCCAGGCTTAGAGTCAGAAAGACTCATCTTCCTGAATTCAAATCTGGCCTCAAACACTGCCTCAAGTCACCTGGACAAGTCTTGGACAAACTTAACCCTGTTTGCCTCAATTGGATCAGATTACAACACTATCAACAGAGCACTAGTGTCCCAAATTTCCCACATCCCCTCCAACATTTGTTATTTTCTTTTCTGTCATATTAGCTAATCTGATAGGTGTAAATTGGTGCCTCAGAGTTGTTTCAATTTGCATTTCTCCAATCGATAATGATTTAGAGTGTTTTTTCATATTACTATAGATACCTTTAATTTCTTCATCTGAAAACTTCCTGTTCATATCCTTTGAACATGTGTCAATTGGGGAATGACTTGTGTTCTTATAAATTTGATTCACTTCTTCATACATTTGAGAAATGAGGCCTTTGTTAGAGAAAATTGCTGCAAATTCCCTGCCTCCCCCACCAATTTTCTGTTTTCCTTCTACTCTTGGCTGCATTGACTTTATTTGTGCAAAATCTTTTTAATTTAACGTAATCAGAATTATCCGTTTCACATCTTGCAATGCTCTCAATCTCTTGTCTGCTCATAAATTCTTCTCTTATGCATAGATCTGACAACTCAACTATTCCTTGCTCCCAAATTGGCTGATGGAATCACGCTTTGTGTCTAAATCAGGTACCCATTTTGATCTTATCTCAGTATACAGTGTGACGTTTTGATCTAGACTAGTTTCTGTCAAACTGCTTTCCAATTTTCCCAGCAATTTTTGTCAGATAGTGAGTTTTTGTCCTAAAAGCTTGGATCTTTGGGTTTATCAGATACTAGATTACCAGTTCATTTACTACTGTGTGTTATATACTAATCTATTCCACTGTTCCAGCACTCTATTTCTTAGTCAGTACCAGACCGTTTTGATGATTACTACTTTGTAATACAATTTGAGATCTGGTACAACTAAGCCACCTTTATTCACATTTTATTTTCAGTGATTCTCTTGACATTCTTCACCTTTTGTTCTTCCAGATGAATTTTGTTATTATTTTTCTAGTCCCTACTGATTGTTGAATAAAAAAAAAAACCCTTTTGTTTGATATTTCAAGTCTTCCAAAGTCTAGCTCCAGTCCGCTTTCCCAAGTGAATATTAAGCATTACTTCCATTCACACATTCCACATTCTAGCCAAATTACCCAACATGTTGTTCCTCACAAAGACGATCTGTATTTCATATATATGACTTAACACAGATTGTCTTCCATGTCTGGAATTTCATTCTTTCCCAACTCAATCTCTTAGGATATCCGGCCTCCTTCAAAAAGTAACTCAAGTTTCATCTCCTGCATGACAGCTTTCTGGATCCCCCCACTGTCTAGCCCTTCACTAAAACCCACAGAGATTGCCTTCAAGTTACTTTTCATATGTCTTGTATTTGCTTATACATGTATATGTGTGTATACACACATGTGTGTATATATATGGATGTATGTATATATGTGTGTATATATGTATTTTTTCCTCCTAAAGAATATAAACTCAGGGTAGCTATGTGGTGCAGTGAATAGAGCATTGGCCCTGGAGTCAGGAGGACCTGAATTCAAATCCAGCCTCAGACACTTAACACTTACTAGCTGTGTGACCTTAGGCAAGTCACTTAACCACAATTGCCCTGCCTTCCCCACCTCTAAAAAGACAAAAAAAAGAATATAAACTCCACGAAGGCAGATGACAGGGATTATTTTGTTTTTGTAGTCACAGTTCTTGGGGCAGTAGGTGGCACAGTGGATAGAGTGCCAGGAATCAGAAATACTCATTTTCTAGAATTCAAATCGGGCCTCAGACACTTCCTAGCTATGTAACCCTGAGCAAGTTTACCTCAGTTTCCTCATCAGTAAAATGAACTAGAGAAGGAAATGGTAAACTACTCCAGTATCTTTGCCAAGAAAATGCCCATGGAGTCATGAAGAGTTGGACATGACTGAAATGACTGGACAATTCAAAGTGCTTGGCTCACATTAAGTGTCTGCTGCTTAATTGTCCAAACTAATCTTTCTCAAAGAAAATCTGGCCATGTCATGCCCTCTCCCCTGTCCCCCCTTTCCATCCCTCTCCACTGCATTTAATAAACTCTAGCGGTTCCTTATTACATCTAGCATCAGATATAAAATCCTTTGTTTGACATTCAAAGCTCTTCATAACTTGCACCCCTTACATCTTTCTAGTCTTCTTACACCCTGCTCCTTCAGATGTACTTTGCAATCCAATGACTGGCTTCTTTATAGTTCATTCCATCTCCTTACTGTGTATAGCTATCCCTCCTTGCCTGAAATTCTCTTTTTCCTCATCTCTGTCTCCAAGTTTCTCTAGCTTCCTCCAGGTGCCAGTTAAAAATTCCATTTTCTACCTTCTACAGGAAGTCTTTCCATATTCCCCTTAATACTAGTGCCTTTCCTCTGCTGATTACCTCCAAATGATTCCGCTTGTATCTTGTTTATACACAGTTGTTTTCATTATGTCTCCCCCATTAGACTATAAGTTCCTTGAGGGCAGGGACTGTCTTGTGCTTTTCTTGTTCTTAATAAATGCTTATTGACCAAATAACAATAGACATTTCTCTTTTCTTCCTTTTCCTCTATAAGGAGAAATTATAACCTCCCATGGTAACCATCTCCCCTAACTCTCTTAGTTGAGAACATTGCCTCATATGTCATGGAAAAAATTGATGCCCCATTCTCCCTTTTTTGCTTCTCATATTTTCTGACACCACTCCCCACTATCTCCTCCTTCACTCCAACCTCTAGTGAACTAGCCCCTCTCTCTGTCTAAACCATCCCCTCAACATGTGCCCTTGATCCCACCCCCTACCATTTTCTTTAGCAGATTGTCTCCACTATCATCCCCTCTCTGTCTCTAATCTTCAGTCTTTTCCTATCTACCAGTTCCTTCCCTGTTGCCTACAATCACTTCCATTTCTCTCCATACTTAAAAAAATCTATCATTAGATTATGTCATCCTTCCTAGGTATTGTCTTATATCTCTCTTCCCCTTCTCAGCTAAAGTATTTGATAAAGCTGTCTACACTAGATACTTGCCCTTCCTATCATATCACTTCTCCTAAGCCCTTTGCAATTTGGTTTCTGACTTACCGTTCAACTGAAACTTCTGTCCAAAGTTACCAGTACTCTCTCATTTATTCATCTATTAATTATTTTTACTTTTAATCAGTGTTCTCTTACTTGCCAAATCAAATGGCCATTTCTACTCTCCCCTTTCCTTTTCCCTCCCCAGCCCTAATCCTTTTTGTCCTCTCTGCAGTGTTTGGCACCGGTAACTGCCTTACCCTTTTGGATGGTCTCACCTCTCTGGGTCCTCATGAAGCTACTCTTATTTAATATATTCTGGTAGATTTCCTTAAAAATCAGACCAGTTCCTTTTTTAAAAAATGAACTTTGACTTTTTTGAATACTTAGATTCTTTATACAAGAATCTAAGAATATATAAGAATACTTATATCTCTTGTGTTCCTGAAATCCAAGTATTGAAGGTAGTATGAGAAATGTATATTTCTCCTGTGCTCCTTTCCTCCTACCTGGTTGTTCCTTCTTAGACTCTTTGCTGATTCTCCATCCATGTCATGTCTACTAACCATAGATGAAGCCCAGGGCTCTGTCCTGAGCCCTCTTCTTTTCTCCCTCTATACCAGTGGTCCTCAAGCTTCCCAGTACCACGACCCCTTTAATACTCATATGTGGGTGTATCTGCATATGGGCGGACCTGCCTGGAGACAGATAGAGAAGTGGTTTCTCGGTTCCTAAGACCATTGGAAATATGTGTTTTCTGATGGTCTTAGGTGACCCCCAAAGGGGTTGTGACCCATAGGTTGAGAACCACTGCTCTATACTACTTCATCTATTCTTATCTCTGTGCTCAAGATCCCCAAATTTATATGTCCAGTTGTAGTCTCTTTACAGAATTCCAATTCCCCATCACCAACTACCTTTTTGACATTTCTAACTGGATGTCCCATAGGCAACTCCCATGTGACAAATTAAAATAGAATTCATTTTCCTTCCCCAGAATCTACTCCTCTTCTGAACTTCACTATTACTGCTAGGGACACCACCATTCTCCTAGTCATACAGGTTTGCAACCTTGGAACCTTCCTTGACTCCTCCTCACTTACCCCAAATAATCAGTTGTCATATTGTCTTTTCTTTCTCCACAACATATCTAAATATGCCCCTTCTCTCCCCTCAAACAGTCCCAAGCCCACTTCAGACCCTCATTACCTCTGGTCTTTACTGTTGCAAGAGTGTCCTAATTGATCTGTCTCAAGGATTTTCCTCATTTCCACCCATTCCACACAGTTGCCCCTACTCAATAAACTCTAATGGCTCCCTATTACTACTAAGATCAAATGTAAATTCATCTGCTTGACTACTAAAACTCTTCCTAACCTGGCTCTATTCTGCCTTTCCAGTCTTCTTTTATATTACTTCCCTGAACACACAATTTGGTCTGGCCATACTGACCTATTCACTAGTTCTCACACACACACACACACACACACACACACACACACACACACACACACATACACACACACACACACACACACACACACACACACACACATGATAAAGGTAGGTAGCACTATGGACCTGGAGTCAGGATGACCCAAGTTCAAATCTGGCCTTAGATATTTACTAGCTATATGACCTTGGGCAAGCCACTTAACCTCTGTCTGCCTCAGTTTTCTCAACTGTAAAATGGGGATAATAATAACCCTTTCTACCCAGGGCTATTGGGAGTTTCAAATGACAAAGTATTTGTCAAAGTGCTTGCTACACAGTAAGTATTATAAAAATTATAATCATAAAAATCATCATGATCATCATTAGTGTTTTTATTATTACTCTCTGTCTTCAGTTTCTGTGACTTATCATTCCTGTCTAGAATGTTTTTTCTCCTCACCTCCATGGTTTAGATTCCCTGGCATTCTTTAAGAATCAGCTAAAATGCCATCTTCGGGAGGTCTTTCCCGGTCCTCTCATCTGGTAGCCTTCCTCTCTAAAGCCCCTTTCCATCTATTATGTGTGTATCTTATATAGGCCAATTTATGCATGTGCTGTCTCCTGTGCTAGAATGTAAGCTACATGAGGGCAGGGGCTGTTTTTCTTCCTTTTTCTTTGTATCCTCAGTTCTGACATTTAACAAGTACTCAGTAGGCCACAGGACCACAGACCTAGAGCGAGAAGGGAACTCGGAAGACATCTAGGCCATCCCCCTAATTTTATGGAAGAGGAAACTGAGTTGACTTGTCTAAGATTGTTGTTCAGTCATTTTCAGTTGTAGCTGACTCTTCATGACCCCATTTGGGGTTTTCTTGGCAAAGATATTTGAGTGGTCTGTCATTTCCTTCTCCAGCTCATTTTACACATGAGGAAATGGAGGCAAACAGGGTTAAGTGACTTGCCCAAAGTCTCACAGCTAGTAAGTGTCTGAAACCAGATTTGAACTCAGGAAGATGAGTCCAACTGACTCCAGGCCCTGCTTCTCAAAAGGGATTAAGCACTTTAGTGCTGATTATTCAGGGTTTCTTGGTCAGCAAGTAAGCCTTTTCCTTTGAATAAGGAACTCAAACAAACTGTCAGGATTTCTGTTACAATTAGGCAAGCATTCTACGTCCTTTTAAAAGTAAAAAAGAGAATATTAATTTTTTTAAAAAGTAAAAAAGAAATATGAATACTTATGGTTGTCATCATGAGCTCAGGGTGAACCACCAGGTGCTAATATTTTAAGGATGTGAAGTCCACATTTCTCATATTAGTTGCAATACTCATATTGGGTTTCAGGAATACAAGAGATATTTAGACACCTAAATATTCAAACAAGCCAAAGTTGATAAAAAAGGAATTGGTTTGATTTTAAGGAAACCTAGCATAACATTGACTGCTCTGCAGTTGCAGTCTAAAACTAAAGAGAAAAAATACTGAAAGTTACTAATGGATAATGGGTAATAATGGACAACCCTATGTGAATAAATTCTCTAGTCGGTCTCTGCAAATGCAAAGGGCCCAATATTACTCTGGATGAACTTCCGTATGCAGCGCACATTCAGGGTCTACTCTCCCAAGCTCAACTTGTACTGGCCATCAGGTTCAATTTTATTTTCAGTTCCAAATACTCCTCCTTCCCTTCCCATTAAGAAGATGTAGAGGGACAACTAGGTGGCACAGTAAATAGAGTACCAACCCTGGAGTCAGGAGGAACTGAGTTCAAATATGGCCTCCGACACTTAACACTTACTAGTTGTGTGACCCTGGGCAAGTCACTTTACCCCAACTGCCTTGCCTCCTCCCTCTAAAAAACAAAAGATTAGAAAAGAAGATGAAGAAAATAGAACCCATTGCAAATATGCAAAAAGTTATGCAAAACAAATGTCCATCTTATCCATGCCCCTCCCTGTCTTCCCCCCAAGCAAGAAATAAAAAGCAATAGAAGAAAATGTTCTTTAGTCCGTACTCTGAGTCCATCCGTTGTCTGTCTGGAGGTAGATAGCATGTTTCATTATGAGTCCTTGGAGTTATGGCTGGTTGTGGGGGCTACTTCTCTCCTGAGGGCTCTAGGGGACCCTGCAGAGCTGAGTCTGTCTTTATAATAATATAGATCGCAAGACTCCACCAGTGTTTTTCTCCTATAGTATCAGTTATTATCAGTCAGTTAAACTTAATTAACATTTAGAAAGAGGTATTTACTAAGGTGGCCAAAGAAGAAGAGTTGGCACAAAATATCTTCCCACCCCAACTTCCCCTGGACAAAGAGAACAGTCTCTGACACATTCTCTCAAAAGTTTACACAGGAACCGGGAGAAAGTGGACTTGAGTGTGCGCACACCCCCCAGGGTACACGTCACATACATATAACATACTTACACACATGTGTGCACACTCACACGTATAAAATGCCCACATACATACACATATACATACATATATGCATACACACATACATATACACACATATACACCTACACTTACACTTACACCTACACCTGTACCTACATATACACAGACATAGACACAGACACATATACATATACACATACCCATACACACATGCACATACACAGACACATACATACATACATATATACATACATACACACGTACACATACACACATATGCACATACACATCTACACCTACACCTACACCTACATCTACATTTACATCTACTAGCCAAAAGATAATTGCTCCTATAAATCCTTTTTTTTTGCTAGAATCCTCAAGTTGTCTGCATAGGTATGATATTGCTTCTTCGCTGGACTCCTTGTAGAGGTTTAAAGCTCTCTTTCCTCAGTATGTCCTAGTTTCTTCCCTGGTCCCAATACAGACTCTCTATGAGCTATTCCTGGGATGCTCCTAGCATTAGGATGCAGATCTTCCAATACTCTGAAGTCATCCTCAACCTGGATAGAAGTGAATATCCCAGAGGGCAATGGAGGAGAGGCACATGCTCAGGAAACTGAGGGTGAACGTTCACTCTTTGTATTTTTAAAGGGGAGGAGGGTAAAGGAATAGCATTGACAGTTCACTGACCCAGTCTATGGATCTGGTCTAATGAGGATAAGCTTGTTTTGGGGAGGACTTCAAACCCTATGCTGGGAGGGGGGGAGACCAGATGGAGGTGCTTGAGTGAATGAATCTAGCCCAGAGCACATAAGCCAGTAAATCCTGGTGTGACCTTGGGCGGTCATTTTCCCTTGCTAGGTTTCAAGCTCCTTCTGATAAAATGAAGAGATTGTACTAGATGGTTGTAAGACTCCTCTCTGTTTTAAAGTTTAGTGAGTCTTCTGAAAGTAATAGGATGCCTCCTGTAGTAACAGTCTTCCAAAAGCAGGCTTATTCTGGCCCTGTGAAGCTTGAGGGCTAGCGGGTTCTTAAACATCCCCAGGAATAGAGTCATTCAGTAGTAGTTTAATTGTTCCTCCAAGTTACGGTGATCTTGGGACCAGTTCCTCTACCTTTTCCCATTTGTATCCTCAGTGTTTACTATGGTACATAGTTAGTGTTGATAAATGTTTTTCATTCACTCATTCATTCACTGGGGCTGGATTCACTTCTATTGCCTTTTGAGGGGGATACTCCTCAACTTAGTTCTCAACTTTATCCACCCTGGTTTAATCCTTTTCTTCCTTCTGTTTTGTCTGCCCATGCCAGTTAAGTGGTGTAGTGGATAGAACGTTGGACTTAAAAAAACTGAGTTTGAACTCTGCCTTGTTGTTGTTGAGTGATTTTTCAGTCATGCCTAACTCTTCACAATCCCATTTTTTGTTTGTTTGTTTGTTTTTGTTTTTTTCAGAGATACTGGAGTTGTTTGCCATTTCCTACTCCAGTTCATTTTACAGATGAGGAAACCGAGGCAAACAGGGTGAAGTGACTTGCCCAGGGTCACACAGCTAGTAAGTCTCTGAAGCCAGATTTGAACTCAGGAAGATGAGTCTTCCTCACTCCAAGCCTGGCACTCTACCCACTGTGCCATCTAGCTGTCTGAACCCTGCCTTAGGCACTTCCTAGCTCTTTGATCCTGGGTAAGTCACTTTACTTCTCAGGTCCCAGTTTTCTCATCTGTAAAATGGGGGCAATAATTTCACCTTCCTCACCAGGGTTGTTGTGAGGATCAAATGACAAAATATATGTAAAATGCTTTGTAAACCTTAAATGCTATGCCACATAAATGTTGATTATTATGTTTTTACTTCTATTTTCACCTTGGCCTGATTCCTTCTCTTTTTAAATGTAATTTTAAAAAAATCTGCCCTTAACAACACTGAAGGAGGGGAAAAAATAGCATTTCCATAAACACAGTAGAACATAAACATGATTTGTATATTAATCCATGATATTTTTTACATAGAACTTGATTTAAAAAAAATAATAAGGGGTGGCTAGGTGGCACAGTGAATAGAGCACCAGCCCTGGAATCAGGAGGACTTGAGTTCAGATCTGAACTCAGACACTTGACACACTTACTAGCTGTGTGACTTTGGGCAAGTCACTTAACCCCAATTGCCCTCAAAAAAAAAAGAAAATAAATAAATTCACTATATCACTTTCTAAGTTTCTTTGGTGGGGAGCAATACCTCCCTCGCCTCTCCCTTCAAATCCTCCTCCTTAAAAAAAGAGATGAACAAAACCCTTGTAATAGATAAGCATAATAACCTCCCCCCCCCAAGAAAACCCATTAATTAGCCATTTCTGAAAATGTCTATGCAGTGGATGGAGTACTGGGCCTGGAGTAAAGAAGATGTGAGTTCAAATTACACCTTAGGCACTTGCTAGTTGTGTGATCCTGAGCAAGTCATTTAAACTCTGTTTGCCTTGGTTTCCTCAAATGTAAAATGGGAATAATAATAATTTACTTTAGCATGGCACTCTCAGGAATATTATAAGGATCAAAAGAAATAATTCTAAAATGCTTAGCACAGTGCCTGGCACACAGTAGGCTCTATACATACATACCTGCACAATACATATAGGTGTATATGTATATGTATGTATGTGTATGTGTATATGTATTTGCATGTACACACATATATACATACATACATATATATTCCCTTCTTTTTTCTACTTTTTGCATTTCAGTCTGTCACTTCCCTATCAGGAGATGGGTAGCTTACTTCATCATCTTTGCAAACCTTAAAGGTCATATGTTGTTTGTAATTGCAATGATTAGGATTCTTAAATAAAAAAATAATTACAATGTCGTTACTGTATAAATTGTTCTCCTGGTTCTTTTTACTTCAGCTTTTTTTATTTTTAGTTTATATAAATCTTCTCAGGTTTCTCTGAAATCATTCCTTCAGTTACTTTTTATGGTACAATTATATTCCATTGCATTCAAATACCACAATTGTTCAGCCATCCCCCAAATGATAGGTACCTCCTTTGTTTCTAGATTTGTCATCCAACAAGAAGTCGCTATACTTATTTTCTGCACACCTGGATCCTTTTCCTCTTTCTTTGATCTCTTTGAGAGTAAAGGAGAAGTAATGATATTGCTGAGGTAGCTGGTGGCTCAGTGGATAGAGCACTGGGCCTGGAGTCAGGGAGACCTGAGTTCAAATCCAGCCTCAGTCACTTACTAACTGTGTGACCCTGGGCAAGTCACTTGACTTCTGCCTAACAAAAGGATCCACTGGAGAAGGAAGTGGCAAACCATTATAGTATCTTTACCAAGAAAACCCCATGGATAGTTGGTTCACAGGGTCACAAAGAGTTGGGTACAACTGAACAACGATAAAAAATGTTATTACTGGGTCAGTGAGTGTGCACAGTTTAATAAGTTTTGGTGTATAGTTCCAAATTTCTTTTCAGAATGGCTAGACAAATCCATAGCTTGATCATAGTACATCAGTGTGCCTGTCTTTCCACAGGCCCTCCAATGACTGCTATCTTCCCCCCCCCCCTTTTTTTGGTCATTTTTGTCAATCTATGTGAGAGGGAACCTCACAGTTGCTCTAATTTGTATTTCTCTAATGATCAGTGATTTGAAACATTTTTTCCTATGGCTTTTGAAGGTTTGGAATTCTTCCTTTTAAGAACTGACTTCATATCCTTTGACTATTTATCTATTGAGGAATAGCTCTTGTTCTTATTTAGTTGAACCAGTTCTTCAAATATATATCTTGGATATTAGACTTTAAAAAAAGAGAATTTATTAAAAGAAAGAATCCTTCCCCCACCCACTTAACTATTTCCTTTTCATTTGAACTGTGTTGATTCTGTTTGTACAAAAATTTTTCAATTTTACATAATCAAAATTGCCCATTTTGTTTTCTGTGATCTTTTTTTATCTTTTGTTTTGTCTTGATCTCTTCCCTTTTGCTTAGTTACAAAAGGCATTTCCCGTAAGACAAGAACTGAGGGCTTTTGTATTTGAACCCCTAGTGCTTGGGACGTAATAAGAGTTTAGTAAAAGTTTTTTTTTTCCATTCATTCACTCATTCATTCATTGCATTCATTTTCTTCTAGAGGCTCTTCCTGAAGCAATCAGGGAAAATCTTTAATGTAAAGTAGGCATTAGTTGAAAGGGTAGTTTTGAATCTCGACAAAAGGGAACTCAAAGAAAACAATCTGAATTACACCACCCCCCCCCCCCCCCCCCCCCCCGCTCTTCCAACCTACACTGATTTCCATCTCCCCTAAATTCCACATCTCTCTGTAAAGGACATTTTTTGTCATAGTCATAGAAGTGCCCTATGGAGAGTCAGAGTCATGTGATGGAAGCAAACTTTGTTTTAGGAGAAATGACTGACATGATGCTAACTATGGGACCCTGGGCAAGGCAGTACACCTCATTTTACCTCCACTTCCTTATCAGTAAAATGGGAATAATAATTCTTTCTCTGACGACCCAACTGGATAGTGTGAGTTCTATAAGCTTTAAAGTATTCTATAATCAGGAGTATGTTGGTTGGAAGTGATTGTTAAATTTTCGGTATATACATTTATACCTTGGAAATTGTCATCTGTCTCACATCAGGGCAGGATTTATTGTTTTGTCTATTGTTTAGATTTAAGAAAGTGATGGATAAAATGTTAACAATGCAGATTAAATGTGTTTGGTGCTTTTCTTCTTCTCAGTGAATCAATTGTTAAACATTTCCCAGCACATCCTTGCCTATGATATAGTTCTTTGGGAGGCAGAGAGAAATCGTCTAGCCTACATCCTCCATTTTATGTCAGTGCATAAAGTATTTGTTAAATTAGCTTGAATTATTTCCTGTTCCAAACTCCAGGGAGAGGCAGTGGACTAAGAAAGAAATTAACTATGTTCGAGTTCTGGGAAAGTAGTAGAGAGAGCTCTGGATCTCCTCTGGGAGCAGGGATCTGGGTTCAGATCTACGCTGTCACTTGTGATTTGTGAGATTGTGGACAAGTAACTCTGTGTCTCTGGGCTAAAGGTTCCTCATCTGAAAAACAAGGAGGTAGTGATGAGGTGCAGGCTCTGGGAGCCCCCTTGAGACTAGATGAAGGGCAGCTAGGTGGTCAGTATATAGAATGCTGTGCTTGGAGTCAGTCCTGAATTCAAATCTGACCTCAGACACTTACTAGCTGTGTGACCCCGGGCAAGTCACTGAATCCCTGTTTGCCTCAGTTTCCTCATTTGTAAAATGAAATGATAAAGGAAATGGCAAACCACTCTAGTAACTTTGCTAAGAAAACCCCCAACATGATATTGAAGAGTCAGACACAACTGAACAAAAACAATAAGGACTAAATGACTTAGAAGTTTCTTTCTAGCTCTAAATCCATGATTTTTGATCCTACTCTGGGCTCTGCCCCTAACTACTATGTGACCTTGGGTAGATCACACTACTTTTGTGGGCCCCTTCCATAAAATAAGTGGTTGAGACTGCATCTTGAAGGGCTGTTCTGTGTTTTCTGTCAGCCTTCCACCTGTAAATTTTTATTCATTTTGAACTTAAGTACAAAAAGACAAAAAAAGAGAACATTTCCATGTACACAGCACAATGTAAAAAGAGGATCCAATATAAAACCACAAATTTCCATTTCACACTATTTACTTTTTTTGGGGGGAAACTATGTAATAAGTATTACACATTATTTTCAAAGCTACCCTGTTCTTCCTTCATTGGTCCTTTGTAGTTGATTTGAGTATTTATAAGACTCAAAATGACTTAGTCATTCAAAGTCGTTCTTAGAATAATATAGCTTTTACTGTATACAATGTTCTCTTGGTTTTGCTCGTTTCACTCTTCATTATTTCACACAAGTTTTTTTTTTATTTTTTTAAAAATTGATTTGTTTATTTACTTTTAGTTTACAAGATTCAGTTCCACAGTCCCTTGAGTTTCAAATTTTCTCTCCTCTCTCTCCCACCCCCCCATGGTGGCATGCAATAAAGTACAGGATCTGCAAATACTTTCACATTGGACATTAGTCTGGTTGTATAGAAGGGTTGTAACCAATGGAGTGAACAATGGGAAAAAAGAAAGAAAACCAAACATGAAAAAGAATGATAGCATGTAGATTGCTTCAGTGTCCATTTAAACTCTGTTCTTTCTAGATCTTTCTCTGAATGTAGACATCTCCTTCCATCCTGAGACTTGCAGAGTTGTCTTATAACTGTGCGTTGTGGAGGATAGTCCAGTTTATCAAAGGTGGTCATCAAATATACGATGTGTCTGTGATTGTGTACAAATTTTTCCTGGTTCTGCTCTTCTCATTTAGCAACAATTTGTATAAGCCTCTCCAGGTACATATGAAATCCATCTCCTCCCTATTTCTTATAGCACAATAGTATTCCATTACATTCATATACCATAACTTGTTTAGCCATTCCCCAATTGATGGGCATCTCCTTAATTTCCAGGTTTTTGCCACCACAAAGAGAGCTGCAATAAGTATTTTTATACATATGGGTCTTCCTCCCACTTCTATGATCTCTTTGGGATACAATCCCAGAAGTGGTATTACTGGGTCAAAGGGTATGCAATTATTTATACCCCTTTGGGCATAGTTCCAGATTGCTCTCCAGAATGGTTGTATCAGTTCACAGCTCCACCAACAATGCATTAGTGTTCCAATTTTTCCACATCCTCTCCAGTATTTGTCATTTTCCTGTTTTGTCATCTTAGCCAATCTGACTGGTGAGATGTATACCTCAGAGTTGTTTTGATTTGCATCTCTCCAATCAATAGTGATTTAGAACATTTTTTTCATATGCTTATAGATATCTTTAATACACAAGTTTTTTAAAACTTTTAAAAAAAATGTTTTTCTAAAAATCAATCAGCTCATCATTACTTTTTTCCTTTTTTAAAAATAATAATAATATATATTTTTTAAACATTTGATTTTAAAACTTTAAATTCTAGATTCTTTCCCTTCCTCCCTCATCCCCTGCCCCCACTGAGAAGACAAGCAATTCAATAGAAGCTGTATATGTGTA
>CM053584.1:139631654-139644072 GCA_028627135.1 Pseudochirops cupreus | reverse complement strand
AGGGGAGAGCTTTGTCCCAAATTGCTGGGGTTTTTGCAGCTGCTGGAGCTATTAGGAGGGTGCTGTCTCTGCAGCCCCCACCAGCTTTGGCTCACTGGTCACACACCTCAGGACCACCATCCAAGGCCATGATACATATCCAGGCAGGTTAAGGCAAGAGCACTTAGCCTCTGAATAGTTGCTTGGTCCCCCTGCAATCTGCAGGCGGGAAGCTCTGAAGCAGCCACATGGAGGCAGCTGCAGGGCTGTTGCTTTTGCCACTTCTTGCTCTGGGGGCAGACAGCTGGACCCTCTCCCCTAAATTTAGCTGAGTTCCACTGACCTTTTACTTTGTCCTTGGCTCTTATGGGTTGATAATTCTGGAAACTGCCACAGCTGCCAGTGATCCACTCTTCTGAATGCTCTAGACGGGACTTGTCCTGGCTGCCCTGGGGCTAAAGCTGTGGTTTCATGCTGGGCTGGGCTTGGCTCCCAGCAAGCTGAGATGAACCCTCCCTGTCTGCCTGCCAGGCTGCCTTTAGCGGGAGTTTTGTTTCTCTGTCCTTTTGTGGGTTCTGGAGCTCTAAAATTTGTTCAGAATCATATTTTATAGGTGTTTGAGGTGGTTATCGGGGGAGCTCATGGAGTTCTCCTGCCTCTATGCTGCCATCTTGACTCCACCCACAAAACTGCCTGTCTCTCTCTCACTCTCTCTCTCTTTCTCCTTTCAAGTGAGCAAGGAAGATCTTGTTCAGCCCTCTAACTGGGGAGAGGGGCATCCTGGCTTGCCATGTGGCCCTGAATAGGTGGCTCTACTGTCTCCTTTTTCTGAGTTTATTCCTTCCTGATCTAAGGTGACTGAATATCTTTGGCTAGTCACTATTACATTCTGAAATCCCATTCCTTATGGCATAGGTTGGTTACTACTGAGAGTAATTCTTTTAGGGAACAGTCCTTCCTTGGAACTATTGGGTAATTTTTAAGAGGTCTTTTCCATCTCCTCATCTAAATTGACCAAATTCAAGTATTCTCTTAAAGCCTCAATTAAGGAGGAAAATGATTTGGTTGCCAGAATGACCAATGGAAATCTCTAGAAAGACGACATCCAAGTATAAATTATTTCCTTTGTGAATGCATGTTTAAGTGCTCAAGTGCTCTGGGACTACCTCTTTTCTAAGCAAATATTCTTCGATTTGGTCCATGTGCCCTCAAGGAATGTTCTTGATGGTGGTGTATAAATCATGATAGCTTTGTTGTAAATAATCCTAAAATATCCCTTCACACTCAGCCTGTTGGACATAGTAACTCCATTATCCATTTGTTCCTTGTGATCTTAAAGCCTGAGTCAAGGCTATTGAGATTTTGATCATGTAAAATATTAATCTTTGGTCCTTTTTGGATGGTGGTCATATTCACTTTTTCCTTTTTGGGAAACAGTTCATTGACCATCAAACAACAATTCTGCCTATAAACTTGCCTTTAGTTTATTTAATGAGCAAAATTTCTTCCAAATGTTGATGGAACAGTTCTCTCTCCTGACCTCCCACCTCCTAGTGAAGATTGGAATGGAAGGATTTAACCATTCTAAAAAAAAGTTTCTGCTGTGATGTTAGTTGCTATTTGACAGAAAGTATTCTGGTCTTCTGCTCTCCCTCAAACTACTATATATCTACACATTTGCTTATATGTCATAACACCTTCCTCTCCACCCCAATTAAAATGTAAGCTTCTTGAAGACAGGTACTGGGTTGGGTCTTTTTTTGTGTGTGTATATGTGGTTCTTAGCACAGTGCCTTGTATATTATAAGTACTTAACGAGTGATTGTACAATTGGATTAGATGCTCAGTCTCCAGTTTATCTTGTACCTTACAAGCTATATTTCCCTGAACAAGTCACTCAGTCTCTCTAAACTGTTTTCTTCATTAGCCTACTTGCAGTTTCCTGGACCTAATATTCTATCTCCCTCTCTGTGCCTTTACAGAAGTTTTCCTACATGCCTCAAATGCTTTCCATCTTTGAACCCCTAGCTCCTTTCAAAGCTGAGTTCAAGTGATGCTTCCTATAAGTGACCTTATCTGGTTATCTTAGCTAATGATGCTCCCGTATACTCCCCCACAATTATATTTATTTTGTACATATTTTATAGGGAATTATCTGTATACATGGTATTTCCCTTCCAAAAGAATGTAAGCTTCTTCTGGACAAGGACTGTTTCATTTTTCTGTTTGTATCTTCTGTATGTAATGAATTGAATCCATAAAATAGGGATTAAAATGTTTATATTATCTACCCCATAAAGTTGAAATGAGAGAATGCTTTGCAAATATGAGTTATCTTCCTTATTATTTTCTGCCTTAATTAGCTCCTTGTGAAATTAATTATTTGATTTTTGTACCTTTTACATACCATAATGAAAGGCCTGTTACAATTAGTTTCATTTGACATCTGAGGTAGGACTCTGGTCATTATTATTATTATTTTTTCTTCAGCAATTAACCAATAGTAGTTGAAACTGTTTTTCCATCTGCCCCTTCTTCCTCAGTCCAGGAACATTTGAGTCAATCATTAAGGCTGGGTGATGCTGCCGAATTTGTGGTTTCCAGCAGATTGGACATTTGGCTCTTCATCTTTGAACAATGATCATTTTTCAGCCTTGTGGAGGATTCATTTTCATAACATTTTCAATAAATAATGAAATACCATGGAAACTCCTGCAGGCTTTGGGCTTGTTTTTTCTGCACCAATGATTTCAACTGGCCTTTAGGAAATACAACTATGTACTGACTGTTCTTTGAAGTGTTTTTATACGCTCATTCTTCCTGGCCCCAAAGACAGTGTAGAGTAGTAAATAGAAGGCTAGATTTGATGATGGATTTGGGTTCAGGAAGACCCAACTTGAAATACCAGTTCTGATACTTTATTTACTAGTTATGCTATTATGGGTGCCTCAGTTTCCTTAGCTGTAAAATGAGATAATACTAGCACCTATCTTACAGGGTAGTTGTGAGGATCAAGTAAGATAATATAGGGGTGGCTAGGTGGTGCAGTGAATAGAGCACGGGCCCTGGAGTCAAGAGGACCTGAGTTCAAATGTGGCCTCAGACACTTAACACTTATTAGCCGGTGACCCTGGGCAAGTCACTTAACCCCAATTGCCCTCCAAAAAAGAAAAAAAGATAGTATATGTAAAAGCACTTTACATATCTTAAAGCACCATATAAATGCTATTTATTATTATTTTTATTGAAAGAGCACTGAATGAGCATTCTAGGAGATCCAGGTTCCAGTGCGGGATCTTCCAGTAGCTGTGTGACCTAGGGCAAGTTACTTCATCTTTCTCAGACTCAGGCTATTTAACTGTAAAATTTATTGGGTGTACTAAATAGTCTCTCAGATGTGAACCCTAAAGGTCCATGTCTCCTAAGCTTCAAATGTAACTCTTAGAGTTAGTCTTCAAGGTATTATTTTCAATTGAAATGCAAATTCACCTGGGAGGAGGTCACTGATTAGGTAGCAATTATTCATAAACACATTAACATAATTAGCAGGTCAGCCCCTTTTCAGAGTAGAAATCCTAACTGAGAGCAGATTTTTAATAGGGAAAGGGAAAATATGGGTCTAGACTGCAGAAATTTTTTCTTATGTCACATACCCTTTGGCAGACTGGTAAAGTTCATGTATCCCTTCTCAGAATAATGATTTTTAAATGCATAGGATTACAAAGGAAACTAATTAGATCTAAATTGTTATCAAATATTTGGCACACATATGTATATATGCATTTTTGTATATATTTTAAAACAACCCAAATTCATGGGCCTCATGTTAAGAACCCCTTGGATTAGGGCATTGGTAACACTGGTCAAATAGACCTGAATGGCTTTCTTAGGGCAGCCTGCCATATGCTGGATGTCTGTGTGAATATGATGAGAGAAGAGATGAGGGATGAAAGGGAAGATGAAGAAACCAAGGTAGAGAGTTTTGCCCAAGGCTCTGAGCAGGGGGACTGCTCTGTTATGTGCAAACATATACTTATTCACCTATTTTCTCTCTTCCTCCAAAGTATTTGGACACTATGAGGAGAGGAAAATGATGACAACTGTGGTGAAATGGATTTGGAGTCAGAGTTATGTGGGTTTGAATCCCAGCTCTGTCCCTTGCAACCTTTGGCTTGTAACCCAGCTTCTCAAGGTCTCAGGTTTCTTTACTATGACATGAGGTTTTGGATGAGATGACCACTGAGGCACTTTCCAGTTTTAAATCCTATGATCCTACATTCTCTGTGTTGGTCCATTGCCACCCATGGTGACCTTCATTAATTTTTAAGTTTTGCTTCTACATTTATTGAAGAATGGTGAGTCACCCAGAGTTACTCATTTGGCAAAGAAAAAATAAATTGGAATCTGGAACAGCTATTCATCTTTCATCAGGAATTCCTCTGTGCTTAAGCAGAGAAAGTGAAATAGTTTATAAGTTTCTTGTTCTTGCATTTAGGTATTCAATTCAGCATTTAGTAAATCACGTTGTATGAAAGACTTCGGTACTTCAAGGGGTCTATGGTCTTATTAATGTGGCTACTCCATCTAACCATACATATTGCAACAAACCCATACCTTTTCATCCTCTGTGATCTTGTCTGTGTCTTACCATGATGCTTTAGAAACCTGCCTCTAAGTCTTTTAATATTTTACATCAGTTGACCGTTAAGTCAGTTTTAAATCAATGCTGTACAACTGTGGCCCCTTGATTTTGCTAGATGATTTTTGCTCTTCTGACCCATTTCTAGTTATTATTGGCAAAATGACAGTTGGTTCACACTGTAATGGAGAGACAACTGGTAACTCAGTGGATAGAGCAATGGGCCTGGAATCAAGAACACCTGAGTTCAAATCTAGTCTTGGACATTTACTGTGCAACCCTGGGTAAGCCACTTAAACCTCTTTTTGCCTCAATTTTCTCAGTAATAATAACACCTACCTTGCAGAATTGTTAGGAGGTTCAAATGAGATAATATTTGTGAAAAACACTTAGCCTGACACCTGATAGATGCTATGTAAATGATAATTCTCTTCACTATAATGGGAGTCTTTTCAAATATCCCTATAGTTGCTAATTCATCTCAAGTACATGTAATACATCTCAAGTACAATGTGCACATAAGGCCAGAGATACAAGACTGGGGGATACTTTGGAGCAATAAAAGCAAAAAGAACTTCCTTTCACCTTTCTCTGATTATCTTTCTCTCCCTGGATGCTAATTATAGATTGTTCCATTTTCTCTTCAAATGAGACCAGACCTGTGATTTCATTGGTAGAGTGCAACATGGCAAATTCAGTTGAGAGCTAGCCTGCATTGGGCAGTCTTGGGTTCAAGTTCCAATCCTGACACACATTGACTTTGTGACCTGGACAAATCCTTTAACGTCTCAGAGGCCCAGTTAACTATTTAAGACTGTAACTTGGGAGAGAAGGTACTGACCTGCACTGATAGAGGGAATTTTCTCATCAGGGTTCTCTATGCTAATGAAATCACAGTTCTTCTCCACAGAACACCCTCTTTTCTCATTCTTGCCACACCATTACTAGTACTGCATTTTACTAATTTGGAGATGGGGTGGGGAGACCATGATGATACCTGGTGACTTTCACATTTAGGGATAATTAATGAAATAATTTTCCTCTTAGAAAGGCCTCAAAAGCAGCTGTAACTAGGGTCACATAGCTAGGAGGCATCTGAGGCTGGATTTGAACTCTGGTCTTCATAATCAGAGGCCCAGACCTCTATCACTATGCCACCCAGCTGCCTTCGTATATTTTTTTTTGAGGAGTCAAAATTTGCATAAAATTTTGGGGCAATAGTCAAGGAGCAATATGCAAAACAGGATTTCATATTATCTGACACCTTCCCGCAAGTTGTAAAACTATGGAGATTCCATAGAAAATGTCTGCAAAAGCCTCCCTATTCCCTTCTCATCATCCGGAATACTTCAATATGTGCATAGAATAGTCTCGTAAAGATTTTATAGAGATGAGAAAGAATGTGAATGGGTTGGTAGTAACTCTTTTTTGGTAATAGTAATTCACAAAAACTTTAGACAGAATCTGTCTGATAAGATATGAGGTATATTAATCAGTCAGTTAATCAAAAACATTTATTAAGCATTTACTATGTTCCAGCCATTGTGCCGAGATGCGGAGATATTAAAAAAAAAAAAAGGTGAGAACCATCCCTTCCCTCAAGAAGCTTACATTCTAATATTATGGAGTGAGTGAAAATCTGTGCTGTCTTAAGGCCACACATGGCCTTCTAGGTCCTTGGCCTTTTGGCTGAGTCCAAGTTTTACAGAACAAATTCTTTTATTAAGGGGATTTGTTCTGTGAAGTTTGGATTTAGTCAAAGGGATGCACTTGAGGACCTAGAGGGCCACATGTGGCCTTGAGAACACAGGTTTCTGTACCCTGGTCTATACATATGAACATAAGAAATGGAAAAAAAAAGTCAGAGATGTAGGAAGGTTGACTATTCTCATAAGGATGAATATCATTGATAAAATTCTTAAAAACCTTATATAATACTAACATTTATACAACAAACAGAAGTATTGATGCAACATGGTATAATAGAAAGATTTGAAGTCAGGAGACATTGGTTCATATAGTTGTTCCTGTCAGGGTTCACCCGAAGGTGGTTTACTTGCCTCAAATGAGAAGATGCTGGCATTTTCTCTTGAAAAGGAAAGTCATGCTGGAGGGTATATGTTGAGAGGGTTTACTGATGTCACACCTGGGAAGCCTTACAGCAAGACTCTAAGACCAGCCTTAATCCCTCCAAGGCTTGGGTCCTTTTATCTACCCCAGATCCACACACCACACATGACACAGCCCAGCTGAGCGGAATTGTGAGAGGGGAGGTAATTACCAGGGCATGAAGACCCCAGGGTGTGGAGAACCTCAGGTATCCCACGTAGGAAAGTCTTGAGCAATGCAATATCCCCTGGCCAGGGACGGTGCAATATGCTCTGACTTCCACGTGACCCAACTAATTCCCCAGCCTCACTCCTCCCTGTGTCTCAACGTCACCACTTGCAATCTGGCACCTATTTTGTGACCTTTACATGTTCCCATTCTCATAATTAGACCTCAGTTTCTTCAGCTACAAAATGAGGATATAACATTTGCACAATCTACTCTATTGGTTTGTTGTGAGGAAAATGTTTTGTTAACTTTAAGAGACTTTAGAGATGGTCTAGTGCAAACTCCTCATTTCAGATAAGGAAATTGAGGTCCCTGAGAAACCAATTTCCTTGCCCAAAGTTACACAAATGGTCAAGTGGAAGGCCTGGGGTTTGAACCCAGGTCCCTTTACTCCAAATACAATGTTCTTTCCACTATACTACACCATGCTGAAACAGTATAGAAACGTGAGATATTAATTATTATGCAAAGTCTCCCTTAGTATCGATGAGGCTTTTAATGAAGAGTCTGGTTTGAGATTACTAAGCATTTCAGAAAGACATTTAGGAAGTGTGAATTCAACACTGGGTGTGTTTTATTTTAAAAGAAAGAGAGCATGACATGAAATTTCAAAAGAGTGAATTGTGAAATGTCCAACTTGATTGAACTCCCTTACTTTTTGGTTGGAACCATGCAGTTTTAATTTGTTTTGGTTATCACTGTTGTTTTAATTGAACTAATCAGAATGCAACAGATGTCCTGGTCTCTAGGCCACCAGTAGGCAGAGCCTTTTCAGTCAGCCCCAAGCTTCCAGTGGGGAAGAGGGAGCTCCTTGTGAGTCTGAACAATGACCCCCTTGGCTGCTTACTGAAAGCACGCAAAGGCTTTGAGCAGAGACCTACTTCAGCCAATCAGCCTTAGCCAGAAGAATAATAACAGGCAGAAGCAGGAAGACAGGATGGAAACCTTGCAGAGAAGTATCAAACCCACAGTGATGGATTCTCCACTCCCCTCCATTGTTCTTCCTTTTCACCGAGAGATACTTAAGTAGTAACATCAGTATGTTTTTATTCTCATATGTTTATTTGTAAGAGGACGTAGATTTGGTGTCAAGTTCTGGAGTAGGGAGGAAAGGCCAATGGATGGAAAAAACATTTACAACAATAATTATGGAAACAGAAGAGACCCTACTGATCTTGTAGTCACATACTTGGCTTTTAAAGAGGAAACTAAGGGCCGGAAAGGGGAAAGTGACCAGCTTTTGAGGACAAAGATAATATCTCATCTAAACTTTGTATCTCCCCCAGCACCTGTGATGCTCTGTACCTAACAAACCTCTAAAAAAATATTTATTGTATTATATTCCTCAAAATCCTATGCTAGCTAGTGGTAGAACCAGGACTAGAGTACCTGGTCTTCTGACTTTTAGTCTAGAGCTCTTTCTATTAGGGGAATTAATACAATAGATCTCAAACCTATTCTTATTGTTATAGTTTTTATTATTTTATAATCATAAGATAACCAGTAACTATTGGTAGATATTTTGTTATGCTGCCTTCTTTCAGTTTCTCCTAAACTTCTGTCCTTAACCACTAGGTGGTGCTGCTATCCACTAACCTGATCCTATTTAATTAGGTCCTCTGCTCACTCTGGTCATTATATTTTCATTTTGCGGAGGAGTGCAGAAATGCTTCCTCAGAAGCAGAGAGCTGAGGAACAGACAGAATACGATAGACACTTCACATCTAAAATGTAAATTAGAAAAATGTCTTAGACTGTCCTGGTGATCTCTTCCAGGGCTACTCAATAGAAAAAACTTCTCAGTCCAGCTAAGTGTTTTCTCTTTGAATGTCATCACTGAAGTGGACAAGTCAAAGTTGGAAGGGAAAGGCAGATCTCTTCTTCCTTGTCTCACAGTAGCCTGAAGGAGACATCTTTTTTCATTCACAATCTATCCATTAGTCAATCAACAAATATTTGTTAAGTACTTACCATATGTATACCAGGTACTGCTAATCATTGAGGATACCAAAAAAAAAAAAAAGAAAAAAGTTTCTGCTGTTAAGGATATTGTGTTCTAATGGATGATTCAGCATGTTTATATCTAGGCACATAGTAGTTGGAAGGTAACAGCTGGGGGAAAGCAAAAGGCTTCCTGAAGAAAGTGGTATTTGAGCCATTTAAAAAAATTTTATTAAATAAAATATACATGATATATAAATATATTATATCAAATTATAATATAGTGTATTTAAAGAATCTAGGAATTCTAAGAAGAATAGATGAGGACAAAGAGTATTCCTGGCATGAGGCTCAGCCAGAGTAAAGGTGATTGGAGATGGAGTGTCATGTGGGAGAATCAGTAAGTAGACCAACATGGTGCATGGATGGGAGTAATGCCTAAGAATGTTGGAAATATAGGAAGGGGTCATGTTATGAAGCACTTTAAAATGTCAAATAGAGAATTTCATATTTGATCCTATAAGTAATAGGAAGTCACTGAAATTTATTGAATTGGAGTAACATGATTAGAACTATACTTTAGGAAAATAACTTTGGCAGCTGTGTGCAGGAAAGACTGCAGTGGGGAGAGACAAGTCAGGGACACCAATGAGAAGGTTGTTACAATAGTTGAGTCAAGAGGTGATAAGAGTATGAATTAGAGTGTTGGCTGTGTGAGTGGAGAAATGAGAACATATGCAAAAGATGTTAGTGAAAGAAAAAGGATGAGATTTGTTGATTGAATATAAAGGGTGAGTTAACATGAGGAACTAATGATGATGCTGAAATTGTGAACCTAGAATACTGGGAAGATAGCAATGCTCTTGATAGTAATAAAGAAATACGGAAGAGGGTTGGGTTTTGGGGCAAGGAGGAATGATGAACTCAATTGTGGACATGCTGAGTTTGAGATGTTCCTGAGATGTCTATTAGGCAATTGGTGATGTAAGACTAGAACTCAGAAGAGAGAGTAGGGCTGGGTATATAGAAACATCTATACAGCTATCATGTTTGAACCCTTGGAAGCTAATGACATCAAATGAGACAGCTTAGAGAAAAACAACACAGAAAAGGCCCTAGAGCAGAGTTGGGAGACCCCCACAGTTAATAGATGTGACATGGGTGAAACAAAGGAGATTGAGAAAGAATGGTCAGATGAGGAGAAGGAAAACCAAGAAGGAACAGTGCCATGAAAACTCAGAGAACAGAATCCAGAGGAGAAGTCTATCGACTGTGTCAAATGCTACAAAGAGGTAGCTAGGTTAAGGGCTTTTGTTTCGTTTCAAATAATATTTTATTTTTTTCCAATTACATGTACAGACAATTTTTAACATTCAATTTTAAATAAAATTTTGAATTTCAAATATTCTCCTTGCCTCCCCCCTCCCTCAGACAGTAAAAAATTTGATATATGTGCAGTCATGTAAACCATATTTCAATGTAAGTCATGTTGTGAGAGAGGAAACAGAGCAAAAGAAAAAAAAACCATGAAAAAGTAAAAATAGTACGCTTCAGTCTGCATTGACTCCATCAGTTCTTTTTTTTATGTTTTAAAATTTTTTTGTCTTTATTAATTTGTTTACTTTTAGTTTACAAGATTCAATACCACAATCTCTTGAGTTTCAAATTTTCTCCCCCTCCCTCTTTTCTCCCCTCCCTCCCCCCCCATGGCAGCATGCAATCAAGTATAGGACCTGCAAATACTTTCACATTAGACATTAGTCAGGTTATAAAGAAGGATTGTAATGGATGGCATGAACAAGACTCCATCAGTTCTTTCTCTAGATGTGGATAACATTTTCCATCATGAGTCTCTGGGAAAGTTGATCATTGTACAATGTTGCTGTTACTGTACAGTGTTCTCCTAGTTCTGCTTACTTCACTTTGCATCAGTTCATGTAAGTCTGTGAAAGGTTTTGAATGACAAACAGAAGAATTTTTTTTTTCATCCTGGAGCTTAAAGAGAGCCCCTTGGATTTGCTGAATAGGGGAGTGACATGGTCAGACCAGGGCTTTAGGAACACTAATTGAGCTGCTGTGTGGAGGATGGGTTGCAGAGATTTGAGGCAGGGAAACCAATTAGGAGGCTATGTAGTCCTCCAGATGAGAATTAAATGAGGGCTTAAACTAGGGTGTCCATCCTGTGATTGGAGACAAGGGGACAAATGTGAGATATATAATGGAAGTAAAATTTACAAGACTTAACTGATTGAATATGCCGGGTGAGAGAGTGAGGAGTTTAAAATGATTTTGAGGTTGTGAATCTGGGTGATTGGAATGACAGTGATCCCTCAACGGAGATAGAGCAACCAGGAAGAAGGATGATGGATGGAAGGAAAGGTAATGACTTCTGTTTTGGATATATTGAGTCCTTACAGGACTCAATATATTTATATAGATATATATATATATATATATATATATATATATATATATATGTATTATGTCCTTACAGGACATCTATTTATGTTGAAGATTATCTACTATGGAAAGGAGTGGTTAACTGCTGCAACATGGACACAATCCCTATATTATGTCTTTGTTAAATCACTGAAAAGAAATCCCATCTCAAGTGGGTCTTCAGCCACTTATCCTATAGCACTATATGAGCCTTCATGGTCTTGCTTCATTCTTAAGATTTCTCTAATTCTGAAGTTGGTTTCGTCCCTTACAGTTCTATGTTGTACATTCTTACTTATCTGACATTCTTCCTCAGGTTCCTTTGTTGGATCATCATTCATGTCCTGTCCCCTCTCTGTTTTTGTGCCCTAAAATTCTTTCTTGGGCCCTCTTCTCCCTTTGCCTTTTCACTTGGTGATCTCATCAGCTTATATAAGTTTAATGATCATTTCTATGCAGATGATTCCCATATCTATATATCTACCACCTTATCGTTCAATTGACCTATTGCAATAACCTCTTAATTGGTCTCTGCCTCAATTCTTTCTCTTTTTCCACCACAAAACCTCCAAAATGATTTTCCTGAAGCACAGATCTAAGTATGTTACTACCAAACTTGGTAAACTCCCCATGTTCCTGTAATTCCTAAGATAAAAATATACATTTATCTGATGGACATTGAAGCTATTTGCAATCTGGCTCCAACCTATCTTTACAGCCTGATTATATGTAACTCTCTTTCATGTACTCTCTAGTCTAGGCAGACTGTCCTTGGTGCTCCTCACACACAATGCTCCATCTCTTGCTTTTGTGCTTTGGTGTTGGTCATTCTCCCATGATGAAAATGTATTCCTTCCCCATCTTTGTCTCTTGGAATCCCTAGTTTCCTTCAAAGCTCAGCTCAAGCACCACCTTCTCCATGAGACTTTTCCAGATCCCTCCCAAGGACTAGAGTCTCCGCACCAGAACTACCTTGTACTTACTTCATATGTATATATATATATGTATATATATATATATATGTATATATATGTATATATATGTGTGTGTGTGTATCCATATATATATATATATATATATATA
>CM053584.1:139565387-139624113 GCA_028627135.1 Pseudochirops cupreus | reverse complement strand
TGTGTCTGTGTGTCTGTGTGTCTGTGTATTTGATAAAGAAGACCTGGCAGAAATGCTTGCAGGACACCTGTGAGTAGAGCAATCTATGACAGGGGCTTGTCAGAGCCACATCAAAGAATGGAGTTAACTCGAAGTTTGAGATTATGCAAGAAGAAGGAAATAAGAAGGGGCAAAGCTAAAATCCAAACTGGGCCACTAAGAGATAGACCCAGAAGCCAGAGTTTCTAGCAAAGGATGAGGTCTAACCCTAGCTACCTGATCCAGAACTGCAATATTTACATTTCTGGGACCTGGAGCCTTCCAAGAAATTGGAAGCTAACACACCAGCAACCTATCCCCGAGCAACGGCAGGGAACACCATTCAAACTACAGAAGGGATAGGACCAAGCAAGGTCTGCCCATTCATGTTTACAGGAAGGAGTAGAATCTGGTCCTATCACAACATCCCAATGCAGAAACCAATATGAGTAAACAGAAGAGAATGCCAAATACAATGAAAAGATACTATGAATTCAGAGAAGCTCAGGTAGTAAATGCAGAAGAAAGTAATCCTGCATTAAACTCAAGCAAAGCCTCAGAGGATTTTAAAAGAAAAATTACTCTCCACGAAGACTTCAAGAATTGCCAGAAGAAATGAAGCAGAAAGATTTTTTTAATGAAACTAGAACTCGAGGGAAAAATTGGAAGCAGAATTAGTAGTCCTGAATAGAAGATGGAAAAGTAGTAGACTCTCTGAAAAATAGAATGGAGCCAACAAAATTTAATGTAGCCATGAGATAATGAATTTAAAAGATTGAAGGGGGAAAAAATAGAAGAAAACTTAAGGTATTTTAAACAACTAACCTGGAAAAAAGGCCAAGAAGAGATCATTTAAAACTCTATGGGCTTTCTGAAAACTATGACCAAACAATAAACATGGATCCCATATTTCTTCTTTTCTTTTTTCTTTTTCTTTTTTTTTTTAACCCTATCTTGCCCATTCTGGATGCTCAGTGGCCACTCATTGGCTTGACCCACTACCAATCAACATGGGAACTTTAACCTGATCCTTTTTTCCAACGTGGTCCATTTTGCCCCTTTCTAGGCAACCTGGTGGCCCTCCCCTCCCAGATGTTCACTACATTGGTGCCAAATCTATCTGTCACTCTATATTTACTTCAGTATTCCAATGAATCATTCCACCTACCCCCAGTCCTGATGTTAAACATTTACCAGCACCACCCCAGTACTGCTCTCTAAACACTACTGTAGCTCAGCAAGAGTATAGTAGAAGAGATTGGAGCTACCACCAGATTGAAGGCTTGGTGAATGGAGGCTAATTAATAATAATTGGCATTCATATATTAGCTTAAGGTGTGCAAAGGACTTTACATCCATTATCTCATTTGAGCCCCAAAATACCCCTTGTCTACTACCCTCCATCTCCCACACCCTCCCAAAGGTGTCTATAGCCCACCTGGGTTTTATAACATAAGGCTCAGACTCAATCTTATTACAACAGATAAGGCCTAGAACCTCATTAAAACTGTGAAGTAGGGAAAGTATGCTAAGTATTCCAGGCCTCCTCTCCAATTCCTACCGTCATGAAATGCCCACAGGGCAAAACTTGAAAAAAATAATTCAAAGTTGCCAGTAACCACTGAGACTTAAAGTATTCTTTCTTTTCGGGATATTTGTACTATAAGAAGCAAAGACTTAAACACAAAGACAGTTTAGGGTAATAAGAAATTCCTGGATATAGCATCAGAGGATCTGAGTTAAAGTCCTGGATCTTCTAAACGTCTGTGATTTGAGACAAGTTACGAGACACTAGCTGTTTGACCCTGGGCAAGTCACTTAACCATGTTTGCCTCAGTTTCCTCACGTGTAAAATGAGCTGGAGAAGGAAATGGCAAACTAATCCACTATCTTTCCCAAGAAAATTCCAAATGGGGTCACGAAGAGTCAAAAGGGACTGAAACAATGAACAACAACAATAACAACACTCTAGTAAGCCTGAGTTGCTTCTGGAAAGGACTAGATGACCTCTGAGGTCCCTTTCAAGCCCTAAATTTGTGGGCTTCTTAGTCAAAGAAATGATCTCTAGTGACAAAATATCTGGTATCAGCAAGCCAAGAAGGAAAAGCATTTTGGGGAGAAAGGAGAGTCTTGCCACTTTTGAAATCACATATCAGCTGCCACTTAATCCGGCATTCAGAAGCAATTGGTAGCATTGCTAGCATTCCAATTATAAAGTAATGAATCTGAATCCATGAGCCACATTCAACTGCCAATCTTATCATTTCCAAATCACAAGCCATTCTTTAGGAGGAATGTGTTGAGAGGTGTTATTTGATAACTAGTATTTCAAAATCTGAAGAATCATGATCAGGGTTGATAATAGCGTTTTCCTATAAACATGTCCTTGATTTTGTTGTTCAGTTATTTTTTTCAGTCATGACTAACTCTCCATGACCCTATTTTGGGTTTTCTTGGCAATAATACTGGAGTAGTTTGCCATTTCCTTCTCCAGATCATTTTACAGTTGAGGAAAGTAAGGTAAACAGGATTAAGTGATTTGGCCAGGGTCACATAGCTAATAATTGTCTAAGGCCAGATTTGAACTCAGGAAAATGAGTCTTCCTGACTACACCTAGCTGCCTTCCTTGGTTTTAAAGGGAAACAAAATCTTGCTCCTTTCAAATGTATAAATCATTCCTGATCCTCTCATCCCACTTGACATCTCAGTTCTCCTATTACACACACACACACACACACACACACATTCCCCTTGCAAATAGACTACAGGCAAGATACTGTGCTGCAGGGGTTTTAACAAAGATGAATGATACACTCTCCCTCCTTATAGAATTTATAGCTTAATGCTTCAAAGAGCTATAATTTCATCTGTGTAGGTAGATCATAGAGTTAGAGTGCCAAGAGACCTTGGAGATCATTGTAATGGTAATGTAAATGGGAAGATCTTTTCCCATCCATCAGTTGGCCCATGTGACCTGCTTAAGTCACATGGAAGCCTAAGACACATGAGTTTGAATCACATGAAGCCTGTGGTGGGAGAAGCAGGAAGGGTGGAGCAGAGCCCAGAGGAAGTTGGTCAGAGCAGTTAGAGCTGAAGGAGAGAGAGAGGAAGCAGGCAGCAAGTTGTTTGTGGAAAGGCCCTAGCAGGGGGAAGGCTTGGGGATGGCGGTGCTCCCTGCATTGTCACTGTGTATAGATTTCTTTGTTGCTATGATGTATTTAGCTTTCTGCTGTTTGAATAAATATTTTGGTACTATCTTCCATGTGGAGAGTCTGTAAAATATATTTGGGGATTCAAAATTATGCCGGCATATTCATAGCCACCATAGGTGCTGTGAATATCGTGTTGGCTCTATATTTATCTAGTCCATCCCCCTCATTTTACAGATAAGAAAACTGAGCCCCAAAGAAGTTAAATAACTTACCCAATAAGCATCAAAGGTGAGATTTGAATTCTAACACTGGAAAGTCATTTAACTAATATGTTGGACTTGAAGTTAGGGAGACCCAGGTTCAAATCCCACCTCCTATACTTAATAGCTACATGATCCTCGCCAAGAGAAATTTAAGTGACTCGCCAAGATTCTTAGCTAATAAATGTTGAAGAATGGATTTGAACCCAGGTCTCCCTAATACCAAGTCTAGCACTCCAGTTAAAGGATTTCCCCAAGAGATTTATAGCTAGTAAGAACATATAAGAGGAAAGATCTGAACCAGGTGGGCCCTCTTTGCTGCTAGGCAATATTATTACAACTCCCTTATCACCCTCCACAGTGGCTCTTCCAAAATTTACATCCTTCCTCAAGCCTCCCATGGTTTCATCTACTCCCACTCTCTCAGTTGAGAACCCTGCCTCATATTTTACAGAAAAAAACTGAAGCCCTTAACCATGAGCCTCTTCTTCTCCTTCCTCATTTCCTATCACTCAGGTGCTTTCTGTCACTATTTCCTCCTTCACTCCTGTCTCACATAATGAAGTAGCCTCACTCTTTAGCAAAGTAAATTCCTCTTTCATTCTATTCTATCTCCCCCAACAAAGTGCCCCCTTCTGTCATTCCCATTATTTCAGTTATTTTCAATCTTTCCCTCTCTTCTGGCTTATTTCTTTTTGCCTTCTTTCTCTCTTTTTTTTGGGGGGGGGTGGGGAAACAGGGTTAAGTGACTTGCCCAAGGTCACACAGTTAGTAAGTGTCTGAGACCTGATTTGAACTCAGATCTTCCTTACTCCAGGGCTATCCACAGTGCCACCTAACTCATTTCTTACTGCTTACAAACATGCTCATGTCTCCCCTATCCTAAAAAAACTTTTACTTGATCCTTCCATCCTCATTATTATCCTCTATCTCTTCTGCCCTTTGTAGCTGAACTCCTCTAAAAGGCTTCTACAATAGGTGCCTTCACTTTCTGTCCTCTCATTCTCTTCTTAACCATTTACAATCTGGCTTCCAACCTTATCATCCCACTGAAGCTGCTCTCTCCAAAATAAGGCGCTCTTAGTTGCTAAATCCAAGAGTCTTTTCTCAATCCTCATTCTCCTTGACCTCTCTGCAGCCTTTGACACTGTTAATCACTCTCTCCTCCTTGATACTCTCTTCCCTCTAGGTTTTTGGGACACCCTCTCTTCCTGATTTTCCTTCTACCTATCTTACCACTCCTCTGTCTCCTGCCACCACCTTGGTTAAGGCCCTCATCACCTCACACCTGGATTATTGCAACAGCCTACTGATGAGTGTGCCTGCCTCAAGTTTCTTCCCATCACAATCCATTCTCTACTCAGCCACTAAAGTGATTTTCCTAAAATATAGATCAGATCATATCAACCCATTCCACTCAATAAACTCCAGCAGCTTCCTATTGCCTCCAGGAGCAAATAAGAAACAAAAATTCCAAGTCTGGCATTCAAAGCCCATCATAACCTAGACCCTCCAGTCTTTCCAGTCTTCTTACACTTTACTCCCCAACACATACTCTTTGATCCAGTGACACTGGCTTCCTGGCTGTTCCCTGAAACTATCTCAGCTCCAGAGATTTTCTCTGGTTTATCCCCCATGCCTGGAACTTCTTCCTTATCTCTTGACTACTCACCTCCCTGGTTTCCTAAAAGCCCACCTTCTACACTACAGGTAGCCTTCCCCAATCCCTCTTAATCTCACTGCCTTCCTTCTGTTGTTTCCTATTTATCATGTTCATAGCTTGCTTAGTATATAGGTTTGCGTGTTGTCTCCCCCATTAGATTGCAATGAGGGAGGGATTGTCTTTTGCCTCTTTTTGTATCTCCAGCACTTAGCACAGTGCCTGTCACACAGTAAGCAATTGGTAAATATTAATTGATTGATGGAACACAGGTCTTCCCAACTCCAATTCCAGCCCTCTAGATAAGGGATTGTCTCTCTTTCGTATCCCGTGTTCAGTACCGAAGCCTAACACACAGTAGGCACTTAATAAATGCCTGCTGACTGAATAACTGATCCAATACTCTAGTAAAAGGCCTCAATAATAGCTAATAATAACTAGTATTTATAGAATACTCACTATGTGCCAGGCACTGTGCTAAGCACTGTACCCTATTATCTCTGTTGATCCTCACAACTCTGTGAGGTAGGTGCTATTCCAGCCCTATTTTACAGACAAGAAAACTAAGGCATAAGTTTAAGAGATTTGCATAGGGTCACACAGCGAACAAGTGTCTGAGAGCAAATTTGAACTCAAGTCTTTTGGGAGTCCCAGCTAAAATTCTCTCTTTCTTAAGGGGCTATCTCCAGTCGTCCTGATGGATATCTGGCCACTGGACCCAGATAGCTCCGCAGGGAAAGTGAGGCTGGTGGCTTCACACCATTAAATCCAATCCACTTGCAAGTCATGGCATCATCTTCCTCATGCCATGATCCTTTTCCCGAAGGAAGGACAAACAACAAAAATCTCTCCTTTAACAGGAAGGCTTTCCTTATCCAATTTAATGCTAACGCCTTCTCCATGAATTACCTCCGGTTTATCCCATGTCTAGCTATTGCCTGTCGTTTCCCCTTTACACTGTGAACAACTAGAGAGCAGACTTTTACCTTTCTTTGTTCTAGTGCTTATCACAGGCCCTGATACATACTGAATGCTGAATAAATTACTTGTGGACTTGACGTGATCTGCAGCAAGTAAGCGGCCGAGAAGGGATTTGAACTCACTTCTAACTTCAGGTCCAGCATTCTAGTTAAGTGACTTGCCCAGGGTCACACTGCTAGTAAGTGTCAGAGAAGGCATTCGAATCTGCGTAACTCTAAGTCCAGGACGCCTGCTACTTTACCACTCTGCCTTCCTTTCTGGTGGCTGCTGCAGATACAAAAAAGAAAACAACAACCACAAAAAAACAACAACTGGGGGGGGGGGGGCCCAAACCTGAAATAGTTTCCGCTCATTACAGCCGGTGAGGTCACCTCCTTAGCCACACCCCGAACTTCTGCCTTTCTAAGTTCCCGCCTCTCCTCTGCCTCTGCCTCCCCTTCCCGTCTGTTCTCCCTAGATTCCGACCCCACCCCTCGGGTTTCCACCTCTCTCCACTCAGGTCCCACCCTTTTCCCCGCCCCTGGGACGAGCCCCGGACTGTTCGGCCAATGATCACCTCATTCTCCACAATCACCCTGCCCTCGTAATGCCACTTCCGCTCCTGCGCTCTGAGGCCCACCTTGGCCCCGCCCCCGCCTTCGGGCTCCGGCTCCGCTTGTCGAGCCCCTCGGGCCCCGGCGGGGCCGAGAGGGAGCGAGTAAACCCGGTAAAAAGCCAGGGCGGGAGCGGCCGATCCTCCGGCCCCAACAGGTAGGAGGGCGGGAATTGGTCACAGTCAGGCTTTAGAACCCGGAAGGTGTAGCCCAATCCCTGCCTCGCTCCCCTGGGGAAACTGAGGCCCGTCCCCGCTCTCACTTGGGGAGCCGCTGCTGTTTCCTTTTTGTCCCCGGATCCCCGGAGCCGGGCAGAGAGCCTCTACTTCAGTTGTTGATTCGAATGGGAGGGGGCAGGGTTTGGAAGCCCTGGGACCTGGGTTCAGATTCCAGCACTGCCCGCTTCTGTGGGACCTTAGGCAATTCCCTGCTCTCTCGGCCTCAGTTTCCTCATCTACAAAAAGAGAGTTTGGGGATAGACTAGATCAGGAGTTTCCAACCTGGGATACACCGGAGAAAGCACGTCAAGGGGATGTGGGGAATATTTTAGCAATTAACTATTATCCTATCGCATTTAATCTATTTTATTTCGTATGTGTATATACGTGGCAAACCCTAGTCTTTGTTTCCTTTTGTAAGGAATTGGTGGACTTGGGAAGCTTTTACATAGGCTGGTAAACCCCAGGATGCCCTAGGCTCATAGATCTAGAGCTGTAGGGGACCTTAGAAACCATCAAATCTAACTCTCCCTCATTTTACGGATGTAGAAACCGAAACTGGTTATTAAATTAGCGGGATGTGGGAACATCTTAGGTGCACCCTGGAATTGCCTTAGCATCCTAGATTGAGGACTAGAAGGGACCTCCAACCCTCCCCCTCCCCATTTTACAGGTTTAGAAGCTGGGACCGATTATGGAATTGGAGGTATGGGAACTTTTTTTTTTCTTATATGCATGGTAAACTCTAGCATTTCATAGGATCCTGGATTTAGAGCCAGTAGTTCAAACTCCTCATTTTAGAAATGAGGGAGGAGACCAAACATTGAATTAGGAGGCATGGGAAAGTCTTTTTTTTATTGTAAATGTGCTTGGTAAAATCTTGAATTTATTTCCTTTCATATTGAATAGAAAGTATAGAAAGGTTTACTAAAGGTCAAGGGGCATAGGAATTTTAAAAAGTTGGGAGCCCCCAGGCTAGATGACTTCTGAGGTCTTTTCCTGCTCTAATGAGGGAGAGGGAGAAGGAGCAGGAGCAGAGGCTGGCATGGGCATCCTGTTCCTCTTCTGTGGTCTGTTCATTAAGAGGACAACTCAGGATTTCGTGGTTGCTGTCTTTTTGGGGAAAGGTAAAGCCATAGCTAAGAAATGATCTCTTGTCCCTGAGCAGAGAAATAATGTGATTGGACTGGGCTAGTTGATATCAAATCCCTTCCCTTTCTAAATCCTATGACACCATGAGAAAGATTTGCCAAGATAATAGATAAGAGGTACTGAGATGAGCTCGCTTTTCATGCAGTTCATTTGGGGGCATAGGAGGAACAGATTTTTTTTTTGGAGGAGGGAAGGCAGGGCAATTGGGGTTAAATGACTTGCCCAAGGTCACACAGTTAGTTAAGTGTTAAGTGTCTGAGGCTGAATTTGAACTCAGGTCCTCCTGACTCCAGGGTCGGTACTCTATTCACTGTGCCACCTAGCAGCCCTGTGGAGGAGCAGAATTGAGAGAAGAGATGCTGAATTACACCCAGTGTGGTTTTGGGAGGAGCTGTTTTGCAGTAACTTCCTTGACAGGGTATCCTGGCTGTGGCAGTAGAGCAGTAAGACATAGCTCAGAAAAGTCAAAGAGGAAGATTATAGATTCTGTGGTTCATATTCCCCTAAAATATAGCATATGGGATGAAAGGGAAGAGGAAAAAAAAACTAACATTAATCCCTATTTCTTTCTCTTGTTAAACAAGCATAAACCGAAAACATGGAAGGCAATAAGCAACAATTTCACACTCGTACTACTGTGTTTGCTGATACGAGTTTGATCCTGTGGACTCTTTGCTCAGTGTTAGTCCCTGTGTTGATCACTTTGTGGTGTAGCTTCCAGAGATCCCGGAGACAGCTTTACCAAAAGGACATTTTCTGCAAAAGCAAACACACCTGGCGGGACACAGACCTTTTCAGCCAACCGACCTATTGCTGTGTGTGTGCCCAGCACATCCTCCACGGTGCCTTTTGTAACTGTTGTGGGCTATGCACTGGTGAAGATTGCCTCAAGAAAGCAGATCGACGTTTCAATTGCAAAGAGATCATGCTGAGAAGTGATGAGATTGACCAGAATGGCATGCGTCACCATTGGATCCGGGGCAATGTCCCTCTCTGCAGTTACTGTCTTGTTTGCAAGCAGCAATGTGGTAACCAACCCAAGCTCTGCGATCACAGGTATTGCAGTTGGAAGGCACAAGGTTAGGATGATTGCATAATGTCCAGGTGGAGGCCTGCTTTGATCTCTGCTAATCTTCCGGGGTTGGGTGCTCTCATGAAGCAGGCTAATTAGCATCACTGGTATGACTCATCTCACCAGCACTGACGATGGACTGCACTGACAAATAAGGGATCCATTCAGTGAATATACAGTATGTGCCTTATGCTTCCACTCTAGTTTAGCCTTAGAGCTAGAATTGGGGATGGGATTAGAAAAATGTTAAATCCTTTCTCAGGATTGTAAAACTAATTTATTCTTAATTCAGAAGTCTCCTAGTTACCACATAGAGCAGAAAAAATATTTGTATTCTAGGTAACATTCTTAGACAGCACTTTAAAGGTCTTGAGAATCTCCATATAGATGTTATTGACAGCCTTATTGGCTTAAGGAGGCCATAGAAAAATGGTTCTTTTGACAAATGATCTTTAAGTCAGCTTAACAGATATCACTGTATTAATAATTAGTGCCATTGACTAAGCAAAAAACTTTGTAATGAATTTTGTGCACTAGTACTAGTTAACCACATTCTTATTCTTCATTGCCCCTTTGTGCTGGGGTTTAATTTTATGAATACAGTCTGAAAGGAAAAGTGAAGATAATTTACCATTACTGTCTAAAAGTAAAACTGCTGTTAGTTCCTCCTCTGCTGTGTTTTACCAGAAGCAGCAAAGTTAACATTTTTGTGGTGGTAAAGAGTGCTGGACTAAAGTTAGGCAAGATCTGGGTTCAGATCATGTCTCTTTGAGCCTGAGTTTCCTCTACGAAAAAAAAAATGGTTGTACAAATCATTTCACCAGATGTTATTAAACAACTGCTCTGAGCTAGGCCTTCAGCAGTTCAGGATCTTCCCTCCTATAGCATCTGTCACTCTTGCCTTCTTTACAACCAAGGCATGCTGAACAGGGCTAGAAAAATAAGAGAAACTTGGTAGGAAAAAAAGAAGAGAAAGAATGAAAAAGCATCCTTCTGAATGTGTAGTTTCTTACTTTCTCAGTTCATGTACATTCAGCGCTTTGCAAACCTTAAACACTGTTTACATATCAACTCATTATTAGAATGGGTAGGATTTATAAAGAGATAAATTGAGGCTTATGATAAAGAATAACTTCCTAATGATTAGAGGTATCCAAAAGTGGAAGTAGTCAGTACCCTCTCATTGGAGGGATGACTGACCACTTGTCTGATATGTTTAGGGATATTCTTATTCAGATATGATTTGGACTAAATGGTCCCCAAGGTCCCTTCCCACTGTGAGATTTTTGTGAAAGCAGGGACACTGTGTTAAATTCCTAATGCTCTTTTGGTTTTATAATTTTCTATAAGAAGGCCAGTATATGTATGTTACTAGTAAAGGTGACATTTTTATCGCGTCAGATTCTGTTTTTTGTTTTTTTTTTTAAAACCTCTCATATCCTAGAAGATTTGCAGACTTGTGTGCTAGCTTTCAAAAAGGTAGGTCTAGACAGTTGTATACTCTCTGTCTTTTCAGATTTGGTATTCTATTTATACTTTATCCTTTTATTCTCATTGAGAGCTAGATTAGCAGTAACTTGAAATAGTTTTCGGAGCTGCTTGTAGGCAGGCTTTGATTGCAGAGGATTAGGTTATAAAGAAGGTAGTCACAAATACAGTGTTGTGATATTTCCCAGTCTTTGGCACTGAGCAGAATTAGATAAAAGAGGTTTTCTTGAACAGCTGACAAGCAGCTGATTAGGTTAGCATAAAATAATTCATTTGGGATTCTACATAACAGGTGCACCTAAGAATATGTGATAGATTTGTACCTAGTAAATTTAGAATTCATCCTGAAATCACTGCCATCTTTTCCCCTTTTCTAAAGAACTTGATTCTTCAGCAGTAACTTCTAGAACATTTTTTATCCAATAAAATTGACAAAAACAAATTTCTTTATGCGATTGGGTTGTCTGTATTTGATAATCAGTGGTAAATGGTGGTTCCTTTTTTCTAGAATTTATTCTTAAAGGTTGCTGTGAGCAGCCTGGTTTGTTTCTAGGTGGATTTACTTTCTTCCTTTAGATGTTTCTAGTTCCCTGAGGGAAAGGCTACATTGCTTGGAAGGACAGCACATTTTGTAATGTTTAGGCAGGTTTATTTCAGTCAACAATTTTATGTAGCATTGTAGTCTGCTCTGACTGTCTATAAGAGTGAGGTGGTTCAGAAAAAGAAATAAAGGGAATAGATATTGAGAACCTCTGAAACAGTCCAAATTGGTTCTGAGCTTGATTATATCCAGCCCTTAATGCAATATTTTCTAATTGCAGCAAGTTCCCCAAAATTTTAGGTTAAAAAATAACTCCTGTAATATAAACAAGGTTTAACCAAGCAATTCCTTGTTGCTCATGTTACTGTGAAGTCAGATGTCCAATTAAGTCTAAGTAAATAAGGAAGTTTACCTTTTACTAACCCGAAATCTCAGGACCCATTTGCTTAATCAATAAGCTTTTATTAAGCAGATACCATACCAGGCAGCTAGGTTGCCACTGTATCCACTGGGATACTGGGATACAGTGCTAGGATTGTAGTCAGGGAGCCTCATCTTCTTGAGTTCAAGTTTGACCTCAGATACTTAGTAGCTGTGTGACCCTGGGCAAGTCACTTTACCCTATTTGCCTCAGTTTCCTCATCTGTAAAATATGCTGGAGAAGGAAGTAGCAAAACACTCCAGTATCTCTGCCAAGAAGACCCCAAATGGGGTCAAGAGTCAGAAACAACTTAAAAAAAAAAAAGACTGGACAACAGCAACATGTGCCAGGCACTGTGCTAGGCCCAGGTGATACAGATGATGAAACTGAGACCTAGAAAGACAAAGACACAATCAATAGTCATTAGAACCAGGCACTGGGGACACAGAAAAGGATGAAGGTCACTATTTTCAAGGAGTTTATATTCCGGAGGAGATAGCATGTACCTACCTATATGGGTATATACAGACTAAATACCAAGTGGTTTAGGGAAGGAGGCACTGTATTAGGAGAGGCTTCATGTAAAAAGGTGATTCTTGAGCTGAGTCTTAAGGGAAGTAGGAATTTTGCAATGCCAAGGCAAAGAAGGAGAGTCTCCTGGGTATGAGGGAAAATCTGTGTAAAGATTTAAAGACTGAAGATGGAGTGATGTGGAAAAGGAGCAGAAACAAACCCAACGGAGTCTGGGAAGGGTGTGATGTGTAATGAAGCAGATAGCAGAGATTGGTTGGGAACTGGCTGGAAAGACCAACTGGGAAACTCACATTGGCATGAGAGCCACCGAAGTTTGAGTAGGGAAGTGACGTAATCAGACTTAAACCTAACAAAAATCATTTTGACAGCTTGGTGGATTTGAGTAGGAAGAAACTTGACCATAGAAAAACCAATTAGGCCATTCCAGTAATCAAGGCTAGGGGTTATATAAAGAGTTTCGGGTGAGGAGGTTATGTGGTGGGGAATTCAAAAGACTTGATTGATAGCTGATTAGATAGGTTGAATGAGTAAGAGTGGAAAGTTGAGTACTCCACCAAGGTTCTGTAACCTTCACAGAACAGGGAACTAAAGAAGAGGAATGTGTTTGAGGGAACAGATCTCATGAGTGATGGTTCGACACGTCTGTGGGACATACTATTTGAAGTGTCTAAAAGACATTTGGTGATATTTGACTAGAGATAAAGAAAGAGACTAGGGATAGAGATAGAGGTCTTAGAGCCATCAGTGTAGAGGTGCTAAGTTTTTTTTTTATCTTCACAACAACCCTGGGAGGAAGGTTCTCTTTTTAACCTCATTTTATAATGTAGGAAACTGAGGCACGCAGGAGTTACATGACTTGGTCATGGATCAGTCACACAGCTAGCAAGGATCTAAGGTCAAATTTGAACTTAGATCTAGAAATGGTAATGAAACACAGGAGAACTGATAAAGTCACCCAGTTAAGAAGTATGAAAAAGCACAAGACTGGGGGTCAGAAAACCTCTGTTCTAGTCCTCGTTCTAATGTGATTAATTGTGTAACTTTGGCCAAGTCAGCTCTTTTCTCTGGGCCTCAGTTTCTTTGTCTATAAAAAAGGAGGTTGGAAGTTCTGCATTCTAACCATCTGTGGGCCTGTTCTATATATTCTTTATCCTAAAAGCTGGTGAATTGAACTTTTAAGCTAAGCAAACACTTATGAAGTGCTGCCCATGTTCAAGATACTGAGCTAGATGTTTGGGGCACAAAAAACCTTGAGTACCTGCCCTCAAGAAGCCTCCATTCTATAAAAAGAGATAGAACACATATACATACATATAAGTGAAATAGGAAAATTGAGAAAGAGATTGAGGAATGGAAGGAATAATCCAGGAAGGGTTCACAGACAGGGTGGCAGCTGAGCTGACCATTGAAGAAAAATAATAATTCTAAGAGATGGCATTGAGAATAGAGTACATCTCAGCCATCATATAGTAAGTACACATGGAGGTAGCAGGATATGGAATGTCAAATTTGGGACTCAGCTAGCAGTCCTGTTTTGCTGAAGCGCAAATGCATGAAAGAGTGTGATAGGAAAAAAGGCTAGAAAGGTAGGAATCAGATTATGTATGGAGAGGGGACCTCAAATGCCCGGCCAAGAAGACTGCATTTCCTCTAAGCAGTGAGGGGAGTCCTTAAAGAGTTTGAGGCAGAGTTGATCATCCTGTGCCTTAGGCAGAGTATTTTGGCCACAATGTGGAGTATGGAATTGGAGAGGCAAAAGATTTGAAGTAGAGAATCCCATTACAGTAGTCCCATAGAAACTGTGAGGGTTTGAACTAGGGTGATATGTTTGAATAGATAAAGTATAATCAACACAACTTGGCAACTGACTTGGACTGGGGGAGAAGACAAAGTCAAAGGCTGAAAACCTGGGAAGATGGTGCCCTCAAGTTTGGTGGTAGATAAGATTTAAGGGCTGGGTAATCAGTTTTGTTCTGGATTTATTGAATTGCGTACAGGACAGCTAGGAGGAAATGTTTCTGCAGGCACAGATAATTGGCAATGTTCTCTGTTGTGTTCTGTTTTTTTTAAATACACTTTTTACTGATATATTTGGCTTTTACATCACCTAAATTTCCTTTTTTATGCTTCCTTATTCCCCCTTCCAGAGAGTCATCTCATAAAACAAGAAATATTTTTTTAATAGAAAAAAAGGAAGAAGAGGGGGCAGCTAGGTGACACAGTGAATAGAGCACCGGCCCTGGAGTCAGGAGGACCTAGGTTCAAATTTGGCCTCAGATACTTCCTAGCTGTGTGACCTTGGGCAAATCACTTAACCCCAATTGCCCTGCTTTCCTCCCTCCAGAAAGACAGAAAAGAAAAAAGGAAGAAGAGAAAAACTAATCACCAAAACTCACTAATCAAAAATATCTGACAATATATACATAGATTGTTTTCTTCTTGGCTCTGTTTACTTATATACTGCTCAGCATCAGTTGATACGAATCTTTCCATGTTTTGCCAAATTCATTATATCCTTCTTTTAAGTGAAACCTTTGGATTATATGCCTCATAGTGAAATCATGGACATTTTAACCATTTTATTTGTATATTTCCAAATTATGGCAGTGCTTCTAAGAGAAAAAAAATTAAGTTGCCTTTGACTTTCAGATTATTTTTTCTGCCTTTAAATTATAGAAAAGACTACCTTTCACTGTCCTAAAAAGTGTTTTTAATTGGTTTGTTTGGTTTGGTCTTTGATTTTGTATTTGTTTACAGTTAGAATGTTTTTAACATTTTCTTTAACAGCACTCATTTCTGAAGCAAGAAGAAAGTACCAAATTCTTGTCCATTGTTTTTCAGGAAGAGCAGTCTGATGTAAACTGGTAGTTATTTTTAGACAAAAGAACAAACAAGGTTGCCAAGAGTTCCTTTTCCTTGTGTTAATGTATTTGTGGAAATTAGTGACAGTCATAAGCAGTTTCCACCTGACATCATGCTGCACAATTCAACAGCTAAAAATCCACATGGGCGTTATATTCAGTTGTATCCTTGTGACCTTTTAGTTCTTTTTAATCTTTGCCTGGTAGGTTCCTGCAATGAGTTAAGGGAAAGCTAGTTTTAAGCTTGAATCCAATTGTAACTATCTCACAGGTTTTTGTACTACTAATTTAAAGTTATGTAAGAAAATATAATTTCCTTGGTACTGGTATTAGCACTATACTTTCTTTAAATCTCGAACTGATCTAGGGATTTGATTTAGTCATCAGTGATTGATTTTGAGCTAGAAGAGACTGTAGAAATCACAGAGTCCAAATCCCCACATTGGATAGATGAGGAATCAGAGGCCCAGAGAAGTTCAGTAACTTGCCCAGAGTCCCACAGCATCTAAGTGTCTGAGGCAGGATTTGAACCTAGGCCTTCTTGACTCCAAATCGAGCAACACTCACTATACCAGGCTGCTGCTTAATTACTGAAAATAGAACTAACATATTATTTAATTATAATAACAGCTAGCATTTTTGTGTGGTGCCTACTAGGTGCTAGGTACTGTGCTAAGCATTTTACAACTGTCGTCCCATTTAATCCTCACAACAACCCTGTGAGGTAGGTGCTGTTATTATCCCCATTTCACAGATGAGGAAGCTGAGGAAAACAGAAGCTAAGTGACTTGCCCAAGATCATACAGCTAGTAAGTGTCTGAGGCCACGTATGCACTCAAGTCCTCCATCCATTGCTGCTTCTAATTGTGTGAGCTTTTAATTAGTGGCTGCTTTTATACTAATTATATTAGACTAATATCATAGTAAAGTTTGACCTTCTAACTCAAGTCAGATAAATGGGGGAGGGTCTAAGAGGAATAAGTCTTAATTTTAAATACAGGGTGAAAAAATCCAGAGTAAAATGTAAATAGTTCTAAATATGAGTTTAGGAGAAACTTTTAGAAAATTTAAATGAACCCTTCAAACTGCAAGAATAATTTTCCTAAAGTACAAGCCTGACCACAGCACTGTCTTGTCTAAGAACCTTCTTTGGCTCCCTCTTACTTTTAAGTACTTCACAGCCTGGATTTTAAAGGCCATCACACTTTTGTTCAAGGTCGATTACTTATTACTCTACAACCTGCTTTGCATTTCCCCAGATTTGGCCATTAATCCATCTTCCACCTTTGGGCCTCTCCCTGGACTATCTCCTACCTCTGGAATAAGCCTTGTCCTCACCTGCCCCTCAGAATCTCTTACCTTCAAGGTACAATTATGTGCAGCCTCCTATGGGAAGCCTTTTCTAATCCCCTAATTATCCTGCTTATATTTGCCAGTTGACACATTGCCTTAGTAATTACTCAGCCCCTTAGAGTTTTTGAGAGTTAGTTTTGTGGTGCTTTGGGAGAGGTTGGGGACTTGACCTTCTGTGCTTCATCTATAATGGGTCAGAGGCAGAGCCTTGAGCTCAGAATTTGCTGACTTCCTGGATACCCTCCCAATGCATTAAAACCACACTGCCTCTCACCTTGCAAGTAAGAGGCAATTCAAATGCTTGTTGGACCAAAAAGTTGTTATGTGCATAATTATTAAAAGGAGTTTATGGAAATAGATACTTGGTAAAAGACAGTAATAATTTATGCCAGATGAAAAAGAATGCTCATTTTACATATCTGGTTAATTTCACGATCATTGTTTTCCCTGGGAAGAAGAGTTGACATTATATGTATGTTCACAAAGCTGAAAACTTCTACTATCATTTTATTAATTAGTAGTGACAAAAATAGAGGATCAATGGTATTATACTTCCAATTTACAAGAAAAAGCTTATATCTTTTCCAACAGTTGCCCAAACCTCGATTTCATGCAGATCAAACACAGAGCTGCTCTATAATTACTCCCAAGTTTCTTCTCTTTTCAGGTCATAGAAAATGCTGATTCCCTTCTGTGAGCAATAAAGATGGCTTCTTGAACCCACTGTTCCTGACCTGATATTTCTGGAATTCTGACAAAAAAAACCAAGAGAGTTGTGTTCAGAGTGAAGCTAAATTCGTTTTCTTCCTTTTATCACCACTGATTCTTATGTCTCTCCTTATAGAGTTCAGTCTACTTTGGGACAGTTTTTTGTGAAGGGAAATCTGGGACCTTACTTCTACTGGCTTAGGGTTCTAGGTCATAATAGGTGGAGAAACCTAGGGGAAAATGTGTTTGTAAACTTCTATTTCATTTCACCTTGCAATGTATCAATGATGTCCTATTGTCAGTTTTTCACCTTGTCTCATCTCTTCCTCATCATTGCATAGCTGAAAGTTCACTATATTTTATTGCTCTCCCTAGATTGATCTGTTTTGCAGTATTGCAAAGACTGAAATTTATATTCCACTATTTTCAAAGTATTTGTAGGTGTTTAGAAGCGGTTACAAAATTCTTATGATAATTTATACTGATTTGGTGGTAAATTCATTTTGCTTTTGATCAGAAAAGGCACACAGTTGATAAGGAGTCCCAAAATAAATTGTTAAATTGAATGAGAGAGTTTGAACTTTTTACAGTCTCTATAAAAATTTAATTTCTCCTACATGTTCTCTTCTACAGGTGCATTTGGTGTCAGCGCACAGTACATGATGAGTGTTTGGAAAGCCTAAAGGATGAAAAGTGTGATTTTGGAGAATTCAGAAGCCTCATCATTCCTCCAGGTTATTTGAATGACGTCAGTCAGATGGGTACAGACATAAAAACTGATTATGGAGAGGTACTTAGAGTTCCTGTTGAAATTGCTCTCTAAAATATCCTGCTATGAGCTCAGTGTTAGGGCAAAGGTTCAGCATCAGGCTTTTCACCATAAGTGCCTGACCAGTCTTCAATCTGAGCCTGAGGACCAAAATACCCAGTCTTTTCTGTGTTTGAGATTTGCTACATCCATTTGGAAAGGTACAATCACAGAACAATTTAAAAGTCTTAGAGGGTTACCTACGGTATTCAGAGGTAAAGTGACAGCTAGGATCCCACAACCAGTGAGGATCAGGGGCAGAACTTGAACCCACATTATCCCAACTCCAAGGCTAGCCCTCTTAGCAACTATAAATACAACCAAATGTGTGTATGTTTATTAAAAATATATGTGTTTTGCAACACTCCTTGACTAGAAATTCCTTGGGATGTCGTCAACTCAAAGGTAAGAATTACTGAACAAAGCTCTGACCTAGAGTCATAGTGGATACATCTCTGAAGAAAAAAAATAGAAAGGGGGAAAAGTGGTTAAATAACAGGAAATAGCTCTTTCCGCCATCTTGCAGCGCTGCCACCATGGTGCACATGAATGTCCTGGCAGATGCTCTCAAAAGCATCAGCAATGCAGAAAAGTGAGGAAAATACCAGGTTCTCATTAGGCCATGCTCCAAAGTAATTGTCCAGTTCTTAACTGTGATGATGAAGCATGGTTACATTGGCAAATTTGAGATCTTTGATGATCACAGAGCAGGAAAAATTGTTGTGAATCTCACGGGCCAATTAACCAAGTGTGGTGTGATCAACCCCAGATTTGATGATCAGTTGAAAGATCTGGAAAAGTGGCAGAATAATCTGCTGCCATCCCGTCAGTTTGGGTTTATTGTGCTTGCAACCTCAGCTGGCATCATGGACCATGAGGAATCAAGACGAAAACACACAGGAGGAAAAATCCTAGGATTCTCTTTCTAAGGATGTAAAACATACATACAAATAAAATGCTCCAATAGACTGTTGTGCTTCCAAAAAAAAAAAAGAAATAAAAGTATCCTTCTACTGTATTTGCATCAGAGATTCTTAACCTACAGTCCATGTACCTTCCCATACACACATTTTGGCAATTTTCAGTTTAATTAGTTTCCTAGATTATCTCCATGTGTTTTATTTTGTTTTTTGGGGGTTTTTTTGCATTTAAAAAACCAGTATTCTGGGAAGGGATTTGTGCACTTCATCTGAAGATTGCCAGAACTGGGTTTTTTTGGCGCAACAGTTAGGACATATAAAAGGTTAAGAAGCTCTGTTCTATGTAGGAGAAACCATGTCATGAGGAACAGTTGAACTGGGATGTCCACACTGGAATATGAGAAGGATAAGGGAAGAATAATGAGGCTAATTAGAAGAATAATATAGCATTCTTTCCTATTTGAGGCACTGTTGTATGAAAAAGGAACTATATTCCCTGAAGTCCCTAAGAACAGAGCTAGAACAATGGCTAAAAGTTAAGAGGGAGGTAGCTTCGGGTTCACAATACAGAAGAATTTAACAATTCAAGTTGTCCAGCATTGAAACAGACCACCTCATTAGCACAGTGCCATGCTAAATAAATCCTTTTTTTCATTCATTCATGAATTAGTAAACTACATGTTACCAGAATAGTCCTACGATTCTAGAAACCATTTATCAGAGCTAATGTAGAATTGATTTCTTCAATGTCTAGGAGGTTGGACTGTATCACTTCAGGTCATTTTTCTTTCTAAGATCTATGCTGGTATGTTGTGGTGTTGGTACTGAGAATTCAACATTTGTCTCTCAGCACACTGTAGCAGTGATCACTTTTGAAGTACAGATTTTGTGATAACAGGGAATGGAAAATTCACTTCTTATGACCTCTTATCTTTTGCACCTGTTTCTTTGTGCATTTTCCTTTCTATAGCTAGCCTTACCCTTTGGAATGCAGTGGACCCCAATAATCATCCTAGCCAATACTCGCAGTGGAAATAACATGGGAGAAGGCCTACTGGGAGAATTTAAGATGTTACTAAACCCAGTCCAGGTAACTGTTGGAAAAGTCTTAATTGTTAAATTCTTGTTCTCACATACACTGTTAGCCATTTCATTGTAGAGATGAGCAATGAGTACAAAGGAACTATGTGATTGATTTTAGAGTACTGAGTCTACTTATATTTGTGTGCTGCCATCTTTAGTTGTGAAAAACCACAGTAAATCATTCAGAAACAGGGTTTTTGGAGTAAAGATACTAAAAAGGCAAAGTTGCAAAGATGGTCTTCAAACTTACCTTATTTTAATGGATCTATGCTCTCATCAGTGAAGAAGCTCTTTCCAACAGACTGAATAACAACCTATCCACACCTCATTCTGCGTAGACCCCCAGAGGGTTTGGCGCTGTCCTCTCCATCTCTGGACATGGGGTGACTGCCAGTGGAGTTCCCAAGCCGACTGCCACTGCTTAGCCCTTGCTTATATCCTATGGCCAACCCACCCCCTTTTCAGGGCATACATCTTTCTAATGAAAACCTTTGTACTGCTTTTTCTGTGCGATGATTGGTAATGTCTTTCAGTGTACTGATTCCCACCATGGCATCTCTCCATTGCCCTTTGGAGGCCCCAAAACTTTCATTCTTCCCAGACTGTAGCATTTTATGACTCATAGCTACATGATACCACTGGAAGAATGTTGACATTAAAAAGGTGAGCCCTTTTTTCCGTGGAGAAATTTTCGGTCATTAAAATCCCTATTCAGTTTCCTAAAGGCAATCCAATATGTTTCCTTTCTATTCAATTCAGGGTCCAGTTCATTATTCATTTGTGGTGTCTGGCCAAACTATATATGCAGTAGTCTAAATATTCCCTGCCCATAAATTACAAACCATACCTCGAAAATGAAATATTTTAGGAAGGAGAAAAATACATGGGCATAGGACAATTTTATGAGCAAGATTTGGGCAGCAGGGATGAAGGAGCAGATCATATTTCGTATCAATAGCTGCAATTTCAAACAAAAGAAAACTGTTTACATTTCATATAGCAAAGACCTTTTTAGCTACACCTGGACATATGAACATAAATCACTATCACTGAGTCATCCTCAGATCTGAAAGATAATGATTCATACAATCATCTTTTTGGTATTCCTTTCTCTCAAGGTTTTTGATCTGACCAAAATTCCCCCTGTCAAGGCCTTGAAGCTTTGCATTCTTCTTCCTCATAATTCTGCTCGTGTTCTTGTGTGTGGTGGGGATGGCACTGTAGGCTGGGTCCTGGATGCAATTGATGAAATGAAGATCAAGGTATTTAAATATTTTTTAAGGTACTGAAACTACTTGACCTCAGATGCTTCTATAATGGAACTTCTTCCCCCCCCCACCTCCCCAGGGCAACTTTAGCATCATAGATGTAGAAGCTGATAGACTGGTTTCCTGTGAGAATATGATCATCCTATATTAATAAAATTTATTAAAGGAGAAGGGAACTTATAGTTCTGGTGATGTAGAATAGAAGAATAACTGGTTGTAAAGGACATAGGTGAATTTCTGAAGTCATTGTCAACTAGGAAAAATTAAATTGAATCTTTTAAGTCTCTTTTTACCCTGTGTTTTCTCTTTAGTATATGCTTTAGCATAGTAATCTAGCCTATGTCATTAACCTTATCATTTTGGACTGTGAATTCTCTCAAAATGTGGTGACCTAGGAAAAAATCTAATAAGAAAACCTAAAATCTGTCCATTCCAAATTCTAGGGACAAGAACAGTACATTCCACAAGTTGCGATCTTGCCTCTTGGAACGGGCAATGATCTAGCCAATACATTGGGCTGGGGTGCAGGATATGCTGGTGAAATCCCGGTGGCACAGATCTTAAGAAATGTAATGGAAGCAGATGGAATTGAACTAGATCGGTAAGGTATAAAGGAAAAGTAAAATTCCTGAGCTTTAGGAGTGAGTATTGTTGACGTTCAAAGCTGAAGAACTGCAACCATAATAATAAGCAAATCACAATTTCAATGTTGAGCATCAGAGTACCTCTTGAGATTTTAATATGTTTAAAAGTAACACCAGAGATAAGAGTGAATCATTAAGACTCTTTTGAAAACAAGAACAGAAATGCTGCCAACTTTGTACCACAGAATTGTTTTACATATTAGGACATAATAATGAGAATATTAAGACATTTATTAAAAACCTGTACTAGTTTCTTGAGAGATGGAAAATGTAGATAAGACATGGCTTACCTTCATGGAGTTTACAGTGTAGTAGGGGAGAAAAGGCAGAAGCATAGATAAGAGTAATTATCATAGACATTACATTCTAGGAGCATTAGAGACTTTCCAGATTCTGTGCTGTGTGAAGTCCGTGGGAGAGAGTTGTTAATGGCTTAGGATTCAGAGAGGATACTAGAATTGGGCTTTAAAAGGTTAGTAGGACTTTGATAAGCAAAGAGGGGATAGAATACATTCTGAGCATAGGACTGGAGCCCATTCTATAGAAAGAATATTTGAAGGTGCTAAAGGAGAGGAGCATAGGAGGGGGATGTGATGGTTCGAGTAACTAAAGAATTGTCATGGAAAAGAGGGATTAGATTTGTTCTGCTTGGCTTCAGAGAGAACTAAGAGCAATGAATTACATAGTAATTTAGGCTTGAAGTAAGGAAAAATATCATCTTAAATTCAAGCCTTTCAAAAGTGAAATGAACTGTCTTGGAATTTAGTTGGTTCCCCATCTTTGGAGTTCTTGCAGAGACTGGTTAACCACTTATCAATAATGTAGAAGAGATTCTCAGCCTGGTATCAATTGGACAGGGTGACCTTGGAGGTCCCAGTGGCTCTGAAAGACCATACACAAAGCCACAGAGGTAGAAGAGCATGTGGACCATCAAGAGAATAGACCAAGGTGACTGGAGCATAGAGCGTGGGAAGGGTGGGAATGTAAACTAAGGCTGGAAATAGAGTTGGGCGAGCTTGCCTTAGAAATCATGCCGAGGACTGTCTGTTTTACCCAAAAGAGAGCAGAAAGCAGTGGGACTGAGGGAGTACCTTTAGTGATGACCAGTTGGGGATCCTCTTCTTGGAAACAGCAGGAAGAAGAGAAGAGCAGGTGTTGATCCTGAGCTTTGAGAAATGGAAGGGAGAGAAGGGGAACAACAGACATCACCTGGTGGAAGGTCTTACTCTTTGGAAGAGGAGACAGAACCAGAACGATGTGGGGAAAGTATAAAGATGTGTGAGAACATGAGGTGTAGAATAGGGACTTTAATCACAGTTTAGAGTAAAGGAGTTGTCGAATAGCAGTGATGGCCTGCCAAGGTTATGTAATGTCATTTGTACATCTCCATGTCTAAGAAATAAATGTCCACCTTTTGGCTCTCCCTCATGCAGAGGGAGACTGTGTGAGTGGTGGGGGTGGGGGTGGAGGGCAGTGTTTAGAGTTTATGGTTTCATCCTTATTCCATTGAGCATGCATGACCTTCATACCTTTTCTCAGACACTGTCTTAGGCAATAGAAGAGCCTTTACTTGCTAGTCTTTTCAATAGTTCTGGGTGGAAAGCACCATTTGCCATCTCTTTCTGTTGTTCTTAGGTGGAAGGTCCAGATAACGAAGAAAGGATATTGTAATTTAAGGAAGCCAAAGGTATGATTTGTGTTTTTCGAAGATGTGTATTAGGTGATCATCAGTTTTTGAACTGCCACTTGGATATCTCTGTTTAATGTCTTTGTGTGGACAAGTGGACAAGTGTGGACAAGTCACTTTTCCTCTCTTGTCCTTAGGTTCCTGCTCTGTAAAGAGGGGGAAGTGAACTAGATAATCCCAAAGGTTCCTCCCAGCTTTAAAATTCTGATTTGGTGTACATAAGTCTTACATGAAAAACACATATTGCAAGTATTATTGTTTTCAATAGGCATGAAGACTAAAACCTCACATACTTGAGTGTGTGACAAAACCTTGGGCTGAAGAACAGTATGTTACTATTTCTGATTTTTTTTTTGGCAGGTGTTCACAATGAACAACTATTTTTCTGTTGGACCTGATGCTCTCATGGCTCTAAATTTTCATGCTCACCGTGAGAAGACACCATCCCTGTTTTCCAGCAGAATTATTAATAAGGTGTGTTGGATAAAATAACATTTCCTGCTTATTGCTGAAGGTACAGTAAAAATAAACAGTTCCGTTCTTATTTGGCATCCTTTGAAGTGCTGAATTAATTTATAAAAACATTTGTACACACTGCAATGTGTGCGATCGTTTAAGATTGTCAAATTGAGTGTTTAAAGAAAGGGAAAAATTTCCATCAAGTCCAGTGTAATTTATAACAACCATCCCATCATTTAAAATGAAAAGTTAGTGTATTTTGTTCATAACTTGTTCTGACTAGATTCCAACCAAAATCAAGAATAAATTTTAACCAAAAGAAGTTTTTGGTGATGTAACATTTACTTTGCTGATAAAAAAAAATAAACAACAAAAAACACTTTTGGTGAAGTGACAAAAATTTCACAGCAAAAATAGAGATGGCTTGTTTGCTGTGACCGTTAACCAGAATTATTCCTTTAATTTCTTCATAGAATCAATTTCCTTTGGAAGTTTTCAGTATGATTTTCAAAGCCAGTTTGGCAACAGAATGTACAAAATAAATGCTAAATCATTTTGTTTTGTCTTGTTACACATTTCTGAGACCTTCTCTTTTAAAAGAAAAAAAATGTATTGCTATCTTAATTTTTTACCTCCCCTTTGTTTCCCAGTATATCCTGGCCTCCTCTCCCACTCAGAGCCATCCCTATAACAAAGGAGAGAAAAACAGCAGTCAAGTAAAACCAGCCCACACGTCAGTCTAGCTGAGCATGCTCCATGTCCCAACTCTGTCGAGAAGGGAAGGGAGGTGCTCGCTCACAGCCCTTCTCTGGGGCCAAGTTTGGCCATTATAATTTCAGAGCATTCCGTTTTAATGTTTTTGTTGTAGCTCCTTCTGTTTTCTTCACTGTAGCCTATGTGTGTCTTGTTTTCTTGGTTCTAATTATTTCATTTTGCATGATAGTTCATATAAGTCTCCCTATGTTTCCCTTTTTCTTTCTATTCATTGTTTCTTATAGCACCATAATATTCCATTACATTCACGTACCATGGGTTTAAACCTTCCCTTTTGACAATTTTTATTACAAAGATGTTTGAGTATTTGCAAGATTTTGAATTATCTCACTTTCTCAAACACTTCGGTTTTCTGCCTTTAAAACCAATGACATTTGCTAGAGCGAAATGATTTGCTACTTCATTTAAAAATACAGCTTTATTCATAAATTTAGATATGCTTTTGGGAGTAGAAAATCGAGTGCAAAATTAATGAGTCAAACTATATGGTCATTCAGCATTTATTTAGTACCTACTTGGGCCAGGCACTGTCACTGGTGCTGGGAGATACAAGTGCAAAGAATTAAATGACCCCTACTCTGAATGGGGAAAAGCCATGAAAACAACTAAGAAATGTTAAGTCATTGTTTACTAAAAGAGTGGTCATTTAACCTGCCATTCCAGAGTTTGCTAGCACTTTTAAACTACCAGTAACAGAATAGAATAAAGCATACATTAAAGTTAATTTCATCTTTCCATTACTTCATCTTAAGTCTCTCTGAAGGCCTTGCTTAAATTCTTCATCCAGAACCTTTTTAAGAAAGAAAAGAGTGTTGGGTTGATTTGAAGGGTATTTTTTTTCCCTTGGGGAGGAAAGTGGCAATAAACTGGAATTATACAGAAGTCTCATGGTATGTCAGAGAACATTTTTTATTTTACTGTCTCCTCCCTTTCATCATACATCAAGGTGGCAAGCTTAGTGTAGTGTTTTAATATTTAAAATTCTTGTCACATGCTTAGTGTTATATTCCCTTCCATTTTTCCATAGGCTGTTTATTTATTCTATGGAACCAAAGATTGTTTAGTTCAAGAATGTAAAGATCTGAATAAAAAAGTTGAGGTAAGGCATTCACATTCCTTCCATGTCTTATATTTCTTTTTTTTTTTCTTAAGAGTCTTGTCCAAGGGGGGTGGCTAGGTGGCACAGTGAATAGAGCGCTGGCCCTGGAGTCAGGAGGCCCTGCGTTCAAATCCAGCCTCAGACATTTGACACACTTACTGGCCATGTGACTTTGGGCAAGTCACTTAACCCCAATTGCCCTCCAAAAAGCAAAAAAAAGAAACAAAAGAGTCCGTCCAAAAAAGCAAAATTTTGCATTCCCAGCATATCTAGATTTCCAGGGACCCGATTAGTATCTGCATATTTGTCCTTTTTACAAAGTAAGAAATGTGAACAAAGTTTATTGGCTATAGAAATTGTTAGTAATTACCACAGTATAACTGAATCCATCCTCTAATGAGATTTTTTTATTGTTATTTATCTCCCTTTTTTAAGAACGTTGACAGTTCTTTGTGGTTGAAATCACACAGTTTGGCATTTGTTGTACGTACTTCGATTGTTTCTCCTTATTGCATGTGTGTTTAGTGTTGTAGACAGGGAGCGTGCCTCATATAGTGTGTGATAGGTGCTCAGTAAACTCTTACAACTTTTGAAATTATATCTAAGGTAAGCAAAGAAAACATATTAGAGTTTGAGAGTTGGAAGGGAAGGAATCCCTACTATAGCATACTCAGCAAGTAGTGTAATCAATGCATTCTCACCTCTGCATTCACCATGAGTCAGTTTAATCAAGGGACATCCATCCTTAGACTAGTTTTGATATTCCAAGTGTTAATTGTACCGAACTGGACCTGTGATTTCATTGGTATCAGGAACTCCCAATAAGGACATTCTGCTGGTTCAGATTGGCATTTTTTCTGTAATTTACAGACTGAGAGAGTTGCTTTGAGCACTTAGAGCACTTTGAGCACATACAGGATCACATCCAGTATGTATCAGAAAAGGAGACAGAACCCAGGTGACCCTGGCTCCAAGACTAGTCCTCTATCCATCATACCCCCTTCTTCTCCTCTGTATTCTTAATAAAGTTATTATGCCATATATCTGTGAACAGAGATTTTGGATTTTTTTGTTTTGTTTTTTATTTTTTAAGCATGACTTAAGTACATCTGGGGGCAATTTATTTCTTAGTTACTCACTACTTGTTGTATCTCTTTAAAGCTAGAGTTGGACGGTGAGCGAGTAGATCTGCCTAATTTGGAAGGCATCATAGTTCTCAATATTGGCTACTGGGGAGGCGGCTGCAGACTGTGGGAAGGAATGGGAGATGAGACTTATCCTCTAGCCAGGTACATAAGCTCATCTTTCGTGTTATTTTGTCAGTGACTTTTAAAGGATTTTACCTGTGTCCATCCTAAGCTGAAAAATATTTTCTTTTATAGATTTCTTTTTCTGTTTGTCTGTCTTATTTGTAAATACAAGTAGCAAAATAACAGTCACAAGCTAATAGAATTTTGTATGCTGCCAGCCTATTAAAATCGGGCATTGCTTTGAACTACAATTAGCAAAGTGGATTTTATTTTATAATCTTGTATAATCACTATTTGCTTTTCCAATTTTAGGCATGATGATGGGTTATTAGAAGTAGTTGGAGTGTATGGGTCTTTCCACTGTGCTCAAATTCAAGTGAAATTGGCTAATCCTGTCCGAATAGGACAGGCACATACAGTTCGGGTGAGTACAATGGAATAGGCTTATCCCCATTCATTTCTTAACTGTCAATTTAAGGTCACTGTTAAATATTCCATTCTTGAAGTAATGTCACTCTTTCTTCAAGTACTTGAAAGATCAGGTTCCTGTCTCTTATTGCTGGTCTTCATGAAATGCTATGCATCGCCTAGGAGTGACCATGGCCGAGCCCCTCCCCCGGACAGCAAAGACCAAAGCCTCAGTGGGCATGACCTTGGGGCCTTTCCAGCTTGTAGGAGCTGCCCACTTGCCCCTGTTTTGACCTTCAGAGACCAGGGTTGCCCCTGTCCTACAAGGAGGTGACAGGGTTAGGCCTCCAAGGGAGGAACATAATGTGGGATAGAAAACATAAAAGTTGTGGTTTTAACTAAGTGACTGTGGCTGCTTAACATTGACTGGGTATGTGACCCTACACTGCATGCTAAGATAGGAACATAGACATAGCCTCTGACCTTGAAGGGCTTATACAGAGGGAATCATGAGAAATTGCATAAGCAGAACGGGGAATATATAAAAAATAAATGCAAAGGAATTGCTAAATCACTAAAAATGGAAGGAATCCAGAAAGGCCTCTAAACCTCTCTTAGGAGTTGGCACTGTAATTGGACATTGAAGTGAACTAGAGGGCCTGTTATATGCTGGGCACTGTCATAGGCTATGGAAACACAAAGACTAAAAGGAAACAGGCTTCCTCCCATGGAGCTTACATTCTGTTGAAAGAGGTAACATTTACACATATGAACAAGTAGAAAAGAAAAATAGGGTGATTTGGGAGTGGCGGGGAGGACCAGCAGCTGGTGAGACTATGAAAGGCTTCACGTTTCTGAATGCTTTAAAGAATGCTGTGCATTTTAAGAGGTAGAGGTAGGAAGCAAATATTCAGGGCAGAAAAAAAGGGACGGCCAATGCAAAGACTTGGAGACAAGAAATAGGATATCAGTCATGGGGGGACTTTAAAGAGGTTCATTTTGCCTGGATTGTAACATGCAGGAGAGGGAGAAACATCTAATAACATGGAGGTCAGTTGGGGCCGGATTCAGAAGGGTTTTTCATGCCAAACAGAGAACTTTATATTTGGTCCTAGAGGTAAAAGGAAGCAGTTAGAACTTGAGTAGTGGAAGCCAGACCTGTGATGTAGGAAAATCAGTTTGACAGTCATGTGGAAGATGAATTGGAGAGAGAAGAGAGACCAGTGAGGAGACCATCATAGTCATACAGGCAAAAGCTGATTAGGGCCTGAACTAGGATGAAGGCTGTGTAAAGAGAGGGAAGGTACAGATGAGAGAGATGTGGAGATAGAAAAGACAAGATTCAATGGCTGTACATGTGATCCAAGGAGTGGATGATTTTCTAAGAGGCAGAAGTTAGAAAGGGAGAGCTTTGTAGGGAGTGAGGAACAAACTTGTATCCCACCCACCTGCCCCGCCCCAAAAAAAAATGGAAATAGGGGGTAGAATGTCATGTACTGAAACATCAGCTGGGCCTGTGTGACTTGGGACCCAGAATCTGGAAAAATAGGCTGAAGCCATGTTTTGAAATACCCAAAGCGGGGTTGTCTTTTGTCCTAAATCACTGATATTTCTAAAGTAAGGGTATGACAGGTCAGACCTGTGGTAGAGATATGTGGACAGAGAGTCAAACATGACTAAGACAATGACAGCAACAATAGACAAATTAATGTGGAATTGTAATGGAATTAAATCCTCAGAATTATAGAAACTTAGAGTTGGAAGGGACTTGAAAGGTTCTTCAGCCACTAGTCCACAAAATGTTTACTACCAAAGGTATTTCTTTTCATTATTATTATTATTTATTTATTTTTAGTTTTCAACATTCACTTCCATAAGATTTTGAGTTCTAAATTTTTACCCCCTCTCTCCCCTCCCCAAGATGGTGTGCGGTCTGATACAGGCTCTACATATACATGCATGTGAAATGTATTTTCACATTAATCATGTTGTAAAGAAGAATTAGAACCAATGGGAAGAGCCCCAAGAAAAAAGAAACAAAAAAAGAGAGAGAGAGCAAATAGTATACTTCGATCTGCATTCAGACTTCATAGTTCTTTTTCTGGATGTAGATGGCATTTTCGATTGTGAGTCTTTTGGAATTGTCTTACATTCTTGCATTGCTGAGAAGAGCTAAGTTTATCAAAATCAGCCATCACACAGTATGGCTGTTACTGTGTACAATGTTCCCCTATACTGCTCACTTCACTCAGCATCAATTCATGTAAGGCTTTCCAGGTTTTTCTAAAGTCAGCCTGCTCATCATATCTTATGGAACAATAGTATTCCATTACATTCATATACCCCAATTTGTTCAGCCATTCCGCAATTGGTGGGCATCTCCCTCAATTTCTAATTGTTGGTCACCATAAAAAGAGCTGCTGTAAATATTTTTGTACATGTGGGTCCTTGTCCGTTTTTCTGATCTCTTTGGGATATATCCCTAGAAGCAGTATTGCTGGATCAAAGAGTATGGACAGTTTTATAACCCTTTGAGCATGGTTCCAAATTGCTGTCCACAGTGGTTGGATCAGTGCATGACTCCACCAACAATGTATTAGTGTTCCAGTTTGCCCACATCTTTTCCAACATTTATCATTTACCTGTTTTGTCATGTTAGCCAATCTGATAGGTGTGAGGTGCTACCTCAGAGCTATTTCAATTTGCATTTCTCTAATCAGTAGTGATTTAGAGCATTTTTGTCACATGACTATAGGTAGCTTTCATTTCATCTGAAAACTGCCTGTTCATATCCTTTGACCATTTATCAACTGGGAATGAATGACTTGTATTCTTATAAATTTGCCTCAGTTCTCTATATATTTTAGAAATGAGGCCTTTATCAGAGACACTGATTGTAAAAATTATTTCCTGGCTTTCTACTTCCCTTCTAGGTTGCACTGGCTTTATTTGTACAAAAACTTTTCAATTTAATGTAATCAAAATTGTCCATTTTGCATTTCATAATGTTCTCTATCTCTTGTTTGGTCATAAATTCTTCCCTTCTCCATAGATCTGACAGGTAAACCCTTCCTTGCTCTCCTAGTTTGCTTATAGTATCAGCCTTTATATCTAACTCTTGTACCCATTTTAACTTTATCTTGGTATACAGTGTAAAATGTTGATCTTTGCCTAGTTTCTACCATAATATTTTCCAGTTTTCCCAGCAGTTTTTGTTAAATGGTGAGTTTTTATCTCAGAAACTGGAGTCTTTGGGTTTATCAAACAGTAGATTGCTGTAGTCATTGACTATTGCTTCTTGTGCACCCAGCCTATTCCACTGATCCCCCACCCTGTTTCTTTGCCAGTACCAAGTAGTTTTGATGATTGCTGCTTTATAATACAGTTTAAGATCTGGTACTTACTTCTTAAGATATGTAAACAAACAAACCCCGCCAACTTCTGCTCCTCCAACCCTAACTCTCTCCTTTGCCCAAGTTCCTAATCCCTTCCTGCGTACCTCACACCAAACTGCTAAGAGCCATTTCCTCAGACACTAGGGACTAGAGTAGTCCAAGGTAAAAAATTTACGTATTGTCTTTATTCAGTATATTTTGGATAGAGAAACATTAACATAAGTCCAGGGGCTCCCAGGTGATCTGTGGATAAACTTCAGAAGAATTTAAACAAGGGAGGAAAATAGGATCTTTTTTTTCCCACTAACTTCTAACTAAAATTTAGCATTTTCTTCAGTCATGAATGTTAAGCAACAAATATTATTCCGAGAAGAGACTCATGGGTCTGTGACATAAAGGTTAAGAATCCCTGCTGTAATCCAACCCCTGTGTGATTCACAAATTCCCTCTATGACAAGTAATTATCCAGCTTCCTTTTAAACACATCTATTGATGGAACAATTCACTATAGTTGGGTAAGCATTAGTTAGTAAAGGTTTCTGTGAATTGCCAGTGATCGCTTATTTTTTTTCTAATTCTGACCCCCACCCCAATCTAGTTGATTTTGAAGAGCTCAAAGATGCCAATGCAGATAGATGGAGAGCCTTGGGCCCAAGGGCCCTGCACAGTTACCATAACTCATAAGACGCGCGCAAAGATGTTGTATTATACTGGGGAGCAAACCGATGATGATGCCTCCAGCACATCTGAGCAGGAGCACACTCGAGAGACTGAACCTACTGATGAAGACATGTGATTATCTACACAAGGCCAATCGTGGAGATCTTATTCCATTCTTCAGTTTCTTTAGAATGTTGTCAGCACTGTTTAAAAAAAAAAAAGACATTCTGAAGAAAGCTAAGCTTTTAGTCTTTTAAAAATTTCAATGCTTTGTTTTAGGAAAATACTTCCATTGTATGCTCCTCAACTAAAAGTTATAGGAAGTTAATGCCATTTGCAAAATGCATTTTTTTTTCATTGTACTTTTCAGTGAGAGGGATTCATTCTTTTAAGTCTATACTGTCTCATTCCTTTTTCTTGTAGCAAATGTCTGGTGTGCACATTTTATGTGTATTAAGGTGTGATCTAAAAAAATAGTACTTTATCATTTTTTAGTTGATAGCATTGGAACGTTTAAAAACGTATCTGTTAACTTTCGTGGAAATGCACTGATTTGAGCTAGGATTGCATGAAATTTTAAAGAAGTCTTAGACACTGATAAAAGTATCCATGTATTTGGATGCACTTTATTTGTTTAACTGAAGATTCCTATATCACCAGGCAGAGAATTCATCCACAAATACTAATTCTAAGGAAACCTTGAAAAGACTGCTTAATATTAAAGAAAGATGGCACCTTTAAATTTTATTATAGGACCATTTTCAGATGGCAAGCCAGTGACCTTCTTTTAATTGGTTGACCATCTGATGATAACTTAAGAGTTTGGTTTCAGAATCCTGCTAACATTCTTATAGCTAAAAAACATTAGGAATTGATTAGAGGAGAGAAAAAACTATAATTGAATACTTTGTATGAGCACTATTAAAACTCAATATTCATCAAGCCCTGTGCTTGTCACTTCACTCTCTTCCAGATGGTAATTTAAAGAGATATTGACATTTTAAGGTAGATTTTTTTCAACGTGCAAGCAAAATTTGTTAAACAAGCATTGTCCAACAAGAATAGTTGATGCATTTTACATACAGTAGGAAATTTTAAGAAAAAAATGCAGGAGTGTGTTAAGTAGACATTTTTAATATTCTTAGATATTTTGAAATATATTGTTCTTGATGTTTTCCCATTTGAAAAAAAAACAGTGAATAAGTGTTTACATCTTCTGATTTGTTTAAAATAAGAAATATATGTATATATTTTTTACTTATTTATTTGCCTGGTATGTGCCTGTGTTTGTGCAGCACATATCAGTTTATTTAATACACTGTGGTAGCTACTTCTATTAGATTGAAATTTATTGGATGGAAATTAAATCCAGCCTAATGACTGCTTAAGGAAATCCATAGCCTTTGCCCGGATGGGAGACCACAGCTTACCTAAATATTCTTGTTCTCCAAGTATAGTCTTCCTAAAAGCTTAAAAAAGAATTAAAAGCACTAGTATGTGACTTTTGGATAACTGACACATCTGTAAACCATTGTTTGGATTGGATTGTGCCACCAGGCTCTTGTATTGTCTGCCTAGCCTGGCAAACTTGCATGAGAAGTCATACTAAAGGCCTGGTCCCAGAGTTGTCCAGGAGCAGGTGCGCTTTGGCCCCAGCCACTGCTTACAACTGCAAGGCCTGCTAGTTTTCTGTCCAGCCTATTGTATCATGACCAAGTCCCGACAGTTTTTAGTAGAAGCATGGTTGTTTCTCTTTGATATCAGCCTCAAAATATTAGGAATGTACCCCTGACCCCACAAACACTCCTAATTTCTCTTAATAATTAATCATGAGTGTGTGTGTGTGTGTGTGTGTGTGTAAGAGTGATTGTGTATATATGTATGTATATATACATATATGTATATAAAATTTAGAAACTGATTTTAACCCATTTTTGAATCTACTCCTATTTCCAGCCCATCCTGTCTTTAGGAGATAGTGAGATACGTGTACCTTTTTCATTTGTCCTAACTTTATTTCTTTCAAGTTTCAAGGAGTAAGCCCTGATTCTAGCATTGGAAGATTTGGTGAAGGATTTTATCATGGTAGTGGTAGAATTTCACAGGTTTGGTTTTTTGCTTTGTTTTGTTTTCTTGAACAGATTAATCATGTATGAGTATAATGAAATTCGGTATATGATCTGATCCATAATCAAAATTCTGTCCTGGGTCACTAGCACATTTCACGTTTTCCTGTGATTAATGCATAGAGTTGAAGCATCCTTTTCCTGGAATTCATAGCACAAAGAGTAGAGACAAAGGAACTAGTTAATTGAATGTTTCTCTCATTCAGCATTGTCTCACTTCCATAATTTTCTCTCAAGCAATCATAGTCAGAAGTCAAACTACTGCATAAGAATGTCTAAGAACTGTTTTTTAAGCAAAATCACCTAATGGATTTTGAAATAGCCCTATATCTGAACTAGTTCATCCATTCATTCTCTTTCCTTATATACCATTTTCCTGTGTCATTTCCAATGTCTCTCAAGTGAAGATTTTTAAACAAAATTTGTTATTTGAAAAGTTATTATGGGATGTTGTTGTGTATTAAGGAGGGAAAATGTCCTACAAAAAGTATACCTATCGTGTTTTAATAAAGTATGGTTAAGACTTTGGACACACAGCCAAGCAGTGTAAATGTATATACAGGTGAACTTCACGTTAAGAAAATCTGATTGAGAAAGTCCAAATTGTGGGATGGCTAGGTGGCACAGCGAATAGAGCACCGGCCCTGGAGTGAGGAGAACCTGAATTCAAATCCAGCCTCAGACACTTAACACTTACTAGCCATGTGACTTTGGGCAAGTCACTTTACCCCAATTGCCCTGCCTTCCCTCTTCAAAAAAAAGAAAAAGAAAGTCCAAAGTGGCAAAGCCTAGTCTTAAGAAGAGTGTTTGCATCACAGGAGATGTTTCATTTCACAGAACTGTTCACTATGCACTCTCCTAGTTCATTTTTTAAAAATGCTTTTGTATACACCTTCCCTTCCTAAAAAAAATTAACTTCTGATTTCTCAGGAAGAGAACATTTGTGCAAAATAAGTATATATTCGAATTCCTTTCTTTCACTGTCCTGATATATCCATAATTCTTATTAAGTGTAGTTATTTGAAAATTTTTGAGGCAGTCACATATCCCTTTACTGTGAGCTTCAGATAAATAGGACTATAGTCATTTAAGATTGTTTTTAAGTTAAGTTTGACTTTTTTTGAAAAGAGATTATCTGATATTAAGAGTACCACCAGCTTTTGTTTTATTATCTGAAATGTTTGTTTTCTGTAGTCATTAGCAGTGAATATACCAACATTTTTAGAATTTTTATAGTCAAAGTGGTTTATTTTTTGTTGTTTTAAGGTCTGTCATAGAAATGTATAGTAATTGTATTTTGAAATACAGTAGCTTAATTGGTATTGTAAAATACTGTGACTCAGAAGCTAAGTCCTCTTTGCCATCTAAACCCAGAAACTACCAGCATGTCAAAAGTAAAAATGTATACCTTTTTTTGAAAATATTTTACAGTTGTAATATAAGTAAATTTTTTTATTTTGATATTTATTATGAAATTCTAATATTGCACTAAATAGAATGACTTTTAAAACTGTCATTTTACAGATTAATGTAGGTCTGAACACATAACTTTTGTTTGTCCCAAGTGACCAGTGAGAAGGGCGAAGTTTCCATGCCTTCCCCCCACATTGAATATTGATGGAGAAAGGAAAATCAGCACTTTATTTAGAGATAAACCTTTCTGGCAAATCTGAGGAGATAAGAGTGTGGCATAATGGAGTTTAAGAAAACTAAGCAAAAACTTAAAAGGGAGGGGAATGCCCTTTTTCTTACTCTGAGTCTAGCCCAAGCTCTGTAAAAGTGCATTCCCAGACGCAAGTACCAAGAATATGATTTGTTTTGCTTTGTTTGTATTTTACAGAAATTGACAAACCTGCTGCTGTAATTGCCCTTAGGGAATATGTCCCCCATATCTTCTGTTCTGTGCAGAAGAACTACAGAATCTAAAAAGCACATCAGATGCACTTAACATTTGGTTGGAAAGCTGACTTAACTTTCCTTTTTCTCAGACACCCAAAGCATTCTTTCTGAGACAAAGTGGGGAAGGGGAGTGTATTTAATAGAAAACATAAAATGTCGTATGATTGGTAATTGGTGACTTGTGCACAGTTATTTTTTGCATCTCACCCTTTTATTTCCCCTTTGATTTTTCATTTATATTAAGAAATTTTTTTCTCTTGTTTTATTTCGGTTTTGTTTGAGGTTCTCTGGAGCAGTGGTGAGTTGGCCACTTCCTAATATGAAGGTATTTGATGAGTAGTAAAGCACTGGTTTTAGCCCCTTCTTCCTTTGTTCTAGTAAAGTGCAGAACTGATTTATTTGTTTTCTGTTATTTTTAGATGTGTAAATTAATATTTATTTATTTAAAATATCACTGACTATCCATGAGTTAACTGCTACATTCTGCTTTTGTTACATGAATTAAAATGTGAATTAAAACATTTTAATAAACTTTAAGCATGAATTACTTATTTCTTCAGAAGAATAAAGCTGTACCTTTAAAAAAAAGTTTGGTTTTGCAATATATTTTGACATTTTAACAGACACAGGTAAAATAGCCAAAATGATTTAGATTCATTTAAATTAGTCAATGGCTTTGATAAGTTCCATTACCTAATCATAGTGAGTTCTAGGTTACCTACTTTTGGGGTGAGGAGGGATGTAGGTTTATGAGACATGTGGAGAAAAAGAAGATATGAAAAAAAATAAAATATATAGTCCTACCCAAGGAAATTCTAATTTAGTTGGCATTAAACTACACATAGGCATTAAAGGACTTGCAAACACTTATAAACATGTATACAGGTAGGTGGTACAGTGGATAGATCCGTAGGCCTGGAGTCAGGAAAATCTGAGTTCAAATGGAGACTCAGTCACTAGTCATGTGACCCTGCGCAAGTCATTTAACCCCTATTTGCCTCTGTTAATCGGGACATGCTGGAGAAGGAAATGGCAAACCACTCCAGTATCTTTGCCAAGAAAGGTCCATAGGGTCACGAAGAGTTGGACACAACTACACCACAATATAGATACATATAAACTGGTTGATCAGAAGCAGCATGCTAGAATGGATAGGGCGCACTGAACTTGAAATCAGTCGCCTACTACTGTACTTGCCCTTAAGGTCTGACTCCCGTGTATGTTATGTTCTCATAAATTTGTGCAGAAAGACTGCAGAATCTAAAAGTACATAAAACACTTAAAATTTAGTTTACTTTCCCTATTCTCAAATACTCAAAACATTCTTTTTAAGTATGGGGATGAATAGGGGAGGAAAAGGTGTTTAATAGAACACTTATAAGATTGGTAAGTGGGCTCTGTGCCTCAGTTTCCTCCTTCAGCAAAGGAGATGTGGCCTCAATGGCCAAGTTTCTTCCAGCTACAAATCTATGATCCTGATCGTGGTGTTGATTATAGGAGTGAACAGACTGTTCAACCTCTCAACAAGCTTTTTAACTTATTAAATGGTTCAGATTGTTTCATGGCATATTGCTTTATTTTTAAAGCTAAATATCTGGTCTTGATAATTTCTACAGACATTAAAAAGGGATCAGATGCTTAAAGCCACTTGGGGAAAAACTGAAGTGAGAAACAACTGCCTAGGTTATGATATGCAGCCAGCATTGGGTAGAAGAGGTTAAATAGCATTTGAGAAACTACACAGTATTTTCAGTCATCCTGACATGAAGACTCCTCTTTTTTAACATCAATATTCTCCCAATGATGAATCCTATATGACTTTGAATGTTGGAATACCATTCTCACAAAGGAACAAAATTGTGGGTGGCCCAGGGAACAGTGAAGAAACACATGGTGGACATGAAGTCTGTAGCAAACAGCGACAACTGTACACAAGAAGTGAAATAAAGCACTTCAAGGAAAGATAACTGGGAAAGGATCAGAAGGTAGAGTTGAGGAAAAAGAGCATTGCAGTGATAGGAGAACAGAAAATTCCTAGTGCTGAGAGATGGAGTGTCTGTGTTCAAGAAAAAGCCAGGAGGACAGTGTCACTGGATTAAAGAGTGTATAGTGGGGAGTAAAATGTCAGAAGACTAGAAGGTTCAGCAAAACAAATTTCCTACATTGACCATGCCCAAAAATGTAATTCTCCATTTAAAGTTCATCACCTCTCTGGCAGATTTTCAGAGTTTATAGTTTGTCGTGATAATACAGTTTTGCTTGCATCCCTTCTGATAAAAAGTCTGAGAGACTCCCTGATGAACAGGTTTTAAAAGTAGTAAGAAATATCCCATCCAGTTCATCTGATGCTGAATTTTCACATTCGATTATATAAATGCTAAAAGGCAGAGAAAGAATATTCTTTCTCTGACTCCAGCGACAATGAGTCCATCAGTGATGTTTCCTCTACAGCTGACAATCTAAAAGGCAATGAGCAACATGGCTCTTTTGGACTCATGTCCATGACAAAAGAGATGAAGAATCACAATGTCCACAGGCTAAAAATGGTTCCTTTTAGCAATGGACCAATGCTTTTCAAGCAGTGTAAAGATGCTTGCAACAAGTAAATATTACACCTTGATCTGACCTTACTGCACACTCATTCTGCAACGCATGTCACTGAGAAAAATCCTATTCTTTCTTTTTGAATTGTATTTAATAAGCAATTGTGAAATGATTGCAGCTACTCCCCTTGCAGACCCAAGGGCCAGCCTTGGGTTGCATCTCAGGAGGGATTGAGTGAAGAGACCAGAGACAAGTGATACGTGCAGCTTGTAGTTTATTCCAACATGGCCACCAGCAGTAAGCAAGCCAGCTCCTATATTACTCTAAAGTAAGCATGATTCATGCATGACCGCCTCGTGCACAGGGGGTGTAGGCCAGTGGAGGAGATCCAAGCCAGTGATGTCAGCAGCTGTCCAGCAAGCCAGCAGGCTCTTTCCACACATCCTTGAGAACGACCACTGCACTGTGGTTCTCAGTGCCTTATCTCTAAGCAGTACACAGAGCGGCTTTGGAACTGAGAGGCCCAGAGGCAGCTCCTAGATTCTCCTGAGAGGGAAAGTACTTTTGACTCAGGTTAACCCCTGCACAATCGCTTAGAAACATTAAGCAATGTACAAATGTTAAGGACCAACAAGTAACAGGCAAGTCCAACTGCTCCATTACATTAGATGAATTAGAAAAGTTCATAGGTCTTATTGTTGCTCATGGCATTTATTATTGGTAGAGGAAACCTATACATGTAGAATAGCTCTTGGGAGCATTCTTCATTCAACAAAATTGTGCCGTATGATTGATTCCTGAACATAATGAAGTAACTTTGCTTTCACCTGAAAACTGAAAACCAAATCTATGTCAGGACAAGTCTTGTCTATCATCCTCACTGTGGAATCCTCTTATTCAAAATTGTCAGAAGGTTTAAGCATGATAATTCTATGGGTCTTGAGGCTTTCTTGTGCAATCACTCCTGAAACATATCAGTAAAAGCAAGACTCAAGTCCTTTGCACCTCCATCAATTATCGTAACAAACCTCAAAGGGCTATATAAATGTTAACTATTCTTATTACTAACTGTTGTGATCATTTTCAGTCATGACTCTTTGTGACTCCATTTGGGGTTTTCTTGGCAAAATACTAGAGTAAATATTTACTTCTCCAGCTCATTTTATAGATGAGGAAACTGAGGCAAATGGGGTTAAATGATTTGCCCAAGGTCACATAGCTAGTAAATGTCTGAGATTGGATCTGAACTCAGGTCTTCCTGACTCTATGCCCAACACTATCCACTATGCCACCTAGCTGTTATCATCATCATAGATAGCAACACTGTGCTAAGCACTTTATAATTATTATCTCATTTAATCCTCACAACCCCCAGGGAGGTAGGTACTATTCTTATTCCCATTGTGCAAATGAGAAAACAAACAGGTTAAATGACTTGACCAGGGTCACACAGTAAGTGCTGAGGCTGGGATTTGAACTCAGGTCTTCCTGAATAAGGATGGAAATAATTGAGAAATGTCCCCAGTTGATAAATGGTCAAAGGATATGAACAGGAAGTTTTCAGAGGAAGAAATTAAAGCTATCTATAGTCATGTGAAAAAATGCTCTAAATCACTATTGATTAGAGAGATGCAAATCAAAACAACATACCTATCAGATTGGCTAACATGACAAAACAGAAAAATGATAAATGTTGGAAAGGATGTGGGAATGTTGGAACACTAATTCATTGTCAATGGAGCTGTGAGCCTGTCCAGCCATTCTAGAGAGCAGTTTGAAACTATGCCCAAAGGGCTATCAAAAACAAAGGCTATAATTCTTCCCTGTGGAAATGAAATATAATGGAATGAATACTAGATTTAGAATCAAAAGAGAGGTTATGATAGATTTCATGTCAAAACCCAGCTTTGCTAATTATGTTGAATGCAACCTTGGGCAAATAACCTCTCTGGGCCTCAGTTTCCTCATTTGTAAGATGAAGGTTTAAGACTAAATGACCTCTAAGATACCTTATACTCTAAATGATGCATGTAGGCATCATCCTAACTGGTATGTCCTCATACCACTCCTTTTTCCCAATGACAAAAGCTCCTTGCCTGAAGATCCCCGCCCACCCCCACCCCCCCCCACTGTAACATTGGGTCATCCCCTGCCCTTTACTACATGGTCATTTAACTTTTAGTTTTCATTCATTGCCTCCACACACACACACACACACACACACACACACACACGCACGCACGCACGCACGCACGCACACACACGCACACGCGCGCACACACACACACACACACACACACGCACATACACACGTACACATACATGCACACCTGCCAAATGCCCATCTTTTTTTTCAATCACCTGTCTGCAAATATGACCAAAATAATAGCGAGTATTTCTGTGAGGCTCTGAGGTTCACAAATTGCTTGATGTGTTACCTCCTATCACGTATCTCATCAGTCTTCCATTATCTCTCAAGATCACTTTCTCCTCGGAGACATAACAACATTCTCTCCCCATGGTCAGATTCCTCTTCTGCAATGCCAACCATGTGCCCTATCTAGCCTTAGGCCAGGAGTGGGGAAACTTTTCATGTTGGAAGGCCATGTTAATATTTAGCTGTGATCAAAGAAGGCCACATTCAAGAAACTTCAATTGGATATACTTTAAAACATATATTATTTTGTAAAAATCTAACTACTATGTATTTAATAATTTCTTTCTTTGTGTGGTGGCAAAGAATAGGAAATCAAAGGAATGCTCATCAATTGGGGAATGGCTAAACAAGTTGTATATGTTTGCTGTTTTTTTGCAGGGGGAAGGTAGGGCAATCGGGGTTAAGTGACTTGCCTAAGGTCACATGGCCAGTTTTTTTGTGTTAAGTGTCTGAGGTCAGATTTGAACTCAGGTCCTCCTGATTCCAGGGCCGGTGCTCTATTCACTACACCACCTAGCCACCCCTGTATTTAATAATTTCAAAAAATGAAAACTATTTGTTAATTTTAAAGTTAACTAACCTTTTAATGACTTTGTTGTGTCTGCTTTTTGTTGAAAAGCATTTGAATAGTTGTTTGCAGCTTGGAGGTCCACAGTTTCCGTTGATCTCTAAATAGGTATCAGTCATTTGGGACCTTAAGGGCTTCTCAATTTGGGTTAAGTAGGAGAATGTAGATTCACAGCAAGAAGTGGTTGAAAAACAAGAAAGTATTTTTCAGGCATGTTGCCTAAGGCATGGGTATTCTGCATTTTCCCATATTTCAACTGAATCTTTCTTAGCATCAAACAATGACTTTAAAATGTCATCTACTGAGAGTTCAATCAATTCCATCTGTAGTTCTTTGGGTGCCTTGATGCTATTAACTAGGAGATGCTGAAATGCTCGTTTGAATGTGATGTCATGATTCTCAAAGTCTGTGAACCTTTCACTGTATTCTCCGGGTTATAGGTCTATAACAGCTGTGTATTGTTCAAATGATTCACATATATCATCCTGCCCATCAATGATGTTTGCTAACTGGGGAAGGTGTTCATCCAAAATTTTCTTTTGAAGAAGTGTTTTGAAAACATATAGCTTTTTTCAAAATAGTTTGATTTTTTGCCACTTATTATATATAGACTTAGTTTTACCTTGCAAAGAAATATTCAAGTCATTTTGATTTGACATGATATCATACAGAAACATAGCATTCCTATAGAAATCTTTCAGTAATTCACACTGCTGATACTGTTCTTCATAAAATTTTAACTATCTGCTCTTGCAGAGATAAAATTTTGGCTAACACACCTGTTCCTGCTATAGCCAATACACTTTAGAATGATATGGCAAATCCACGCTGAAAACCTCATCATTAAACTTTAGCATGTTGCAAAACTGATGATGCTATGTTGTATTTACATGAATGTAGTTAGCAATATTTGTAACTCATTGCAAAGTGTCACTTAAAATAGTAGCGTTAGCACAAAGATTTGCTGAGGATACAGTGAGAAGAAATAAGAGAATCTAGATCTGTTAATTCTTTTTTTTATCTGTGTGATTTAAAGCCTTCAAGTTTTCCTCTCAGGAAAAGTGCACTGTCTATACATACACTCACTAAATTTACTAAATTCAGTTCAACTTCACAACATTAAAGTTGTTGATGATTTGGAACTATGCCCAAAGGGCTATAAAACTGTGCATACCTTTTAACCCAGCAGTACCACTTCTAGGGTTGTCTCACAAAGACATCATAAAAATGGGAAAAGGACCCATATGTACAAAAAAATATAGCAGCACTTTTTGTGGTGGCAAAAAATTGGAAATCGAAGGGATATCCTTCAATTGGAGAATGACTGAACAACTTGTAGTATATGAATGAAATAGAATACTATTGTGCTATAAGAAATTATGAGCAGACTACTTCAGAAAAACCTGGACAGACTTCTATGAACTGATGCTGAGTGAAATGTGCAGAACCAAGAGAACAATGTACATAGTAACAGCCACATTGTATGATGACTGACCTTGATAGACTTACCTCTTCTCAGCAGTGCAAGGATCTAAGATGACTCACAATGGAAAAACTATTCATATCCAGAGAAAGAACTTTTGAGTCTGAATACAGATGAAAGCATACTATTTGCCCTTCTTTTCTTTTGTTGTTTTGTTTTCTTTCTTCTGTTTTGTGGTTCCTTCCATTAATTCTAATTCTTCTTTACATCATGACTAATGTGAAAATACATTTAATATGAATGTATATGTAGAGCCTATATCAGATTGCACACGGTCTTGGGAAGGAGGAAGGAAAGGAGAAGAAAATTTAAAACTCAAAACCTTATGGAAGTGAATGTTGAAAACTAAAAATAAACTTTTTTTAAAAAAAGCTGGCAATGATATCTATTCCCTGTGTTCTGTTCACAAGAGTGCCCAAAGCATGTAACTCTTCATAGCAAAGAAAATCTTCTGTTATGACTCGAATGAAGTATAAAACCTGCATCAAGTCAGTAGTATCAATTGATTCATCCAAAGCAATTGAGTAATATATTTTTTTCCTTTTGAAGCATTGCGTGAAGTTATTCTGTTAGGTTGAAGGCTAATTCATGCTGCTGATCAGTTATGGTTCTCTGTAAAAAAGGTAGTTGCTTGTACTTGGAAACATTATTGTGGGTCTTAAGCATCCTACAACTTTGGCAATGCATTCTTTCACAATTTCTACATCACTGAATGGCTTCCTTTTTTCCCCTGAGTATATAAACTACTTTATAAGTCATTCCAGTGGCATTTTTCCAGGTCTTATTGCTACTTGAAAGAATTGTCTTTGCTTTTCATCTTTCAATTTCTGCAATACAACCTTTCACACCTCTCCCTCTAATTTAAAATATTTGTGGTCCTTATAAGTGTTCTCATGCAGATGAGCATTAAATGTTTTTAATGTTGATATTGCAGTATCACAAAGCAAGTAAATCATCTTATCTTTAGCAGAAACAAGATAATACTGCAATTTCCAATCATCATTTAAAAATCCATTTTCTTCCTTTAGCATTCTCTTGGTCTTTGACATGATGAGCTATTAAGCAGACGGTATTAAAAAACACTGTCGAGCTGTGCAGCTATTCAGAAATTCCACTCCAAACAGAAACACAGTGCTCCATTGTCAAAAGCTGATAACAGACTGGTGTACTTGACCCACATAAACTCTTGCCAACCAGTCTCATGCCATAGCGATGCCAGTCAGTCAGGGGAAGTTAGAACTAAATAATGAACATAACAGACATCAATTTTGCCTTATGGCTTACTAATGTTCTAATTGTGCTGGTAAATCTGGGAGGATTATTTTGTTGAAACTTATTTTATTCTTTGGTATTTTAAATATGTCCATTTTAAAAACAAAAATATAAAAGATGAATAAAAATGTATTAATAAAAATAAAAAGATTTGTTCTGTAAAATTTGGATTCAGTCAAAAGGCCTCACTTAAGGACCTAGAAGGCCACATGTGACCTTAAGACTGCAGACTCCCCACCCCTGACCCAAGGCAAACAGGCACCCTCTACTGGCCAGATCTACATGTGCTTCAGTGTAGCCCTGGGGAAATGCAGAAAAACCCCACCAGACCTCAGTACATGCTAAACACCACCACTGGGAAATCAGCTCAGCATCAGGTAAGCTGCCAGACCCCTATGGCCTCCAGCAGTGTCAGCTACGCCCCCCTCAATCCAGCACCAGACATAAGGGTCCAACAAGAGCCTCAGGGCAACATCCACACAGTACCAGGTAGCCACTGGCACAAGAGGCCTAAGACAGAGCCCCTTCCACCTTAGGAGCAGAAATCAAATTAAAAGAAAGGGAAAAGGCAAAAAAAAGAAAAAAAGATTAACAAAAAAACAACGAAAGAATCTAATTATAGAAAGTTGTTATGGAGACAGGGAAGATCAAGACACAGACTCAGAAGATGATAACAATGTTAAAACAGCCATGGGCAAAACTCCAAAGAAAAGGAAGTGGTCTTAAGCCCAGAAAGAGCTCAAAAGGGGGCTTAACAATCATATAAGAGAAGTAGAAGAAAAATTGCAAAAATAAATTAAAATGATGCAAGAGAATTATGAAAAATGTCAAGAGCTTAGAGAACTGTAGAACTGGCCCAATGGAAAAGGACGTACATCATTCTTTACCTACCTAGCATATTTATAAGTTTCTTCCCCTAACTGTAACCATAATCCATTTAACCCACAAAGCTACTAGCTGTAACTATGATTCATTTAACTTACATAGAAGTGACCTGCTCAAGGTCACACAGCTATTACATGTCTGATGTAGGATTTGAATTCAGATCTTCCTGGCTGCAGCTCTCTTGCCTCTGCAACAGATAGTTGCCTAGTATTTTTCTTTGACAATTGGGAAGTGATAGGAGGAAACTCCAAAAGAACCCAATTGTAAGGACATGTTAAACTTGACTGTAGCTTTTTTTTCCTTTTAATTTCCCCATAATTTTAAGCTGACCTATTAAGTCAAGTGTTTCCCTCAAATTGTATAGGAGCAGATCAGTGTCTGTGTTCAGATGGTCTATTTACAGTGACCCTATATTCCAATTATAAGAAAAGAAGAAGCACTTTTAATAACACTTCAAAAGAATTTGTCACTGATGCTAAATGAGAAGAGCAGAACCAGGAAAAATTTGTACACGATCACAGACACATCGTATATGTGACGACCAGCCTTGATAAATTGGACTCTTCTCAGCAATGCACAGGTTTAAGACGACTCTACAAGTCTCAGAATGGAAAGAGATATATACATTCCGAGAAAGATCTAGAAAGAACAGAGTTTAAATGGAGATTGAAGCAATCTACATGCTACTGTTCTTTTTCATGTTTGGTTTTCTTTCTTTTTTCCCATTGTTCACTCCATCGGTTACAACTCTTCTATACAACCAAACTATTGTACAATGTGAAAGTATTTGCACATCTTATATTTTGATTGCATGCCACCATGGGGTGAGGGGAGGGGTGGGAGGGAAGGGGGAGGGGAGAAAATTTGAAACTCAAGGGATTGTGGAACTGATTCTTGTAAACTCAAAGTAAACAAATAAGTCAATTAAAAAAAAAAGAATTTGTCAAATCGTATGAGCAACTGGATAATGTAATAGCTAGGGCCCCGGATTCTGACTTAAAAACCTGAGTTGAAATTTTGCATAATATACTAGCCATATGACCCAGAGAAGTCATTTAAGCGCTATAGCCTCAGTTTCATCATCTATAAAATGGGGTTAATAATAGCCCCTACCTCACAGGGTGGCAGGTAGAATCAAATGAGATAATACAGTAAATGTAAAGTGCTTTGTAAACCTTAAAGTGTTATATAGTTTTGTTATGGTTGAGTAGCGTCTGAGTTTTGGTGACCCCATGGGGTTTTCTTAGCAAACATACTAGAGCAGTTTGCCATTTAGTTCTCCAGCTCATTTTACAAATGAGGAAACTCAGACAAACAGGGTAAAGTGACTTGCCCAGGGACACTTAGCTAGTGTCTGAGACAAGATTTCAACTCACAAAGAGGAATCTTTCTGACTCCAGTCCCAGCCCTCTATCCACAGTGTTACCTAACTTCCCCATTCTGGTATGTTTAAATCCTCATTACATGACAGTCTTGTCTATTAAACTATGATCAGTTACTAAATTATGGGGGACAGAGAAATGAGAGAAAACTGAACTGAGGAGGTTAGAGAAGACTGTTTATAAGAGTCAGATGTGCAGGTTGGTTAGGGTTTGAACATGTTGAAAGGAAGGGAGAAGTCAGTATTTATTTGCCAGACAGACTAAATAAAAAGTACCATCAGAATAATCATGACATTCAGGGGACAGCAAGGAAAATAATCTTGATTGAGTGGAGAGTTTTATCCTGATGTTGTAGCAGTAGATAAGTCTGGGTAGAAGGAGAATCAGATAGTGGAAGACTTTGAATTCCAGGCTGGGGAATGTGGAGTTATCACCTATTGTCTAGAGTCTGGAAACCAACAAATGACATATATGCCTTTTTTTTCCCTCTTCAAACATGTACCCTTTTAGCATGAAGGTGCCTTTTCTAAGTTACCTGCTCAGACATATATACCATTTTAATTTCATCATCTTTTTTTGGGTTACCTGTCCCATTCTGGGTTAGTCACCTTTTAAATAGACAGGAATAAATCAGTCCTGACTCCAGTTGCCAACTCCCTTTGTGAAAACATTTTTTTTCCTTTGTGAGGGGCAGGAGGCTGCAGAACTCATTATTTTTACAAGTTTGACTAGACTGATGATACCTTATCTGTATGTATAGTCCTAACCTCTCCTATTCTGCTGAGCTCAAGCCCAGAACTTCATCTGCCTGGACTTTGGATAGGATATCCTGTTGGCTTTCCCAAATCATGGCATACTTAAGTTGAAAGGGATTTCGAAGATCTAACCCACCTGATGCATGAAATCCCTCTATAACACCCTGATTCTTACTGAACAATCTCACAGTTGGGGAGCTCATGACCTCACAGTCCTGCTTGAAGCAGCTCTGATAGTTTCATTTAGTTTTTTACATCTCTAGCCTTTAATATAGTACCTGGTATATAGCAGGTGACCCCAGCCATCTTTTAACTTCCATCCATTGGTTGGTCCTATGTCTGTCCACTGCACAAAAGTAAGCCCAAATCTTCTTCGCTTGAAATATTTGAAGATAGTGATGAAATCTTCCTGAGTTTCTTCTTTGCGAAGTTAAACATCCCATTTCTTCCAACTGTTTCTCATGACAGTTTCAAGTTCCATCACCAGTCTGGTTGCCTGTCTTTGGATGCATTGTCATTTGTTTTCCCCCTTGGCTGCATTTTTGTGCTTCTCACTCATCATCCCAGGTACCTCATAATCCTGCAGAATCATGGCAGCTTTGCTACTCATGCCTCATCTGTAATCTAGGCCCCTGGGGCCCTTCTGATTGGAAGGTGGAGCTGAGAGCTCCTCCCAGAGAGATTGCCCAGACCTTGTTTGGCTACAGTCCCTTTGGACTTTTCCATCACGCTTGTTCTTTTTTGTATTTGTACTTAGCACAGTGGCCAGAACATAAAAGGTGCTTAATAAATCTTAATTGGCTACCTTTCTTAAAACAGCATGCCCAATAATGATAATCCCCAATGTCCCTAATGGATAAATGGACAAAAAGATAAAAGATGGATTACAAAAAATCACCCAAGAAGATTTCCCATCTCAATAATAATCAAGGAGATATAATGTAAAACACATTAATGGACCCCTCAAAAAAGAGGTTTTAAAAATTAAATTAAGAATAAGTATTTTTAAGTGGTAGGGCTGGGGATGGAGCCAACATGGTGGAGAAATGGCAGGAATTCACCTGAACATTCCCAAACTCACCTCTAAGCAACTATAAATTAAACACCTCAAAATGAATTCTGGAGCAGAAGAACTAACAAAAAAATGAGGTGAAACAATTTTCCAGCCCCAGACAACTTAGAAGATTGACAGGAAAGATCTGTCTTACTTAGGTACAAGGGAAGCACAGTCCAGTGCATATGGTGTCCAGGAAAGTCAGCATAAGGCTTCACCACAACAAGCCAGAGGGAAAGACCCTGAGCCCAGGCACAGGGCAGGCCCCATGGCCTTGGCGCAGGAGGCCAGTGGCCAGACATCATATTCCCAACACAGCATGCTAGCTGAGAAGCCCACTCTCCTGGAGCAAGAAGCTTTGGAGAGTGCCCACTCTACCCCAAGAGCAGAGCCCAACTTTAAAAATCATGAAACAGGCTGGAAAGTGAACAAACAACAAAAAAAAGAACCTGACCATAGAAATTTACTATAGTGACAAAGAAGATCAAAACAGAAATTCAGAAGAGGACAACAATATCAAAAAGACTACATGCAGAGCCTCAAAGAAAAATATGAATTGGTCTCAGACCCAAAAAGGACTTGTGAAAGAGCTCCAAAAGGATTTTTCAAATAAAGAGATGTAGAAGAAAAATTGGGGAAAGAAATGAGAGTAATGCAACAGAATCATCAAAAAAGCCAACAGTTTGGTAAAGGAAACACAAAAAATGGAAACAGATGTACAAAAATTCACTTAAGAAAATGACTTCTTAAAAAGTAGAATTGGCCAAATGGAAAAGGAGATAGAAAAACTAACTAAAGAAAATAATTCCTTAAAAATCAGAATTGGGCAAGTAGAAGTTAATTACTTTGTGAAACATCAAGAAACAATAAAACAAAAAGAAAAAATAGAAGAAAACAATAAATATCTCATTAAAAAATTGACCTGGAAAACAGATCCAAGAGAAATAATTTAAGAATTATTGGATTATCTGAAAGCTATGATCAAAAGAAGAGACTGGACATAGTATTTCAAGACATTATCAAGGAAAATAGTTTCAATATCCTAGAATGAGGGGATAAAATAAAAATGGAAAGAATCTACTGATCACCTCCTTATAGAGGTCCCAAAATAAAAGCTCTCAGAAATATTATAGCCAAATTCCAGAACTCTTAGATCAGTGGTTCTCAACCTTCCTAATGCCATGACCCTTTAATACAGTTCCTCATGTTGTGGTGACCTCCCAAACATAAAATTATTTTCTTTGCCTTGATAAACTGGACTCTTCTCAGCAATGCACAGCTATAAGACAACTCTACAAGTCTCAGGATGAAAGGAGATATCTACATTCAGAGAAACATCTAGAAAGACTAGAGTTTAAATGGAGACTGAAGCAATACATGCTATTGTTCTTTTTCATGTTTGGTTTTGTTTCTTTTTTCCCAGTGTTCACTCATTGGTTACAACCCTTCTATACAACCAGACTATTGTACAATGTGAAAGTATTTGCAGATGCTGTACATGAATGCACGCCACCATGGTGGGGGGATGGGAAGGGAGGGGAGAAAATCTGAAACTCAAGGAATTGTGGAACTGAATCTTGTAAACTAAAAGTAAATAAACAAGTCATTGGGAGAAAAAAATTATTTTCTTTGCCACTTCATAAGTTCATATGTGTTTTCCTATGGTTTTAGGCAACCCCTGTGAAAGGGTCATTTGACCCCCAAAGGGGTCGCAACCCACAGGTTGAGAACCGCTGTCATAGGTCAAGGTGAAAATACTGCAAGTAGTAAGAAATGTACAAGTCAAATATCATGGAACCACAGTCAGGATTACATAGGATTTAACAGCTTCTTCATAAGGATCAGAGGGCTTGAAATATGCTATTCCAGGGGGCAAAAAAGTTATGATTACAACCTACCCAACAAAACTGACTATAATCCTTCAGGAGAAAAAAAAATGGATATCCAATGAAATAGAAGACTTTCAAGCATTCCTGATGTAAAGACCAGAGTTGAACAGAAAATTTGATTTTCAAATACAAGACTCAAGAGAAGCATAAAAAGGTAAACAAGAAAGAAAAAACATAAGAGATTCAACAAGGTTAAATTGTTTATACTCCTACATGGGAAGATGATACTTGTAACTCTTTTTTTTTTTTTTTGGAGGGAAGGCAGGGCAATTGGGGTTAAGTGACTTGCCCAAGGCCAGACAGCCAGTAAGTGTTAAGTGTCTGAGGCTGGATTTGAATTCAGGTCCTCCTGACTCCAGGGCTGGTGCTCTATTCACTGTGCCACCTAGCCACCCTAATACTTGTAGCTCTTAAGAACCTTACTACTAGTAGAGCAGTTAGAAGGAGTATACATAGATGGAGGGTGTGGATATAAATTGATTTTGATGGGATGGCATAAAAAGCAAGGGGTGCAAAAGAAGATTATACTGGGAGAAGAGGGAAGAGGTAGAATGGGATAAATCATCTCACATGGACAGTTACAAAAGACCTATTAAAGCAGAGGGAAAGTTGAGGGGGTGACCATCACTTCAACCTCACTCTCATCAGAATTGATTCAAGAAGGGACACATTCAATTGGATACAGGAATTTTTTTTTTACCCTATAGGGAAACAGGAAAGGAGGAAAACAAGAGAAGGGGGGAGGACTGATAGAAGGGAGGGCAGCAATCAGAAGCAAAACACTGCTAAAGAGGGATAGGATGAAAGAAGAGAGGGAGAGAGAGAGAGAGAAGAATAAAGGAGAAGGTAGAATAGGATAGAAGCAAATACAACATAATTATAACTGTGAATGTAAATGGAATGAACTCACCCATAAAATGGAAGTGGATGGCAGAGCAGACTAAAAACCAGAATCCTACAACATGTCCTTTACAAGAAACACTTTTGATGCAGAGACATGCACATAGGGCAAAGGTAAGGGGATGGGACAGAATCTATTTTGCTTGAGCTAAAGTTAAAAAAAAAAAAGTGGGGGAGGAATCATGATCTCAGACAAAGCAAAAGCAAAATAGATCTAATTAAAAAACATGAGGATGGAAACCAATCTTGCTAAATAGCACCATAAACAATGAAGTAACATCAAGTAAACATTACAATGTGGCATAGCATCTAAATTTTTACAGGAGAAGTTAAGTGAGTTAGAGGAAGAAATAGACAGCAAAGTTGTAGTAGTGGGACTCAACCCCCCCCCCCCAGAACTAAATAAATCTATCCTCAAAATAAACAAGAAAGAAGTTAAACAGGTGAATAGAATTTTAGAAAAGTTAAAAAGGGGTGGCTAGGTCACACAATGAATAGAGCACCAGCCCTGGAGTCAGGAGGACTTGAGTTCAAATCCAGCCTCAGACACTCAACACTAGCCATGTGACCTTAGGCAAGTCACTTAACCCCAATTGCCCTGCCTTTCCCCCACCAAAAAGCAAATATATATATACATATATATGTATATATGATAGAATTCTGGAGAAAACTGAATGGGCATAGAAAGGAATATACCTTTTTCTCAGTGGTATATGGTACCTACACAAAAATTGACCATGTATTAGAGCATTAAAAACTTCAAAATAAAATGCAGAAAGGCAGAAATATTAAATGCACCCTTTTTAGATCATGATGCAATAAAAATTATGTATAATAAAGGGCCATGGGAAACTAATTGGAAACTAAATAATCTAATCCTAAAGAATGAATGGGTCAAATAACAAATTATAGAAACAATCAATAATTTCATCAAAGAGAATAACAATGAGACAACATACCAAAACTTATGGGATGTAATCAAAGCAGTTCTTAGGGGAAATTTTATATCTTTACATGCTTACATGAATAAAATAGAGAAAGAAGACATCAATGAATGGCATGCAATTAAAAAACTAGAAAAAGAACAAATTTAAAATCCTCAATTAAATATCAATTTAGAAATTGTGAAAATCAATCAAATTGAAAGTAAGAAAACAATTGAACTAATAAATAAAAATAAGATCTGGTTTTATGGGAGGAAAACAATTAAACAGATAAACCTTTGATTAATTTCACTAAGAAAAAAAGAAAGAAAGAAAGAAGAAAACCAAATTACCAGTATCAAAAATGAAAAGGGTGAATTCATTACCAGTGAAGAGGAAAATAAGCAGTATTTAGGAGCAATTTTGCTCAGCTGTATGCCAATGAATCTGACAACCTAAGTGAAATGGATGAATATTGACAAGGACATAAATTGCCCGGATTTAACAGAAGAGGAAATAAAATATTTAAATAATCCCATTTTAGAATGATTTAGAAATGATGGGCAGGTACAATAAAAATTACATTCAATAAAGGGCCATGGAAAGATAGATTAAAATTAATTGGAAACTAAATAACCTAATCCTAAATAATGAGTGAATCAAAGAAGAAATCAACAAAACAAAACAAGGCCTGCTACGTACTTATGAAATGCTTATGAAAGACATATTGAAGTCCTAATGATGGTTCTGTGTGTCACATCTTATTATTAACTCTATCCCAGGTAATTGTGTATGGGAATGGTGGGAAGAACTAGAGCAGCATCTGAAGGTTACTTTCTTTCCTGAAGGGGAAGGTGTAATTTCCTACTCTCCTGAGACCTACCCAAGTGGCGTCTTTCCTAAGCTAACACTTAAATATCCAGGGATTTGTTCTGGCAGTTTCTCCAAGATTTTCAACTCTTAATTTCTGGGCTTAACCTCTAGGATCCTATAGCTGGTCAACGAAGGACAAAAGGTCCTTTATAAGTGAATATTCAGCAAAATTTATACCTACTTTCCTTTAAAACTTCCTGAAAATTTAGCTATGATCGTCAATAACTAATCTGATCCTAAGTAAATGTAAGTGAAAATAACCTGCTCTTCTCCTCATCTCTGTAAAACCAAAATAAGCCTTCTTCTCAGGTGGGATTCTTTCCAGGATGGTCAAAGCCTTGACAGTTTACTGTTGAGGTCAGAAATTCTCCCTTAAGGCCTCAAAAGTTTCCTCTCAACTAATTTAAAAGATTTCTCTACTAATGATTTAATTACTCTTTGTTAAAAGAATTTAAAGGCAAAAAATCTATTTTAACCCTGACAACAGGAAATTTTAAAATTAGTTAGGTGACTAGCAGGCTGAAAATGAGGAACTAGGAATTCCACTGCTGAATCTCCCTGATCTCAACCAAATAAAAGTTAAAAAAAACAGAGGGCAGGGGAGGGGGGATGCTATGTTTAAAAAGTTAAAATTATGGCCATACAATTTTTATTTAAAAAATGGAATTTGAGAGCTCCAGACCTTATACATTTAGATTAGTCTGAAATTCAAATAGTCCCTCTTAGCCCAATCAGGGACCCTATTTAAAGAAAATGAATTTAGGGTAAATCAAGGCAGACTCACCAATCTCGAACATATTTACTTCAGGCTCAGAGAATTTGGGTGCAAACAACTTGGAGAGTCCAATTCCCAGGACCAACATCTGTGGGGTAGCCACCAGCAAAAATTCAACCCAATGTGCACTGGATGCTGGAGTACATGGAGGGGAGCAAATGTAAGGAAACTTGAAAAGTTAGAAGTACCTAGGCTGAGAAGGAGTTTAAAAGCCAAGGAGAAAAATTTATATTTGCTCCTGGAGGTACCAGGGATCCCACTGGGGTTTTTTGAGTTGGAGGGGAAAGAGGGACTATGACATGGTCAGACTTGTGCTTTAAGTAAATAGAATGATAATTTTCAAAAGGATTGAGCACTACCTGGGGGAAGGAAGTATGAGAAATCAGGGGAGGTTTCACAGGAGTTGTGGCACCTTGGAGGAAGATAAATATTCTAATAGAGATGTGTTCTTTCTGAGTCTGTATCATGTATGGTGATTGCTAAACATGTCCTCTATGTCATCAGCCAAATCACTGATAGAAATGTTGGATAGAACATAGTTAAGGGGTCAAGGGTAAAAGTGCAGAATAAGCTAAGGCTGGCCAAGTATGTCAAGGTTAGATAAAGGTCATTTGAGAGCTATGCTGAAATTAAGAGGAAATTAATTACAAAGAGAAGGTAGAAGGTATTTACAGAATTTAATTACAGAGAGAAGGCATTTCACTTCTGTTGTGTCTACAAAAATAATGATCCTCTGGAAAGGAGAGAACACATACACATATACATATGTATATGTATACATACACATACACAATGTGTATGTATAATGGAAGGGGGGTGAGGTGGAGAAAGGGAGATTTGAAGGAAAATAAGGAAGCTAGGAGGTATAGGTTTGAAGGAAGAAAATTCTAAGTATAGGAAACGGCCAGGGAAAAGGCACTTGGGAAGTAGGGAGGTGGTGTATCTTTCCAATGAGGCCAGTGTCACTGGATCATAGAGTATATAAAGGGGAGCAAATGCAAGAAAATTTGAAAAATAGGAAGGGCCTAGGCTGAGAAGATATTTAAAAGCCAAGGAGAGAATTTTATATTTGCTCCCGTAGGTAACAGGGACCCCACTGGAGTTTATTGAGTTGGGCAAGAGAGGAAGTATGACATGGTCAGACCTGACAATTTGGAAGGGGATTGAGCACTACCTGGGGAGAAGGAAGTATAAGAAATCAGGGGAGGTTTCATGGAAGTTGTGGCACCTTGAAGAAAGGTACGTATTCTAATAAAGATGGAGTATGTTCTAGGCATGAGAAATAACTTGTGTGACTGGATGGATGGAATGCCAAGTTTCAGGGTCATTTAGTTGTCTAAATTGGCTGAAAAATAGTGTGCAAAGGGAAATGATGGGAAATGAGACTGAAAAAGTAGGTTGGAGCCAAAGGAATTTATGTTGTGTTCAGAGATTTTGAAAAGAGAGGTGATGTGGTCATGGCTGTGCTTTAGGAAGAAAAGGGAAGACAATGTAGAGGAAGAGCTGAACAAGCAAAATAGGATTATGGGAGAAGAGAAAAGCAGAATCCAGAATGTCTCTTCATGTTCATGGCAACATGTTCTATTGTTGGGTGTCAGTATTCTCTGCCCTGGGCTATAATTTTTCCAGAAGCTCTGTGATTTAGTGGATTTAGAGGGAGATAGCCTCATAGTCCATTTCAAGTACTGCTTTTGACATACACTGGCTCTATGACTCTGGGCAAGTTGCCACTCTTAGGGCTCAGCAAACTATGGCTGGAAAATCAAATCTATCCCCCCTCCCACCACCATCTGTTTTTATATGTCCCCTGAAACAAGAATGGTTTTAGCATTTTCAAATGGTTAGAAAAAAAGAATGTTTTGTACCATGAAAACTTGCATATAATTCATATTTTCTTGTCCATAAGTTTAGTTTTGTTGAAAGACAGCTACCTATAATCATTTAAATATTGTCTATGACTGCTTGTGGGCTACAACAGCAGAGCTGAGAAGTTCCAACAGTATGTGACATTCTCATCTATTTGTACCACTGCTCAGTACATTACAAATCCAGTGATGTAGTTATAACTCAGAAGCATTTTGAATGCCAAGCATATTGTTGTGCTGCAACATCTTTTTTTTTTTAATTTTTATATATAGACTTTGCTGGACTCCCTTCTGCTCTAAACACTGGCATACGTTTCTGTTTCAAGTTGCCGTTACTGCAGGGAGGTCATATACCTTTCCTACCCATCTACTGCCATTTTATAATAGGAACAAGGTGAAAGGTAAAGAGCACCCTCTGAAGCTGAGTTCTTTCTTCATAGTTGTCACTCTTCTTGACTGACATAGCTGGCTAGCTTATTCTATAAATAGTCTCAAAGGCCAAGGGCAATCTTTTCAGTCCGTTCAGAGATTCTGCAATAAGTTTCAATTTCCTTCATTCAAAGACTCGTGCTCAATAATCCTATCAGGTTAACTGAGCAAATTCTTCCTACCCCCTAAAACAATAACCCTTACCCAGGACTACACAATCTTTGAAAGACATTTCATTTTAATGGGGTTTTAAATTACTCTTTTAACAAATTGAACAATGACTTTGGTCACTGTTTCATAGTCCCACTGGAGAGGATGAGGAGGTTCATGAGTTGGATCATCCAAAAAGAATTCAAGAGACAGATACTCTTTTAGTCAAGAGGGCTTTATTTATGCAAAAGCAGCAGGCTAGTCCTTAAGGACACCAGCAGCCTGGAGGAAAGGGGCTTGCTTTTATACACAAATCCTGGTGTTGAAGTTTAGGGGTGTTCAAGATCCCAAAATATCAACATACTCGGTCTTGCCGAATGAATTTGACTCAAGTCTTCTCTCAGTCAAAGTAAAGCAAAGTTTATTAAAGATTCACCATAATGGGTTGCTTATATCAGACAAGCTGGCCAGAATAATCTCACAGAGTGAGCCTGCACAAGATTGAATTCTCAGCCCCGTCATGGAGGCAAGATGGATCTTATATACAGAAAGATTGTGGGAGGATTTAGGGGTGTTCTAGAGGAAGGGTTTGGGTAGTGTCTTGAGGAGGAATCTAAGGAGGATCTTGAGGGGACTGAGGTCAGACTCCAGTAATGACATTAAGGGGAGGAAATAGCTAAAGGCTACCTGGAGATGACAGACAACAGAGAGGGCAGTTTACGGGTAACAGATTTGGGTATAGATATTTGATAGGATCAAGGGTAGGAAGTAGCTGAACAGTGGAGGGCTAGGCCAGTAAGAGTAAAAGATTTGGGCCTAGCTATAATGAAAGGCTTATGGCCTCCGGCAAATGCCTCATCAAGTGAGAATATTCAATCAGTTCAAGGGGTTTTCCAGAGCCTGTACCCTATCATTGGCACTTAGACAGGAGTGGGTTATGCTCCTGTGAGGGCCGTTAATCACAGAGAAAAGGAAGCAGGTGTGTTGGGTACCTTTAAGCATAGGAAGGGGAGGCAGGAAAAGGCTAGCTGGTATGTCTTGTTAACAAGTAAAGCCCTCTGTTACTGGGGAGATTTAGATTTACTCAAGGCTATCATTGTTGCTGAGCAGAAGTCAGCCTCAGCACAAGAGAAATCTTTCAGGAAAATGGACTGTGGTCTCTTCTTTGATGACTACTCCCTGCTGACAGGGGGCATAGAGCTGTCCCTAAGGATAAGGGGAACTAGAAGGGTGACTTAACTTGTTGCAGAATCCAAAGTGGAACCTCTATATCAGGTGCCCAGGAGCTAAAGAAGGAGTTTCTATATACAAGAAGACAAAATGCACTAATAAATTTAGTAAGATAAGCTCTTAAAAAATGCAGGTGGGCTGCTAACCTACAGAATAATTATTGCAAGTGACAGAAGCAAAGTTCAAAGAAAAACCATAGCTAGCATTGTTAGGATCACCTGATACACACATCAAATGTCCATGGGGAATGGGGATCACCCCATCTTATACTACTGGAGCCCAAATCTGGGAATGATCTCATGCAAAAGTACTTCGGTCACTTACACAGCTTTTTCAATACGGCAAGGGAAGATTTCTACTCAGTTTATAAAGGTGTCTATTAGCACTAAGAGAAGCTTGAAGCCTCTGCAAAGTATGTAAAATCTAGTTGCCAATCCTTGCCAAGGGAAGCTCCCTTGATTTTGGACAGGGATAAGAAGAGATGGGGGTCTTACTGCTCCTTCAGAGTTGACGTAGGCATATATAGAGCAAGCCTTGCAAACCTGCGTAATTGTTTCTAGCATTTTAGGTCCAGTAAGGAGGGGTTTCTCCAGATTATAAAGTACATGCTTTCCTAGATGTGCAACCTGGTGCAGTCCAAAAAGGAGTTTTGACATTCCAGATCCTGGACTTGCCAATTGAAGGGAGGGTGACATACCAACCAGAAGGGGAGAATTCAAATACGTTAGCCTGCTATTGTTATGGTTCTTCAATGGTATACTGAGAAGTGAAAGTGGGGGTAACCTGAGGTATTGATGGGGTACAGGCTCTGGCAACCCCCTTGAACTCGGATTGAATCTTCCCATTTGCCTGAGACCATAGGCCTTTCATTGTGGCTCTGCCCAAATCTTTAGCCCTCCTTTGTCCAGCAACTTCCCACTCTTAATCACTCATTTACTGGAGTCTGACCTCATTAACTCTTGCTGAAGACCCTCCCCAACTCCTCCTCTGGACCCACCCCTATATTCCTCTCACAACCTTTCTGCATATAAGACCCCATCTTGTCTCCATGTGGCCTGAGAGTGCCATAGAATTTTCCAATACATCTTTACAGATACTGAGGCTCCTTAAGAGTCTACCGGATTTGGTGAACTTTTAATAAACTTTTCTTTTCTTTGGCTGAGAGAAGGCTTGAGTCAAATTCATTCAGAAGAACCTGGTATGTTGGTATTTTGGGGTCTCCAGCACCCCTAACACTATACCTCATCATTTTATGATAAACCTCTTCCTTTTTATGGTTCCCTGATACCGGGAAACACTGCTAATCTCAAGCTCTTCACCAGCCAGGACTGGAAGGTACTTAAGCCTCTTTCTTTCCCTATTCCCTTCTTGTTCTCCAAGTACCTTGGAGGTGGGGGGTTTTTGCTTTTTTGGGGGGGTGAAGGGGCTGACCTCACAGGTCCCATTAGGTCAGACAGCTAGGAGGCTGCCTCATACTCAGCCCAATCTCCCAGGTTCTTAGTCCAGTTTGGTTATGTTGAAGAACAAGGACCTAGAAGCAGCTTCTGAAGAATGGAGGCCAAGGACAGACACCCTATCTGGAAGTGTAAGCCAGACTCTTTCAATTCTCCTGTTGCTAGGGAACTGGGAAAACTTCAAGTAGTTTTTTGTGGGAGTTTTTCTGTTTGTTTTTTCAGGATTACTCCCAAACCTTCCTTTATGGAGGAAGGGACTTCCAGGCCCTATGCCTGTAGCTCCTAAAAGTTCGCCTTTGGGTTGGGAAAAATTTAGTTTCTCTGGAGAACTTTAAAAGGAAAAGTTGGTGTTTTCTTTTTTTTTT
>CM053584.1:139528615-139564887 GCA_028627135.1 Pseudochirops cupreus | reverse complement strand
ACTAATTTACTATAATTTACTACAACAGCAGCACATGATTAGTCAGCAAAGCTCTTGAAATTTTTTGGCTTATGAATTAAGACTGTTGGGGTTGGGAGGTGGGGAAAGAGGTTGGCATCAAGGTCCCCACCTTGAATGCTTCTCTTTCTACATCATTTTTTAAAAAATCAAATAGATGAAGAAATGAAGATGATTGTGAGGGTTAGGCTGGAGGGAGAGAGGAAGGATGGCAGGTGTATGCCACGTGAGCTAAACCCAACGCTCAGGGTGCAATAAAGCCTACGCCTGGCAGCCAGTAGGGTAACCTGTACTACCTATATTTTTCTGCGGGTTGGAAACAGTAGGATTGATTTAAGCCTCTGTGAACTCCCCAATGGCCTGATATTACCAGCACTGGCCAGTACAACTTTGAGAGGCCATCTTGCCTAAAAACAGTGTGATTTTCAGCCTTGAAATTCAGCTTAACTGAACACTAAATGCCATCCTCCCCTACTATCAACATGAATGTCTTCCCCTTCCCAAATCCACTTCCCAACCTCACACGGAATTATCTGTAAAATTATCCAAAGAAGAATGCCATCATGGCATAGGAACAGGTTGCTTCTCCTATAACCAGACAGCTTCAGCTCAGAGGATAATTATTTCGAGTTCATCACATGATGTAACCTGAGTTGGATTGGGTGTGAACACACCAGGTCCCACCCTTTGAGTATAACTACTTATTATTTCAGTGGGCAGATAGATAGAGTGGTACCACTAGAGAATATCCAGAAAGCGGGGTATACTGCTTCTGAAAATTCTACCTTATACTTATAGATCAGGTTGACTTTGTCTGTGATACCAAAGAAAATGACAAAGCCATCATCATAATTGAGGAGCACACCTATCCTGGTAGCCTTGGTGAGCGGCAGGTTTTTCTCCACATCATTGTGCCAGGTGGAGATCTTGGTGTTGAACCACTCCACACACCAGGAGGAGCGGTTACGTCCCAATCGGCTATCAGAACCATGGCGATCAATGCTCCCATAGCAGATGCCAATGGCACAAAAGGTGTTCTTCTGTAGCTCTGTCTCCCAGTAGTGGACTCCCGAATTGTAACCCTGCAGGCCAAGCACCTGAGAGCAGTAGGTGAATCTCTTGGGGTGGGGCGGGTAGGGTTGGGGGGCACTGCCCACAGACGCCACAGTGTTGTTCTCTGACAAGGCCACTTTGTTGTTGGCGGTGTTGTAATCCAGAACCACTTGAGCAGCATCTACAGAGACAAAATCGTTGGGTAGGAAGAGTGCAAAGAACAAACTAAAAAGAGTAGACAGAAGTCTCCTTGACATGGTGAAGCATGAGCCTCAACTCTCTTTTCCAACCCTTCCCTGCCCAACCACTCTCCCTCCATCATTCAACTAACTTTTGGAATCCCCTCTCTTGGACAACCTTTTGCAGACCGAGTTCAGGAGAGTTTGCTTTCCCATCTCCCCATTCCTTCACAATTATATATCCTTTTTGGTCCTCAATATATTAATCTAGCAACTTGACCTAAAATTAGCTGGCACTTTTTTGTATTTCACTTCTCCATACTTTCTGTGGGAGTTGAAAGATCATCTAGGCCAGCGGTTTTCAACCTGTGGGTCGCAGTCCCTTTGGGGGTTGAACAATCCTTTCACAGGGGTCACAGGGGTCACCTAGGACCATCAGAAAATACATATGGTCTTAGGAACTGAGACACAGCTCCTCTATCCATCTCCAGGCGGGTCTGCCCACATGCAGATATGCCCACACACGAGTATTAAAGGGTCGGGGCATTAGGAAGGTTGAGAACCACTGTATTAGATTATTAGCTCCTAAAGAGCAAGAACTTGGTATGCCATGACTCTAGGTAGTGGAGGGAACAGAGCACCAGAGTAGGTGTCAGGAAACCCTGAGCTCAAATCCAGTCTAAGACATTTCAGAATTGTGTGACCCTGGAAAAGTCACTTAAATTCCTAACTTTGGTTTCCTCATCTGTAACCTAGGGACAGTAACGGTAGCTAACATTTCTAGAGCTGGATTGTATGCAAGGTACTTTACATATATCATGGCATGATTATATGTCTGTATATATACATATATAAATGTGTGTGAGTGTAATAAATCAAAGGAGATCATTTAAGTGAAGCCTGTATACACCAGAAAGTACCATATGTGTTGTTGTTGTCACGATTACTACTTTTAGATTCAGATCCCAATTGCCACTCTAATATATGGTGACTCTAAGTTCTTTAATGGCAAGGACCACCTTTCGCCTTTTTTTTGTATCCCTAATGCTTCGCAAATGCTGCCAACATAATGTTCACTTAATAAATAAAACAAACTAATTAATTAGTGTTTGTTGGCTGACTGGCTGATCCTGGGTAAGCTACTTAATCTGTTTTGGGCTTCATTTTCTCCTTGGTAAAATGAAGGCTAATATTCCATTAGTCTAAACATAGTCTTGATCTTGCTCCTATATCTAACATGTACTCCTCAGTAGGGCCTGGGATTATGTTAAGGTAGGCATCCACTGAGGTAAGAATCAATCAGTATGACAGGTTCAGAGTTGGGGGATCTGATTTCAAATCCTCACTCAACCACTTAGGACTTGCATGACCTTAAAATCACTGCCCATCTCTGGACCTTGGTTTCTCCTCTACAAAATGAAGGGTTGGAATAGCTGACCTCTCAAAGTCCCTTCCAGTTCTAAATGTAAGAAGACAACAATGAGAGTGATGAAGATTGCAGAATCTTAGACTTGAGTTAAAGGGACTTTGGAGGCCATCTTGTCTTTATTTTATAGATTAGGAACGGAGGTCTCAAGCAGTTAAAATGACTTGCCCAAGGTCACACGCAGAACTAGTGTCCTCTTTACTATATCACTACAATGAAGAGAAAAGTATAACAAAATATAATAAGCCAGAAAGTCTAATGGTTTTCCATTTTTTAAAAATATGATAAGATAACTTTATGTAGTTTTTTAAAACATGTTCTTCCTTACTATAGATGTCATTTAGGGGATACGAGCTATATTTGGGGACAGCACATATTGGGACCAGTATCAGTAGCACTGTTCCTCCAGTCATCATTAATAAATAAATAAATCCTTCTTTGTTGATGATATTAATAAGGCCAAATCCTTATAGTGTGATAGGAGTTTAATAACTTTTCATTGAAAAGACATTCACAACTAAATAAGATCCAGTATATGTGAAAGGCAATATAATACAGTGGGAAAGGGGCCAGAATGTGGAACTTGAGGATGACCTGGGATCAAATCCTAGGCTCCGCTACTTGCTAGCTTTGTTATCTTGGGCAAGTCCTTTCCCTTCTCTGGAAATCTTTTTTCCCCAAAGTTGTAAAATAAAGGGGTTTGGACTTGATGAATTCTAAAGTCTCTTCTAACTCAAATCCATAATGCTATGATCCCTCTCTGAGCCTCATTTTTCCCGTCTGTAAAATGGGAGTAGAGGGTAAGGGTGGTAAAGGGGTAGATGAGATGATTTCTAAGGGCCTTCCAAATTGTAGATCCTACAATCCCAGGTATTTCTCCCACTGATAATGGCACTTACACTGTAGGAGCTCTGATCTGGATTTTGCCAAGAAGGCCTCTAGTACTTGTGTCTTCTGATGTGAAGTCTTTGGTAAATGACTGGCTTTTTCTGTAGCTGCCAAGGAGAAGTCTGAATTATTTCAAAATAAACTCAGGATAAGACATTCAAAAGGCAAGAGCCGAAAGGACACATCTCTCCATTTCCAAAAGTACTTACTGTCTGGGAGGGCTGCTTTTAATTTTGTTAAATCTAGCAGAGATCCCACGCTAGGATTCAGACCGGAGGTTGTTGCAGGAGCAGGGGCTGAGTGATGAGAAAATTAAATTGCTGATGTGCAGGAAGGGCAGGGCAGAACTTGGTTGACTCATTCTTTATCTGCTTTTAAACATAACTTGGGCTTACATCATTTAAAACAGACATAATGCCAGGGGCAAAGCCCATCTGGTCCCAACTATGTGGTTCGTGCCTATTCAGAAATTCTAGGGAAATATTGGATGGGGGGGTGCCCAGATCATAGAGTTACTGACTTAAGGACCCAGGTTATGGGTCAAGAAACAAGCTTGCTGCACTTAAGTCTGTGTTTGGGAGAGAAAGGGGGAAAAGAAGAACAGAAGTTGCTTATACTTACCAGGTTTTTTAGGTTTCTTTTCCTCTTCTGAAAAAAAAAGTCTCCATTAAGATATTTTAAAACAAAAAACTGAAGAATTCAAAAGATGAAATGATGCTGACAAAAACAAAGGCTCCATACCCAATCAGATGCTTATGGCAGTATGTTTTCTGGTAGCAAAGAACTGGAAAGAAATGCCTATTGACTGAGGAAGGACTACACATTGTGCTTTCTGAATAGAGTGGAACCTTTTGTGCTGTAAGAAATGATGAACATGAAAAATACAGAGAAGTATGGAAAGACTTACATGAACTGATGCAAAGTGAAGCAGAGTCAAGAAAACAATATACACAATAAGTACAACAATGTAACAAAACATTAGAAAATGAATGTTGCAAAATTGTAAAGAAGCTTAATACCAAAGAAAAGATATAAGACAACACTCTCTCTGCTGCCATGCAGAGGTGAGGGTGGAAATGGAAGTCTATGAGTATATAACATCAGGGTTTGATTTTTGTATTAATCAATTTTGCTGAAATTTTTTCTTCTCTGCTTTTTAAAAACATTATTTGTTATATGGGATAACTCTATGGAAGGGAGAAGGGTAAGAAACAAATTAGGTAGGGGCAGCTAGGTGGCACAGTGAATAGAGCACTGGCCCTGGATTCAGGAGGACCTGAGTTCAAATATGACCTTAACACTTACTAGCCATGTGACCTTGGGCAAGTCACTTAACCCCAATTGCCCAGCCTTCCCCCCTCCAAAAAGCAAAAAAGAAACACATTAGGCAAATCTAGAGCTAAGTGGCAGAGCAGATAAGAGTGTCCACCTGAAATCAGGAAGACTGGAGTTCAAATCTGGCCTGAAACACTTACTAGTTGTGTGACCTGAGAATGTTACTAAACTTATAGTTTTTATATATATATATATATATATATATATATATATATATATATATATATACATATTATATATCATATAGACATATATTATAAGAAAACTTATAGTTTTCTATAAAATGAGCTGGAAAAGGAAATGACAAATCCCTCCAGCACCTTTGCCAAAACTGGGTCACAAGAAATCAGACACAAATTAAACAATAAAAAAATTAGGTGACAGGAAAACAAAGACTATTCATAAAAATCTATTTTTAAGACACTAAAAAGCATAACACTAAATGAACCTCTCCTTACTATAATAAACATGTTTATATAAGCGAGAAACCAGCATTATTTGTAATGTATAATGTGTAAACACTAAAAAGAAGGCTTTCCAATATGATCAAGAGTAATGCAAAGATGGCCATTATCACCAATACTATTTGATATACTTCTAGAAATGCTGGATGGACAAAGAAATGGAAGGCATAAGCTCAAGCATATAGAAGGCAAAATCATCTCTATCTGCTTTAATGAAAATATTCATCAAAACAATTTGTAAGTTCAGAACCTAGCAGAATATAAAATAATCTTACAAAAACCAGACTTCCTTTATATTAGTGACAAAAGCCAGCAGGAGACAGAAAAAGAAATTCTTTTCAATACAGTTACAAAATGTACGTAAAATCTTAACACCTATTCAACAATTCACACTAAAAACTTCTATGAATACAAATATAAGATGATCTTCATAACAAGAAACAATGACAGCACCTAAATAATTTAACAGATGTAATGTCATATCAAACTAAGTACCCTAGGATTACTTTAGAAAATTAGATACATAATAAAATTTACCTAATGGAATAAACGGTCAAGAACCTCAGAGAAAATAGTGCAAAAAAATGGAAAAAAGGACTCACATTACTAGATCTCAAACTATAGTAAAAAACAGTTATCAAAATTATTTGGTACAAGTTTAAAAAACTGAGTTGATCAACGGAATGGACAAGGTCAACAAGACCCAGAAATAATTTTGCACAGTGCTCAACAAATCCAAAACACCTAATATCAAAGACTCCCTAAATCACAAAACTGCTGGGAAAATGGGACAGTAATTTGGCAGATTAGATGCAGACCAGTATCTTACCTCATAACAAAAAGATTACACATTACACTAGGAATTCAAAATAGACACAAGACCTCATTATAAAGTATCACATCATGAAAAGTTTAGAAGAAAAGAGAAGGAAGTGTTCTGAGTAACTATTGCTAGGGGAAGAATGATTATCTAAACAAGGGATAAATGTGATCACGTAAGATAAAAAGGACAATTTCACAACATTGAAAAGCTTGGGCATGAAGGAAATCAATACATTTGGATAAGAATTAGAAGAGAAGCTGTTAATTGGGGAAAAAATCTTTCCCACAAATATGTGGGACCCAAAGTCTGGTGTCCAAGATATATAGGGAATTGATATAAATATCAATCAATGAGTATTTTTTTAAGCATCTGCTACGTATAGACACTGTGTAAGGTATGGGGATACAAGTGTATCCATGAGTATACACAGCACAAATATTAGGTGAGTGACCTTAGGAATAACTTGGGAGTTAGACCACATGGAGTCTGTAGTCCCTTTCAGCTGCTGAACTAATGTCATTTTTCTTCTATATCTTTTCTCCTATTCCATTCTACCCTTCTTATTCTATTATATTTTTTTCCTTTCTTTCATTCTTTTTTTTTAAGAGCCCTTTAGGTTTTCTGAGCACTTAATAAATGGTATCTCTATCCAGTTACCTTCCCATCTACACTGAAGGACAACCACACCTGACCTAACTCAGGATCCCATCTTCCCCATAGTCTGGTTATTTAATTTATACTTCCCAGCATGAAATTCACAATATGTACATCTGCACATTAGTAAAGTTACTACGTATTTTTAAAAATTTTGTCTCCACATTTACATTTTAAACAAGAGACTCTTGCCTATCTCCATCAGTTAATCTCCCCTTATTTTTGTTTTTAAAAACTAATTTAAAAATAAATTCTGAATTTAACAAATGGAATAGGTATCATATACACAGTAGAAAAGGAGATTACATAAACTGCAGATGTCTACTACTTATAGCTTGCTTTTCTTTTTAAATATATAATAAATTCGACATGTAACTCTCAAAGCTGTCTTGTTTATCTGTGATTACTTCAGGCTACCCTATTTTTTCTGTGCATTTAAAAATAATCTTTCAGTGATTCAATTTTCTTTCCTTTTCTTTAACCACACCACTACCATACCCCTTCCCAAATTTTTCTATGGTCTACAGATATCACCACCTAATTCTCATATACTTTATGAAAAAGTGACATCCTTATGTCCTTCCTCCCAGCAGAGACAGGGATCTACTAGGAAAGAATGTCATATATCTGTAAGTAAGATGGAGTTGTTTTCTTTTTAAGATACAAGTTCCCAGAATAATAGTTTGTAAACAATCTCACCACACCTGCACATTATATAATGATAAATAATATAAGCATCTGAGTTAAGTCACAAACAGTACACTGCATCTGCATTATGCTGAATCACCATGATATTGCTAAAGTTAATACCACTGCTGGCAAATTGCCTTGTCAGAAGTGAGGAATCTAAGTACTGAGACAGCCTGCACCAGCCCCTATTGAAGTTTGGATGGATTTGTGAATGTCTGTACTAGTCCTGACTGGCCCCCATCCAGACTTAGGGGATGCTGTAAGGAGTTGGTACTCCCATTATCAGCAGTCCTTTGGAGAACAATAAAGAAATTAATACCGATTATGTCTCCACGGCAGTCCTTCCGGCTGCCCCATTCAAGAGTGAATCTGCTAGATGCTGGAGCCCAAAAGCTTCCACATCTGTCTTACTGATTCCTTTGGAGGGTTTTTGCCTGATTTTGTTAGAAGAGAGGGTTCAATTTTGAAAGGCTGGGGGAGGAAAGAAGAAGGATATTTCCAGAAATTACTGGAAGGCATCAATAAAATGTATCTAAAAGTGAAAACTATTTTCCTTGCAGAACCCAAACATGGAAACATGGCGATCTAAAGCAGTGGTTCTCAACCTGTGGGTTGCGACCCCTTTGGGGGTCAAACAACCCTTTCACAGGGTTCACCTAAGACCATCGGAAAACACATTATTTCTGATGGTCTTAGGAAACAAGACAACACTCCTCTATGAAGGAGGAGCCCACATGCAGATACACCCACATACGAATAAAGGGTCGAGGCATTAGGAAAGTTGAGAAGCACTGATCTAAAGTTTAAATAGCTTCCTCATTAGCTGTTTATTGGGTAGAAATGACAAAACAAACACACAAACAAAAAACCTAATTGACTTTTGTTCTTCCACGTTTACTTACTCTCATCAGTAACCCCAATTTTCTCCTGCTGCTGCCTCAGTGGCTTCTGCTGAGGTTTGTCCCCTTCGAAGAGATGAAAAGAGAGCCATGAGCATCTTACGAGTAACACCTACCAACAGGCTTAGCCATTTCTTCAGCAAAAGCATCACTATATGCATAGCAGGGGACGGCCTTAGGAGGAGTCACTTACTGGGTATCCGTCTTGCTTGGCGATCTCTATTGGGATATGTTGGTCCAAAGAAAGGCAAAGGTTTTCCAGAATCATCTAATTCAACAGAGACCGGGATCAGTACATACAGCTGAGCTTCAAACACATCACCCACTTTGCAAACTCCGAAAGATGAGGCAAAGCCCCACCCCCACCCCCCATCTATTCTCAGCCTGTTATTCTTAATCTCATTTAGTAAGATTGTCTCCAGCCCAAATTACCTGCTATCTCCCAGAAACTTCCCATCACTTCTTACCTCTGTACTTTCACTCACAACATTGATTAGACCCATCACATTCTTCTCCCCTAGTTGCTTCATTTTCCTGATCTATAAAATGAGCCGGAGATGGAAATGGCAAACCACTCCAGTATCTTTGCAAGAAAACCCCAAATGGGATCCATGAAGAGTCAAGACATGACGGAAAAAACTCAATAACAACATCAAATGGTACCATAAAAAGGAACCTAAAAACTTATTTTCAGGGATTATTAAGAAACTGGGCAAGAAGCCGAAGTGGCTACGTTTGTTTTCCTCACTGCTGTCCCCTGAATGAAAGGGATGCAAAAGAAAAAAAATTAATTGGAGATATCAGCAGCTGGCTAAGAAGGTGTTCTCTGGAAATGAGATCTGGACTTCTTGACCATGGCTTAAAATACACACAGACAACAGATTTCTGAGAAGGAATGGAGCTGTCCAGTCATTCAGTCGTGTCTGACTCTTCATGGCCCTGTATGGGGTTTTCTTGGCAAAGATACCAGAGTGGTTGGCCCTTTCCTCCTCCAGTGGATCAGGCAAACAGAGGTTAAGTGACTAGCCTAGAGTCACACAGCTAATGAATATCTGAGGTCAGATCTGAACTTGGGTCTTCCTGACTCCAGGCCACTGCTACATCCACTGGGTCATCTAGCTGCCTGGAAATTGGTTCAGTGTCTTGTCAATCTAATCACATAAGCTTTAAACTAAAAGGGAGGGGGGAGGAAGTAGACTGACTACTGGTATCCCTCAAGCTAGATAACACAGAATGAAGCTATGATGAAGGAAGAGAACCAGCTGAGATACCCTGAAGCTCACAGGAGCCAAAATATAATAAAGGATCTAGAAGTAAACTTTTGCCCTCAAATGTTTAATGCCCAAAATTTAGGCAACAAGGAAAATGAAATAGAAGTCCTAATATAAGGAGGTAAATTTGACTTCACAAATATCACTGAGACTTGGGAGAATGAAACCCATGAGTGGACTGAGGCTCTGGACAAGTATACCTTATTCAAAAGAAACAGCATAGGTAAGAGGTGGGGGGAGGTGGTAACACTGAATACTAGAAAGATATACTCATGAGGAAATGCAGGAGTAGGGAGGGTTGAAACATGTCAGAATGTTTGGTGAAGGTCAAAAAAAAGTGATTTTGTCATTGAAGTATACTACAGAACACCTGGATGGAAAGAGAAATGGACAAGGAATACAGAATGCAGAAACAGGTCACAAGCCAGGTGCAGAGGCCTGCTATAGAAGTAATGGGGCACTTCCATTATCCAGAATCTGATGGAGTGCTATCTCTTTGCCAGAAACAGAGCAATTAAGGAGTTCTTGATTTGCCAAAGTAACAACTTGTTTCATCCTTCAAAAATTAGAAGAAACAACAAGAGGAAATTCTATTCTGTATCTGATTCTCCCTAACAAGGAGTAACCAATTGCTGCAGTGGAAATAATAGGAACGATGAGAGGGAAGGGGACATACCTAAGAGTCTGTAATGCAGAAGGAGAGGAGATGCAGGCATAGTCTGCCCTGTACCCTGGATCTGGGGAAAGCAGGCTTTAATGGGTCCAAAAACAGATGAGCAGGGCCCCATGGAGTCAAATAATACAAGGAAAGTTAGCCCTAGAAGATTTTCCAGGATGAAATTCTGAAGATACAAAAGGAAAAGAAATAGTCCTAGTGATGAGGAAAAATGGGATTGGTCTAAAAGGGACTGATGTGGATACACAGGGAACTCACTGAACTACTTAGATCTGGAGTGGGGGAAGTAAAGAAGTAAGGAGCACGGTCAGGTTAACAGAAAATACATATAAAAGTATGACAAAGACCATAAAAAAATTCAACAACAGCCTAGTATATGCACTAAAGTTCAAAACATGGTCAGGCTGATGAGAAATGCTTAAGAAAAAAGTGGGAGAGATTTAAAAACAAAAACTAAGTTTGGATGAATTAAGAAGGGGTAAAACCTTTAGCTGAGGATACAGGAGACAGTAATTAACCACAGAGAGAAGGCACAGCTGATGGGTGCATGTACCACTTCTGTTTTATCTGTAAAGGGCAATGACCTTTACCATGGAAATGATGAAGCAAAATGACTAAGAAGACGGCTGGAGAACACTTAGCTTATGCTGTAAATACACATCACCTGGCACCAATCAACTACATCCTGGGATACTAAAAGAATTGGCAGACATGCCGGCTTTAGAAAGGCAAACGCTATCCCAATTTTCCAAAAAGAAAAAAGGGAAGAGAACAGAGGCTACAAACTCATGTCAATTCCTAGGGAAATTCTTAGATGAGTCATGAAGGAGTCAGTGACCTTCTAAAAAGGGAAGCAATGAGTTCAAAGAGCCAACTTGCCCTCTAGGGGAACAGGTCATGCCAGAGTGACCTCTTTCCTTGGTCATCAGGATGTAAGGAATAGCATAAAGTTGACCTGAATACTGGTCATGTTCTCCATAAAGTTCCTCATAGTCAGAGGCGTGCTGGAGCCAGCTCCAATCAGCTAAGCACAGCCAAGTGCTGAGTCTTCAGTGTAAGCGTTCACAGTTCAGAAATAGGCAAACACTACAAATCAGGGGTTGTTTTTTGTACTGTTGGTTAGTGACTTAAGGGGATGGAGAAAATGTGAATAATGCAAGTTAAACTTCCCCTTCCTTTCCCTTGCCCCTGGACCTGTGCTGCTTGTTACACAATTATCAGCACACCCTTGCTCATGCTATTCTTGTGGAAAAGATGGAGAGACAGGGACCAGACAAGAAGGCAATTGGATGGATATATAACTTACTAGATGGCCTCACTCAAAGAATATTTATGAATAGTTCAATATCATTATGGCAGCAGGTCTCCAAGGCAGCACTCTGTAAATCTGTGTTTTCCTCTGTGCTGTTTAATATTTCTATCAGTGATTTGATTAAATATATGGACAGTATGCTCAGACCCTATTTGTGTGCCCCTGGGCAAGTCACTTCACCCTGCTTGTCCTAATGAGTTGGAGAAAGAAAAGGTAAACCATTCCATCATCCTTGCCAAGAGAACCCCAAATGGGGTCACAAAGAATCAGAGAGCACTGGATAATGACCAAGCAACAACATGGATGGAAGGCTTATGAAACTTTGTACAAAGATAATACAGAGCTAGGTGAGATAAACAAGATATTGAATGACAGTATCAGGATTTGAAAACATCTGAACTAAAAAAAAAATCTAGATTGTCTAGAATATGGGGCTGAGTATAACAAGATGAAATTCAGGTGAGATAAATGTAAACTCCCTACACTTAGATGATAAAACAAATGAACTTCAGAAGTTCAAGATGGGAGGAGGCATGGTTAGACAGCAATTACTCTTAAAAAGATCTCGGGATTTTAGTGGACCAGAAGCCTAATGTGAGTCAGCAATGGGATTGATGTAGGAGCCAAAAATGATAACGTCATCCTGGGTTGCCTTAGGAGATATCTCCAGGAATAACAACATGATAGGGCCTCTGTGCAATTGCCTAGTCATACCTCATCTAGAACACTGTGTTCAGCTCTTGTTGCCACAGATTAAGAAGAACATTGGTAGGCTAGAGTGAGTCCAGAGGAGGGCAACCAGGATAATGAAAGTCTATGAATCCATTTCTTAGGAGGATAAGTTCAGAATGTTGCTAGTAATTAGTATGGAGAAGACTCAGGAAGCACATGATAGCTGTCTTCCAGTATCTTCCAGCTGTTACATGGAGAAGGGATTTTATTATATTATTAATTTATTCAAATTGGAATAGCTACAGTCTTGCTAGTGTGGTTATAGGGTTGGGGCAGAAACATTACAACTGGGTACCATGAAAAAAGTGGGCTGGCATTCACATGAGAATAATTACAGCCCCTCTCCGATAACTAAGGAAAGTTAATTCTTCAATGGGACCCGTCTGTATCTTGTAATCCTTGCTAGGTGATGAAAACTACCAAAACTACCAAATTCTCTGATTGGAAAAGAAAAAAACTCTCCTAATTGGATGAGGACATCCAAGCCTGATAACATATCTTTTCAGAATGGTGCCAAGTTAACCTGTGGTGCTTGAAGATAATAAACAGATGACATGAAAATAGCCCAGGGGTACCCAGTGTGAGAGAAAAGAACTTTCCTTTTAAATATAACTTTAACTCTGAGCATAACTCAATGACATAGAAAGGAAACTAGGTAGATACATATTCAATTACAATATGAAGTCAATACAACACAGAATCAAAGTAGTATTGTTTTTATTGTCATCAGAGGATTCTTTTTATGTATGGGTTGGTCTAGATAGGGTACCCCAGCGCAAAAATTCCGTGATTCTTCAAAATTCGAGGTAATTGAGGAGCAGGGGAGGGGAATGTTAATTAAGAAGGAATTAATGAAAAAGGTACAGAACATATTTCAACTGAGCTTTAAATGAAGATATGGATTCTAAGAGTTAGAGATGAGGACAGAATATATTCCAGACATGGGGGACAATCTATGCAAAGGTAAAGAGGTGACAGTTGGGAGGACAGTTCTTCATGCACAAGAACAATGTGTAATAAGGGTAGAAAAGCACAGTGGAACCTGGCTTTTGGCTTTAAACAGCATGCAGAGACAATGGAGGAAGATAGGGTTTTGAAAAGGCATCAAATGTTATTTCTTTCCCTAACTTGTCCAGTATGGAAAGGATGTTTCAGTTCTCCCCAAAACCACTCACCCATAATCCCCACCTACTTCCACCCTAGAATCCAGAAGAGAATTTTTGTCCCAAATACAATGACTCTTAATTCTGGGGCTACCAAGGACTGATGACAGGGATAGTTCCAGAGAAACCTTAGAAGAAAACTGATGCAGAATGAATAGGGCAGAACCAAGAAAACATTTTTTTAAAACAATAACAACGTTTGTACAAAGAAAAACAATTTTTAAAGATCTGGGAGTTCTGGATCAATGCAACAATCAATTACAGTTCCAGAAGACTGATAAGGAAGCATGCTACCTACCTGCTGACAGAAAAATAAGGGACTTGGATGAAGAGTAAGACATGCATTTTTAGACACAGTGTGAGAATATGATTTGCTTAGTTATGTATAAGTGTTACAAGGACTGTTGTTTTTATCTCTCACAGGAAACAGAGAGGGAAAGAGGGGCTAGAGTGCCAATAAAAAGAGGGAAAAAAGAGTCATTGAATTATTTTTTTCAGTGCACAGAAGAAAACAGATGGAAGTTCAGAAAAAGCCACAGGTAAGCAGGACAGCTTTTAAAATTCAGGTGAAATTATTATATATTTAAAAAGAAAAGCAAACAGGGTGGCTAGATAGCGCAGTGAATAGAGTACCAGCCCTGTAGGCAGGAGGACTTGAGTTCAAATGTGGCCTCAGACACTTAACACAAAAACTAGCAGTGTGACCTTGGGCAAGTCACTTAATCCCAATTGCCCTGCCTTTCCCTCTCCAAAAAGAGAAGAAAAAAGCAAACTATGTATAATTAAAATCGCCAGTTAAATGTATAAATATTTTTCTGTTCTACCATGAATATAAAATCCCAGTTGGATATGGTATTTGTTAAGATGGAAATAGCTGGAGGTGGTTTTTTTTAAAAGTAATTACCTGCAATAGCGGCTTCCTCTGTTTTCTTCTCTTGAAGGTTATTAATTTTATGTTTTATAACATCTTTAAGGGAGTAGGCGTTTTGATAAACACTGTGGATCATCTCTTGGTCCAATTCATTCTTTGGTACATAAACAGCCTTGATGACAAGTTCTAGCATTTTCGGGGCTTTCTAAAACAAGCCAGGTGGTTAGAGAAGGAAACGTTTTCAAGGTTAAGCTTCAGTGAATCACAAAAGAGACTTTGATTAAGCACACCTAGCCGAATCCCCTTAATGAACATTTCTGGATATAGTTTCTCTTCTGAAAATGAGGTGTAGGCATTGAAACATCTCCAAGGCTCCCTCCAAACCATGCGGTTTTGCAGCCTAGAAGTCACATTTGCTGCATGCCCTCTACCCTATGTGCTATACCTAATCCTCCACAATCTTTCACATGTATCCTCTCTCCTCCTTCATATCCACATCACTTCAGTGCCTCATTACCTCTTAGCAGGGTTTTTATAATGGCTTTCTAATAGGTTGCTAAATTTTCAGTCCTTCCTCTCTCCAAACCACCCTTCATATGTATTTGAAAGTCCTAAACAAATTGGCTTGAACCCAACTTTTCAGCCTTATCTCAAACTATTCTCCTTCATTAATAACTCTTTGTGTTCAAGTATAGCTGTTCGTGGTCTTGACATTTCATCCCCTGCCTCCTCCATGTTTTTACAAACAACTGACCCTCATGCTTGGGATGTGCTCCCTCCACAGGCTCCAGCTACAGAAAAATGTTTAGAGAAGTCCTTTTTTATTATGACAGAAATGAAGTAGATACTCAATACTCGGGGAAGGAATGAATGGAATGGAACTACTAATGAGCTGTATGAAATGACCAAAGCTTGAAGAGAAGTCTAGTGACATAAGCAGAACCAGGAGAACAATGTAAAGGGAGGGGAGGGCCCTTTGCAAGACTCCAAAAGGCTGACCGAAAATGACATCTGAGGGATTGTGGGTGAAGTCTGCTTCTCTTTTCTGCACGAGTTACTGGACCAGAGGTGTGGAATATGGGAAATATTTTCTGACATGGCCATTGTAACTCTGCTCAGTATTCTCAATTGTTAGAAGGGAGGCTGTCAGCTGGAAGTGACATAGATGTAAAAGAAGAGCAACACAATTTATTTTTTTTAAATGCACTTCCTCCTCCACTCTGCCTCTCAATATCCTTAACTTCCTTCAAGGCTCAGCTCAGTTGATTCCTCCATTGTTAGTCTGGTTTCCTTCCTCAGAAAACCTCCAATTATACTTATTTTTGTAGATCTATCTTTCTACCCCCATCCAATAGACTACCAGTGCATTGAGAACAAGGATTGTCATCTGGTAGCAATAACCTCAACCAAATGTTTCTTGAATTGGATCTGACCAAGGATGCTGAAGCTCAGAGAAAAGAGCAACCTGCCCAATCCCAGAGTTCATCCTTTAAGATTCAGATAGCTCACATGAGTTCAAATCCAGCCTCAGACACTTAACACAAAACTAGCCTCGTGACCTTAGGCAAGTCACAACCTCAATTGCCCTCCAAAAAAAGAACAAAAAAATAAAAAATAAAGATTCAGGTAGCTCTACAATATCACAGGGGATACCCTGAACCTGAGCTGGGGGGATAAGGACAGGGACTGGGCCTGGATTTCACAAGTACTTAAAGAAAATCCCTCTATGAGGCAGATCAGCACTTGTTTTGCAGCTTACAGGCTTAGAGCTGCCAAGAACCCTGAGAGATTAACTGACTCACCTAAAGTCACATAACCAGTATAACTCGGAGGAAGAACCTGAATCCAGATCTTCCTGGCTTCGAGGTCAGCTCTCTTTCCACTGTACCACACTATCTGTCACATAATCAAACCTTCATGTATATGCCTGACCTTGGCAATAAGGGGAAACCCAGTGAAATGGCACCACTTCAAGAGACCCTCTACTCCTCCCCCAACTCCTAGAAACACACTTGGCTGAGAGTAGGCAAGGAGTTTGCTTGGGTGTGGGAAGTACAGAACTAAGTTCCATATTAGGGAAGTGTGGGACCTAGGACAAATCAATCGGTGGATCTCCCTCCCCATAATTATATGGATCAAATGAAACTGCATTGAAACTAAGGCAGAGGGACATGTGCGTGGAGGTGGAAAGGACTCTCATTTGCTACTCCCTAGTTAGGTTCTAATACTGAACCAGTATCAAACTCTTACAGGAAGGATGGTAGAAGAGTATGAGGACGAACCAGGCAGATACTGAAAAGGGGGCAGAGTCCTCCAACCACATCATCTTCATACAGATTTTCTCATGTGTCTCTGAACTCCTCAGTCATCATTTCGGACTATCCAGTAATCTTCCAAATCAAAGAATTTGGACACAGATGCGTAATACAAAAAGCTATTCTCCTCAACAGACCAATGGTCAAAGGCTAAAAAGTTTTTTAAAAGAAAAACTGCAGACTCGTAACCACTTGACACTAGGTTCCAAATCACTAAATAGTAAGAAAAATTCAAGTTAAAATAACTCTGAGGTTTCATCTCACATCAAGCAAATTGGAAAAAAAATAACCAAAAAATGACTCAATATCGGAGGGGCCGTGGGAAGGTAGGCATGCTAACATGCTGTCGATGGAGCTGTGAGGCGTCAGTTGTTTTGAAAAACAACTTGAAACTATGCCAGAAAGGTGACCCAACCGTCCAAATCCTCTGACCCAGAGACACTTGGGCAAAGAGTCCAAGGAATTCAAAGTCAGAAACAAAGGGCCAGCATATACAAAACATTCATGGCTGCCCTTTCTCTGGTAGCAAAGAACTGAAAACAAAAATACATACTCATTGTTTGGGGAAAGGCTACATGAATGCAACGGAATAGTACTGTGCAGTAACAAATGATACGTGTGAATCAAAGACACACAGGAAACCTCATATGACCTGATGATGAACGGAATGAGTAAAACCAGGAGCAATGCGCAATGTCTATTACAACAATAAAAATGGAAAGAAAATTAGAAGGAGGTAGAACTCTAAGTAATTGAAAATAATAAAGTAACAATAATATAGCCAGCAAGGTTTACAAAGGGTTTTCAAAACATTATCTCATTTGATCCTCAAAACAATCATGGGAATTAGGTGCTATTATTCCCACTCTACAGGTGAGGAAACTAAAGTAGACAGTGGTTACGCGAATTGTCCAGGGTAAAGCAGCTAGGGTATCAGAAGGGGTATTTGAATTCAGGTCTTCCTGATTCTAGGTCTAGGACCAGGTATCACCTGATCACATAGAAGAGATAATATATCTACCTCCTCCCAGAAGAGGTCACTAATACAGTCACTGTATTAGTGTGCTTGTGTGTCGACATCTCTATTTAGCAGGCAGAGGGGGAACTGAGTGCAAGAGGGGCAACTGGTTTTGGGGGTTTTTTTTGGAGAGGGAAGGCAGGGCAATTTGGGGTTAAGTGACTTGCCCAAGGTCACATGTTTAGCCATGTTATGAAACATTTCATGCTTCATAACCCATTTTGAGGTTTTCTTGGCAAAGATACGGGAGTGGTTTGCCATTTTCTTCTCCAGTTCATTTTACAGATAAGGAAACTGAGGCAAACAGAGTTAAGTGACTTGGCTAGGGTCACACGGCTTAATAAGTATCTGAGGCAAGATTTGAACTCAGGAAAATAAGTCTCTTGATTCTAGATCCAGGGTTCTATCTACTGTGCCACCTAGCTACTCTAATAGACCATCACAGATTTGTAAATTTAGATTTTGAAGGCTCCTTAGAGACAATCTACTGCAACCCTATTGCTTTACAGATAAGAAAGCTGAGGCCCAAAGAGGCTATGTGACTTTCCCCAAATTGGAGAGGTGGGTCTGGATCTGAACGCAGGATGCCCTCCTTTTTCTCTAGATTCAATCACCTTTCCACTGTACCACACTACCAAGACAGTAGCTATCCTGATTTAAATAAATTAATAATATAATAATATATATAATATATTACATATAATAAAATAAATGAAAAATATAATAAACCAATAAATTAATAAATAAAACAAGGTTAAGTAATTTGCCCAGAGTCAAACAGCTAGTAAGTCTCTGAGGATAGATCTGAACTCAGTAAGGTAAGTCTTTGTGACTCCAAGTCAAGTGCTCTATCCACTGTGCCACCTAGCTGCTAGGTACATTTACTAACTGGTTTTTCTTTGTCACAAAGGAGGATTCCATTTGGAGAAATGAGGTTGGATTGAAATGAGGGTGGCATAACAGAGGCATCGGTAAAACTTTTTTTTTTAAAGAAGGGCAAGCTCCATGCTCTCAGAGATTTTTTCCAGCCCATATCAGCTAGAGAGGCAGGGAGGTACAACAAGGTACCAGTCATTTAATGCCAGGTACTGTGGCTGGGGATACAAATACAAGAAAAAACACAGTGCCTGCCCTGGAGGACCTTACATTGCAATGGGAAAAGACCACCCATTAAAGGAAATGTACAGAGAGCTGGCCTTGGAGTCAGGCCTTCCCTGACCTGCACTTCTCAGTGTAACTCTCTGAGGCTAAATTATAGATCACTTGTATCTACTTTGGGAATTTCCACACTGGGAGTTCCATACTCTGAGGAAATCACATGTCCAGAACAACAGAAACTCCTGAATAGGGGGAAGCAGGGGAACAGCTGGCCCAGCATGAGGCAAGGCAGGCCTTCAACACTATGTTGTGGATGGACTTAACAAGGACTTACCTCCAAAAACGCAATCTCATCATTTGTTTTCAGCAAAAGTTCAATCTCTTCTTTCACAGACTCAATTTCCCTCTTTTTCTTGAGCAGGACCTGATGAACATGGTCGTATTTGTCCAAAACTCTTCTTTCTTCCTCTTTCAGCTTCCGTAGAGAGCTCCTCTCCTCTGATTCAATGAGGGCTTTCATTTCTTCATATTCACTTCTCAACAAGTCCATCTTTCTGGCTGCTGTTTCCTAAGGGATCCAAAGAAAGATTTGGATTTGAGTGGCTTTAAGTAAGATGGAGCAGTGCCAATGCTTCTACAGTCACAGTCATTCCACCAGAGTAGTGCTGGATGCCCTAACACAAGCTGAGAGCAACACCTGCCCTCTGATTGCTAAGTGGAATCACTTGAATCCATCTTCCCCATGGTAAACTCCCAAACATTTGAAGACTCTAATTACTGCTTCAGGTATGGGTCCCTCCAATCCTAAATGGTTCTGGAACCTCTGGGTATGTCATCCAATTTGTCAATATCTCTACTTAGCAGGCAGAGGGGAAACTGAATGCAAGGTTATCTTTTGGTTTTGGGGTGTTTTTTTTAGGGGGAGAAGGCAGAGCCATTGGGGTTAAGTGACTTGCCCAAGGTAACATGGCTAGTAAGTGTTAAGTGTCTCAGGCTGGATTTGAATTCAGGTCCTCCAGACTCCAGGGCCTCTGTTCTATTCACTGCACTACCGAGCCACCCCAAGGTTATCTTTTAAATCAATGATTTAAATGATTTGCTATTTGACTTGTAAGGAGGATTTCCAAGCTCAACTTTGATTCTCAGCTCTCAAGGAGGGTTAGAAAGGCTCATAAGACCTACAGAAGCATAAAATCTTTGGGCTGAAAAGGACATTAGATGTCCTCTAATCCAACCTTCCCCACTCTACACCAATCTCTGTCTTTGGGGCTTTGTTGGAACATACCCAGGGATGGGGAATTTACTACTTCACAAAGCAACCAGTTCCATCAAGAGGTGACTTTAATTGGTGCATAGTTCTTATTAGTGGACTGGAATGACAGTGAGTTGAATTATGCCTCTTCCAAGCCCTCTTCTTGGAAACAGAATCAATCAATTCCATATTCCCCATGGTAGATCTCCAAATATTTGAAAATTCTAGTCTTCCAATTAGAGTCAAAAGATTTCAGGAATGGGTCTCTCTAATACTGCATGAGAGACTCTGGGCACACCCCCAATATGTCAACATTGCCACTAAAACGGGTCAGCTGGGAGTCAGGGAGATAAGTCATCTAAGCTTAAAGACTGGTAAATGCCTTGCCGATTTACCTGGACTGCTTGTTGTTTCAACTTTACATCTTTCAAGGCACTTGAAGCTCTAGTGATATGATCACATACAGTTGTCAGCTTCTGCTTCATCTTGGACTGCAATTAAAAATAATAGGGATAAGAAAAATTGGAGTGATTGACTGGCAGTGTTCCTTAGCACAACACCCATGATGCTCCCAGAGGCTGCCGGGTTCCCCTGCTATATCCCAAACACTATATATTTATAAAAGCTAATTTTCCATGCCAATCCTCTTTTTCTGTTCTATGTATATGGAAATGATCATTTTAGTAGTTGTTTTTTTCAAGTTCAGAATAAAAAATTAATAATTTTTTAAAAAGTCAATCAGCAAAAAATTTAATTTTAAAAAGAATTCATTTTCAAGGTACTCTCTCATTTTAAGTGACTCATTTTCATCTCCGAAACAATCATGTGATATAGGTATGGATTACTTCTCCCATTTGATAGATGAAGAAACATACTCAGAGTTCCTAATTTGCTGCAAGGACTTTGAAGAGGTCATTTCAATTTTTTGGGTCCCTTGAATATGGGGAGATTCAGAGTATTAGGGTTTGTGAATTTATTCTTTTAATAGTCAGGCAACTATATTTCTCTATAATTGATTCCTTTAATGATTCTATGTATTATATTTTATTTTATGCATCAAAAAACATTATTCTGAGAAGGGATATACAGTGGGGTTTTTACAAAAAGGTTAAGAATCCTCCAACTCCAGGATATCTAAGGTTACTTGCAACTCTCACATTCTTACTGTGACTTGTCCAAGGTACACAGCAAGTTCATGGAAAATCTAATTCCAAAGTCAAACATGGTATGGACATAGAAATGGGAATGGGGAAAGAGGTTAGCATTTTGACAAAATAAGGTTGCATACGATCTCCTGGGCACCCAGGAAAGAACATCATTTCCACTGTTTGACTGGCAACATCAACCCCCTTGACTCAGTCCAGAATCCTGAGCCAGACCTTAAAGCCAAATTTGCACAATCAAGTGAGGACATGATAATAGTAGGGAGATAGTTACTCTGAAAAGACAGGTCACTGAGAAGTGTCCCATTTAAGTTTCAAGCCCCAATTATAGGATGGTGGCCTATTAGATTAACAACAACAAAACAAACAAAAAACAAACTCTCTTGGATAAAGTCTAGCCCCAAAGTAGTAAATCACAGAACCACAGAACTAGAAGGGAACTCAGAGGCCATGTGTTCAGGGACTTGAGAATCCAGAATATTGGACAGAGGTGATCTGCTACTAACTTGCTGTGTTGCCTTGGACAAGTCAACTACAATATTAGACCTGGAAGCAAATTTAGGGAACATCTAATCTCCTTTATTTTACAGATTTCTTTTTCTTTGTCTGTTTTTTCTTTTGCAACATGACTGGTAGCATGACTACACCCATCTATTCTACATCATTTTGCTTGCCTTCTCAAGGAGGGGGGAAGAAAAGGAGAGAATTTCAACAATTTTTTTTTTTTTTGCTTTTTGGAGGGCAATTGGGGTTAAGTGACTTGCCCAAAGTCACATGACTAGTAAGTGTGTCAAGTGTCTGAGGCCAGATTTGAACTCAGTTCCTCCTGACTCCAGGACTGGTGCTCTATTCACTAGCCGTCATCTAGCCGTCCCAATTTCAACAATTTTATATGCAACCACTTTTTTGTAGTGGCCAAGGACTGGAAATTGATGGGTGGCCCACCAACTGAGAAATGGCTGAACAAGTTATGGTAATGATTATAATGGAATATTACTGTGCTATAAGAAATGATGAGCAGGCTGAGTTCAGAAAAACTTGTTAAGACTTGTATGAACTGATGCAAAGTAAACTGAGCAGAACCAGGAGAAGATTGTACACAGCAACAGCAATACTGTACAATGATCAACCGTGAATGACTTGGCTATTCTCGGCAATACAATGATCCAAGACAATTCCAAAGGATTAATGATGAAAAATGTTATTCACCTACAGAGAAATAACTGACTGATTCTAAATGCAGATGCAAGCATGCTATTTTTCCCTTTCTGTAATGTTTTTGTGGTTTTTTTCCTTTAGGCCTGTCTTCTTTCACAACATGACTAATATGGTAATAAGTTTTGCACAATTAAACATGTATAACCTATATCAAACTGCTTACCAACTTAGGGAAGAGGGAGGTGAAGAAGGGAGAGAGAAAACTAGGAATTCAAATTTTTTTAAATGAGTGTTAAAAACTGTCTCTACATATAATCAGGGGAAAAATAAAAAAATTATTTAAAAAAAAACACAGCTACAAAACCTTCAAAACCCCAAGAAGATTCAGACTAAGGAAAAAGGAATGTGTATGGAGGAAACAATTTTCATCATACAAAAAAAAAGTTATGTTTTGCATGACTTCACAAACATAATGGGTTTCGTTGCCTGCCTTCTCAATGGGTTTCAGAGAGGCTGGAAGAAGGACAAGATTTTAGAACTCGAAATTTTAAAAATTAATATTAAAAAACAAAAGATTAAAATATTTTTGAAAAGAAAAAGGGAAAGAAGATGGTGACTAGAGTTCATAAGGCTCAAAGACTGTTTACAAAAAAGGTCTGGGCTTCAAAGACCTAATCATAGTTCAATTCAATAATTTATTAGATCCCTAGTACTATATCCTAGGAGGGTCATGGACAAAGAAAAACAACAAAAATAAAGAGTTCCTGCTGTCAAGGAACATACATTTTTACTGGAAGATAAAAGAGATAACGACAAAAAAAAAAAAAACCCAGAGAAGTTCTGAGGCCTTTTTTGGCCTGGTAGAGGTAGAGACAGAAACAGATGAAGACACTGAGAGATAGAAACAGAGAGAGTGAGAGAGACAGAGAGAGAAAGAGAGAGAGAGAAAAAGAGAGAGAGACAGAGAGAGAGAGAGAGAGAGAGAGAGAGAGATTGAGATTTACAGTTGGACCGGTTGACTCCATTTCTGATCATGGGATTTAGAGCTGGAAGACACCTTATAGATCACTTAAGCCATCGGTTCTCAACCTGTGGGTTATGTTCAATTTGTAACAATGAAAATACATCCTGCATATCAAATATTTACATTACGATTCATAACAGCGGCAAAATTACAGTCATAAAGTAGCAATGAAAATAATTTTATGGTTGGGGGTCACCACGACATGAGGAACTGTATGAAGAGTTGCGGCACCAGGAAGGTTGAGAACCACTGAGAGCTAACCCCCTCTTTTTACAAGTGAGAAGACTGAAACAACAGGAGAAAGAGCCCTGGCTTCCAAGTAAGAGGACCAGGGTTCAAATCCCACCTCAAACATTTACTACTTGTGTTACCCTGATCAAATCACTTGATCTCTGTGTCCCATCTGTAAAATGACAAAAGGAGACAGTTTCTCATCTCAGCTTCATGATTTGGAGGCAGTCACTTCAATCAGGGCCTCAGGGAAAACTGAAAGGAAACCCTCTCGTCATTCCCCGATGACACATTTTAAAATAATTTTTTCGACCTCCGATTTCCTGGGTTTAGCAATGCAGAACCAGAGACAGGAAGGGAACTCTGCATCCACCTAGCGCCTCTCTGAGAAAATTATGGGGAAGGAATCTCCCTCGATCAAAGCAAAATGGCATCAACCCTATAATCTGTAAGTTACCTGGTGCACTGAGGGGGTTAAGTGACTTGCCCAGGGTCACACGACCACTATACAGGAGCCAGGGCTTGAACACCAAAAGAAGTACTCTTCAAAGTCACCACCCAAAAACATGGCACCCTATGTATCGTACGTCGACTAATAGCTCTTGGAAATACATATACCATAGAACGGTAGTCCAGTTGGACTCGAGTTTGAAAAAGCTATCATTTAAGGATTTGTGCTAAAATTAATCACTTCAGGGACTCGTGATCACTATCAGACATATTTCAGTGTACAAGAATTATAATTTCACAAGCATGACAAGGACCTTTTGTATCAACAAGATTGTCAGAGTTGTCAAAGAAAGCATTACAGATGCTGGTTTTTAGCATATTCTCTTTGAAATGCACACAGTCAGGGGACTTTCTGAGAATTGTGATAACCATGTAAAAATTTCTCTAATAAAATTGAAATTGTACAGTAGTTAAAAAAAAAAAGTACTCTTCAAGCAAGTCCTCTCACGTTGACCCTGGCTTTTCTCCTATCAAGTCTGGGGAGGCGATGGGATAACTTCGCCTCCTTCTACAGACCAAGAAACTAACAGGCTCGCACAGGAAAGAGACCCTAACGTCTTTGCCCAGCCCGGGTCTACCACGTACAAACGGCCTCGAGATTCTTGAGCCCCTCTCGCCCACGTCCACAAGCCCCCTACCTATTTCTTGGCTCAACTACAGGTTCTTCCTCCTGAATGCTCGAACTCCGGGAAAGAGAAACTAACCCTGGCACCAGGAAATCAAAACTAAGCCGGGAGTAGCTACCTGCTTCTCGCAGAAGCCTGAGGCTGGGGCCCGGGGCCAGGCTTAGCCCTCCCTGCTGCCCAGCCCAGGACTTCCCCCCCAGTGCCTCTCCCCGATCCCCCTCTGCATACCTTCAGCTGGGTCCTGGCCACGTCCAGGGCCACCGGAGAGCAGGTCTTGTGCCCCACCAGGCAGACGCTGCAGATGCAGACGCCGTGCTGAGAGCAGAAGAACTCCCGGAGGCGGCTGTGCTCAGGGCACTTGCGACGCGCCAGATCGCCGACGGGCGGCTGCAGCTCGTGGCCCTGGAATGTGGGGTTGTCCAGGTGCGGCCGCAGGTGCTCCTGGCAGTAGGACGCCATGCAGGTGAAGCAAGTCTTGGCTGCAGGAGCCTGCAAGCAATAGTCGCAGGCCACGTTCCCAGCCACCTCATCCTTCGTCTGGTCCCCCTCCTTCGACGGCAAGACCATAGGCTCCCCATCCCCAGACGTACTGAGGGGCTGCCCCAAATCCCAGCGGCTCTGGGCTTGCCGTAGCTGCTCCACCACTGCGCACAGCACCGTGTTCTTCTTCAGCTGTGGCCTCTCCGGGAAGCATGCCCGGCACTGGGGGCAGTGGAACAAGTTGGGGGTCTGGCCCTCCCACGTCTCGTACAGGCAGGGCAGGCAAAAGTTGTGGCCGCAGGGGGTAGTAACGGGCTGCTGGAAGATCTCCAGGCAGATGGAGCAGGTCAGCTCGTCCGCCAGGGGCTGCAGCTCGGCCATCGTGATCCCCCCACGTCAGACGCCGACGAAGAAGAGAATTCACCCTGCTGGATGGCTCCAGAAGAGAGAGAAATGAAACTAGTTTTAGGGGAGGAGAACTGAAAAGTTACCGGAAATCACGTGAGGGTGGGGGAGTGGCAGGGCGGGGATGGCCCTGGGGACTGTTAAAGAAAAGTATCAATACTCTGCCTTTTAGACACAAGTAGGCCCGGAAGAGTTGTGTTTCATTTAACATAATGTAGGGAAGCCAACAAAAAGTTATTAAACACCTACTATGTATCAGGAGATCTCTCTAAACACTAGGAATACACAGAAAGGCAAACATAAAAATTCAAAAAATCCATAATCCCTGTTCTTGAAGACAAGTATATTCTAATGCAAACTATATGTGTGTATGTATACACATACATTATCTATCTATAGACGTATATGTAAAGGCTAGGAGAAAGCACTAATATTAGGGGGAGCAGTAAAGGCTTCTTGCCGAAGGTTACACTTGAATTTAAGGAAGGCATGAGGAGGGAAGGAGGAAAAAAAGCATCTCAGACAAGGAGGGACAGTCAATGAAATGCAGAGTATGGAGATGGAGCATCTCCTGCAAGGGGCATTGAGGAGGCTTGTGTCACTAGATCAAATGATACGCACAGGGGAGTAAATGTCAGAAGCCTGGAGAAACAAGAGGGGGGCCAAGTTAAGAAGGGCTTTAAGCCATTTCCAACTTGGAGAGAGAGCTGTCCAAACTGGCATATCCTCCCACGTTATCACTCTACCACAAGATGATATGAGGTAGAATTTATAGAAATCTTGAAGGAGAAGATTACAACGCATTAAAACACAGTTTGGGGTTAACTTTCCAGAATAGTCATTACACAGTTCCTTCTTGGACCATTCCTTTCGAGGATTGGAAAGGTTACCTCCTACTTCTCCCTCCTCTCCCTCCTAGCTTCCATCAGTTCCTTAATCATGAATGGAAAAGAAGACACTGCCCTTACGAGCAATGCCATTTTTTTCAGGCCTGAGTGGTGCTAGATTTTTATCTCAACCTGAGTTAAATTTGGCTCTCACTCTTAATTCAGTCCTTTAACCTTTGGTCTACCCACTTTCTTAAAGGGAAAAGTCTGGAGAAGTTTTAGGTTGGAAAAATAGTATTTTTTTTTGCTTTCTTTTTTGGGGGGGGAAGGTAGGGCAATTGGGGTTAAGTGACTTGCCCAAGGTCATATGGCTAGTGGTACCCCCCCCCAAATATATATGTATATATATGGGGTTTTTTTTTGCTTTTTTGGAGGGGGAAAGGCAGGGCAATTGGGGTTAAGTGACTTGCCCAAGGTTACACAGCTAGTAAGTGTTAAGTATCTGAGGCTGGATTTGAACCCAGGTCCTCCTGCCTCCAGGGCTGGTGCTCTATTCACTGTACCACCTAGCTGACCAGAGAAATAATATTTCTTAATGTGAGGGATAATTTATAGTGAAGTTTCCCCATTCTGAAAAATCAAATCTAGAATGGCTTCAGTATTCATTAGGCCTACATTTAGAGGTCACCTGACCTTCAAGCAATCTGGGGCTTAGAACAATGGAGACCCTCCCTCAGAGCCAACTCAGCAGAAGATATGCCAAATAAGATTAAGACTGCTTTCATTGGACACCCACAAGTTTCTGGGTCCTTTGTCTCCCACGCTTAGTTGTGGGCCAGCCTCCCTACCAATAAGAGTGAAGGCCAGTTGGGGGGGGTTGGGTTTCTGCATTAGAAGATTATATAACCATGGACTGGCTTCTACCTGTTGCTCTCTCCCTCCTGCCATGCGGGTGACAGGGGCAGAGTTCTTTCTCATGAGAAAGAATAAAGACCTTTTGTGACCTTAGATTCAGACTCTAAACTCTTTCATCTCACACATTAATATTTCCCTTAAGCTAAGGAGGGAGGCTTTTAATATGCTTTCACAGTCTGGAGGAAGAACGATTGGGACAACCTCTCCCCAGCACAAGATAGTGGAGTACCCAAACCCAAATCCCAGTTCACTACACACCACCTGACGTATAGCCCACCATTAAGCCCCTCTTGTATTTCTGTCTTTGTCCCTGTTTTATTTTAGCTTGAAACTGCTTAAGGCATGTCTGGGCATATTGCTCAAGGTGTTCCCTGATTTTGTCTCCCCTAATCAGTATTTTGTATTTTCTCCTTGAATCATTATAGTGCACCAGACTCATTACGGTGCAAGGATCTCATCTTGTCCTGCCCCACTGACCAAGGAGGGCCTTCACCTCCCCTGCCTAGAACATGACCCCAACCAGTCCTGGGGTGTTCCAGACCCCTCTGACTACAACCTGGGGAATTCCAGTTCCCTTCATCCCATGCCCTTCCACCCTGTGCCCTCCACCCAGTTAACGGTTACATCCCTTGTACCCTTGTACCATACTCCCCTGAGTCATGCACCTTACTATCCTGAGTCATAAAGATTTAACTAATGGCTGTTCTTTGCTTCTGTACATCATAGCTTCTGCTAGCTCTCCTCCCTATCATAATTTTGTGGGTTTTAGCCTATATAAACCAAGATCTGATTTTCAAAAAATTACTACTCATTTGAGTGCTGATCACTCTGGTAGTCGTGCACTTAATCAACAAATCCACATCTAAATTTGTCTTGAACCCAGGTCTCGGCTTGCTCTTATTTCTCTGCGCAACAATAGGAACCTGAAGAGCAGAGATTCATCTACCCAAAGGGAGGCTAAGGAAGAGAAGAGATGGCCTCACCCAGTTATTCTGGCAATTGCTGTCTGGAGACCCCAACCAATCCCTGACAGTCTTTTCCACCCTGGGCCAGCAGGACCTTTCCTAGTCTTGTACTCTTTTGACATCTCAAACCTCCTCCCTAGTCACTCAAGTTACTCCTGTGATTTAGAGCTGGAGGTGCACTTAGAATAAACCATCTCACACAGCTTCCTCATTTTACCAAGAGGAAACTTGGTACTAGAGGGGTGAAGCCATTCACTCAGTGGCATACAGATCGTATGTGGTAAAGTCAGTATTAAAAGTTCTCTGACTCCAAACCTAGAACTCTTCACTGTGTAGTTCAGACTTCTTTCTTGCCTCTAGTTTTGCTGATTTTGTTTCTAGGCAGCCCATTTAAACTGGGAAAGGGGTATCTTTGCTTCAGGCCATTTTTCATCCTTTTCTCATATCTTTTCCTGGGCATATGGATGCAGAAATCTACAAAGAGAGCATGTCTTCCCTGCCCTGATGGAGTAGGAGGCACCTGGCCATGTTACAGTGGAGAGAACACTAGCTTGGGCATCAGAGGGATGTGATTTCAGATCCCCTCCAATCCTCTCTGACATTGTCAAGTGGCTAATCTGAGCCTTGGTTTCCTAAATATCTCTAAAATAATCTAAAAAAATGTCCAAATCTCTAAAAGAAAGGATTGGGCTAGATCTCTTGATCTTATTACCTATATATGGGGGAATGGATTGTTAACATAGAGAATTACTGGGTAAGAAAACTCCCTCTACCATTGTAAGGCAGCACATTCTCTGTTATTTATAGTGTCAAGTCAACAATTATTTATTAAATACCTCCTATACCCTGGGGATAAAGAGAAACAAGGGAAGAAAGGGTGACCTAGAACACAAAATGAAATGACTTGTCCAGGGTCGCCTAGCTAGTATGTGTCAGAGCTAGGACTTAAAGCCAGATTTCCCCTGGTGTAGAAGATGGCTCTCTAGCCACAAAACCACACTGCCTCTATGGTATATACCTACCATAAAAAATAAATAGGGGAATGGAGGTGGGAGGGAGAGAATGAGAGACTAATATGAGGTTGAGTCGACACTTGAAGTACTAGATAAAATCCCCTAATGCTTCTTGCTTCTACACACCCCCATCTCTCAGCCAAACTTTGGGAGAGATCCCTTTTGAGGTAGGACTATGAAACAATAACCAAAATCATAGTTCAATGTATTAAAAAAAAAGGTAATTTAAAACCCCCTTTGTAATCCCTTTGGAAAATTGTGTGACTGGATGGGGTCAGGGCATAGGACATCCCTAGGTGTAACCCTAAGTAAGGGTTACTCCTTTAGGATGTAGAAAATTGCTCAATTGGCCTGGTAGGATTCTAGAACATGAGTCATTGAATGAAGGCAATTGATGTTTATTGCAAAACCTAGGGACGGACTGAAAAGATTAGCCCTGACCTTTGAGACTATTTATAGAGTAAGCTAGCCAGCTACATCATTCTAGAAGAGAGACAACTATGGAGGAAGAACTCAGCTTCAGACGGGGCTCTTTACCTTTCCCCTTACTCCTATTATAAACTGACAGTAGGTGGGTAGGAAGGGTATATGCCCTCCCCATAATAATGGCAACTTAAAAAAGAAACATATGCCAGTGTCCAGGGCAGAAGGGAGTCCAGCAAAGTCTAGCTAAGTGTGTCAAGGACAGGAAATCAAGAGTTAGCTGCTAAAAGAGGGGATTGCACTGGAGAGATGCCAGTTCCCAGACATGACATTCTTGCTGGTCTTATGGCTCGGGCTCTATTTTGTTCTAGAAAGGCATCATAGTACCCTAGACTCAGATGTTAGCCTAGCCCAAAATTGGAGGCAGTGGGAGTCAATCAGTGAAACAGATTTCTAGTAGAGCCTGAAAGACCAAGGTTAGTGAAATGAGTTAGAGGATATCAGCCATCAAGTAGTCCCTCCCACCCCCACTACAGTTCCCGCTTTGAGTGTATCTTGATGACCCATATTCCCTTTCTGTGTATTTCTCCACTTAACAACTCTGTGGGCATCTCCTCTTCCCTCTGATACCTTGAATATTTGTAGGGAGTATTCTCCAGGTTTATGAAATGCTGTAACCATTATTATGTCATTTCATTAAATGCCCTTGTGTTTTTTAAAAATTAAATTAATTTACTTACTTTTAGTTTGCAACATTCAGTTCTACAATCCCTTGAGTTTCAAATTTTCCCCTCCCTCCTCCCCTCCCCATGGTGGCATGCAATCCAATATAAGTTTTACAAATACCTTCACATTAAACATTAGTCAAGTGTAAAGAATTATAACCAATGGAATGAACAACGAGAAAGAAGGGACAAAACAAAGCAAAAGAGAGAGAGAGCAGGTAGTTTGCCTCAATCTGCATTCAGACTCTATAGTTCTTTCTCTGGATGTGGATAGCCCTTTCCATTATGAGTCTTTTGGAGTTGTCTTATAGCCTTGCATTGCTCAGATGAGCCCAGTCTATCAAAGTTAGTCATCACAGACACAATGTGTCTGTAATAGTGTACAAACTTCTCCTGGTTCTGCTCTCCTCATTCAGCATCAGTTTATATAAGTCTCTCCAGGTTATTATGAAGTCTGTCTGCTCCTCATTTCTTACAGACAATAGTATTCCACTACATTCGTACACCACAGCTTGTTTAGCCATTCCCTAATTGATAGGCATCCCCTTGATATCCAATTCTTTACTGCCACAAAAAGAGCTGCTATAAATATTTTTGTACATATGGGTCCTCCTGCCACTTGTATGATCTCTTTGGGATACAGCCCTAGAAGTGGCATTGCTGAGTGAAAGGGTAGTATGCACATTTTTATAGCTGATGGACATAGTTCCAAATTGCTCTCCAGAAAGGCTGGATCAGTTCACAACTCCACCAACAATGCATTAGAGTTCCAATCTTCCCACATCCCCTCTAGCATCTATCATTTTCCTGTTTTGTCATCCTAGCCAATCTGATAGGTGAGATGTAGTACTTCGGAGTTATTTTGATTTGCATTTCTCTAATCAATAGTGATTTAGAACGTTTTTTCACGTGCTTATAGATGTCTTTAATTTCTTCCTCTGAAAATTGCCTGTTCATATCCTTTGACCCAAATGCCTTTGTCTTGAGCAAATTGTGTACTATGGCTGACTAGATTCAAGTCAACGAACATTTGTTAAGAAGGATCCAAATCTAAGGATACCTTGAAGGACCAAGCTGAGTCAATTAATTGATGTGGTATATTTTTTTCCATAAGGCAAAAAAATAAAAAATGGAAATAGGATGAAAATTTCAAAGCAAAATTATAATAAAATTTTCATGTCAATTGATGTACCTGGGCCTTCTAGTGTTAAGTACCTACCATGTGCCAGGCACTGTGTGAAGCTGTGGAGATATAAAGGTAAAAACAGCCCATGCTCAAGGAGTTTACAATCTGTTGGGGAAGACAGCATGCAAGTTACTACGTACATACAAAATGTATACAGTGTAAATGGGAGGCAATCTCAGAGGAAAAGCACTAGCATTAAGAAGAACTAAGAAGGTTTTCTGGTTGAAGGTGGGATTTTAGCTGAGACTAGAAGTAAAGGTAAATGTATGGTGGGAACTTGTGAGCTATAGTATTAAGGGTGTGGACCTACAGAGTCTTTGAGGATTCAACCTGCTAGTTTCAATGTGGGTGGTAGGGGGCCCCAGAGAGGTACCACAACCGTAAACCATTCAGGTTTTCTCATGCCAAAGGACTTGGATGAGTGTTTGAGCTGGAAGACTTGCTATTTTTCTTGGTGATAATAATAAAGATTAAGCAAATTCATTTTATAACAAAAATTTCCTCCCTGAAACGGAAATGTTTAGTGGATTTTTTTTTTTACTGGAATATGTTAAATAAATCATTGTAAGATCCTCAGATTCACACAGAGAACCATGAACCTCAGGTAAGCTGTCCCATTGGAATACTCAATCTGCAAGTAGGTAAGTGCCCCTAGGCATTATATGTATGCTACATTTATTGTTATATTAAAGTTGTTTGTGTGTTAAAAAAAAAGTGGTAACAAATTCTGAATTTTATTTGAATAAAGTATGAGTCAAAACAAGATGGGGTAGAACAGGAAAGTGTCATTACCTAAAGTTTGGAAACCTTTGCCTTTCAACCTATCTTCCAACTCCACCAATGTATTAAAAGTACCATCTCCAAAGTTACTAATATTTGTAACTGAAGCCCAGGGAGTGTGAAGGTCTTACTAAAGGTCGCACACAGTAGTAAGTGGCAGGGATAGGACTCCGACTCAGATCTCCTGACTAAGCTTCTTCAAGAAGTGTTTAGAAGAGCAGAACAGTTATTGAAATGGGTGGTAGGGAGAAGCTACCTACCTACCTACCTACCTACTTTGTGTCTTGAAGCTAAAGTGATTTCTCTCCATTTCTACAAATCCTGTTTCTCTTGTGGTTCTTTTTCTCTTTTCTTGTGGTTCTTTTTCTTTTTTTGTTCTTCTCCCAGTTTGGGGATGGAGGAGAGAAGACGGAAGAGAGGAGAGGCAGGAGGAGAGAAAGAGACTACTAAGAAGGCATATATTTTTTCAGTCCTTTTTCAGTCCTCTCCAAATTTTCATGACCCTGTTTGAGGTTTTCTTGGCAGAGATACTGGAGTGGTTTACTGTTTCCTTCTCCAGCTCATTTGACAGATGAGGAAAATGAGGCAAACAGGGTATAGTGACTTGCCAGGGTCACATAGCTAGTAAGTGTCTGAGGCCAGATTTGAACTGAAGAAGATCCTGACTCCAGGTGCAGCATTCTATCCATTGTACTATCTAGTTGCCCCCAAAACATATGTACTCTAGAAATGAATTATTAACACATCTCTCATGGGTAGGATCTTTTGCCAGAAATTGTTTTAGTTTTGCCCAGGATGGGGTAAAGGATGTGTTCTGCATTGATGATGCTCTTATAAAAATGAAGGCTAATTAGTAAGCATAAATTCAAAGCATTTCTTAAGTGCCTATGGAAAGGTTTAAAAGAAATAAGACTCTCATTCTTCCCACCACCACCCTCACTGCCCCAAACCTGTGGTTTTATTGGTATAGGAAACTCCCGGTGAGGAAATTTCTTCTAATAAAACAGATAAGCAGTTGTAATGTAAGAATCTTAAGGCTTTTCTGGTATTGGGTCAGCAAGCATTTTCTGTAAAGGGCCAGATAGCAAATATTTTGGGTTTAGCAGACCATCTTTAGAGGCAAAATTGAAGATATTATATAGGTACTTATATGCCAAGAGAGAAAACAAATTTCCAAAAATTTTTATTGAAATTCAGAATATAATAATGAGGTTAATAGAGCATAATTTTTTTTTGAAAAGCAGGCCTACATATGAGAATGGAATTCTTTTGTGGGGAATAAAATTTCACTTAATTATGGTTCAGAATTAGTGTTCCCTATCATCAGAATTGATTACAAATGTTCATCTGTTAATGCTGATTTGTAATGAGATTTTTTATCTTTGATCTTTGAAAATGACTTTTCACATCGACAAGAGCTGGCCAATACTGATATCAGTCCATGAGCATATGGTTTAATTGTGCATATTCATTGGTTGGAAGGCATTTATAGAATTCTATTTTATTTTTCTCTTTGTATTTGCTTTTTAGCATGTTATTACATTACAGATTAATCACTTCCAGTTGAAGATTAGATGGGGGCTCCTCAGTTGCCTAGTTAAATGGATTTTGAAATATGAACATTTTCTTTACACTTACATTGAGGTCCAAAAAACACTGCTGGAACTGTAGTTTGAGCTCAGAAAATATATCCAATGCAAATTTGTGTAGAAATGGAGATCTAATTTTTTGTTTTAACTTTTGAGAGTATGAGAAGTGTATAGAGCAGCTTGACATTGACATTACTTGTGAATTCAAACAACACTAATTGTCCTAGAATGGACAATTTACCACAGTGTAAGTTTCACATGGTAGTGTTGGTTTGACTTGTAATTTTAGGTTGAATTTACTAAGAAACATTATCAATTCTGTAGCAAAGGTGACTTTCCAAAGTCACTCAGTGTTTGATAACAGTGGGTGAGGGCAGCTCTCATTCAGAAAAATTTCTGTCTCAGCCCTCAACTCAAAATATTGTAATAAAACCTTTTTTCCTCTTCTTTTCTTGTTTTGACGTGATAGGAATTCACTGAAAATTAAAAAAAAATAAGATGTTGCCACACAACAATATGCATGGCTCTCAAAATAATGCTGAGTTATAACTACATCACTGGATTTGTAATGCACTGAGCAGTGGTACAAATAGAAGAGTGTCACATGCTGTTGGAACTTCTCAACTCTGCTATTGTAGCCCACAAACAGTCACAGACAATATTTAAATGAATGTAGGTAGCTGTGTTTCAACAAAACTTTACTTATAGACACGAAAATATAGATTTCATGTAAGTTTTCACATTACAAAATATTCTTTTTTTCCCCAACCATTTGAAAATGCTAAAACCATTCTTGTTTCAGGGGCCATATAAAAACAGGTGGTAGGGAGAGGGAGGATAGAGTTCATCCTCCAGCCATAGCTTGCTGAACCCTGGAAGTAGGCAAGTTGCCCAGAGTCATAGAGCCAGTATATGTCAAAAGCAGTACTTGAAATGGACTATGAGGCTGTCTCCCTATCCACTAAATCACAGAACTTCTAGAAAAATTATAGCCCAGGACATGAACATGAAGAGACGTTCTGGGTTCTGCTTTTCTCTTCTCCCACAATCTTCTTTTGCCTATTCAGCTTTTCTTCTACATTGTCTTCCCTTTTTTTTCCTAATAGCCACAGCCACATCACCTCTCTTTTCAAAATCCCTGAACACAACATAAATTCATTTGGCTCCAACTTACTTTTCCAGTCTTATTTCCCATCATTTCCCTTTGCATACTATTTTCCAGCCAATTTAGACAACTAACTAATCCTGAAACTTGGCATTCCATCCATCCAGTCACACAAGTCATTCCTCATGCCTAGAACATACTCCATCTCTATTAGAATACGTACCTTCCTTCAAGGTGCCACAACTTCCATGAAACCTCCTCTGATTTCTCATACTTCCTTCTCCCCAGGTAGTGCTCAATCCCTTCTCAAATTGTCAGGTCTGACCTTGTCATACTCCCTCCCTCCCCTCCAACTTAATAAACCCCAGCAGGGTCCCTGTTACTTTCAGGAGCAAATATAAAATTCTCTCTTTGTCTTTTAAAGATCTTCTCAGCCTAGGCCCTTCCTATTTTTCAAATTTTTGAAAATTTCACTATCCTCATTGCAAAGATACACCACCTCCCTACCTCCCAACCTCCCAAGTGCCTTTTCCCTCACTGTTTCCTATGCCTAGAATATTCTTCCTCCAAACCTATACCTCCTAGCTTCCTTGTATTCCTTCAAATCTCCCTTTCTCCACTCCCCTTCCCATTATACATATACATTGTATGTGTGTGTGTGTTCTCTCCTTCCCAGAAGATCATTATTTTTGTAGACACAACAGAAGTGAAATAGTGTTGGGCAGTTCTGTCTTCTCTCTCCAATTCATTACATAGCTCATCCACCCCAGTTGTACTACCCTTTGATTTTCCTCTTAACCTCAGCATATGTAATGGTAATGGAATTTGGAGATGCCCCTGTACTGCCTTGGTTTTTGGGTTGAGTGTTGAAACCCAGAGCTTGTGAATTCCACTTGTGGGATGGACTTGTTGACATGAAGAGAGAGGGCTGAACTGGGAGGAGCTGTGAATTGGGAGAGAGGCCCAAGCCTAGAGGCCAGAAGGACTTTTGGGAGAGCAGTATCCAGTAT
>CM053584.1:139512489-139528115 GCA_028627135.1 Pseudochirops cupreus | reverse complement strand
AGTATTTGCAGATCCTATACATGATTGCACGCCACCATGGAGGGGGGGAGGGAGGGGAGAAAATCTGAAACTCAAGTGATTGTGGAACTGAATCTTGTAAATTAAAAGTAAATGAGTAAATAAAAAAAAATTAAAAAAAAAATAAAGTTCACTTGCCTAACCACAAGGCCTCCATCTTTTTGGGTGAGAAGTGCATGACCAAGCCCAGTATGGGTGGGATCATGTGATATGAAAAGTCCTCCAACTTATTTTTGTATCTCTTGATCACTCTCTTCTCTAACATGAGGAGGAGCCCACCTAATGACCTCTTAGTGGAGATGATTCTTGCCTTGCCCATCCTATGACCACCCATGCTGATGCATCATTTCTCGCCCTCCTGGAAGGTCACAAGCAAGGTCTATCAATGAGACTGTTCCTTTGCCTTTTCTGAGTGTCTGGGTATCAAGCGCTGTAAAAGCAAGGCCCTAGAGAAAAGGAGCATCTCAGAGTGTGAGGGGGTCTGGTTCCTTTAATAAATGGTTATTGGCTTGGAGCTTTGCCTTAGTGGTTTTCTTGCAGATCTGATCATTTTGAATCCCACACCTTCTTTGGTGGGGAGGAGTGGGGGAGGAAGTGGTAGATGAGTCAAAAATGTGTGAAGATTTTTGTAACTTTTGCTGCATAATTTTATATTGCTTTCTAACACAACTGGTCCAATTCACAGTTCTCCTACCAGCAAATTAATGTGCTTGTTTTCTCATAGTATTGCCAACATTAAACTTTCCCATTTTTTTACATTTTGTCAATTTGATGGATTTAGAGTGCTTCAGTTTAAAAAATTTTATTTATATATTCAACGAGCAATGCTCTAATCTTAATTCTTCAAATTTCTGACAACCATTAACTGTTGGTGATGATCTTCATTACAGAATCATATTTAGAACTGGAAATGACCTTAGAAGTCATCAAGTCTAACCCTTTTCTTTTATAGATGAAGAAAACAAGGTCCAGAGAGACTAACTTGCCCACGGTCACAAAGATAACAAATATCAGAGGCAGGATTTGTTTCATGTTTGTTTTGCTGCTGTGCTACCTAAATAGGAACTTTTGTTTGTTCTTTAGTTGATACAACTCTTCATGACCCCAACTGGGGTTTTCTTGGCACAGACACTAGAGTGGTTTGCCATTTTCTTCTCCAGCTCATTTTACAGATGAGGAACTGAGGCAAATATGGTTAAATGACTTGCCCAGGGTCATACAGCTAGTAAATTGTGTCTGAAGCTGGATTTGAACTCAGGAAGACGAGTCTTCCTGACTCCAGGCCCAGCATTCTATTCACTGTGCCACCTAGCGGCCCTTGTAGACAATCACTGACACAGATTTAGAGCTTGAAGGGACCTCAGAGACCATAAAAACAGAGAGGACAAAGTTTTTCTTCCCCAATACAATTGATGACTGTTTCCAGGATGGAGTCAAACACCTAGTTGAGAGTCTGCTCACTAAATTAATACATGGTGCCATGACATCTCCTATGCTATCTCACAGAAGTTGAGAAAGAGTTCTTTCCAAATTCTCATATACAAAGTTTCTTGTGTTATCTTCTTCAGAAAGGGTCTCATGAATTCTGTAACCTTTTTCTCATAGGAAATGTGAAAGGTTCACAGAGCCTCACTCCCCAAATACCTGAAAACATTTATACAAATACCTATTATATCTTGAGAAAATCTGAATATGAATGAAACTAAAGTTTGTAAAATCCTTCAATGGATGCAATTATTAAAATGTGGAAATTTGCTTTAGTGGTTTAAATGTTACTCAACTGGCATATTAAAAAAAAATACATAGTCTCTTTTCTTATATTACTACCCAGTGGCCAAACAGTTTATTAACTTTATAGCACTCAACTGTTATGTCAAATTCTATTATGAAAGTGCTACTGATTTCCAGGACTTCATGGTGGAGTTCAGGGAAGAAATTACAATGATCCTAAAACTATGGTTAATTTAAGATAACTAACAATTCTGAAACACATTTCATGTTTTAAAGTGACTAGTTTCAATATTAAGAGGTAGATCTTTTTTAAGGTACTTAACATAAAAAAAGATACTAAAAAACTGACTTTATGATGCTGAAATACTTTATTTAGAAAAGGTCCAAACTATAGTCACTTTTACAAGGTCAAAAGACAAACAAACAAAAATTATGAACTACTTGAACACATATGTTTAGTCCTTATCCGACAACATATACATTGGGTGGAATGATAAAGGTCAGGCCTGTTCTGTGCTTGGAGGGTCAGCATGAGGGTCAATAATCAATCTTGGTTCAATCAGTTCTTTCCAACAAATAGTTATCTGGGGAAAAATACAAAAATAATCAATATAATGATATTACCTTTCTGGGTAGAGTACTCTCATGAAATAAATTCGTCATCAACAAAATTCATCATCAAATTCCATGACAAAAATAATGGAGAAATATTGTTTTCTAGTTAGTAATTCTAATAAATTATATGTACATTAGGCTATAATGAAATACATCTAAAACTAAAACTGAACATATACAGAAGCCCTAATAAAACAACTGAAGCATGTTTCATTATCTCCCTTCTAGACTAAGCACAGGGAATATATCCTAGCTAAACTTTTATCTCACCTAATAGAGTACTCTGCATACAGCAGAGGTTTAATAAATACTTGTTGAACTGAATTAATCTTTAATTATTCAGAAGGATCTTTAGAACTTTGTTCCTCAGACAGAGGACATCTATTCCCTGTGATTATCAGATGGTATTTTTTGCCCCTCTGCATTCCATAGATGTGTTCTTCTTTTAAAAAAAAATTATTTTTTGCCATGGTAAAGCATTCATTTATTAATTTCTATCAGCTGTCCTATAATTACAATGATGTTAAATTTATTAATGATGCAGACAACATCATTTACTGGCAAAAATGACAAGCTAACCAATAAGCCTAACTGTGTAAGCAGCACATGGAACAAAATGATATTTCTTATTATCTGCTTAACAACAAAATTTCCAGAAGTGTACAGTGGCAAAAACTCTATAGTACTGAGATCAGAAGCATAATAGATTGGAGTATATATTAATTCCAATCACATACTCTGAAAGTTGATCTTTTAAAAAACATGTCTGAGAGCTTTTTACCTCTCTCACAAAATTAGAAAAACTTTTCATAAGACATAGAAAAATCTATATACTTGAGCTTCCCAACTATTTAAGTTTGGGACAAAATGAGGATTTACTCTTCATGAAGTTCACCTAAAATGCAAAATCTTTAAATAGAGCACTGTCTTAAATGTAAAACTCATATTTTTTCATTTCAATATTGGCAAAATAAATGGGGTGCTAGGTGGCGCAGTGAATAGAGCACCAGCCTGGAGTCAGGAGGACCTGAGTTCAACTCCAGCCTCAGACACTTGACACATTTACTAGCCATGTGACTTTGGGCAAGTCACTTAACCTCAATTGCTTCCAAAAAGCAAAAAAAAAAAAAAATTGGCAAAATAAAAAAGTCAATTTGTGTCATAAAACTTTAAACCTTTAGATTTTAAATATAAGTACTGAAAAATTTCTGATTGCTCTGCTAACCTCAACCAAACATTCTTAAAAACAGCAATTTCCCTAGTTTAAACAAATAGCATAAAAAGAAGACAAGCTATGCTTAATAAACTTACAGAAAAACATTATTAATAGAAAGTTTACCACAACAAAAATCCATTGTGTTTAAAGTAAAGCACTAATAAAACTTTTAAAAAAGAATGATACTAAGTAGCTCCCAGAATAGAAGCATACCCTTTTATCCTGTGACACTGCATACTCCACCACTTCTGTTCCATTTTCATTCTGGTACACCAGGTCAAACTTCCCAGGCTCCTTCACCACTGAAACCAAAGGTAAGAGGGAGGTTGGGGGGTGGGGGGAAGTGTAAGTATGTGCAATTTCTAGGCAATTAAGATATTATGCTAATCACTCTTTTCTTCATTTTACATAGAACTATCAGCTGGATATTTGGTGTGAAGGATGAGACTCGTAAAAAAGCAGACTGTATAGTTCTAATGCCAAGGAGGCCATTCAAAACTCATCCACCTCTATGAAAGCTGTTTAAAAGCACTCTAGAAACCCACAGCCAATTTCAAAATTGGCTCTAAAAGGACTTACCTGGTAAAGAGGAAAGGATTTCTATGTCCACTTCCTGAGCATCAGGATTATAGTTTATTATCCTCCCCTCCTTCAAAAATAAAAAAGTTCACATCAAAGTTATCTGTAGTTTATTAAATATCCCATTTCAACAACACAGGAATACCACAATACAAATAAAACAAAACTTCATTTATTTTATTTATTCAAAATTTCACACACTCAAATCTGGAAGTCCAGAAAAAAACTGAATATCACAATAAAGTATGACCATATGGAACTGAGACTGAACCAATACAGCAGAGTACATTCAGCCAAATGATGAAAAGCTATATACTCATTTCAATAAGGCTATCATTATTGTCAATCTCTTTGGAAACTCTTCCTTCAGAACTGCCTTCTGAGCATGAGGTGGAAATTCCCAGGGGGAAACAGGGAGGCAGCAAAGCTGCATTGTTGGTCCCACATATTTTTCAACCTATACATTTCTTTTCTCACAAGATTTCATCTCTGTTCTCCCCAGACACATATTCTGGTGCCAAATGCTCATTTTTCTGCTGTCCTTAACACTGACTGGCCGGTAGGGCCCTGCTGATTTCTTCTGCTCTGGCCAAGAAATTCCTACTACACATGTCATGGTGGCAGTTATAGGACAAAGAACCTTGTAAGCAAAAATCTGCAGGACATACTAAAACACTGATGATTCCCCATTCTTGTGTGAGAATCTCCATCACACTATGACCTGAAAAATTTAATGTTAGCAGAATGATTGAGAGAGAAGGAAGAGAAAGCGAGAGGGCAAGGAAGAGAGAAAGGAGAAAAGAGAGTTCTTATCAAGATTTTATCACAAAAACAAAATCTTGGAGGCATGCTCTAGAATTTCGAACTCGGATTAATTTCTTACATATTCCATAACCATTGTGCAAGTTATACAGCATAATTGACGAGAATTTTAATGCACTGGAAAATCACAAGAGGAACAGTCCTGAGCATACTTTGCCAAAAAAAAGTGTACTAATACACCTTAAAAAGACTCCCAGTGAATTATTTTTTAAAAGAAGCAGATTCAAGGTAACCAAGTACAAATGAACCAACATAACGTTTCTTGATCATTCTGGTTAAATAAAAGTTTTAAAGTCTCAAAGAGATATTAAATAGCTCAATATAAAATAAACTTATAAACTGAGAACTCAAAAGAAACATGTTAATATAACTATCATTTGTGTCATTACGTAATGCTTTAATCTTAGAATTATCTTAATTTTTAACAGCTTTTGCTTATATTCATTCAGCTCACAATTCATAATGAGGAAAGTGTGTCCTGAAAAATATGATGTTTATAAATTGACAAGGCCAACTCCAAAAAATGATTCTGTTGGATGAAAATGTTCATCCTTTATGAAATACATGGGAAAATTCACCCATTATTAGGCTTAAAAGAGAAATGACTCCCAAAGAAAGTCAGTCACTTTGTTTACAAATTAATAATTTTTTCATTCTTCTATTAATTTACTGTCTATATCTATTAGGCTATAGAGAATAAGCATGATACAGTAAACATAGCACTGGATTTGGGAGTCAAAGAGCCCTGAGTTTGAAACTCACTGCACACCATTACGAACTATATATGTTCACTGGCAAGTCACTTTAGCTCTCAGGGTTCTCTGTTAAATGGGGATAATAAAAACTGTACCACACACTTCACAGACCTGTCAGTAGGAAAGTGTTTTGTGAACTTTAAAAAAGTACAATATAAATTTGTGGTATTAAAGCCTATATAGACAACTAAAAACACCAAGCATTTTGAAGGTGATTAAATCCTACAAATATGATTTACAAAGATTCCTTTTAAACCACGTGCTCTAAATAACTTTACTTTTGCCATATAACAATTTTAAAATAAGTAGTACCTTGTAACTAGAGACATCAGGAGAATAATCTGCTGTCAATTCCAAAAGCTAAGAAAGATAAACAAAAAAAGGTATTTACCTTAAGCTATATAATTGTTCATTCTTAAATTTTTTTAAAATGCTGATAAACATGACAAGAATATTTGGCAATTCCACTGTTGATAACATTGGGGGAGAAACTAGAGGTTTTCCTTATCAATGAGTAATACCATTAACCATTAATATAGCCTATGAAGGAGCAACAGGGGAGAAATACTGAGTAGAACTAAATCTGGAAAAAAATGGGATCTGACTTATGGCCGCACCGGGTCGTCTTCATTCCTGAGGAAGGCTGTCTTCTCACTTCTTCTCACTTCTACTTCCCCAAGATAACACAGTAGTATCAGAATGCTGACCTCTGCTACTTCATCTGCCCAATCAACACGTCTAAGAGATGAATGAGTGGCTGGGGTGCGAGAGGGAAATCATTTTAAGCTGTCTGTTAAATAACCTGACAGACCAGGGTTTGGCACCTTCCGCTGGTGGCCTGGTGAAGCCTGTGGCCTCCTAAGGACCGCGTGTGAGCGCGTGAAATGAGACACGCAGGACTGCCAAGAAAACTATTTATGCTGACATTTTTATTCAGTTGTTCTAGTCACGTCCAACTCTTCGTGACATGAACTGGAGCTTTCTTTGACAAAGATACTAGAATGGTTTACCAGCTCATTTTACAGACGAGCAAACTGAGGGAAACAGGGTTAAGTGACTTGCCCAGGGTCACAGAACTAGAAAGTGTCTGAGGAAAGATTTGAACTCATGAAGATGAGTCTTCCTGACTTCAGGTTGGGAACTCTATCCACTATACGACCAAGCTGCAAAAATATATTTTTTTAAAAGTTCACAGACTCCAAGAAATCCATGGATCCCAGCTTAAGAACCCCTGAAATTTATTCTGGTTGTTCAGGTCATTTAGATATTAGGGGGAAAAATACCTTAAATGCGATCTTTTCCCCTACCCGAGGCGGTGCTGCTAATTGAGGAAGTAGACTGTAGTCCTTCTGAGGCGTCTCCACTGGATTCTACAAAAACAATGGTGGCTATGAAGAGGTGACCCTTATCACCAAGGCCAATCCTCTACATTTACTCCTGAAATCATCTCTTCCTATCGTTCCCAGAAGATCACCAGCAATACCATTCTGCATCTCTTTCTTTATTCTTTAATCTCTCCCCATTTAGTGGTTCCTTACCTGCTGCTCAGAATCATACTTAAGTCTCTATACCACCCTGGTATTAGATCTTTCTTTCTCCTTGTTTCTTCCTCTGTCTCTCTCCTCCTCAGTCAAATTTCTAGAAAAGGTGTCCACATTCATTGCCTCCACTTTCCCTTCTCAACCATTTGCAATGTCTTCCAGCCACATTACTCAATTAAAATTGCTTTCTCCAAAGTTACCAGTGATCTCTTAACTGCTAAACCTGATAACCTTTTTTCAAATCTTCATCCTTCCCAATCTCTTTGCCGCATCTCATACTACTCTCTACCCTCTCCTCCTGGATTCTTTCTTACTCTGAGTTTTTATAGCAATGCTTTACCTTGGTTCTCCTACTACCTCTAGGACTGTTCCCTCTCAGCCCCTTTTGTTGGGTCATTATCCATATTTAACTCTGGGTATACCATATTAGGCTTTCCAAGGCTCTCTATACTCTTTCACAGGTTTAATTGAAATTTCTGTTCAGATGACTCCCAAATCTATATATCTAGTCCCAGTATGGCCTTTGAACTTTGGTCATGTATCTCCAACTGCCTACTGGACATTTCCAACCAGAAGTCTGGTAAGCATCTTTAACTCAACAAGTCTAAAGCAGAACCTTAAATTCCCCCTAAATGTACCCTTCTTCTAAACATTCTTATTTTGCCTAGGACACCACCACTATTATAATCTCCTAGGTTTACAACTTTAGTATTCTCTCTCCTCAATGCCTCATTCTCTCTCATTTCATATACCTAATCAAGTTCATATCTTGTTTCTACCTCTATAACATCCTGGTGTAGGATCACCTCAGCATGAACTGCTGCAAATTCTTCTAACTCGTCTCCTAGTCTCAAGTGTCTCTCCAATCCATTCTCCACATAAGTATCCAAATGATTTTCTTCAAGACAGGTCGGACCACATCACTATCCTAACTCCTACCTCTAATTTATACCTTATCATTTCTAGGATCAATTATAAACCCTTCCATTTGGCTTTTAAAGTGCTTCATAGCCTGGTGCCCACCTACCTTTTCAACCTTGTTTCCCGTACTGTTTTGTCCAACTAGACCGGCCACCTTGTTGTTCTTCACCCAGGGCACTCCATCTTCTATTTCTGTGCCTTTGCACTGGATGTCCTCCATGTCTGGAAAGCACTGCCTCTTCATCTAAGCCTTTTAAATCCTGATTCTTTCAAAACTCAGCTCAAATGCCACCTTTTACATGAAACTTGTCCTGAGCTATCTAGCCACTTTTGCCCTAATCCCCCAAATTAACTTGTATAAACACACACATACAAAAACACATAGTCTCCCTAAATAGATTTTTAATCCTTGAGGGTAGAGATTGTTTCATTTTTGTCTCGGATCCCTAATACAATGCCTGGCATATAAGCAGATACTTAATAAATGCTCAATGACTGACTGACTGATTTCATTAGCAGTAGTAAGTACCGAATAGATAAACTCCAGGCTCACTATATCTCAGGCTGGTTATATAGGTAGAGAGCAAAAACAAACAGAAAAAGGAAGAAAGGAAGGCCACATACCTGGATAATAATGGAAGTATTTTTTACTACTTCAGTTAATTGCTGCTGTTTCGGGGATTCACCATTAAACACATAATTAATGTTTACCCCTCTCCCTCGTCCTCTGATTCCACGAAAACCTCGTCCCCTAGGTCCCCTCCAGGGGAAAATGTCTTCCCCTCTTCCCCTCCCCCTTCCAAAACTGCCAGGGTGAGGAGCTGCTTCTGGAACCAGAGGTGTCAGCTGTTTCCCACTATTCCCCAATACTGGCTTATCCCAGAGATCAGAGTATCGCATCTCCTGTCTTTTTCCTAAGTGACTGTCTGTATCTGGACCATTTGCTTGTGAAGATCCTGGAGACACTGTTGTTCCAGTTGGTGGAGGAGCCAATGCTGGTGCTCTCTGTGGCATCCTGCCCTGGTCATCTGAACTGGAACTGGAATCCAAACTAGAGGATGATGCTTGAGTTCCTTTGCCCTTGACAGAGGGTGCATTACTGCCAATACTGGTAATAAGTCTGTCTGCAGTTGCGAGGGAACCAGTTGGCTTTGATGTGATAAATGATGCCTTCTCTACTGATTTCTTACCACCAAGACTTGTCTTGCTGTGGCTATCATCTGATGATGTGGCAGAAGAATCAGAATCGGATGAGGTATTAGGGTTAGCTTTAGTAGACAAGTCAATATCCTTTTTCCTCTTGACTTCAGTTGAATTATTTTTATTTGAAGCACTCTTCTGAACACTACGGTTCTTTTTGGTTCGTTCTGGCAACGTCTTTGCTTTAGAAGGTTTTGGAGATTTTTTCTGCTTCTTATTTTCAGCTTTCCCTTCCTTCTCCTTCCCTAATTTTTTGGGAATCCATTTTCCATTATTTTCACTTCCTCCTTCATTCCTTTTTCTCTTCTTGTTTTTCTTCTTTGTGCCTTGATCTGGTTCCAGAGAAGAGGAGGTTTCACTGATCTCTCCCCCTTTCCAGTGCTTCTCTATGTACTGATCATTTTCTGCATCAGACTCTTCTTCCTCCCAGGTGGTTCTTCTCTTCCGTGTTTTTTTGTATGAATAATTGAGGCCATTGCTGACTGCTACAGAGTTCTCGACAATTTCAACATCTTCTAATTTAACTCTGTCAAAAGAGTAAGAGAAGCCCAGGTTCAGCGAGAAACCAGTGACAATTTTTCCATACAAAAGCACTATGACTACACAAATCCTTTCTCAATATTCAGCTGAAAAGTTGTGACTCCAAAATAGCAGATGTACTTGATTTCATGAATGTGATTAATGTGATCAAGTCTCAATTGTTGAATGATAAAAAGAATAGGCAACCTAAATAACCTCAAAGTTTAACATAAAGTTAGAGTTCATATTTGGTTTTGGAACAAAATTTTTAAAACCCCTACATATTTCCATATCATGTATTTAGCAAAATATTAAATTCATTAGAATTTGAGTACATTCACTTGTGAAACAGAGACAATTCAGAAAAAAAGTTCTATGACGTTTTACCCAAAACACTGCACTGACAAAGTTTCACTTAATATTTTACTATATCCACAGGATACTCTATGCCCACAGTCGCTGCAGGGGCCATCCCCCTATATAACCTATTTGGCATATCACAATAAGAAGACAATCTTAGCACACCTTCTCATCCAGGGGCTTCCTTTGCATAAGATGCAATCTGCATTCTGATGACCATTTTCAGTAGCCCATAAAGGACTACAGAATTATATTTTATGAGTAAAAGAGGAAATATTAGTGAACAATGTAAATGAACTATAGCCTACATTTATATCATGCTTTATAGCTACAAAGCACTTTATAAACATGGTCTAATTTGATCTTCACTGAAAGCCCTGTGAGGTAGCTGATACACAAGTATTATAATACCCATTTATAGATGGAGAAACAAACCCAGAGAGATAAAAAGATCAGCCTAGGTCACATGGCTAGCAATCATCAGAGCCAGGCATGAGTCAAGATCTTCTGATTCTAAATCTATTATTCTTTCAAGTAAAATGACAAATAAATGGATTGCAAACATTATCTAAGGGATAAAAAAAAAATCATACTGGAATGCTTTTATGTATGTATTCATATGAGGAGCCACTAGGTGACATAGTGGATAGAGTGCCAGGCCTGGAGTCAGGAAGCTTCATTTTCATGAGTTCAAATCTTGCCTCATACACTCACGTAGCTGTGTGACCCTGGGCAAGTCATTAAATGCTATTTGCCTCAGTTTCCTCATCTGTACAATGAGATGAAGAAGGAAATGGCAAACCACTCCAATATCTTTGCCAAGAAAACCCGAAATGGGGTCACAAAGAGCCAGACAAGACTGAAAATATGGCTCAACAACAAAAATTCATATGTGAGTATCACAGCAGAAAATCATCTACAATCATTCTCTAGGAATTCATAGCACAAAAGTTGATAGATATGAACAAATCAAGACCAATATAAAGCTACTGAGATTAATGAAATGAAGAGGGAAATATAACATCTTGAAATACTAATTGTTCAAATGATAAACATATGTCACTGTTATCACCACACATTAGCAATGAAGCTGTCCTTTAAGTTCACTTTCCAGCTAATCAACAAATAGAACAAATTAAGTCCTAGCAACAGCAAGACTTAGAAGAAATTCTTTAAGGATATTAATGTTTTGCATAACTGAACATGTATAACCTTCATCAAATTGCTTATTGTCTCAGGGAGGGGAAAGGTGAAGGAGGGAGAGAGAAAATTTGGAACTCAAAAACTTTTTAAAATAAATGCAAAAAAAAGGTCTTTACATGTAACTTGGGAAAATGAAATTTTTTTTGCAGGGGGAAGGCAGGGCAATCGGAGCTAAGTGACTTGCCCAAGGTCTCGTGGCTAGTGTTAAGTGTCTGAGGTCACATTTGAACTCAGATCCTCCTGACTCTAGAGCCAGTGCTCTATTCACTGTGCCACCTAGCCACCCCAAAACGAAATATTTTTTAAAAAACATAATAGTAGGAGTGGCTAGGTGGCACAATGAATAGAGCACCGGCCCTGCAGTCAGGAGAACCTGAGCTCAAATCCAGCCTCAGACACTTAACACAAAAACTAGCCGTGTGACTTAACCCCAATTACTCTACGTTCTCCCCACCAAAAAGCAAAAAAAAACCCAAAACACGAAAAAAACAATAATAGTAAATTCTTTATGTTGATGTAGTAACAAGGATAGAGCTTAATTTCTGTCACAAGCAACAAAACTGAATTTAATAAAACTAAGACAAAGATTCATCTCTAGGCAGCTTAGAAAATAATCCGAAATCTTTCCCCATAAAAAATGGCAATAAACACATTTAATAATTACTTTGAAGCACCTGGTGTGTGCTCAGCATTAGATAAAACCCAAAAGCAATAATTATGGTTCCTATTTTCAAGAGATTTACCATCTACTTAGGGAAACAAAATTTACTTATCTATCACCTAATTAAGAAACATTTGCTATGTTAGGTTCTGGAGGAAGCAAAACAAGATTTAGAGACAGCCTTTCTTTAATGGATATTAAGACTCTAGTAGGGAAATAAACATCAACACAGATACTGAGCTATTATGTAAAGTAGAAAGGGGACCCATTTGACTACAAAGTAACAAAATTTGTGCCTTCCTGAAAAGCAAGGATAGTTGAAGGGACTATATATGTATGTATGTATGTGTATATATGTGTGTGTGTGTGTGTGTGTGTGTATATATATACACACATACATACATATACACACACATATATGTATATATGCAGATATATGTATGTATAGGGGGATGTATGCATATACAAACATATGTGAGTGTGGGCCTTTGTATGTTCATGTATACGTATAGGGGGCATAGGATGAGTTGAATATGAAGGGATGATATCTAAAAAATAAAATTTGGAGGTGAGAGAGGAATTTATTGGGAGAAGAAGAAAGGGAGAGATAGATTAGGGTAAATTATCTCATATAAAAGAACCAAGAGAAAACTGTTACAATGGAGGGGAAGAGCAGGAACATGAAAGGGAATGGGACAACCTGATTCTCACTGAATTTGCCTAAAGAGGAAGGAAATAACAAAAGGAAGGAATAACATACACACAAAGGAGGGTGTCTTATCCTACAGGAAAACAGAGGGGTAGGTGATAAGAGTGGAGAAGACAGAAGAGAGGGCAGATTGGGGGAGAGGGGAGTCACAAGCAAACATTTTTGAAAAGTGTTGGGTCAAAGGAGAAAACAGATTATGTGGGGGGTGGGATAGAATGGAAGGAAATACATAGTCTTTCACAATATAACTACTATGGAAATGATTTGGGTAACTATACATGTACAATCTATATTGAATTGCTTATCTTCCCAGTGGGGGTGGGTGAGGAGGGAAGAAGGGAAAAAAATCTGGAACTCAAAGTTTTAAAAACAAATGTTTAAAAAAAATCTTTTTTTTACATCCAAATGGGAAATAAGATATACAGGTACTAGGGTACAGAAACCCATCTTGCCCTACTAGGGGGGTGAAAGGAGAGAATATAAGAGAAAACAAATTGGGGGAAGGGGTATTCAGTAAGCTCACTATTTTGGGGTGAGGGGTAGGGGAAAGACAGGGAGAGAAAAAAAATTATAACTCAAAATCTAGTGGAAATGAATGTTGAAAACTAAAAATACACAATTTTTTTTAAACTGCCTATTCATATCCTTGAGCATTTATCAACTGGGGAATGACTTGCATTTTATAAATTAGACTCAGTTCTCTATATATTTGAGAAAGGAGGTCTTTATTAGGATACTTATTACAAAAGTTTCCCCCCAGTTTTCTGCTTTCCGCATATTTTTCGTTGCATTGACTTTGTTTGTGTAAAAACTTTTTAATTTTATACAAACAAAATTATCCATTTTACATTCTGTAATACTCTCTATCTTGTTTGGTCACAAATTCTTCCCTTATATCATAGATGTGGCAGATAAACTATTCCATGCTTTTCTAAGTTGTTTACAGTATCTTTATGTGTAAAGCCATGTATCCATTTTGATCTTATCTTGGTATAAAGTGTGAGATGCTGGCTTATATCCAGTTTTCCAAGCAGTTTTTGTCAAATAATGAGTTTTTGTTCAAAAAGTTTCAATCTTTGGGTTTATGATTACCAGATTACTATGGTAAAATGTGCCTAATGTATTCCACTGACCTACCACCCTATTTCTTAGCCAGTATCAGATTTGTTTTGATAATTTCCACTTTACAATACAGTTTGAGATCTGATACGGCTAGACTGCCTTCCTGCACATTCTTTTTCATCGATTCCCTTAATATTCTTGACCTTCTGTTCTTTCAGATGAATTTTATTATTTTTTTCTAGCTCTGTAAAATAATTTTTTGATAGTCTGATATGGTGCTGAATACATAAGATTTAGGTAGAATTGTCATTTTTATTATATTTGCTCAGCCTATCCATGAGCAACTGATATTTTTCCAAACCGATCTAGACTTTTTATGAAAAGTATTTTGCAGTTGGGTTCATATAATTCCTGGGTTTGTCTTGGGAGGCAGAATCCCAAGTATTTTATATTGTTTATAGTTATTTTAAATGGAAGTTCTCTTTCTATCACTTGCAGCTGTGCTTTGTTGGTAATATAAAGAAATGCTGATGATTTATGTGGGTTTATCTAATTATCTTGCAACTCTGCTAAAGTTGTTAATAATTTTCAAGTAGTTTTTTTAAGTATAATATAATATCATCTGCAGAGTGATAGTTTTGTTTCCTCACTATTCTAATTCCTTCAATTTCTTTTTCTTCTCTTAGTGCTATAGCTAACATTTTAGTACAATATTGAATAATAGAGGTGATAATGGGGATCCTTGTCTCACACTTAATTGTACTGGGAAGGCTTCTGGCTTATCCCCATTACAGATAACACTTGCTGATCGTTTTAGATGAATATTGCTTATCGTTTTAAGGTAAACACCATTTATTTCTATGCTCTCTAGTGTTTTTAATAGGAAAGGGTATTGTATTTTGTCAAAAACCTTTTTCTGCCATCTACTGAGATAATCATATGGTTTCTGTTGGTTTTGTTATTGGTATGGTCAATTATGCTGATAGTTTTCCTTATATTGAACCAGCCCTGCATTTCTCAGTATGTATTTACCCTGGTCACAGCATATGATCCTCATGACATATTGCTGTAATCTCTTCATTAGTATTTTATTTAAAATTTTTGCAACAATATTCATTAGGAAATTGGTCTATAATTTTCTTTCTCTGTTTTGGTTCTTCCTGGTTTAGGTATCAACACCATATTTGTGTCATAAAAGGAATTTGATAGGACTCTGCTTATTTTTCTAAATAGTTTATAAAGTATTAGGATTAGTTGTTCTTTAAATGTCTGGTAGAATTTGCTTGTGAATCCATCCAATCCTGGGGTTTTTTCATAGGAAGTTCATTGATGGCTTGTTCAATTTCTTTTTCTGAGACTGGATTAAGTATTTTATCTCTTCTTCTGTTAATCTGGGTAACTTACAGTTTTGTAGATATTCATCCATTTGATTTAAATTGTCAAATTTATTGGCATATAACTGGGAAAAATAGCTTTTAACAATTGTCATAATTTCCTCTTCATTGGTGGTGAATTATCCTTTTCATTTTTTGATATTAGTTTTCTTCTTTCCTTTTTTAAATCAAATTAGCCAGTGGTTTAATCTATGTTATTTTTTCCCCCATAAAACTAGCTTCTAGTTTTATTAGTTCAATGGTTTGCTTAATTCCAGTTTTATTCATCTCTTCTTTGATTTTCAAGATTTCCAATTTGATATTTAACGGGGGGGGGGGGG
>CM053584.1:139479785-139511989 GCA_028627135.1 Pseudochirops cupreus | reverse complement strand
TTTTTTTTGCTTTTTGGAGGGCAGTTGGGGTCAAGTGACTTGCCCAAAGTCACACAGCTGGTAAGTGTGTCAAGTGTCTGAGGCTGGATTTGAACTCAGGTCCTCCTGACTCCAGGGCTGGTGCTCTATTCACTGAGCCACCTAGCCGCCCCTGCTGATTTTTTTAAAAGTGTAAATAAAACCCCAAAGAGGCTTTTTCAATACTGAAATGCTGACTGCTGACGTGTTATTGAAAAGTAAACACAGAAGAAATTTGAACTATTTTAACTAATTAAAGATGTCAAACCCAAAAACAATTCCAGGATTGGCTTCATTAATGAGAAGCACAAAAACACTTGAAACCTCATACTGATGAAAACAGGTCCATAAAAAAGGTCTTAGGCACCCTGTAGTCCTCACAAAGGGAAAAAACAAAAACAAAAAACCCAAACAAACACCAAAATACTCAAGAAACAAAAAAGCCACCAAAACTCAACCCTAAACCAAGGGCATTTTAGGAAGGTAGCTGTGGAAGGCCTTCATTCACAACAAAATGTTCAATTTAGGAAGCCTTATATGTAGACGCAAAGCTTCACAGATCACAAAGAATTCATTTTTTGATGTCTAAAAGAAAGGCTCCCAGCATCTCAGCAGCCCAGCTCAGCAATGTGCTCTTGACCCTGTCAACAGACTTGACATTCTACTGAGGCCAGGCCAGCTGGCTTCCACCTCAACTCTTTTCTTGGCCAGTCACCATCCTCATCATTTTCAAGGCCATTTCCCCTTGGTCCGATGGCACCTGGGAAGAAAAACAAGTCCAGATATTAGCATTTATAATGGCACTGCTATTGTGAGGTTCATTTTTGGGCCTCGGAGCTAGGGGGTAAGTGTCTAAGAAATCACAGGCTTTTGGATGAAGAACTGGAAGGGAACTTGGAGGCCCTTTAAATTGCCTGACTTCAGATGGCAGGAAGAAGAGAAGACAAGAAGTTAAGTGGCTTGTCAAAGGTCACACAAGAAGTGATAGAACTGAGATGTGACTACAGGTGGTGACTCCAAAACTAGCACTCTTTCTACTTCACCATGATCCAGAAAGAGAGAGAGGCAGAGAAAGAGAGAGAGAGAAATGAGAGAGAGAGAGAGACAGAAGAGGGAGAGGAGAGGAGAGAAATGATAGAGGGCAGGAAAAAACAACAAAAGAAAGAATAAATACAGGCATATCCATGAAAACATAAGTTTAAGTGAAATAAAATTCTGTAGAGAGTTGCTAGCTACCTAATTCCAGATATCAGATCAATGTTATGTCAGGGCTTTGCAGGGTTAGGGTAACACTTAATTTTTTATTCTTAAGAATATTGTTATTTTTTTCACAATTATACATAAAAATAATTTTTAACATTCATTTTTTATAATTTTTGAGTTTCAAATTCCCTCCCTTCTTCCCATCTCCCCTCAAGAAGTTAAGCCTTTTCATATAGATTATATATGGAGTCACACAAAACATACTTCCATATTAGTCATGTTGAAAAAAGAGAACACAGACAAAAAAAAACCAAAACCAAAACCAAAAAACCCCAAAAACAAAAATCCAAAGAAAAACAAAGTTTTAAAAGTATGCTTCTATCTGTATTCAGACTCTATCAGTTGTTTCCCTAGGGTTGAAGAGCATTTTTCATCATAAGTTCTTCAGAATTATCTTGAATCATTTTATGGCTGAATATAGCTAAGTGATTCAGAATTGATCATGGTATAATTTTGCTGTTACACAATTGTAACACAGGTTGTTACATAGTAGTACACAGGTACCATGATTTTCTCTCTCTGTTCAGTTCACTTTACAGAAGTCTTTTGAGGTTTTTCTATAACCATCCTGGGTAGTATTTAATTTTAATATATTAATGCTATTATTGTCAGATCATATTGGTCAGGGCAACATTACATAGGGTATGCTATATAGCAGTAAGATATTAATTATAAAAATAATACTTGGGGCGGCTAGGTGGCACAGTGAATAGAGCACCGGCCCTGGAGTCAGGAGGACATGAGTTCAAATGCAGCTCAGACATTTAACACACATACACACACACACACACACACACACACACACACACACACACACACACACGCCGCGTGGCCTTGGGCAAGTCACTTAACCCCAATTGCCCTACCTTCCCCCTCCAAAAAACAACAACAACAAAAATACTTGGGGTATATTTTTTTAAAAGAGTCACATTTTCCATGGTGAAGGGGAGGGTCAGTGTTCTATTTTAAAAGTAGAAACTGGAAAACCTAGAAATTATCTGAAGTAAAACCAATAGAAATAATTAAAGAATGGAAAACTGGAAAAAGTTTTAAACGGTCTGCATGTATCTAATGTCTTTTCCATGTAAAGAACCCATAATGACTTGTGCCGTCTGATTTTCCCAGCAGTGATAAATTGTGCTGAGTTTATGCCCTGTCTGTTGTTTCCCTTTGTGGCCGCTGACAATGGTCACCAGTTATCTCTGGATCCCAGTGTTCTCAATGCTTACAATTCCCCTGGGCCCCCCAGCCACCCACCCACTTTCTCTTTGGTGTCTCTATGCTCCAAAATACCTCATCCTTCCTTGTACCCAGCCAAAACTACCATTCCCTCAGCAAATAACACATTTGAGCTAGTTGTTAGGAGGAATGCATTTGATTTCACAGATTCCCTGAACTCCACTCTGTTCACCTTCTCAGTTAATCAACAAGCATTTATTAAATGTCTACTACATGGCACGCACTGTTGAGATGAACTCCCTGAGGACTTTTGTTTTATTAGGGGAGACAACACATATATACATTTAGATACATATACACAAAATAAGTGCAAACAGCTACCAGGTGATTTATCTAGTGACTCATTAGCCTCAAGAATTATGACTCTAATGGTGAGATTTCAGTAAAAGTATCAGCACCAGTCCTAGCACTAAATAGTTTAGAGAGATGCACTTTGTTGTTGTTCAGTTGTTTTTAGTCATGTTCTACTCTATGTGAGCCCTTTTGGGGTTTTTTTTGGCAAAGATAATAGAGTGGTTTGCCATTTCCTTCTCCAGCACATTTACAGATGAAGAAATGAAGGCGAATAGAGTTAAATGACGTAACCAGGGTCACACAGCTAATAAGTGTCTGAGGCCAAATTTGAACTCAGGTCTTCCTTGACTCCAAGCCTGGCGCTCTATCCACTGTGCCACCTAGTTGCCCGTAGAAAGACACATAGCTCAGGCTATCATAGCCAGCATTCTTCTCCCTTCTGCTTTTCTAATATGCCTGTGCATGCCAGCCTAGAGGCCACATGCTTTTCAATCTGGAACAAAAGCTGTGTTTTTCTTACCATGTGGCCAGCCTTGAGAATCCAGTAGAAAGCAAGGTTCTTATGGGACTTATAGAAAGCAGATGTATCATAAGATTCAGGATTAACATACAGAGGCTTCCTTTTCATCTGACTGAAAGTAGTCAGCTCAGGCCACTTCAGTTTACGCAACCATGCCTCCTGACCTGTCAGTGACAAGAAAGACAAAGAAATTAACATTATCAGCTGTTTCCAACTAGATAGCTCTCTAGTCAGACAGAACCTCTCCCATTGCTGTGAGTGACTGGGTACAAAAGGCCCATAGAAATGGACCACCCAGGTTTATTTGCACTGCAGAAAGGCACAAGTTTTCATTTTTCCATGTAATTGTTACAGAGTTAAATACCTCTCTATCAACCTGATATGGTATTAAGAGACTCCCATAAACAACCGTATGGGCAAGAAGACAGCTCCAAACACAGTCAGCTGCCCCCAAAGACAAAGAGCAGGCCACATACAATGATGACAGCAGTTTGTCAGGCACTTCTCAAACTTAAAGTGGCCACCACCTCTCCTACCTTTCTAGTTTCCTTCCACCTTACTCTTCTCTATATTCTCAACTACCCACTGACATTGGCCTCCAAAAGTGGGAGTGGAAGCAAGGGACTATTCATCCTTATACTACCTGCCTTCTTTCTTTTTCTTTCACTCCAGTCCATCCTCCACTCAGCTACCAAAGTGATTTCCCTAAAGCACAGGTCTGACCATGCCCTTCCTATCTTGGCCTCCCATTCGCTTAACTTCAGTGCTCCCCTTCACCTCCAAGATTATATATAAACTCCTGTTTAGTGTTTAAAGCCCTTCCTACCTCCCTCCCTTCCTACCTTGTCGGGCTTCTCACACTGTGCTCCCTTCCATGTACTACACAACCTAGTTACACTGGTCTTCTAGTTCCTTCCACAGAAGACACCATCTCCCTACTTGGTGTATTCTCCCTGGATGTACCCCTTGCCTGAAATGCCCTTTCTCCTCACCTCTGCCTCTGGGCTTCCATGATTTCCTTCAGGTCTCAGCTCAAATGTCTTTCCCACTCCCCTTCTCCCCCATCAGGAAGTGAGCTCCTTGAAAATAGTGACTATTTTTTCCTTCCTTTGTACCCCCAATGTTTAGCATAGTGTTTCACACATAGTAGCTACTTAATAAATGCTCTTAAACTTGACTTGAAAGGCTGGAGAGGAGAAGACCCAACAGAAAAGAGATAACCAGCTTCCCAACAAACTTAAGTTCCTCAATTCCACTTGCCTAGTCTGTGAATTTTCATTGTCTGTTTGTTTGTTTTCAGGTCAATTCCTGGAACTCTCTCCATGTTATCATGTCTTTTTCCATCCACCCCAACCATTCCCACACATGGTGCCACTATGAGATCTAATTATCGCCCTCTCTCCTCCTTCCCAACCTTCCCTACCCATGGTGTCCACTATGAGATCTAATTGTCCGTTGTAAATTATGACATTGACGCCAGCTTCAAGCAGTTCATCTACAATGTCAATCGCAGGCTTCATGAAGTCCTTTTCCATGTTTCTGAAAACTAAAGTTGATTGTTCTGCATATGTAGAAAAGAGAAAAAATGGATTACATTTGACTTACTTAGAATAAGAGGGGTCATTGGATATATGACATAAGTAGTTTTAGTATATAATTTACTTTAGTAATACTGTTCTAAGCAGTGAATCAATCACAGGTTCTTGGTTAGTATGGCCCTACTTCAATAAATGAATAAGCATGCATTAAATACTTCCTATGTGTACATTGTGCTAAGGGCTGAGTATACAAAAAAAGGCACAACAATAATCCTGCCCTCAAAGAATTTACATTCTAATGGACAGAGATAATACATATAAGGGAACGGTAGCTGGAGAGGAGTATTTTGCTGTGGAAAGTTACTAGGTTGGTAAGTAAAGCCATAGGAAAGTAGATTGGCACACCTTTTCTAATACTGATTTCATTATGGCTGCAGAACTAGAAGGGGTGTGGTGGAAGGAGGTGGCTGGGGAATAAACCACGGCAGAGAGCAGGCTAAAATGGTGGGCAGTGGAAAAGTTCACCAACTGAGCTTCAGGATAAGAGTTCTAGAGTGAAAGGGTTTAGGTTCTCAGGGCATGGTTTATGGCTTTGGTCCTAACACAGGACTCTGTGATAACCAAGGATGGAGGGAAGGATGGGCAATTTTTGGAAGTGGCATACTGATACACTGTTGGTGCAGCAACAAACTGGTCCCACTATTTTTTTTAATGTGGAATTATGCAAGAAAAATGATGAAATTGTTCCTATCCTTTGCCCCATAGTTCCTACTAGGGGCATATACCCTAAGAAGGACAACTATAGAAAGAAAGGCATGTGGAAAAAATTATCCGTAGTAGCATCCTTTATGTTAGGAAATACACTGGAAGCAAAGCAGAGGCCCACAAGTTTGGGGATGACTAAACGAATTGTAGCATATGAATGAAATGGAATAGTATTGTGCCATAAGAAATAACAAATATGAGGAATTCAGAGACATGTGGAAAAACTTGTATAAAGTGAAGCAAGCAGAACCACAAAAACAACCCCAATAATAACAATAACTAAAAAGAAAATGACCTTAAAAGCCTGCTGAATTCAAACAGACGTCAACCTTGATTTTGGAGAATGGAAAACATGTTCCACGTCCCTTTTCTCAGCAGAGGTAGGGGCCTACGGTTGTGGGAATGTTGCGTACATTGCCAGACTTGGTGACTTTCTCAGCCTGCCCTGCTTACTGTTTGTTACAAAAGCAGGTTCAAAGTGGGGGTAGGATATTGGGAATTAAACAACAGGCACCAATAAAATATGGAAGAAAAGTATATAGTAAATCTTCAAGTTTATAAACATAAATGTGAGTTGTCTTCTCCCAAATCCTCTAAAAACAGAACCAAAAAATATTAACCAATACCTCCCCAGGTGACGAAATCTGGAATGATTTTGAGCTTCTTTCTGATGGGTCCATTCATAAGTGCACTTAACTTATCCTGGTATAGTTGTCTCACATGGCGGTGATAAAGTTGAACTGAAACAAAACCAGTCTGCATTGAGTCATTGAACTGAAAATAAATCCAAAAAAAAAATTGCATGACAGCCTCTTTCTTACAAAGCCTCCAAGGCGAAACTACTTAAAAGATCAAGTTACAGATACCAATATGAAGTCTTGTAGCTTCAGGGACACTGATGTGGTAGGGTTAGAGTTTAGGTGTGAGGAGCTACGCTTGCAGAGGGAGTGTTTTAGTTGGAAGAGAGGAAAGAATGATCTTGGCTGTCCTCCAAAGAAATACAAGTTGAAAGTGGAGACAATTTGTTACTTTTGAAAGGTACACTCCATTCCTTTGTTTCTGAACTCTAAGAGAACTGAGGTTAGGAATATGGATGCTGTGGGGCTGCAGGGAGGGAAGGGAAAAGAGAAGCAGTTGCCCCAGCTGAGCAACAATTGCGTAAAGTAGTTGAGGGAAGAGAGGAGAGCTGAGATTTGCAGGCCCTGGTGATATTTGGGAGCATCAGAAAGTAACCTGGAGGCTGATATGTGTTGACTGGAATTTGAGAGACCTATGAATGCATTAGGACATAAAGAATCTCAGCAGTTGTGATGAGAAGGTTCTGCCTGTGTATGTATTCCTATGAGATAAAAGAGTCACTAGGAGAGATGTTCTGACCAAAGTCCAAGTTAGCAGGCACTAGTGTTGTGCAGGGGGTGGGAGCCCTAGCAGTCAGTGTGTTATAACTTGAGATAGGGAAAGAAGGCATAAAGTCAGACCCTGAGCACTACATAAGGCTGTGTGTGGCCTGGTTGCACTCATGTACGCTGCAGACTGGCATGGAATGAAATGCAGTGACAAACTATGAAATGAGATTCTGTCCAGTATGTAGCTGAATCCTGGCTTGGGAGCTCCCTACTGGTTCGTGATGGCTGCAGACCATCTGGGGCAGGGGAGGCTACCATCTTATACCAGAAGTCAGGTCAGGGGGCATTTATTAAGTACTTATTATGCACCAGGCACGGTGTTAAGCACTGGGATACAAACAGAAGCAAAAAGAGATAACAAAAACAGCTTACCTATAAATTCAATAATTTGCAAAGAGGTAAGAAATCAGTTAAAAAGGACTTTCAGCCTAGAAATCATGCATCCATAAGGCATTTGAGTTCGATAAAGGGCAAATAATAATGGACTTAAGGCAGACAGGATTTTTCCAAGTCTGTTTCCCCTTGCAGTCAATCAGCAAACATTTATTAAGCATTTACTGTATGCCAGGTTTTATATTATATAAGCCGGGGACAAAAAGAAAGGCAAAAACAGTCCCTGGGGACTTTTTTAGGATATATGTGACCTAAGGTCACCAGGCCCAACTCACCTAGATGATTCTGGGTGAATTCTTGACTTGTCTTTGGAGACTCAGGGGGATTTTTGTTTAAAATGTTGTAAAAGTTCACTCCATCTGTGTCCTGAAATTAAAATTAAAAATCAAGCTGCTTTTACTTGTCACACATTTTTTTTTCTTTATATCCTGAGCTCATGGGTTTGATAGCTGATTTTATCCCTAAACAGACTTATTTCTCACCTGCTCCACAAGTGTTTCTGCATCTGCCCACAGCTGGGTAGCCCATTCATACAGTCCCATATTCATAGCATCCAGAATTTTCTCTCCAATTTTTGTCAAATCTGTTAGACTTCTGTCATCCAGAAGAGACTAGAACGCAAATAGAGAGGAAAAAGAGCACTGCTAATTTAAAAGCCTAACCTTGGTTATGTTTTGGGGACAAGGATCCTGTTGGTTTCACAGAAAATCTTATTTATCGTAGTAAAATTAAAATGTGAAAATAAATATCAAGCAAGTGTCTGGAGTTTTTTCTGGAGGGGCAGAAAGTAAAGATACCTAAATATAAAATGTTATATCACAAAAATAATAATAGAGAACAGAAGAAGGTATCATTAACATCTGTGGTTTGAGGGAGAATTCTCTACCAATCAAGTAAAAGAAGAGATCACATATACACAAAGAAGACAATTTTGATTAAAACAACTTTTGCATATATGAAATCAATGCAGCAGGAAAAAGGAGAAACTGTTAAGTGGAAAGAAATCTTCACATCATATGTCACTGATAAGGGTATGACATCCGAGATATAAAAGAAACTGATACAAATATAAGGTTGGGTCATTCCCAGTGGATGAGTGATCAAAGGATATGAATAAACAGTTTCCAAAAGAAGAAATGCAAGTTAAATGATGATACCAAAAAAAAAGCTTTGATTCACTATTAAGAAAAATGCAATTTAAAACAATTCTAAGGTTTCACTACACATAAATAAAATGGCAATTTGGCAAAAAAGAAAATGAGGAAAGAGTCAAATATTGGCGTGTCTATGGGAAGATAAACAACATACCTGTGAATTGGTCCAACCATTCCAGAAAACAATTTGGAATTATGTAAGGAAAGCTACTAAATTGTTCATAACCTTTGATCTAGAGATCTCACTACTGACATATGTATACCCTGAGTAGATCATAGACAGTCACTCAACAAGCAATCTATTAAGTATCTGCTTCATTCCTGGCACTGTGATAAGCACTATGAATACAAATAAAGCTACCAAATATACCAAAATATTCATAACAGCATTTTTCTATGGTGGCAAAAAATTGAACACAAAATGAGTGTCTGGGATTGAAAAATGATTGAATGAACTGTAGCATATAAAGGTAATGGAATATTATCATGCCATGAGAAATGATTAAAATCAAGAATTCAGAAAGACATGGGACACACTCTGATGAACTAACACAGAGGGAAGGTAGAAGAACCAAGAAAATATACACAATGACCAAAATAATTTAAATGAAATGAACATTAAAAGGAAACAGAACTTTGAATAATTATAATGAAAAATCTTCCGCTCCCACCCCCGCCCCCACCATGTCCCCACCCTCATCATGTAACACATTCCCTTGCCCTTCAAAGAGGTAGGAAGATATGGAGTGAAGAAGACTACGTGGTATCATCATCGGGAATGTTCAGTATATTGGCTGTTTTTGTTTAATGGTTTCCTCTTTGGTACCAGAGAGGTTTTAATGTAGGGGCCACAATGGTGGTAGTGGTGAAAGAGAGGAATGGGAGGGGCTTCTACCCAGACATAACTATGATGTAAAAAACAAAGGACATCAATTTTTAAAAATCTCTTAAGGAAGAATTTCAATGCAAAATAGCTTAAGCATATCTAACTGATGACAGTTGCCTTCAATCAAGGACTGTTAAAACATGAAGAGCTGTTCATGTGCCTGGAAAAATGATAAATCTGATTTATTTACTCATATTTTCTGGAGGCTGGCTGTTCATTTAAAAAAAAATCACCAATCTCTTTTAGCCCCCAACAATAATTAAACAAGCTATTTGTCAGGTTGACAAAGGAAATGGCAATTCAAGACAATTCAACATAAACACAACCCCAAACTTTAATATTTTCAGTTGAAGGAATTGAGTAGATAGATACAACAAAGGAAATTTCAAAAAGTAACACTTACCATGCTATATAAATAAGGTCCCCATGAAAGTACAGAATCTAAAGAGAACCACATATATCCCGAATGAATAAAGCAAGCTTGTCACAACTTTGTTTTCAAGAGAGAAAAAGTAAAACCTAACTTATACTCCTAAACAGAATTTTGAAATGTTTATTTTATAATTTCCTGTCTCCTTAACTCAGAATTATACTCTTTCTGATACTCAAGGATTTCTCTGTGGTTAGGAGATGGGGATAGGGTGAGGCTCATTCTCCAAAGCTGAGTAGCAGGACTTAATTGCACTTTTGATAAATATTGTCATAAATAACTTAAGTTTCCCTACCGAAAGGCTATTGACAGATGGGTTGTAGCTTCTCTGCCCATTTCCTAGTCTTCTGGTTGCTTTAACTACTTGCTCATCCCCACATTCTTGTTTGTTTCCCATGTTCTAGGGCTACCATTTCAGAGAACGAACTAATTCAGGAAGGCTGAGGACAAGTCTAACACACCCACAAATCTCAGTGGTATTGGCTTTGCAGAGTGTTGGGTTTGTTTGGTTTTTTTTGTAGTTTTACATGAACAGGAGGGATAAACAAATCTTCCATGGACCTAAAGAGCCAGTGCCTGGCAACCTGACTGTGCAATATTGGGTTCTGGAACTGGGTTCAATACTACATGCCAGGTTTCAGGCAGGAAGCTGAAGACCATGTTATTTGAAGACCTGCTAAAGGAAGAAGTCTGTTGACTTTGGGAGAGAAATAATGAGGGTGAAAAGGGAAAAAGGAAACTATGTGATTGTTCTCTTCAAATATATGAAGAACAATCATGAGGAAGTGGGATTAGAAGATTCTAATCCTCCTAATCAGATTCTAAACTAATCCTCTTGTGTAGCACTAGAAGACAAAACTAAGGGAAACAGGTAGAAGTTTAAAGGAGGAAGATTTTGGTTCAAAATAAGATGAATTTTCTACAATTGGAGCTGTCCAGCAGTAGGATGGGATGTCTTGCAAGAGTAAATTCTCCATCACTGGAAATGTTCAGTGGCACAGAGGAGAGTCTTGTCTTACCCTGGGTTGCAAATAAGACTCAATGACCTCTGAGGTTCCTCTTATTCGAAGGTTCTATGATCAAGCAGGAAGCCTCTCAGGTCCTATGCATACTTGAAAGCCAAAGTAACTTAATTGCCTTCTAAGAACTGAAGCTCCCAATGAAATATGAAAAATGAAAAGCAATAGTTCTTAGTAGTGACTCAGTTCATTTCATGTGATTTTCATCCTGTTTCATAAATGACAAGAAGAAGGGCAAAAATGACCCATTATCAGAAACATACAGAGCATGGCCATGTCCTGAGACCATAAAGCTATCTTTTAAGGGGAGTCACTATATTTTCTTACTGACAGCCTTACCCACAGGAGGGATAAGTATGGCACTAAACCAACATCTGTCTGCTTCAGACTCCACAAACCACACCCCCAATCTTCAGTATTCAAATTAAAATAAAATCGGCTAACTTATCTGTGGCTGGAACAAGGAAGATCATCTGTTGTAATATGCATCTATCCAGCAATTTCTAAAACAAAGGGAAATTTCTGTTCCAATGAATCCTGTGAAGCTCTGGGAGGTTTTTTTTTTTATAGTGGAGAAAGAGGACAATGGGTCAAAAGCTGCTGTCCTCTCCAAGGGGCTGCAGAATCAGGGTATCATGTTAGTCATGGGCCTGAAACACAACTAAAGGCTTATGGGATGGGAAATGAGGGAGAAACCTTACCTGTAGGGGAAATCCAGGAATCACCCAAGGCAACACCAGCAAAGTTGCAATCTATGCTCCCCTTTTGGATAGCCTGAGGGAAGAAAAGCACATAAGCATCAGATTTCAAATCAGGCAAACTATTTAACCTCAGTTTTCTTATCTATAAAGTGAACGAATGGGATGGACTGGATGACATTATGAGGTCCCTTCCAGCTCTACATCTGTGGCCCTATGATCTTTCTCACACTTAGAGAGGCAAATTTTTAGTCCAGTCATCCCTTCATTTGGTAAAAGGTTAGAGGGAAATCTTCACCCAATCCTTTTCACCAATACAGAAAACTTCTCTTTCTGTGCCTTTACCTTGGCCTTTCTTCATACCTAGAAATTGCTGCTTTCTCACCTCTTCCTTCCAGATACAAACCAAGCACCATATTTTATGGCAAACATTTCCTGATCACATAGCTAGTGTCCTCCCTTCTCTAACTACCTTGTGTTAAACAACAATGGATTTATTCTCCATACACTTAAATGTCATATCTCCCAGCTGAATGAAAGCCTATGAGAGTAGGAATTGTATCTTTTTTTTTTTGTATTTGTATCCCCAACATCTAGGACAGTGCCCAGGTGTGTAAGTGCTTAATAAATGCCTGTGGATAGATCTGATAGATAGTCATATGATGTAATGAAAAGAGTACAGACCAAGTAGGGGTCAGAAGAACTGAGGGTGAATCCAGTGCCTGTGCCTGGGAACCTAACTGTGCACTTCTGGAATATCGGGTTCACTACTAGGTGCCAGGTTTCAGGCAGGAAGCTGAAGACCATGTTATTTAAAGACCTGCTAAAGGAAGAAGTTTGTTGACTTTGGGAGAGAAATAAGGAGGGTGAAAGGGGAAAAAGGAAACTATGTGACTGTCCTCTTCGAATATTTGAAGAATAATCATGAGGAAGTGGGATTAGAGGATTCTAATCCCCCTAATCAGATTCTAAACTAATCCCCTTGTGTAGCACTAGAAGGCAGAACTAGGGGAAACAAGGTGACTCCAGGTCCTGCCACTTAAGGGTTGAGTGACTTCACTTAATCTCTTTGAACCTGAGTTTCCTTATCTGTAAAAGCAGTACCTGCACTGTTTACCTTTTGGGTTAGCAAAGATTGAAAGAAGTATTGTATATATGAAACACTTTATAAAATATATTGCTGTTGTTACAATGTGCCATGTATTATTACCGTTATAGAAATATGAGAGCAGAAAGCCTCCACTGAGGTTCTCTTCTGATGCAAGGAGGTGCTGGTAAAAGCTATGGGAAGTCTTCCAGAATGGGCCCAGTAATGGACTATAGTTGTGTCAACTAAGAACTAGCTTGGCAAAAATCAGAGAGGCTCAGCACCAAGTTTGTCTACAGGTGATTTTCTGGCAACAGAAAGTTATGAAAACCGTCTTGATGAAGAACTGACATCAGTGAATCATGGATACTAGCAATAGACCTAGAGCAGTGGTTCTCACCCTTCCTAATGCCGCGACTCTTTAATATAGTTCCTCATGTTGTGGTGACCCCAAACCATAAAATTATTTTTGTTGCTACTTCATAACTGTAATTTTGCTACTGTTATGAATTGTCATATAAATATCTGATATGCAGGATGTATTTTCCTTGTTACAAATTGAACATAACCCACAGGTTGAGAAATGCTGACCTTGAGAGAGGCAGTCTAGCAATAAGGCTAAAGTGCTGGAGATGTGGGTTCAAATTTTGCTTTAGACACTTACTAGCTCTATTGTTTAGTCGTTTCAGTCATATCTCCGTGACCCCATTTGGAGTTTTCTTGCCAAAGATACTAGAGAGGTTTGCCATTTCTTTTTTCTAGTTCATTTTACAGATGAGGAATTGAGGCAAAAAGCGTTAAGTGACTTGTTCAGGGTCACACAGGTATTAAAGGTCTGAGGTCACATTTGAACTCAGGTCTTCCTGACTCCAGGCTAGCACTTTATTTACTGTGACACCGCTGCCCTACTATCTCTGTGATTCTGGGCAAATCATTTAGCCTTTTCGAGCCTCAGTTTCCTCATCTGTAAAACACAGAAAATAAGAACACCTACCTCACAGGGTGGTTATAATGTCTATGAATCCCATTGCTAACCTTAAAGTACTATGCTAATGTCAGCTATTATTACTCTCATAGAGATAACAAGAGCCCCTTTTGCGTGCTTCATCACACAAAAATGAGTCTGATCAGGTCCATCCATCCACAAACCATAGGCACAGGAGAAAGATGAAGTGAGCACCTGGTGAAAGGTCTCAATTTCCTCTGGGCTGTGAGTACAGAGTAGATCACTGACCCTGCATCATGGAACACTGTCCTTTGTGTGAGCACTCACATGTGCCGCCTATGCATAGTCACTGGCCGGCAACCTCTAAGTAACTGCTGAAACTTCTGAAAATACTCCTAAGTTGAATGAGCTACCCAAAGAACCAGAAATGTATGCTAACAAACTTTTGACTCCACCAACAAAAGCATGCAGGACAGATAGAGAAAGAAATTCTGTTCAAAATAATTACTGACTATATAAAATATCAGAGACTCTAGCTACCAAGACACCCCCAGGAGTTCTATGAAAACAACTGCAAAACAGTCTCTACAGAAATAAAGACAAACCAAAATAACTGCAGTGATATTAACTGCTCTTGGTTGGGCTGTGCCAATACAAGAATGACAATATTATCTAAATCAATTTACAGATTCAATCGCATACCAATCAAATTACAAAATTACTAGACTAGAAAAAATAGTCAAAAAAATTCACCTGAGAAACAAAAGGCCAAGAACTTTGAGGGAAGTAATGAAAAAAAAAAAAGGTGGGAAGAGGAGCCTAGCAATGCCAGATCTCTAATGGGATCACAAAGCAGTAATCATCAAAACTACTTGGTCTCATCCAAAAACAAGAAAATCTGATTTGTAGAACAAATTAGGTATACCAGACCCAGAAACTATGACACTTAGATAGTAGCACAGTGTTTAATAAATCAGAGAACTCCAACTACTGAGGTAAAGACTATGTGGCAAAAACTGCTGGAAAAGCTGGAAAGCTGTTCAATAGAAATTAGGTTTAGGGTGATGGAATATTACTGTGCTGTAAGAAATAATGAGCTAGTTGATTTTTAGAAAAAACATAGAAGAACCTGCATGAAATAATGAAGAGTGAAATGAGCAGGATCAAGAGAATGTGGCATATAGTAACAGCAATGTTGTTTGAAGAATAACTGTGAATGACTAAGTTATTCTGAGGAATATACTCTCTCTAATCAACTACAAAGGACCCATGAAAGATGATGCTATCCACCTCTAGAGAAAGAACTGATAAACAGAAGTATGCATAGTATGGTGTGTATGTGTGTGTGTGTGTGTGTGTGTGTGTATACATATGCACATATATGTATGATACATATACACATACACATACATATACAGTGGCCTTCTCTAGTGTGATGTGGGGAGGAAGGAAGACAGAGTTCAGAACTTAAAATGTAACAAAAAAATTAAATTAAAATTTAAAAATTTTTTTAAAAAGAAGTTAGGTTTAGATCAACATCTCCTACTATTTACTATTATAATTTCTAAATGAATAAGTGACCTACATATATGAAGTCATATCCTAAACAAATTAGGAGTAGGGAATAATATCTTTCACAACTATGACTAGAGAGAAGAGGAATGCTCATCTGTTGAAGAAAGGTTGAACAAGTTGTGGCATATGATTATGATGGAATACTTTTGTGCTATAAGAAATGACAAACAGAACGGTTTCAGAAAAACCTGGGAACTGATACAGAGTGGGGAAATGAGAAGTGAATAAATAAAAATTGAATAAATGAATAATTTATACTATAACATTGTACAGAAAGACTCAGTATCTATGATCCAGTACCTAATTACGCCTCCAGTAGACTAATGATAAAATATGCTACCTTTGTGATGTGAGGGACCACAGGTGTAGAATGACACATACATTTTCAGCTATAGCCAATGTATGGACTAGTTTTGTGGGACTCTACTTGTTTGTTATAAGGAAAGACATCTGGGGAAAGAGAAAAGAACTAAAAGAAGTGAAAATAGTGACAGTGATACTAAGAAAAAGAAAAAATGAAAGAAAAAGGTGTTGATGAATCATTTTTTTTAAATGAAGAGAGAAGAGGGAAGGTCAGAAGGGAACAGAGACATGCAGGTTAAAACTGTTAGAACTACCATGTTAAATTTTAAATATATATTAAAAAACAAAACCCCAATGGACTGTAGGTAATGGAGACTCACAACTTCACATGTAATTCTCTTTTTCTTTCTGTTCTGTATAGGGAAATGCTCATGTTTGATGTCTGTCAAGTTCATAATATTAAAATTAGGAAATATTAAATAATGATAATAAGTTATTAATTATTTATGGCACCATGCCATTTTGGCCATAATATTAAAAAGGAAAGTGTTTAAAATATAAAATTTCAGGCTCCTTTTTGTTATATGACTGATTCTAAAAGATGTTAAAAACAAACAAACCAACTAGACTGATCAATCAACCAACCAGTAAGTATTTAGTAAGTACAATGTGCCAGCGTGCTGAGGATACAAAAAAAAAATGGTAATACTCTCCAAGAGCTTCCTTTCTACTGGGGGAGACAACATGTGTACACAAAACATATATCTATTAGCAAATACTGGCTTGAGTGATTGTACTGGAACGTCTGATTGATACCAATGATGAAATAATTTACTCTATATGGTATCTTTCTTCAGAAGAGCTCAGAGATCATTAGGCGTCCTTGATAGATGCAGGGTGTCAAGATAATTATCCCCATTCTGCAGCTGAGGAAACTGAGTCCCAGAGAGGTAAATGACTTACCCTATAATTACATAGTGGAATGGAAGCAAGAATTTGGTTCCCAGCCCTGGGAATATTCCATCACTCAAAGAAGATACATCAAGTTTCAAAATAATATGGAAAGTACACCCTCCTTAAGTACTTCCCTGAAACCAAAAGCCAAGTCTTCTACCTTGTTACCTTGTAAAGCTCTAGGGAAATCCCAGCAGCCATTTTCCCTCCATAGGATTCTGAGAAAATGTAGAATGGAATTTTCTAGAGGAGAAAAAAAAAGGTGTAGAAAAGTTAAAATTCTAAAGGTCTTTAAAATGAACAAAGTCTCTATTCCACACTGGGTGTAAGCAAAAACAAATCTGCTGTGGTTTCTTCTGAGCCATGATTAAGGTGCAATCAAACCCTGATTAGGGGGCAGAGTTCAGGACCACTCTGTCAAGTTAATGTCAATTTTACCAGTAAATGATATCCTTATCTTTACAGAAATTACTCCAGAATTGTGTCACTGGATTGAGAATTAAAAAAAAAATCACCTTAAAGGAAAGACATATTTATTCTAAGGGAAGCAATGTTGTTCCTGCTAGCATCGAATGTAACCATCACAAAATCTTTGCTTACCTTGAATTCTGGCCGAGCACCAAAAAAATTTTGCAGGAGAACCAGCATGTCAGCAGCGACCATGTCAAGATTTTTGGCATATGCATCGCTCTGATTTGCAAAGCTAAATCCAGTGCCCACTGGGTTATCCACGAACAGAAGACTGGCCGATTGTAGCTATATGCCCAAGAGAAAAGACAAATAGTGAAGGCCATAAGTCAGGAAATATTTCCTGAGCAGCTAGCCAGTATATGGTCCATATACTAGTAAAAAGTCTTATTCATGGACACAACTGAGGTGAGACTCTCATATGTTAGGATCTTGGGACTTTTTCCCCCAGCAACATCAGGCAAATAAAAGAAGGAAATTAATGTTTTCTACACCATCCTGGATTCTGCCTTCTCTTTCTCATAAGACTGCACCACTTTAAATACCCAGGATCACAGGATCATAGATCTAAGGCTGACATTGAGGTCATCTAGTCTGACCTAGCTTTGTCTAGTTTAGCTTTATTTTACAGGCGAAGAAAGGAAGGCCCAGACAGGTTGAGTGACTTCCCCAGGGCCACACAAATACTAAGTGGCAGAGAAATCTGATAAAGCCCATGTGAAACGCCATTTTGACCAGTGATTTCAAAGCAGTGGTAACATATTTAAGGACTATAGGACTAATGTTAGGGACTAACACTGCCAGTTATCTCCCTCCTTCTGCCTCCTGCTCCCCAAATTCAGTCTCACACTAGCCAGGATGCTCTAAGACATTTCTAAAGATTCTTGGAATGACAGAAATGAGAGAGACCTAAATCTTAAGAGAGACTCATGAAAGCTCAAGCCCAGAAGGAATGGTGGCTACATATTTGAGATCACACAGAGCTGAACTGAAACTCTGTCCCACCTATGCTATTTTGTCTATTACAGAGAGTTCTTCCCATCACACCATGATGCCTTTGGAGAGGGCTGAGAGGCTTGGGAAGGAAGCAAAAATGGTTCTCTGAGCATTAGAATGGGGGAAAAACTGCCTTTATTCCTCAGGGGGCTGTCCTATAATATAATATAAGCAATTAAGATGTTATTATTCACTATCTGCCTTTGGAACTTAAGACAGTCCAGGATTTAAAATTGTATGCTCAGAATTTCATTTGTTTCTCTGCAAATAAGGCAAGACTAGATCGCTAGGTGGCACAGTAGATAGAGTGCTGGGCCTAGACTCAGGAAGACTCATCTTCCTGAGTTCAAATCTGGCCTTAGACAGATCTGTAAAATGAGCTGGAGAAGGAAACAGCAAACCACTCCAGTATCTTTGCTGAAAAAAAATCCAAATGAGGTCAAGAAGAGTGGACTGAAACAACTGAACAACAACAAAACATCAGCTCACAGCTACAGTTAACAATAGTCTTCACCATACCCAGGTAGTTTTTCTTGGTTTGAGCTCTTCATCAAGGGGACCGATTTCCTTAAAGTTTCCAAATCCAGTGCTGGAACCTCCTGGACCCCCCTATAAGAAGCAAAATAGAAGTAAATGTATATAAGTCAATGAAAAATACAGTCAAGTCATAACAACATAAATAAAGAGAAGAAAACAATGAAACTGAATGTTGCACAGTTGCCTTGGCTCCAGAGCAAAGAAAAGGTGCCTCCCTCCCTTTTTTGTAGGCAAGACTAGGGAAAGCACTGAGGGTGTGGCACACTTGTACATACTGTCAGGCCCAGCTGATACACTGGGTAGTTTTGCTGAATTGTTCTATCTGCTTTCTTTTTTATTCCTTGTGACAAGGTAGGGTCGTGGGGAGGGATAAATTCAGAAATGAAGATATCATTTATTTTTTAAAAAGAAAATTACAGATTACACTGAAAACAACTAGGTAATCTGGAAATTGGATCTGTCCTAATGCTCATTTTAAAGAAGAGAGAAGACCTCGCTAGTGTGGGCTCCAAAGAGGTACTTGGATGCTACATGACCATGAGTTAAAGTACAGTATTTAGAGTTGAGAGGGATTTTAGAGGTACACTAGATCAAACCTCTCATTTAACAGGGGAGAAAACTGGGGCTCTAACAGGTTAAGACAAGTGATTATCTCCAAATCCCATAGTCAAGTCAGTAGCAATGCCCCAGGTATCCAGCTGGCATATTACTGTGTATAGACTGCCCTACTGCAAGCAAAGGTCTTGCAACCCATAGCCCATTGTTCCACTATATTCCAGTATATTCTACTACACTACCTTCAGTGTCATACTTCTATAGTAAAAAATCCTGTTGACAAAAGTGACTGTGAAATGCTGAAGGAACCCCATAATGTGGTGCAGCTGTGATAAAATGGGTTCAATGGTCGATTGGACATTTCCATTTGGATGTCCCATAGACATCTCAAACTCTCTATGTCCAGAAAAGAACTCATCATTCCTTCCGGAATCTCTTCCTAACTTCCCTATTTCTATCAAGGTCACCATCAACCTACCAGTCATCCAGGTGTGCAATATCAGGCTCATTTTTTACTCCTCCCAAGTGAAAAGAAGGGATAAGTAGAATACCGATATTTGACTTGGATGCCTGTTGTACAGTGACATTAAAACTGCGTGAAAGACTACTAATAAATACTAGTATTTTAGTGATGATACGTTATTACAGAACTAGAGAGAACTTTAAAGGATTATCAGATGGCCCAGTCCCCTATCTCTTGGTCTCCAAGACTGTGTGGTCTTTTCCTACAGACCTCTATGGAAGAAATGCCAAAACTTCCCTTTGAAGGCTATTCTAGAACTTCAAGTCATCCTTATGGGAAAGTTCTTCTGCACATTTAACTCAAATAACTCTTATTTCAACTAAGATTTATTTCTAGTTTCAATCCTCTGGGGCAATAGAGAAGAGCTGGTTATTAGCATCTATTTTGTATGTAAATCATTCTGGGGCAGCTAGGGCAGTAAACAAAGCACCAACCCTGGTGTCAGGAGGACCTGAGTTCAAATCCAGCTTCAGACACTTAACACTTACTAGCTCCATGACCTTGGGCAAGTCACTTAACCCCAGTTGCCCTACTTTCCCCCTCCAAAAAAAAAGCAAAAAAAAAAATCCATCTGAATCCTTGAAGTGCTATTTTCAAGTTATTAATTACTAAGATAGTCTGCAAATATTTGTAGACCACTGGTACCCTGGCTTTCAGGTGCTCTTCAGCCTTAGGATGCAGTTAATTTTACCTCCGTTCCCCATAAAGGTGCACACTACCACTGGATGGGAGGGAGCAGGAAGAGACATTTCTAGGTGAATATATTTCTTTTTAAAAAAAATATTATTTTTTTTTAGTTTTCAACATGCACTTCCGTAAGATTTTTGATTCTAAATTTTCTCCCCCTCTTTCCCCTCCCCCCTCTCCAAGACAGCATGCAATTTTATATAGGCTATACATCTATCATATTAAACATATTTCCACATTAATCATGTTGTAAAGAATCAGAATCAAAGGGGAAAACCATGAGAAAAAAAAAGCAAAAAAAGAGAGAGAGATAAAATAGCATTCAGATAAAATGCATTCAGACTCCATAGTTCTATCTCTGTATATAGTTGGCATTTTCCATCATAAGTCTTTTGGAATTGTCTTAGATCACTGCACTGCATTGCATTGCTGAGAAGAGCTAAGTCTATCAAAATTTTGTCCTTGCCCAACTGCATATGTGTTACAATGTTCTCCTGGTTCTGCTCACTTCACTCAGCATCAGTTCATGCAAGTCTTTCCAGGTTTTTCTGAAATCTACTTGCTCATCATTTCTTATGGAACAATAGTATTCCATTACAATCATACACCATAACTTGTTCAATCATTTCCCAATTGATGGGCAACCCCTCAATTTCCAATTCTTTGCCACCACAAAAAGAGTTGCTATAAATATTTTTGTACATGTTGGTTCTTTCCCCATTTTTATGATCTCTTTGGGATACAGACCTAGAAGTGGTAATGCTGGGTGAAAGGGTATGCACAGTTTTTAGCCCTTTGGGCATAGTTCCAAATTGTTCTCCAGAATGACTGGATCAGTTCACAGCTTAAGTGGATATATTTCAAAAATCTTTCTTCCAGGGAAGTTTTCAGTATCTCCAGTGTCTGGTACCCCTGATAATCTCATCTGTTAATCTATCAGGGAATTTGAGCATGATAGCTATACTGGAAGAATCATACTCTACAAACTGTCTAATCTTTTCTAGCACATGAAATAGCCTGGGTCAACTTATGGGGGTGGGGGGAAGAGCAGGTTTTGCAGCTCAGGTTGCTATTTCTTTATTAAGTTATACATAAAGAAAATACAACATGAGCTATCAGTTGTACTGATGAGGATTTGATGACTAGGACAAAGCCATGCCTAGGTATCCCAGAGTCTATGGCAAGACTCTGTCCTGAAACATATCATGTCCCCTGCCTCTCCCTCATCCCTCACTCTGGAGGCTGGTGACTTCATAGGGTAGGTGCTGTTATTTTAGAAAGATCCTGCTCAGCCCTACCCTCCTGCTTTCTTCCTCCAGAGGGAAATGCCTTTAATAAGAGACAGCGCATTTCACTCTACAAGTAGAGGGGGAAAAACAACACAAAAAATCAACGAAACTGAAAATACTCCTCTTCCAGGAGGAAGGTGACTGCCATTCCTATAAAGGTATCTTCAGAATCTTCAGAATCTGTAGGGCTTGTCCTTTCAGGGTTTCTCCTATCAGGAATAAATAATCAGAGAGAACAGAGTACCTCAAAGTGAAGTGGGAGAAGCAAGCAGCAATAATCTTTCACAATTTGGCCTATAGCTAGCCCTTTATTTCAAAATGCTTTTGATAACTGAAAGGGAATACACAGCAAATAAATCATCAGAGTAATTTTTTTCTTGGCTTTGAAGTTTTATATTCTTCTCTCGAAATGCAGATCCCAGGACCATAGATTAAGGACTGATAATGACCTTAAAGATGTAGTCCAGGGGTGGGGAACCTGGGGCCTTGAGGCTACTTGTGGCCTTCTAGCTCTTTGGGTGCAGCCTTTTGATTGAGCCCAAGTTTTACAGAAAACATCCTTTTATTAAGAGAATTTGTTTTGTGAAGTTTGGCTTTAGTCAAAGGGCCGCACTTGAGGACCTAGAGGGCCACACTTGGCATTAAGGCTGGAGATTCTCCACCCCTTACTAGTCCAACTCCCTCCTTTTATAGAGAAGGAAAGTCATAGGGTAGTGAATGATTAAGCTAGCATTGAAACCCAGCTCTTCAAATCCCAAATTCTTTTTCCATTGCACCATGTAATATCCTTCGATGGATTTTGAAGCTTCAGTCTTCATTTTCTTCAACTGTTCATGCTTTTATTAACTTTACAGTAAAATATTTTCACTAAAAAAAAAACTTTCAGTAGAAGACTCAGGAGATAGTCTGGGACTAATATTCACACATAGCCCGTGGCTAAGTTGGCCATAGCTTCTGCCATAGCCTGCTGTGCAAAGAATTGAAACCACAACCACTCAACTCCAGTTGGCTGCTACCCTATAATGTCTTGTGAAATGAAGGACTGTCCATCCATTGTTGAGGCTTCTCAGTTCTAGTTTTGGTTACCAAAGCACCTAGACAAGGGCCTTATTCCTCCCAAGAGCCAGAGAACTGACAGGAAAAAAAAAAAAAAGGCTTTCGCTCACCTTCAGTTAGAGATGTGTGGGCATTCTTACCTGAAGCCACATGATCAGAGGCAATTCTGTGAAGTTTGTGCAGGAGTTGTTGGCATAGTAGAGCCACCAGAACATGGATGCATTACTCCGAACTCTGACATAATCCCAGGCTTCCTTGCCTTCTTCTAGTGGATGAACTAGAGCAATACCTAAGAAAAGAAGCTACATTTATCGATTCATTCATTCACTGAACAGCGCACAAATAAAAAACATCTGCTATACTGGCGGGAAGTGGGGGGAGAGAGGGGCGGTGATTTATTTCAGATTTTTTTTCTTCATTTCCACCCCATCCCCCAATAATACTACTTGTAGAGGTGGTAGTCATCTCAGTAGCAACAGCTTCTCTTTTTCCACACATTTTATACCAGAGGCAGTTTGTCAAAGCAGAAAACTAGCCATGAGGTGAGGAAGACTGGCTCAAGCCCTGCCTCTCTGACTATGTGACCCCAGGCACTTAACCTCAGGGTTCTAGGGATATGCTCTGTGAGGCTGTTTTGTTGTGGAGTCATTTCAATCACGTCTGATTCTTTGAAACACTATTTGAGGTTTTCTTGGCAAAAATACTGGAATAGTTCGCTCATTTTACAAATGAGGAAACAGAGGCAAACAGGATTAAGTGAAGGGTCACACAGCTAGTTAACTGTCCGAAGCTGGACTGGAACTCAGGTATTCTGGATTCCAGGCCCAGCACATCCACCACCTAGCTGCCCTACCCCCACCCCAAGGCAGTAGGGATGTCAATTTGAATTGGAATAGAGTTTCCCTAACAAGACTTTCTCTCAAAGGTCAAGTCCAACAGAATAAAAATAAAAATAAAACCATCACCAACAAAATCCTCTCACACTGATGTGTAGGTGGCATTTTACCATTACAGCAAGCTCCACACTGATTCCTGGAGACTCTCTAAGTTTTACATAGGAAGGAGCAGAAGCTGAAGAAGGTTCCATGATTTGATCAAGGTCACATACTCCAAGCCCGGTTCAGTTCCTGACTCTCCGGCCTACTTCTGGACCTCTGCCCCTAGCAATCATCTCCAAGCTAATGGATGCTTCACTGCCACAGTCTCCTCATCTGATTGGTGAGTATGTCCCCAAACCTCCATTTGAGTTAGTTTCCAAGTCAGCCATGTCCATTCCAAACCTGGTTCGGCCCAATGACTCTCCAGACTCTTTCTGGGCCTTGCCCCCATGTCTGTGCTGTCCTCCTCTCCTCTTTTCAGTTCCCTTTTTATATGTTGTCTTCTCCCATTGGAATGTAAGCTCTTAGAGGGCAGGGACTGTCTTTTTTTAAAAATTCTATTTATAGCCTCATTACTTAGCATAGTACCCAGTACATAATAAGTGCTTAATAAATTCATTCTTGCTTCCAAGTCCAATGTTACATATACTTTGGAATTACTGTGCCATTTATGCTATAGCTCAAGAGTGCGTTTTAACCTCTCTCCTCACACCTCAGAGACTGAATAAAAATAGAAACATGAACCTAAGAATCACCAGTGCTCAAAAGCTTTTAGGTAAGACCAAAATTAAGTTCAATGGATCAGGATTTCACTGGTTTTTCTAAAACCTCCAAAGCATATTCACACGTGTGTGTGGGTGTGGGTGTGGGTGTGTGTGTGTGTGTGTGTGTGTGTGTGTGTGTGTTTCATATAAAAACCTGTTTTGCAGCAAGGTTATTCAGTAAGTCTAATCTAAATCCTTCATGCTGAAGGCAAACTCCACTTCCCACAACGCCTCCTTTTGTGGAACACATACCTAGCTTCCAAATGCCATTATAATACCTTCACCTCACTCCAGCAAGGCCTTTCTGGATCAGGAGAGTAAAACAGGGCTCAATAATAAAGGGAGAGGAGGGCAAAAGGAAGTGTTGTTAGATCCCTACCCCGACTTGATTTTTCTGCTTTCTATTTCTTTCTCCCTTTAGCCTCAAACCTTCACTCTGTGGCAGAGGAATGATGATATTATATATAAGCACTTTAGCATTTGCAAAGGGCTTCATATACTCACCCCAAAACACTATGAGATAAGGTAGATGAGAATTATTATTCCCATCTCATAGATATGAAATTGAGGATCAGGGAGGTGACTTGACCATAAAAGCACAATTAGCCAATGTAGGAGGCATGGCCTCTTTTTTATACTACACTGCAATGTTTCTTTGGCATTAAAAGAACTGATGGATGATGTTGCTGAGAGAGGAGATGAGGATGGCTGGGCAAAGGGAGGTAAAAATGTGAACAAGAGGAAGAGAAAAGTCAGTCAACCAACAAGCATTTATTAAGTGCTTACTATATCTATATGCCAGCCACTGGACTAAGTGCTGGAGACACAAAAAAGGGCCAAAAGCTCTGTCCCTCCTCTCAAGGAGCTCCAGTCTAATGAGGGACCGCACACAACATGCACACAGAACTATGTACATACAAGATGCATAGGGGGCAGAAGGAAGGAATTCTCGGAGGGAAGATATTAGCATTAAGGTAGATTGGAAAGGCTTCTTGGAGAAGGAAACCAAGGAGAGCCAGGAGGCCCAGAGATGTTCCAGAAATGGGGGATAGCTAGTGAAAATGCCCAGACTGGGAGGTGGAATATCTTGTTCAAAAACGCCAGTCACTGTATTGTCAACTACAGGAGGGAAATGTACAGGGTACAAAGGTACAAAAAGCCTGAGAAGTAGGAAGAGGCGAGGGTATGAAGGGCTTTAAAAGCCAAAACTAAGACTTTATATCTGATCCAGGAGATAATGGGGAGCCATTATAGTCTGAGTATGGGAGGAGGGAGTGTGGCATGATCAGACTTGTTTTTAAGGAAGATTTAGTAACTGATTATAGGCTGGATTGCAGTCAAGAGGAGTGCAAATTAAGGGGAACAGAAAGTGACCCTTGTCAGGAGACAAGAGGACAGCAGGAAATATACACATAGACAGTTTCTGGTTTCCATTCCCACTTTTGGAGACATTATAATAACAGCTGATATTTGACATACATCAGCACTTTAAAGTTTACAGAATACTTTACATATATGATCTCATTTAAGCCTCACACAGACCCTGGAGAAGTTGAGTCTGTTATTATCTCCATTATACAGATGAGGAAACTGGGGCTCAGAGAGACTACTAAATGACTGAGGCAGAATTTGAATCCAGCTCTTCTTTATTCCAAGTCCAGTCCTTTATCCATGACAGGATACTATCTTTGGGCAGTTAGGTGGTGCAGCAGATAGAGTGCCAGGCCTAGAGTCAGGAAGATCTGAGTTCAAATGTGACCTCAGACACTTGCTGTGTCACTTGCTAGGCAAGTCACTTCAACCTGTTTGCCTCAGTTTCCTCATCTATAAAAGGAATTGGAGAAGGAAATGGCAAACCATTCAAGTATCTTTTCCAAGATAACTCCAAAATGTGGTCACGAAGAGTCCCCAACAACAACATGTTCTCTTTAAGTCAGAAGAGAAGGGGGAAATGCTGGGGGATTCCCAGTTAATAAAAGGCAAAACTGGTATTGAGTCTGTTTCTCTCCATGAACCACTTGGCCCACGATAACAAGCAATGAGTGCTAAATATGAGTAACGCTTCTGCTAAGGCCCTCATGTGGCCTCTCAAAAAGCTTTTTGAAATAAGCTGTGTTACATCTCACCGGCCAGATTGGCTAAGATGACAAAACAAGAAAATGATAAATGCTGAAGAGGATGTGGGAAAATTGGAACACTAATACATTGTTGGTGGAGCTGTGAACTGATCTAGTCATTTTAGAGAGCAATCTAGAACTATGCCCAAAGGGCTATAAATAAGTACATACCCTTTGACCCAGCAACACCACTTCTAGGGTTATATTGCAAAGAGATTGGAGAAGTGGTAAGAGGACCCATATGTACAAAAATATTTATAGCAGCTCTTTTTGTGGTAGCAAAGAATTGGAAAACAAGGGGATGCCCATCAACTGGGGAATGGCTGAACAAGTTGTGGTACATGAATGTAATGTAATACTATCGTGCTATAAGAAATGAGGAGCAGATGGACTTCATAATAACCTGGAGAGACTTATATAAACTGATGCTGAGCGAAAAGAGCAGAACCAGGAGAAATTTGTACACAATCACAGACACAACTTATGTATGACAACTAACTTCAATAGACTGAGCTCCTCTCAGCAATGTAAGGTTATAAGATAATTCCAAAAGACTCATGATGGAAAAAGATATCCACATCCAGAAAGAGATGCGGAGTCTGAATGTGGATTGAAACAAACTACTTGCTGTGTTTCTTTTTCGTGTTTTGTTTTGTTTCCTCTTTCCCACTGATCATTCCATCAGCTATAATCCTTCTTTACAACCTGACTAATGATTAATGTGAAGATATTTGTACATCCTATATTCGAGTGCATGCCGCCATCATGGTGGAGAGAAAAATCTGAAACTCAAGGGACTGTGGAACTCAATGTTGTGAACTAAAAGTAAATAAACAAACCAATTTAATTTAAAGAAAAAGAAAAAAGAAATAAGTTGTGTTAAATACTAATCTGTAAAACAAATAAAAGAAAATGAAGAACGAGGGATTTATTGCTGGTGTTGTTCTATGTAGGTGGGGACAGAATAAGGGTTTTCATGCAAGTGCCTCACAGAGATGCCTGAAGGCACTGAGTCATTAAGTGACTGGCCCATGGTCACACAGTTAGTATCCAAGACAGGACTGGAACCCAAGGTCTGCCCTGCACAGGCGCTTCTCAAAGCATCAAGAAGGCACCAGAGAAGATTTTCTTTTGTCCTGAGGTAATAAAGACTTTTTAAAAGTTTCTTCTGCCTCTGGATCTTTCAACTCAAAATTTTAGAGAACATCATTTAGCCCAGTCCACCCAAACACAGCACAAAAAGGGAAGTCTCAACCCTGGGTGGAGACCATATAGCAAGTGGTGACCAGCTCTTCAACACTGAGAAAGAATAACCATTCACATTTATATGGCTTTCCCTCACAACAACCCCGCGGGATGGGGCACACATACATGCTTCTTTTACAAACAAGTAAACAGGCCCAGAAAACTTCCAAGGGAATTGTCCTCAGTCACAGCTAGCCTATGTTCAAAGCAGAACTTGAACCCGGGTCTCAGAAGATCAGAGATCCAGAATGAGAAGGGATCTTAGAACTCATCTGAGACCCAACCCCCACCCCCCATTTTACAAATGAGGTAGCTGAGATCCAGATTAAGGAAGTGACTTTCTAGTAACTAGATAACTTTCACATGTCTAGTAAAAGGCAGAGTCAGCATTCAAACTCATGTCCTCTGACTACAAGTTCAGGGCTCTTTCTACCTCCTCTCACCGAGAACAGCTCATTTATAGGGAGTCCTTCAGATTTTACAAAGTTCTTTCCCTAGGAGAGTAAGTAGTAAAAATACAATAAACCTCCCCATTTCACAGACAAGAAAACCTGCAGCTCTCTCGAGGTCCCACAGTTTGTAGGGGAAGTGAGGCTGGAACTCAGGTATCCTGCTTCCAGCTCTGAACAAGGCAGCTCTTAGGTTAGCTGTGGTTGTTTTTATTAAAGTTTAACCCCTGTAGAAACACAGCAGATGAAATACAGCAAAAGAGGAGAGAAGGAATAACACCAACTTCCCTCTTCGGAGAGAAGGATCTGCCTCAGCTACGGCGAAGAGGGCGCCAAACCTACCGGGGCTCAGACTCAGCAGCAAGAGCAGGGCAGTACAGTGCCAGGGGCCCAGCTCCATGATGACCGCGGCGGCCGCAGCGGCAGTCACGGCAAAAGCAGTAGTGGAAACAGCAGCAGGGCAGGAGTTTTACCCAGCAATCATGTGACCTACCGGATGGGCGGAGGAGAGAAAGAGGGCTGGGGACGGCTGGTTTTGGTAAAGATATCAGTCACGCTTTCTCCAGGGCTCCCCCTGCCCCTTCCACTTGGCTATTACAGGTGACAAGCTTCTACTTAGCTCTGGGGGAGCTATTATGGATGGAGTAGCTGAGCGGGGCTGGGAGGTGGGGATGGAGATTCAGGTTTCAAGTACTGTCAAAAAGCTGTCAGCTCATCTTTCGTAGATGTGATCTCTTACGGATGTAATTGGGATGGGGATGGGGGTGGAGAAGGGAAGATTCAAGGATGCTTGAAACAGGAATACAAGGGGCCCCAAGGGGATGCTGTAAAATATTGCCCCCACTGTCTTCTTAAGCGGGGATATGTAAAACTTGCTGTTACTAGGACTGTGAGACAGAGGCCTTGAAATCGGTGGGCAGGAGCTTTCTGGATCCTACCCCATCCCACCAGCTTCTAGAACCTCAGCGCTGAAATGACCTTGTATTTATTTTTTAGCTATTTTGTAGATGGTGTACAGGATAGGGTGCTGGGCTTGCAATCGGGAAATCTTGGATTCATATCCTGCCTCCTACTCTCTAATTCTCTATGCCTCAGTTTACCTAGAAAATGAAGAGATTGGACTAATTTGCCTCTCAGGTCTCTTCTAGCTCGAAATCTTTATTCTATGATCAAATGCATAATAATGCTTTTAAATGTTTGGTAGTACAGTTATCTCTTCCACACCTCAACTTTCCCCATCCTGGTTTCAATATATTTTGGTGAAGCATAAGAAATTACGAGGGGATTTTGTGGAAGCTGCAAATGACATGTGAAGGCCAGCAGATGACACTGAGCCTATGACCAAATACTTAATCCAAATTTTATGATAAGGTACTATAAATACTCCATAAGAGAAAAAGAAAAAAATCAGACTTCTTCTCTGGTAGGAAGGGTTGAAAAATTTTTAGCGGATTTTCCAGATGGGGGTGCCACTCCCCTAATGCAATGTAGGAGGGATAACTATAGTACTAGTAGTAGTAGTAATAGTCACCTCAGTGTTCCCACTCCATCTCTTATCACCATGTCGTGCTACGGAGTGTGTCCCCAGAGCCTGACAAAATACTAGAACAATACTGGGCCACAGAGTACAAAAAGGGGATTAATGTGTAATAAGTCTGGAAAGGTAATCTGGAGTCAGATTGTTACAGGGATGTAAATGTCAAACAATTTGTTTTTGATCCTAGAGTAAATAAGAAGCTTCTTAAAGGGGAGTGATATGGTCAGGAATATCTCTGACAGCTTGGTGGAGGATGGATTGAGAGGGAAGAGATTTGAGGCTGAGAGACTTAATTGGGCAGCTGTTTCAATGGTATGGAAGAAAGAAAATAAGGAATTTCTATGACCAGGTGGTAGACTGGGGAGGTCTTGGCAGGCTAATGATGAAAGAACTTCTGGTGAGGGTTTGGGAGAATAGGTAAGAGAGTCCCAAGAAGGAATGGCTCTTAGGCAGACACTCCTCAGTTGAACTTCTACCTCCCTGCCTCCCCCAAAGGAGGGCTAAGTCTGAATTTGTGCCATATTGGGGGAGAAGTTAGAATGGAAGAAAGTAGGCTATTTTTTTAGTTTGGAGGATTCATTGCTCCAGCTGAGAGTCGCAGTGACTTCCCTAATGACACAAAGTTGATATGGATAGATCTGAGATGATGGATTTTGGCTCACTGTGTCTAAGCAGGGGAGGTTTCTACCTTTTTCCAGTTTCCTCCTGGGTAAATAGCTGGACATCTTTAATGACCAGTTTAAAATCTATAAAATGAGAAGACTCAATGATCTTGAAGGTCCCTGCCAGATCTAAATCTTTGATCCTGTGATTCTACAAATGACCTGACCTGTGGGAGTGAAACTATGTTGTAAAATTAGCCAGCATGGGCTGAGGAGTCTGATATTTCTGGAATGTTTTTAAAGACTACTTAAAAAATACTTCTCTGGGGGAAGAGATAAACCCATGCCCTCTTCTTAGTCATTTCTGGGTCATCATTTTTCTAGGGTTAGTGAGAGAGAAATATGTGGGGCATATGGGTGGAAGGCAACTGGTTAAGAAATAAAACTGTGAATCCACCTGTGACTCCACAAACCTTTGAAATGTCTCTGTAATTGGAAGGCAAGTCCCATAGGTCAGTGCTGGATAACTGACGGAGAAGATGAAAAGATAAGTAGATGCAATTCTTGCTAGACACTTTCTTTGGTTCTTAGAAATTTTTCTTGTTATCAGAGGAAGAAAGGATTTTCCTATTCTCCCCTCTGCTTTTCAAATAATAACTGACATTTATGTAGTACTTTACAGATATCTCATTTGATCCTCACAACAACCCTATGAAGTAAGGTGGTGCAAAAATTATCATTTCCTTTTTACAAATCATGAAAGCTGTGTTCCAGATATTACGAATTTCCCATGGTCACATAGCTAATAAATAACAAAGGGGAGACTCAAACCCAGGTCTGTTGATTTCTAATCCAGGGTTTCACTTTGTACTATACCATGCTGCTTCTCCATGGTCATTGAGTCACTTTGAAATGATTTCTTTTTTCTGAGTTTATATCTAAAAAACTGACTCATTTAAAACTGTCAAATTCAAGAGCTGAGAGCTGAGATTGATATGTGCTATTAACAACCTAAAACAGTTCTCTGTGGTGTGATTTTTTTTTTTATTCTCTCACAGCTGCTTGCAAACCTATTTCCAGCTTTGGTTTTTTTTATTTAAAATTCAAAATTGTGCATCTATTTGAGCCAAAATAATTATTCACAATAAGTGTGGGAGGGGGGGACACGAAGATGAAGTTAAATCTATGCACTCCTGGCCTGACTGCATGTACAATAAATCACTCTACATGCCTCTAGGGCAGAGACTAGTTTGTTCAAATGACCTTATTTATTGGGTTGACCTAGCAGAGTGGTATGCTTGTGGGTACCTTGTGGGTGTTCAATAAATACTGGTCTATTATTTGACAATGCTGTATCCCTCTAGCAAATCATTGGCATTTCCATTAACTGTGCCTTCAGAAAGGCAAAAGATATGCTGACCAAAAAAAAAATCCTGAGTAAGGTATATTTCTTCTGGCCGCCCTTAGTTAACCAGAGTGATTCTGACTCTTGGCAAAGCAGTGTAGCCTCCTCTCACTGAGGAGTAGTGTATGTAGTAGTAATGTAGCAGAAGATAAGCTTTTACTTTGTTTTTTCTTTTCTTCTTTCTTTCTTTTCTTTTCTCTTGGTGGTAAGGAACAAGGAGGACTTTGGAAATGAACTTCTTAGCTTCCTTTCATGAGGATGTAGTCAACCTGCTTTGAGAACATGATCAACTTGGCAGCAAGAGCAGCATCCATTCCAAGCACTGTGCCAAACTCTAGACTAGATAGCTCAGTTCAATTCAGCAACCTAAATAGATCCTCCTCCTATATAAAAAGGAAGCATGGCCCATCCCATACTCCTGCTGACAAAGTTTTCTAAATTTGGTAGGAGGATGGTGTAGGAGTTGTTAACCCAGCAGTGGAAGGGTATCTGGATCTCTAGCCACCACATGAGAGGGATGAAAATAATAACTTTTGGTCATCATTTGCCTTACGGTTTACAAAATGCTTCCCCTCTAAGAACAGGAAGGCAAAAAGGGAAAGGGTCAA
>CM053584.1:139437422-139479285 GCA_028627135.1 Pseudochirops cupreus | reverse complement strand
TGATACACAGACTTCCAATCCAACAAACATTTACTAAGTACCTACTATATGCAAAACACTGATACTAGCAAATTTCCTATGTGGACCTGAAGAAGAGCAGGCTCTCACCTTCCTCCTGTCTGTTGAAGAGAGTTTCAATTCTGACACCAGTGAACTATCACCAGACTGGGATTCAGCCTCTCCTGCTACAGCCTGTCTGTCCTCTGACTGGTCGGTGATGACAGTGCTCCTGATTAGAATCTACCCTGAATTCATATCAGATCTAACCCTTCATGCCTTGACCATTAAAAGTGAAAATTTCCTCATTTCACTACCTTGGTCTTTACTTTAATACCAGACTGCTCTCAGGTTCTGTGGCAGATGTAACTCTGATGTCTTACTTCATAGTTCATCATGGTAACATCATTGAGAGTGACAGGAAGAGGGCAGGCTTGCAGTTCCTAGGTAGGACTGCTGCAGTACATAACAGACCTCATTATCTGTCTCTCCAAACTGTACCATTCTTCCAGTCTCCCATGTTCATAATCTTAGTGTTATCTTTGACCCTCTACTTTCATTCGACCTCTAGATCCATTTAGTTACCAAACATTTTTTCCTGCCTGCGCAGTCTCTCACATCTGTCCTCTTGTCCACTTCTCTCCCCTCACATGGCTACCATCCTAGTTCAGGTACTTAATCACTTCTTATCTAGACTATTGAAACAGCTTCCTATTTAGTCTCCTTGCCTCCAATCTCTCTATACTCCAATTTATTATCAACACAGCTGACAAAGTAGTTTTCCTAAAGCACAGATCTGACTGTGAGTAAACTCCCAGTGGGTCCCTATTACTCCTAGCCTCTAGGATCAAATGTAAACTCAGTTTGACATTTAATGCCCTTCACAATCTGGGCCAATCCTATCTTTCTAACCTTATCACTCATTATTCTCCATACTCATGATTCTGCCAAACTTGCCACCGCACATTTCCTCACACACAGATTTCCGTCTGCCATCTCTATGCCTTTGCATTGGCTGTCCTAGAATGTCCTGGAATGCACTCCATCCTCTCCTTTGCCTATTAAAATCCCCAGCTTCCTTCATAACACAGCTCCAGCTTTGTCTTCTACTTGAAATGAAAACTTTCCTGGTCCTTCCAACTATTAGTGCCTTTTCCCCAAGGCTTTATATACATATATCTATATCTATATCTATATACACAGATTGATTTATTGATGTCTCTGAGCCTCTTGTCTTGTCTGTCCTCACTAATTTGTAACTCGGAGGGCAAGGTCTTTTGTCTCTATCTCGGCTGCCTGGCATGGTACCTGACACATAGTAGTTTCTTAATGTTTGTTGGTAGATTAATTACAAGGTGTATTTTGTTTTGCAGGCTCAGTAAGACTTCAGTGAAGTTGTAGCTTGATGGAAAGATTGTAATTTATGTAAAATATGACAAAAGGTGATTCATTTCCAGTTCAGCAAGAATTTATTAAGTACGTATGCTAAGTGCAGGGACTATTTTTAGCACTGGAGATACAAAGACAAAAACAAAATAGATCTTGACCTCAAAACTCCAAGCCTCTGAAAATCTCTTCCCAGAAAAATGAAAGCCTTGAAGTTTTTTGATTTGTTTAGTTTTCATTTCCAGATCCTAGCACATAGTAGGTGCCTAAATATCAATTCATTTAGAAATAAATGGTTTTACATGAACCAAAGTCTGCCCACTCAGCTTTAGTTTCATTATGGGGCTTTACTAAAATCTAGCTAACCTTATAAAACAATCCCTAGCTTCAAGGAGGCATACAGTCATAGGACAGGTTCTGGATCTCTCTCTCTTTCCTAGCATATGCTTAATAAATGTTCGTTGACTAATTATCTTGTTAAATCTCATACTGAAAAAATAATTATAATAAATTGCTGGTTATGAGAAAGCTTTCACAGCTGGTCAGTATCTTTTAATTGTTTTATCTAAAGTCTGTTGTTATTTTGTCATTTCAGTTGTGTCCTACGCTTTGTGACTCCGTTTGGGGTTTTATTGGCAAAGATACTAGAGTGGTTTGCCATTTCCTTCTCCAACTCATTTTACAGATGAGGAAACCTAAAATAGGTTTAAGGGACTTGCCCAGGGTCACACAACTAGTAAGTGTCTAAGGTAGGACTTGAACTCAGGAAGATGAATCTTCCTTACTTGGGGTCTGGCACTCTAATCACTTCACCACCTTGCTGCCCCTCTCTAAAGTTAGCCTACTGTAATTATTGCACCAGGGAGCCTGGACCCTTAGAAATGAGGAAATTTTAATTTATTTATTCATAGTACTGATTTGATTTGTCATTCTTACAAAGTGAATCTTCCCTGAACCCCTGGAGAAATCCAGACGCACTTTGTCAAACAATTAAAAAAATATATTTACTGTTAGTTTACAACATTCAATTCCATAAGTTTTGAGTTGCAAATTTTCTCCCCCATTCCCCCCAAATGGTGGCATGCAATCTGATATAGGTTCTACATATACTTTCATATTAAACAATAGGCAAGTTGTAAAAAAGAATTGTAACCAGTGGAACAAATAATGAGGAAGAAAAATAAAACAAAAAAGAGTAAGTAGTTTGCTTCAACCTGCATTCAGACTCCAAAGTTCTTTCTCCAGATGTGGATGGATAGCTTTTTCCATCATGAATCCTTTGGAGTTGTCTTATAACCTTGCATTACTGAGGGGAGCCCAGTCTATCAAAGTCAATCATCACACATATGATGTGCCTGAACTGTGTTCAAAGTTCTCTTGGTTTTGCTCTCCTCACTCAGCATCAGTTTATATAAGTCTCTATAGGTTATTGTGAAGTCCATCTGCTCCTCTCCTTATTTCTTAATAGCACAGTAGTATTCCATTACATTCATATGCCACAACTTGTTTAGACATTCCCCAATTGATGGGCATCCCTTTGATTTCCAGTTCTTTGCCACCACAAAAAGAGGTGCTATAAATATTATTCTCAAACAATTTTTAAGGTCACTTCTGGAACTACCTCCTCCCCCCTCAGATTTAGCACATTAGATATTGTCAACAACCTCCCTAGAGCATGAGGACCTTTCTGTCAGGCCTGTACTGTCCCCTTAGTTCCAGAAGTCATAATTCTGTCATCCAAGGTATAGCAGTACCCCCAACAGTCACTCAGTATTTCCTTTCTTACACACAAGAAGTCAAAAGGACAAGGACAGTGAAAAAAAAAACCCATCAGTAATTTTAAAAGCAGCAATATCCAATCTATAACACAAATCCTTTTTATCCTATTGAAGAGAAGAAAGAAGGCAAGGTATGTTTTAAAACCAACATTTTCAAGTTCATGAAAACATGAAATTGGATGAAAATGAAACAGGGAAGGTTCTACTGCTGAGTTCATAGGATAATAGAGAACTGGGAGGGACCTTAGAGGTCACCCAGTCCAACCCCCTCATTTTACACATGAGGAAACTGGAGCATAGAAGTTAAGGGACTTGTCCTATGGCTAATGAGTATCTGATGCAGAATTTGAACCTAGGTCTCTCTGGGTTAGTTTGAAATCAAGCAAATAAGGATGAAACCAGTGTGGCAGCATGGCCCAGTGAGGGTCTTTGTAGAGGTACAGAAGATATTGAGCACAATTCTAGCAGGAATCAGGCCACATAAATATCATAGAATAAAAGAACAACCAGGTTCAACATAACTAGAGAAGATAATCCCCCAGGTTTGTAACCTCAGCAATATCATCAACTCCTCATCTCCCTCACCCCCTAGATCTGATCAGCTACTCAATATTGCTGTGTCTATTTCAACAATATCTCCTGCACCTGACCCTTCTTTCCACTCACACAGCTACTGCTTTAGCTCAGGCTTTCATCACCTCTCACCTGCACTATTTCAATAGCCTTCTAATTGACCTCCCTGCCTCAAAACTATTTCCTACTCCAGTCCATCTTCCATTCAGCTGCCAAAGGGATTTTCCTTGATAGCAAACCTGACCATGTCACTCCCCCACTCAATAAACTCTAGGACAAAATGTAAATTCTTTTTTAGTTTTTTAAAAACCATCAAAATCTGGCCCCAATCTATCTTTCTAGTCTCATTAGACATTACCCCCCCTTCTGTATACTATAATCCAGCTAAACTGGCTTTCTCACTGTTCCTCACCATGACAATTCCATCGCCTATGTCCTTCCTAGCCTTTGCCCTGGCTTTCTGCCAGGCCTGCAATGAACCTCCTCGCCTTTTCCTTCAAAGCAGAGTTCAATCAATTTCTTATGTATGGAGCCTTTGCGATCCTCTCAACTACTAGTTCCCTCCCTCCTACAACTACATTTAGCTGCTTTGTATTTATTTTCTTTATTTTTTATCTTGTATGTAATTACATTATGTTGTTCTTTCTCTATTAGAATGTCTTATCTTAAAAAGGTCTAAGTCTCCCACTGCCTCCAGGGCCATCTCCAGCCATCTGTATCTATATCTTGTCACCAGACCCAGATGACTCTAGAAGAGAAAATGAGGCTGGTGATTTTTCACCACCCTTCCTCACTTAAATCCAATTCACTTGCAAGTCATGGCATCACCTTCCTGACCTCATGATCCTCTTTGAGAACAAGAGACAAACAACAACAATTGGAATATTGTTGGAATTGGAATACTCCTTACAAGTAGGGATTATTCATTTTTTTATACTGGTACCCAGAAGTATGAGGTAAATGTTTAACAACCAGGTCTCCCTCTCCCCCCCCCCCCCAACACACACAGACAGACAGACAGACAGACAGAACACACAGACAGACAGACAGACAGACACACACACACACGCACACACACACGACACACTTTTAAGTTTAAACTGCATTATTAACATTTTCTCCATCACTTCCTTGGGTCTAGACAATCAACAAAACAATAAATCAAGCCTTAATTTGTACCTTTTGCTGATTTCTGAGGTGTAAATGCTCACACTGAAAAATGGGTAGTCAGCTCTCACAAACTAGTTAGAGCTGACTCCAGGACACCTCTTCCTGTAAGAACCCCAGTGCCTAGCACAGTGCCTAACACACAGTAGGTTCTTAATAAATGATTCTTGATTGGCTGATTGATTGATGGAATTTCTCTGGACCTTGGTTTTTCTCACTGAAAAAATTGAGGTGGGGTGGTTAGGTGGCACAGTGAACAGAGTACCAGCCCTGGAGTCAAGAGGATCTGAGTTCAAATCTGCCCTCAAACACTTAACACAAAAACTAGCTGTGTGACCCTAGGCAAGTCACCTACCCCCAGTTGCCCTCCAAAAAGGAGGGGGGGAAGAAAAAATTGAGGCAGTTGAACTAAGTGATTTCTAATGCCCCTTCCAGTTCTTAAATTTGTGATTCATTCATGGTCTTTTTCTCATTTCTTCACTTCCCTCAATTCACTCCACTCTGCCAATTTCTCATAGATTTCTTTTGTGTTTTTATAATATTTTATTCTTCCTAATTGCTTGTAAGAACAATGTTAATTTTTTTAAAAAACTGAGTTCTAAATTATCTCTCTTCTTCCCTGCCCCATCTCTCCTCTCTGAGATGGTAGGCAGTTTGATACAGGTTATACATCACAGGTTTCTTTTGTCCAGATCTAGATCCTTGATCCTACACATATAAGTGATGTCCCATTGTGCTCCCCTCCCTAGTGTTCCACCCATAAATACCACTCTAGAGAAATTTGCCCTCATCTGACCCCATTCTGCTAGTACAGTCTCCTCCTTGATAGTAGAGTACAAACCTGGGCTCCAGGAGAGATTCCTCTGTGACTGAGGATCTAGTATATTATATTACAATTTGAGGTTTGTATATTGATCGTGGCATCTCTGTTTAAAAGCACAGTAAATCATATCTTTGGCTCCCATGTATTTAATTGTTTTTTAAGTGAATTCATTTGGATAATGTCTTCCCATTGGTTACAGGGTTAAAGGTTTCTCAGAAATGCCCAAACCTTTGAAAGTCAATTGAAGATAAGGGCTCATAAATCATAGACTGCTGAAGAAAATCATCCACTCCATTCCTCTCACTTTAGAGATATGGAAACTGTCTCCCATAAACAGAAGATCCTACACTTAATAGGCCCTTAATAAATGCTTGCAGCTGTTAGTGGCAGAAATAAAGGGGAATGATGGATGTCTGCTTGCGTCAATTTAAGTTCAAGTGCGTTACTGCCCTAACTTTAGTGTGAGTGCTAAAAATGGTTTTTGGTTTTGATTTATGATTTCATTGCTGTAAAGAACTTCAGGTGGGGAAAGTCTCTTTAGTGGTGCAGGGATTTTATAGAATTTCCTGGGGCACTGAGAAATAGTGATTTGTAGGGGTCATATAACCAGTAGGCCTCAGAGATGGGACTTAATAAAATGCGTATTCCAACATTAAAAGCAAGAGGAATCATTAAAAATTGTGTCAGTGCTACATAAAATATTTGGATAATTTAAACAAAGGCCCTGATATTTGGGTAGTCCAAACCATGGAAGTAAAAATCTCAATATAGGTTACAACCCTTCTATACAACCAGACTGTTGTACAATGTGAAAGTATCTGCAGATCCTATATGTGACTGCACACTGCCATGGGGGGAGAAGGGAGGGGAGAAAATCTGAAACTCAAGGGATTGTGGAACTGAATCTTGTAACCTAAAGTAAATAAACAAGTCAATGGGGAAAAAAAATCTCAATATATACAGGGAAATTTTTAATCTTTTTGGTCTCAATGGATTTTCTTGTTGTAGAGAACTCCTACTAAGGCAGACTGGCAACAGTTCTGAAACACATAGTCATAGAGAGTTTGACTAGGGGCACAGAGAGGTTAAGTGATTTGCCCAGGTCACACAAAGAGGAACTTGAACTCAGGTCTTTCTGACTACAAGGATTGCTCTCTATGCACTGACTACGTCCTGCTGCATCTCTTGACTCTTTAAAGCAGCGGTTCTCAACCTGTGGGTTATGTTCAATTTGTGACAATGAAAATACATCCTGCATATCAGATATTTACATTACGATTCATAACAGTAGCAAAATTACAGTTATGAAGTAGCAACGAAAATAATTTTATGGTTGGGGGTCACCACAGCATGAGGAACTGTACTAAAGGGTCGCGGCATCAGGAAGGTTGAGAACCACTGCTTTAAAGTTTATGTAAATAATCAAATGGATATAAAACATTTGATAGTGCAACAGTTTTTCTTTTAAAGAGATATGTGTAACACTGGTTCCAACCACCTCTTCTGTGTAGGTTATTGTTACAGTTACTGCGACTTTAAGAGCCAGATGGAACATTGAGAATTTGGCAGATGGGCTGATAGTTTTTGAGAGACTGAGAAGACAGAGTTAATAGAGATGGTTGAAAAGAAATCATAGAGAAGATAAGAGGAAAAAATAGGAACAAAAACTTTCTTGAGAGAATAACTTATAGATAAAGGAAAGAAAATAAGCATTTAAGTGTTAGGCACTGTGCTGAGCACTTTTACAACCTTTGACCTTCACAGCAACTTTGAGTTAGGTGCTATTATTGTTTCCATTTTTACAATTAAGGAAACTAAGTCAAACAGAGGCTAAGTGACTTGCCCACGGTCATACGGCTAGTTAAGTGTTTGAGACCTAAGGTCATATTTGAACTCAGGTCTTCCTGACCTAGGTCCAGCATTCTATCCTTTGTACCACTTCATTTCCTCTAGTCTAGACAGTGTGAAGAAGCATTAAAAAGAGAATTTAACAAGGAATCTCTTAGGAGTAATGGCTTAAAAGAAATTAGAGAAGGCAAGGAGAAAGGAAATGAAGAGAATTTCTTTCCCGATGGAGTTGTGTTAGTGTTTACCTTGTAAAAAGGGTGATGAGAATATTTGAGAATCTATTTTAATTGGTATTCTGAGTGAACTAGATGTTTGGACTGTATTTTCGGAAATGACAAGGCTTCATCTGCAGTTACAGTGATTGTTTGAGGTGACTGGCTATGATCTTTCTTATAGCTGAAACATTGTAAAAATAATTATAAGTTATTGTAAATAATTGTCTATCTTTGTGGTTTTGCCTGGTTAATAACGTGATACCCTTAACATTTATTTAATCCTAGATTAGAGGTTTTGATATAGAAGTATGAATAATAAAATATGGGAAAAGAGGTTTTTCAAGCTAATTAAATAAATAGGAGATACAATAATGATGGAGAGCTGATTTCAAAGTCAAATAGACCTGCTTTCTAGGTCCTATTATGACACATAATAATTGTGTGTCCCTAAGCAGGTCACCAAATTCTCAGTGCTCTAGGAAACATTCAAAAACATAAAGTTGAAAAGAATATACTGATTAGTATTGATAGAGGGAGTTTCCTCTCTGGGAGTTCCCTAAGCTAATGAAATCACAGGTCTAGTCCCTATCTCCTATGAAGTAAATAATATTTAATAAGCTGAAGTGGGAGGAAATCAGATCTTAACCAATTAATTAGATGTAATTAGTTATTAATGAGGTGATATCCAAAGTGCTCCCTGGATTACCCTAGAATTCAGAATTATGAGAGCAACTATGGTAATATGTCTAGTAGCAAGCTGAGAGGTCACCTACAGTAGGTATGGAATCAGCAGCACCCTGATTAGGGAAGCCTCATGGGGAACAAAAAGCCACAGTAATACCCTGAAAGAGGAAGCTGCAATGGTTATAAATGACCATGGCAGTTCTCAGATTGAGTATGCCCCAAGCAGGGAAGCACTGGAGAAGGTAAAGGATCACGTCACATGCCAGCCCTTCCATGTAGACTTCCTATAACTGGAGCTTTTATTATTTTTATTTAGTTAGTTATTCATTCATTCATTCATTTATTTTGCTTTTTTTGGGAGAGGAAGGCAGGGCAGTTGGGGTTAAGTGACTTGCCCAAGGTCACACGGCTAGTAAGTGGTAAGTGTCTGAGTGCAGATTTGAACTCAGGTGCTCCTGACTCCAGGGCCGGTGCTCTGTTCACTGTGCCACCTAGCCGCCCCTGGAGCTTTTATTAATACCTCTCCCTCAGAAAAAAATAACTATGTACATTTCATATATAGTATATCTACTTATAGTGTATAATGTACTGGTATGGTGATTGGGGTTGTTCAACTGTTCCCTAATCACTCTTCATTTTACTATTGACTCATTGCCTGGATGAGTTTCCCTATATAAACATTCTCTCTCTGCTCTGGGAAGTTGTAACAAATATCTATAATTCTTTCTATTTTCATCTCTAAATCCCCAGCTAGAGACAATACTCTGGCAGTGTTAAAGTTGTCTCCTCTGTCTCTGGAAATTCACCTTCCCACCCCGCCATTACCTCCTTGTAACTACAATCACACTAAGTATACCCAGACTAACAAATGCCTGTGGCTAACACCGCTTATAAAGACATAGTAAATATTTAAAAACAAAGAAAAGCAAACAGATATTTCCCTGTTCCCAAGGAAAAAAGTATTCAGGTTTCTATGAGGGAAATCAAGAGGAGGAAGAATACAGAACCTTGGAGTTGGAAGCTGGGGGAGTTCAGCAATACAACATTTATTTGACACTCCTCACGCCAAACTGGTGCATGAAGCATCATTCCTAGAGTCCTGACCCTTGTTCCTTGTGGCAGTTGCCTACAGCCATGCTCTTCCAGTTCCATGCGGCAAATTTCTCACATCTCACATCTGTCCCTTGTCCAGCTCTGTGCATTCTATGCACATGATCAGATGCTATATTCCTCCTTGAGTCTGACTCATGCTGGACTCCTTTGGATTGACTCTTAAACTATTGAACTATTCCACTAATTTTTTAAAAAAGTAAATTAAAAAAATTTTTACTAAACAAAACTCTATTTTCTCTCCCTATAATTTCCCCATGAAAAGAAAAGAAAGAATCAAAACCTTCGTAACAAAGATGCATAGTTAAGGAAAAAAAATCCTCATGGCCATGTCCAAAAAATACCTTTCTGCACCCTGTCCATCACCTCTGTCAGTTGGTAAGAAGCATTCACCAGCACTGATCCTCTGGAATTGTGGTGATCAGAATTGTTGTCTTTTCAAATTGTTCATCTTTATAAAATTATTATTGTACAAATTGTTCCCCTGGTTCTGCCCACTTTGCTCTGTACCACTCCACATATTCATCTTCATCCCTTTCCTCATTTCCTGCAGCACAATAGGATTCCATTCCATTCATGTATCGTAATTTGTTGGACTTGCTTTTTAAAGGCTACCTGAGATGTGTGCCAATGAGAAATTGCTCCTCCAGTTCACTCAAAGGCTGCACAATCCCTAGAAGAGTTAATTTATTGTTAACCCCTGAACACGCACTCAATTTGTGGTCATATCCAACTCCTATCAAATACTTTAGGTTGTCATTTATAAATATTTTTCCAGAAAAATTGACATCTAGGAAGAGATACTGGACCTGTGATTATACTGGCATAGGGGACTCCCATGTGAGAAACTCCCTCTCCCACTTCAGGTTAGTATTTTCCTTCAGCTTCTGGTCTTGGATGAGAGTTGCCTTGGGCCCTGAGAGGTTATGAGGCTTAGGGTCAAGAAGCCAGTATATGTCAGAGATAGGACTTGAACCCTGGGTTTCCTGGTTCTAAAGCTGGATTAATAATTCACCTTATTAGTAGTTAGCATATAGCTAATATATGTTTGAAAGTAATAAAACTGCATTTTATTCCCTCTTCATTCCAATGCCTTCTCTTTGTTAATTGTTTCCTCTTTATCCTGTATATAGTTTACTTTGTATGTATTTGTTTGCATGTTGTCTCCCTCATTAGACTGTAAGTTCCTTGAGGGCAAGGACCGTCTTGTGCTTCTTTTTGTCTCCCTAACACTTAGCATAGTGCCTGGTACTTAGTAGATGCTTAATAAATGTTTATTAAATTGAATGTTTAACAATATTCTATAATTCATAATGATCTAAATAATTAGATCATAATTGATCTAAATTAGTGAAATTCTATTATTTATTTATCATCATGGAAGGCAGCATAGAAAGAATGTTAGAGAGGGCAGTGAAAAGCTTTGGAGTTAGGGATAGGGGTTCGAATGTGAGCTCTGATATTAGCAGCATGGTTGAGTGAGGAAACACTGTACTTACATTTAGAGCACCTCAGTTTACATCCTGGCTCCACGCTTAGTACCTGGGTCACCCTGGGCAAGTCAGTTCATCTCCATGGGCCTACGGTTTACAATAATTTATTAAGCACCTACTATCTGGCAGGCACTGTGCCAAGTGCTGGGAATACAAAAAGAGCCACTAGACAATCCCTGCCTTCAAGGAGCTTACAGACTAATGAGGGAGACAAAGTACAAATATATACAAAGCAAGCTACATACAGGAAATAACTAAGAGAAGGAAAGCATTGGGATTAGGCAGTGTTAGGGAAGCCTTCTTGTAGAAGATGAGATTTTGGGTTAGGCTTAAAGGAAGACAGAGAGGTCAGTAGTCAGAGCTTAAGAGGGAGAGAATTCCAAGTGTGAGAAAATACCCAGAGCTGAGAGATAGGGTGTCTTTTTAATGGAACAGTCAGGTGGCCAGTGTCCCTGGATTGAAAAGGAGATGTTAGGGAATAAGATGTAATAAGAAGATGGAAAAGATTTCTTTATTTATAAAAACAATAACAACAATAATTAACATTGGTATAGGGCTTACTATGTGCCAGGCATTGTCCTGAGCACTTTACAATTATTATCTCATTTAATCCTCAGAAGAACCCTGGGAGTTAGGTGCCATTATTATCCTAATTTTACAGAAGAGGAAACTGAGGCAAAAAAAGATTAGGTGACTTTCCCAGGACCACACAGCTAGGTAAGTGTCTGAGGCTTGATTTGAACTCACATCTTCCTAAGACTCCAGACCCACAGTTCCAACTATTGGACTAGCTAGCTGCTAGCTGTAAACTAAGGAGGCTGGATTAGATCATCTCTTAGGTTCCTGCTAGCTTTTGATCTATGATTCAATGACTTGTTAACTCCGTGATAAAGGACAAGTCATTTTATTTCTGTTTCTATATTTGTTTCTCTTCCAATCTCTCATCTGTATAATTGGAATAAAAACTTTCGTTGAATTTATGGGTAGGTAGTATCCTTATTTTTATCTTTGTGACCTGGAACCTAGCCGACTGGTTAGCATACATTAGGCGTTTAATAAATTCTTGTTAAGATGGAAATAACTGACAAATCCTAAAGCCTACATGAATTCAATTTCTGTTATTATAATTTTCATGCAAAAAGTATTTATACATGGCAAACTTAGCTTCCCATAAAAAGGAAAGAAAATGAGAAGCAATTCCAACAAAGATGGGGTAAGGGAGGGCTGTATATGTCAGTTATAATGCATTTATTATGTGCCTTCTAAGTTCTAGGCATTGTGTGAAGTACTGGGGACACAAAGATAGGCAAAAGACAATCCTTTCCCTCAAGTAGCTCGGTCTAATGGGGAAGACAAAACGAAAAGAACTATGTACAAACAAGATAGATATACAGGAGAAATTGAGGATTATTAATAGAATGAAAACACTAACATCAAGGGCGATTGGGAAATGCTTTGTGTGCGCATGTGTGTGTGTTTATATCTTTTGTACATACACATAAATACATGGAGATACAGAGGCATAGATGAAAAGGAGATATTTGTCTGAAGAAAATCATTGTGGATAAATAGAGAAACTGACAATCTAGTTTTTAAAAGAAATATAAAAGAAAATATTTAAAAATTATAAAACACACAGAAGGAAACGAAAAGCTGTTTGGACAGAGAAATATGAAGAAATAGTAATTTTGTTGTTACCTTGTAAAATTAAACAAATGTTGTTGCTGAATGATCCTAGACAAGTCATTTATCTTCTGTGGGGCTCATCAATAAAAAGGAGTGGGACTCAAGGACTTCTAAGATTCTTTCCAGCCCTAAAGCTATGATCTAAGATAGAGAATTTAATATGTGTGTGATCTATTGCACAAAAACAAATGTTTGTGTTTTTAAATTTTAATATTTTTCTCAATTATATGTACAATTTTCAACCTTCATATTTTACAATTTTGAGTTCTAAATTCTCTCCCATCCTTCTTCCCCTCCCCCCTCATTGAAAAGGCAAGCAATTTGATATAGGTTGTACATGTGCAGTCACACAAAACATATTTCCATATCAGTCATGTTGTAGGGAAAAAAAAAGAGACCATAAAAACAAACTTAAAACACAAGTTCACACTTCCATACTCAAGCCTCTGTTTTGTCCTTAACCTATTAGAATGTTTGTGTTTATTGCTGTTTGCTAAGTTCATGTAAGAAGAAAAATCATTAAAAAAAAAAAAAGAAAAATACATATACAAAAAAGAGGAGCAAGGACAGGAAACAGGGTCTGAACATTAAAGTAGGGTCAAATGGTGAATTGTGGATTGGTGACTTATGCGTGGTTCATGGATCTATTGTAATATTACCCTGCTGCAAGAAATGACAAATACAATGAATACAGGGAAACATGGAAAGATTTACCTGAACTGATACATAGTGAAGTAGGAAGGGCCAAGAAAACAATATGCACAATGACCAAAACAGTGTAAATGGAAAGAAAATCAATCACAAAACAATCAAATGTGAACGCTACAAAATTAGAAAGAATAAGCACAGTCCCAAAGGAGACTTATGTGAAAACACTCCTGCCTAGAGGTACGTTGGTAAGTGTGTAATAACCATCTCTCTGAAAAGTTTATTAGCAACCCTTTATTAAGTCCAGACAATTAACAAAACAACGAGTCAAGCGCTGATTTGTTTGCTGAGGAAAAACAATTCTACGATGTTGTTTTTGACCTTGCTCAGAATTCATCATTTTCTAGCAGCCACTATAGACCTTTTAGGGCAGCTGGGTGGCACAGAGGATAAGACTCGTCTTTGTGAGTTCGAATCTGGCCTCAGACACTTACTAGCTGGGTGACCCTGGGAAAGTCACTTAACCCTGTTTGCCTCGGTTCCCTCATCTGTCAAAGGAGCTGGAGAAGGAAGTGGCAAAGAGCTCCGGTATCTTTGCCAACGAGGAGACACAAAGAGTGGTACTCAACTGAACAACAACAGATCTTTTAACAATGACAACTGTCAGATAATTGAATGATCACAGGCTACTAATTGAAGCATAAAGGGATATAATTAGTAGTAGTAGTTATTTGAAACGTGTACCTACCTTTCCTTCTTCTATAAGGGCTTGAGGAGCTTCTATTTTAAAACTACATGAGATAAGATATTTGAAGATCATGTATCATCTATTTAGAACTGGAAGGGACCTAGGAAGTCATCCAGTCCATATCAGTCATTTTACAGATATGGAAACTGAGGCCCAGAGAGTTTAAAAAACTTGTTTGCTATTTAAAGGGCACTAGTGATGGGTATAGTGAAGAAAGAGCAAATCTAGAGGCCTTCAAGGGAAGAATGATGCCCCCTATTTTTGTATGGTCCAAAGGCTAAGAATATATTCATAGCTCAAGGGCTACACAAAGACATGCAGTGGGCCAGATTTGGCCCTTGGGTTAGAGCTTGCCCACCTCTACTAGGCAACTAAGACTCTAAAAAAGGGTGCTGAAATATGACTATTATGTAAGTGATTTGCATGACTACGCATGTATAACCTATATCAAATTGCTTGCCTTCTCAATGAGTTTGGGTGGGGAGGGAGGAAGGGAGAGAATCTGGAACTCAAAATTTTTAAAATGAATGTTAAAAATTGCTTTTACATGCAACTGGGAAATAAGATATATAGGTAATGGGGTATAGAAATCTATCTTGCCCTACAGGAAAATAGAAGGGAAGGAGATAAGAGAAGGGGAGGGGTGGTGATAGAAGAGAGAGCAGATTGAGGGAAGGGGTAATCAAAATGCATGCCATCTTGGCGGGGGAGGAAGGCAAGAAATGGAGAGAAAATGTGGGGCTCAAAATCTTATGGAAGTGAACGTTGAAAACTAAAAATAATTAATAAAAAGATTACAACTTCTTTAAAAAGGGGTGTGTGTGTGCTGAACTGCATTGGAAGAGGGAGTTTACTCACCAGGGAGTTCCTTATATCAATGAAATCATAGGTCTAGGCCTTATCCCTCAGTGTCAAAACCAGGATGAGAGAAACTTGAGTCGTACCTAAAGCAAGGAGAAGAAATGACTGTTGGGATATTTATCAGAATTAAACAGCTTATATTACTTGACCAATAAATTTGAGATCAAGGTTTGGGGACAACTAAAGTAAAGAAATAAAGGTTACTTAGATTTTAAATTTCTGACAACCAGAAAGCAAATTTATCAGCAGACGGAAAATTTTCATGCAAATATATCAATAGATAAGTGGCACACTAAGGGCTGTCATCATTAAAGCCAAGACAAACTCAAACTTTGAGATGTTGATAGGGATTGCTACAGGTGCGTTTTGATGGACAATACTATGAGAAAAGGAAGCTGTATGAGGAATTCCTGAGTATGGTCTCCATCTTGGAATCATGGGATAAGTGGGAATTACCGACAGTGGCTAACATGTGAGAGCCTGTTCAGTATGAAGATGGAGAGAAAATTGTGGTTCAGAGGTGTATCCGCAAGCACCCCAGCATACCCAGGATGGCTGCTAGCGCAGGTTCTTAGATCTGCTTTTCTAAAGGAAAGCAACTCCAAATGGGTTAACAGTCTCACTTTAATCAATCAAACATATATCATTTACCTAGTTCAGGGGGAAAAGTCAGCACCCTGAACTTCAGAGAATGTAAGCAGAAGTTACAAGCAGATAAAGAAACAGATCAGCAGATGGGCTTCTAGTCATCTGACCATTACATCCATACCTAGTTACCCGAGACGGAAGCACCAACGTCTGGGTTTTCAATGGCTTCCCAGAGTCTCCTCTGGCCAAATCACACAACTCTTTCCAAAGTGAGCCCCAAAGCAAAAACTCACATCAGGGTGTATACAGCCTTCGCCTGGATCAGAGAATGTTATAACCCTCTTGACCCACTGCCCAATCACAAAGTAATAAGGTCTGGGCATTCCTGAAGAACAAGCCTCCTGCCACAGGCTCCATGTGACCACATTTAGCCTATTGGGGCAGAGTATATTTTCAAATCAGGGAAGGCTCTCAGAGCCAATTAAGCCCATCAAAGGGCCTTGGGACAGGGAAGATCTTCAGATTCCCATAACAAGAGGCTCAGGTCTGATAATGAGGAGTATGTGGGGATTGGAAGGTTTGGGCCATCAGATTATTTTGGAGAGATAGTACTTGACTACCATTGTGGTGGCCCAATGAAGTATGGGAAGCTTGATCATCTTTGCTTCCTACAAGTTCTCAGTCCCTACTTAGAAATCCTGAAGAGAGGGTGGCTAGGTGGCGCAGTGAATGGAGCACCAGCCCTGAAGGTCAGGAGGACCTGAGTTCAAATCAAACTCAGAAACTTAACTCTTGCTAGCCATGTGACCTTGGGCAAGTCATTTAACCCCAACTGCCCTGCCCTCCCTCTTCCAAAAAAAAAAAAAAAAAGAATTCCTGAAGAGAAATGTCCAAAGACACAACAGTTTCATTTCCCATACTGTTTATGGGAGCCCTTCCTTCTCCCTAACTCCTTCCAATATCTCCCTGCCTTTTATGTGAACCTTGTGCCTTAACAGGGTTTCATAGTTTCACCAAGTTGTGAGGTTTTTTGTGACTTTTTATGTTTCTGTCTGATGCACTGGAGAGAACTGCTCATTTTGATGTCAGGGATGTTTGAATGAGCTTGAATGAGTCTGACTTTTTGACACCCTTGCATGGATTCTAAGATCTGGGACTCACATCTGGGAATAAAATGCTTACCTTTGAATTTTCTGTTTGTTTAAAATGCAAACTCAAAATAATAGCTTACATTTATGTAGATTTACTTTATCCTATTTGATCTTTAAAACAATTCCATGAGGTAGGAAATGCAAATATTATTGTCCCATTTTATAGGTGAAAAAACTGAGGATCAATAAGAGTAAATACCCCGTCTAAGATCACACACCTAGGAAATGGCACAGTCTTGATTTGAACCCAGTCTTTTAAATGGCTAGTCCATCACTCTTCCCATTGCACCAGGCTGCCAAAGACAGAACAGCTCTTTTAGCTGAATTGGTCAAGAGCAGGTATGTCTCCAATGTGAAAATGAGAGATAATATTCACAGATTTTTCTCTTAAGAGGCAATGAGAAAAGGAGCAGCATTCCAGAACTCTCCAGAGTTCTGGATCCAGAACCCTGGTCATTCCTTTTGTGATTTAAACTGGTGATCTGAAATCTAACTCTGGTTTACAAATGAAAGCTTAAAGGGATGAGAATTTTTGTCTCATGGACAATATTGCATAGGCAATTGTGCCAGAGGCCAGTGGTCCTTCCCAGCATTAAGAGGAGGAAAAATAATAAGGAATGCTTTTGTTTTTCTCTTTTCATTCTACCAAGATATTATCCTTGATCACTTTTATGAAGAGTATCCTTGAATCTGGTTATAATGCTTTTCTTTAGATAGCATTACAGTCTCTAGCTGAGACTGCTTTGTCCAGCTCTCAAGAAACTTACAGTCTAGTTGGGAAGACAGATATGTTACAAATTAAAGAATAATACATGAGATTTACCCTTTTCCCTTGGCATCACCCATCCCATCTCAGTTCTACTAGGCTTCGGTCCCAAAGATTCAGCTCCACGATAGATCACCAGACCAATTCGAAACCACATCTGGAATCCTTACCAAAAAATCTAGCACCATTCTTCTGAAGACAACAAAGACTTGTGATTATGGGAACCAAAATTCAACCAGGAACCCATGATCCCAAAGTAGTCACCACTTATTAAAAATGAGTAATTAGCATCAGTGGAGGAGTTTCCACAACAGAAGCTCCCCTATGATGAAATCCCCAGTCTGTTTCTTCCTCCTGCCCCCGAAAACCTTTACTTTTGAGAATGAAAAGTATTTCCTTTTTCCCTTTGACCTTTTTCTAAGCCTTCATCTTTACTGCAACACATTTTAAAATACAATAAAACTATTAATTATGTGTTTTAAAAAAGCATATCAAGCATTTTGTATTTTTAATTTTTTCATTTAACAAGCATTGCTTTTCTTTTTTTAAACAAACTTATTATTTATTTATTTTTAACATTTTTTTTTTATTTTAAGTTTTGGGTTCCCTCCCTCTCTCCAGTCCCTCCTCCACCCATTGAGAGGGCAAGAAACATGGTAGCAATTATACATGTGAAATCATCCAAGACGTATTTCCATGTTAACCGTGTTGCAAGAAAAATAAAGTGAAAAAAATTGATTAACCATTTATTTTCTCTTCTTCCCCATCTCCTCACATTTAGAAGAAAAAAGAAAAAGCAAAACCCTTGTAACAACACATATAGTCAAACAAATTTCTAGCTTGTCCCTGTCTAAGAGTATTGATCTCATTCTGCATCTTGAGTCTATCACTTCTGTGTCAGGAGGAGGGTAACATGCTTCATCATCAGTCCTATGGATGTGATCTGGGGCAGCTAGTCGTTCAAGTGGATAGAGCACTGGGCTTGGAATCAGGAAGACTCATCATTCTGAGTTCAAATCTGACGTCAGACAGTTAACTAGCTGCGTGACCCTGGGCAAGTCACTTTAACCCTATTTGCTTCAGTTTCCTCATCTGCAAAATGAGTGAGATAAGGAAATGGCAAACCACTTCTCTAATCTTTCAAAGAAAATCCCAAATGGGGTGAGAATCAGACATGACTAAGCAACAACAATTATGATTAACAGAGTTTTTAGATTTTTCAAAGTTGTCAATTAGCATTTAAATGCCTCCTATGTGTCAGCCATTGTGCTGGGCACTGAGTATGCAGAGATAGAAATGGAAGAATTCCTGTTCTGAAGGGGCTTATAATTTTATTAGAGGAGATTGTTTGTACACCTAAAAGTATGTACAAAATAAAGACAAAATCATTTGGTGAGGAAAAGCCCTTGAAGCTGGCAGGGACCAGGAAAGGCACTAGATGGCAGTGCTTCAGCTAACTCTTGAAGGAAACCAGGACTCTTACAAAATAGCTGTGAGAAGTGTATTCCAGGCGTAGGTGCATCCTGTGCAAAGGAACAGAGAAAGATAAAGATCAGAGAAGGCAAACAGGAACTAGCTGATCTGTAATCTCATTTCTACCTCTTCTAGCTGGTGTTATGGGTGGTGGCAAAAAGGAACAAGCATTTATTGAACACCTACTACGCACCAGTCACTGTTGAGCATTTATCATCTCATTTGAAAATCTTTACAACAACCTTTGGTGGTAGTTGTTGCTGAGTCCTTTCAGCCATGTCTGAGTCTTTTTGATTCCACTTGGGGCTTTCTTGGCAAAGATACTGGAGTGGTTAGCCATTTCCTTCTTCAGTTCATTTTATAGATGAGGAAACTGAGGCAAAGAGGGTTAAGTGACTTGTCAAAGGTGACGCAGCTAGTGTCCAAGGATGGATTTGAACTTAGGTCTTCCTGATTCCAAGCTTGGCACTCTACCCACTGTACCACCTAGCTGCCCCATTTTACAGTTGAGGAAACTGAGGCAGACAGAGTTTAAGTGGCTTGCCCTGAGTAACACAGTTCTAAGTGTCTTAAGAGAGATTTGAATGCAGGTCTTCCTGACTCCATGCCAAACATTCTATCCATTGCATCACTTAGTTGCCTCAGTTACCTATCAAGAGTGGCTTGATAGAGAATGTGGACAGATGGTTGCTTGGATGGATAGTTAGGTGAGTGGATGGGTGGATGGTTGGTTAGCATTTCTATTAGACTATTTCTATCAAAGATCAGATCCTAAACAAGCATTGTAGAGGCATTATTCCTTATGCAGGCCATCTATTCTAGCATTTGGCAATGCCTGGTATGTCAAGATTAATCTTTTTTTTTAAATATATCACTTTTGTGTCCTGGAAATAATTCAGTTTTATAAAAGCAAAAGATAATTCTAACATAACTGGTACTGATAGCAGAAAAACATTTATAAAGTGCTAACAATGCCTTAATTATACCTCACACTACATTTCTAATTTGTCCATGGCAGATCTTGTTAATTACAATTATCCCTTATCAATTAATTAATCAAGAGGTATTCAGTCCGTCTCACTTTCTTCTACCTTCTCTTTTGAGCTAGAAAAATACACTCTTAGTGGTTCTAAATCCTTTTAAAACTTGAACATACTTTGAAGGGGGACATAAATGGTACACTCCCTTTGAGACTTGGTATGGTAGAATGAAGCAATCACAACCTCCCAAGGATCCAGGTAATTGTTCTAAGATTACATATTACCTAGGAGTTGTTGGAAGGAATTTCCACATATAGGAGTTTCCCATACTGATAAAATCACAGGTCAAACTTCCCTACTCACTGTTGTTGTTCAGTTGTGGCTGACTCTTTATGATCCCATTTTGAGGTTTTCTTGGCAAAGATACTGGAGTGGTTTGTTCTCCAGCTCATTTTACAGAAGAGGAAACTGAGGCAAATAGAGTTAAGTGACTTACCCAGTGTCACAAAGCTAGTCAGTGTCTGAGGCCAGATTTGAACTCATAAATATGAGTCTTCTTGATTCCAAGCCCAGTGCTTCATCTACTGTGCTACCTAGCTACCCTAGAGTCTCTCTCACTCCCCCTTCCCAAATAGATGCTATTAGGCAAAATTTTGAATTTACCATTAGGTAAAAGATGCACTGGGATTAATCAATCACTTGATGGAGCATGGAGACTTTCTTGTATTATGGAAATGGAATTTTGTCAGAGGTCATGGTTACCAGAGGGCAGGTATTGAAGTTTCATGTACAAGCTACTTAGAGAAAAAGTCCGATCAGTGCTGTTGCCAGGCTTCTTTCTTTAAAAATAAGTTGTTCTCCACAGTTAGTGCCCATTAATAAGGCCAGGACAACAATGAACAATTATATTCTACATCAAAAAAGTTGCTTGATCATAGTTTAAGTTGGACAAATTCTTAGAAAAGCAGCTATCAGAAATAGAATTGTTCCTGCTTGGACCATCCTAGAAGGAGGATAGAAACACCCAGTGATTTTTCTTTTTTTCTTTTTTTAATTGTAAGTTTAACCATTTCAACAAATACAAACAAAATTAGGTAAAAAAAAAAACCAATAAAAATAAATAGAACTATTTAGATGAAAAAACTTTCTAAATAACATTGTCTTAGCATAACATAAAATTTAAAAATAACAATGTTTCCTGTAGTCAACCAATGTTTATACTCTAATTCTTTTCTTCGCATTGCATATCTCCCAATGTTTATTTAGTTTCCGTTTTGTTTCCATATTCTATTGCATCAACATATACCATGTTGTGTTTTTGTTTTTGTTTCCCCCCCAGCTAAACCCCAACTACTGAACACGAAAGTTGTTTCTAGGTTGGTTTTTTTTATATCGTAAATAAACAGGAAAACAGCCCCAATGAGGATGCTGCCCCTTTAGTACCACCGCCGTTCACTGACCAACTGCTGAGGGTCAGGCAGGCAGGCCAGAAGCAGTGAAGGGCCCTGGGAAAGAGACAGGAAGGCGTATGTGAGGCAGGGGAGAGCTCAACCATCACGGCTGCTCCTGCCCCAGGACCCTAAGAACCTCCTGAGTTCTAAGGTCATCAGTCTGTCCACTACACCATGTCGTCTCTCAAATAGACATAGATATGTAAATCATACATATATGTGTGTATGTATATGTATATATAAATGTATATGATGAGCCATTTGTAATTCTCCAAGCAATGTAATAGTGTATATTACCCCATAATCCCAATAATATAACTTATGTCTTTTTTTCCTATTTCGATTGATCTGATGGCTATTATTAATTATTAACGACTCTGAATAAATTGTAAATGATTATTTATAGCATTTCATGGTCCCTCAGACTACTTCTAGTCTGACTCCCTGGGGCACTAGTTCCCACATAAATAAATGAGTGAATATATTGTTATACTTTATGTTCCTTCTTTTGTAAATTGACTGTTCATATCCTTTTACCATTTATTCATTTGCACAGTGATTTATATAAAGATATTCTTGTAGGGAGTCAGGATAGAAGCAGTATCCTTCAAGGAACCAGAAGACATTTGTCATCACAGAGATGTGACATAAACCAAATTCATCTTACAGTCTAACGTCATGCGTTTGAGGTCGTCTAGCAGGCTCTCTAGCCCAGGAAGCCAAGGAAATAATAATAACTATACACTCTCATTTTCAAGTAATAACATTAATTGACATACAGAATTTTAGGTCTGGCAAAATGCTTTACATAAATTAGCTTCTTTGATCTTCATAACGTCCTGTGAAGTAGGTATTCTGAGGCTCAGAAAAGATAAACAGCTTACCCGTGGCTACACAGCTAGAGATGGGATCCGAATCCCCACATTTTCTTGACTCTAAAGTCTAAAGTCAAATCTAAAAATCTATCCTCTATACCATGCTGTCTCTCAAAAGTTGAAAAAAATGTTTTAACATGCAATTGGAGGGAAATATTATATATATATATATATATATATATATATATATATATGTCAATTGGTTTACATTTTTAAAATATTGTCATATTGTTTAGCGCTCATCAGTATCACCTGAGATGAGTTAGGTAGTATAGGTAACATCCTCCTCATTTTGCCTTTGGGGGTAACTGAGGCAGGTTAACTACCACTATGTTTCTTCAAGTTAATGCTAGAATTAAGACATAGTACTTAGTCTTTTGACTCCCAGTCCTGGATTCTTTCCATTAAAAGTAGACCATAGTGCCTCTAACTGCAGTAAGAAAAGTTTCAGTACCTCAGAGCTGCCTTATCCCTCTGAACCCTTTAGGTCTAACTACTATGACTTGATAACTCATACTGAGCTACTCCCTTATGTATTCCTGAAATTTGTCAACAACCTCTAGGTACCCAGGCAATTCTCTTAGGCTGTAAATTGGAAAGGATTTTCTGTCTCCATTGATAAAAGGAGATTCCTCCCAGGAAATTATAGTTCTGAACTTACCTTGTCAATAATAATAATAGTGTATATTTCTATAAACCTTTAGGGCAATGGTTCGCAACCGGTGGGTTATGTTCAATTTGTAACAATGAAAATACATCCTGCATATCAGATAGATTCATAACAGTAGCAAAATTACAGTTATGAAGTAGCAAAGAAAATAATTTTATGGTTGGGGGTCACCATAACATGAACTGTATTAAAGGGTCACGGCTTTAGGAAGGTTGAGAACCACTGCTGTACTGGAATATAAATTCCTTAAGGTCACTGACTGTCTTGCTTACTTGGAATTTAACCTCTGGAGCTTAGCACAGTGCCTGATATACCATACTGGTTTAATAAATGCTCTACCATCATCATTACATATTATTTCATTTGACCCTCACAACAACCCTGTGAGGTATATACAGCAGGTATGGTCATCCCCATTTTAGAGATGAGGACACTGAGGCTCAGGGATACTAAGTGACTTGCCCAGAGTCACATAGCTAGGAATATTAGGTAATATGTGATCATTTATCATAGGAAACCTGCAAAGGATAATTGCAGAAGTGCTTTCCCATTGCAGCCCTACATTTATATAGTAAATTAATAGAGCGTTTATATGGTAAGTTAATAGAACCTTTCACAGCCATTATCTCATTTGATCCTCATAGCAATTATGTATAGTAAGCAAGGCACATGTTATTATCCCTGTTTTACAGCTCAGGGAATCCTAAAATGTCGGGGCTGAAAAGGAGTTTAGAGTTATCTTGCTGACATTTCCATGTTACCAAAGAATCCCCACTTTCATTGGTAGAGGGAACTTCAAGGCCTTTATCTCAGGGAGGAAAGTGAGGCTCAAAGAGGTGAAATTAACTTGCTTATGATCACTGAACATATCTAGACAGAGTAGTGCCAGTCCAAGAACTCAAGTCTTCAGACTCCCTGGTGAGACTCTTCTAGTGGCTGTGCAAGTTCAGACAAAAGAAAAAGTACTTCCTGATGGCAAGTTTGGGGAGGTTTAAAGAATGGAATAGGATATGAGCTGGGTCTTACAGGATGGAGGAAGGGTTGACTAGGTAGAGAACCAGGTGAGAGTCCCTTTCCCAATCCTGGTTTTGCAATAATAGTCCAGAGAATTTCATTTAATCTCAAGGGATGTCACAAGATTTTCAAAGCAAAATTAAATTTAATTGGCTAATTAAAACAATCCTCTTCTGCAGCCTTACTCCTATGCCTCATCATAGTGTGAGGATGACCCTGACTTTTCACAGACTATGCCAGAAGAGCACTAGCAGTGGTGGGTCCTACCAAGCTTCCAAGGCTTCAGGTGTGAGCCAGGGGTAGACTCCAATTCTCTAGTCTAAGGGCTCACAAATGGCAAGTTCAGAGAAAGAGGCCCACTATCAAGCTGGCTACAAGGTAATGCTTCCTTTTTTTTTTTCCTTCAAGGTTTAGTTTTAGGAAAGCTATATTTTCCTCTATAAAAAAGAAATGCTAAACAGAAAAGGTTCACAAGCATTTCATTTACGAAGACTTGACATAGGATACAGTAACTTAAAACTACTGACATAAAAGCTTCAAAACATAAAGTAGTTGGTAGGATTGAGAAGTATGTATTACTCCATTCCATCTCAATTTTGCACCATCTCCTTCAAAGACTATGCCTTCTGCTAAGGCAGGCCAGGGATTAGCCTGGCTCCTTATAACTGACCTTGATATTAAGCTACTGATGCATAAAAGACTGGAATTTTCCCTAGTGAAATTTTTTCATTTTTTTTTCTGAAAAACTCCCAGATATCTGAAGTTTTAAAGTAAAATAATTAAAATAATAAACATGTCAGACAACTCTTTGACAAGGTGGGGTTGATATTGCAACAGCCTTAAGGCAGATTGCACAACTGTATAGAGGTTGGGGCTCTTTGCCAAAAACATAAAACCTTTTAAACACTAACTGCCCAATTGAGGTATGCTTGCTACCTCTCAAATAGAAAACCAATGTTCTGATTCTTCTTTCACAACATGACTAATATGGAAATATGTTTAATATGATCATACATGTATAGCCTGTATCAGATTGCATGCCATCTTGGGGAGAGGGGAGTAGAGGGAAGGGGGAAATTAAAAACCCCAAATCTTATAGAAGCAAATACTGATAACTAAAAATAAATAAGTAAATTTTTTTTTAAAGAGGAAACTAGTGCAGTCAGTTTACAAATGTAGGAAAACCAGTGTAACCACAGTAGGGTTCAAGTTGCTGTGTGGTATAGTGACAGAGACCTGGCATGGAAGCCAGGTATTTCTCTGTCAAACCTTGCCTCTGACACATGCTATCTATGTCAACTTGGGCAAGTCATTTAACCTCTATCTGCCCTAGACAGATGGTATCAAACTTAAACAGAAACAGGCTATTAGACCTAAGGGAAGGACTTCAATAACTCTGGAAGAGAGAGTGAGGCTGACATCATGTTGGTAACTCCGTCTCACTTAAATCCAATTCACAAGCAAGTCAAGATATTATTGGTTCTTTTCAAAAATAGAACAACAAACAAACCAACCAACTTAAAGCCCTACTAAAGGATTCCCTCAGACAGCATATTAACTTAGAAAACCACATATTAACATTATCTATGTTTTATTGCATTTTTATTTATTTTGTTAAATATTTCTCAATTACATTTTAATCTAGTATGGGCTGCAATCTTGGGTACTGTGGGCCCCATGCACCCCTGCTACATGTTTGACACCTCTGTCTTAGGCTATAAATTGCAGGTAAGTGCAGACCTGTTTGGGTAGGAGTTTTCTCACCAGGGAGTTCTACATTCCAGTGAAATCATAGAACCAATCTTTATCCTGACCAGCGTGAAGGTGTTGAAGGAACTAGACCTAGAGAAAGTGAGGAAAAGCTTGGATTCCATTCCTACCTCAGAAACTTCTGAGTTTTGTGACCTGATCCTTAGTTTCCTCCTCTGTAAAATAAGAGTAATACTAAAATGAGATGACATATGTTATGGAAGTACCCCTGAGATTAATATGTCTGTTTTTTATGAGTTACCTTACCAGGTAACTGGACACAGAGTAAGCCTGTTTGCTGAAAGGAACCAATCAGGAGCCCGCAGTGAGCCAAAGTCTTACTCACTCCCAGATGCCATTGCTAGTGTTCACTGGGAGACCTTGCTGAACTGTCTCTCCACATCCCCCACCCCAAACTGGCCCAAACCAGTCTTGTGGTCAACTGTGCCTGCAAAACATCCCACTTTTATGTCCACCTTTTCCTGAGAAAGATCATCCATTCTTTTCCCCAACCCATCCCTGAACTTCCCCTTTGTGGTTTTCAAGCATAAATCTCCCCTGCCTCTCCTGCGCTGTGGGCTTCCTTGTACCTTGTACTGGGGGGACTAGGCACTAGTGTCTGATTTTCCTCCTAATAAAACCTTTGTGCTTTGAGCCCAGCTTGGACTCCTTACATTTTCAGGGGGTAAGCTTCACCTGGTTGACAGCATAAAAGGACTAATTTTTATCATCTCCTGATTCAAACGTCAATCATACAGCTATTTCCTAGCCTAATCCATGTTATAATCCATATTCTCAATCAGTCCAGAGTTAGGTGATGGGCCTCCACTAAGCATTTACTCTGTGCCACCTATTGTGTTAAGCAATGGAGATAAAAAGAAAGATACACATGGTGCCTCCCTAAGAGACCTTCCTTATGCAGTGTACCATAGACTAAACCTAACTGGGTTTTAAATGAGAAGACCTGACTCCTAGTTCTTTCACTTGCTTACTACCTGTGTAAACTTGGCAGCTTACCACCTCCATTCTTGGGACTTCGGTCTTCACATAAGCAAAATGTAGGGATAAGTTTATGCTCAGTATCTATGGCTCTGTCTCCCAGATGAAATCTCTATAACCAAGAGTAGATGTAGACCTGGGGGTATCTATGATATTTGGCTTTATCATTCAGTACCAGGGTAGTTTTGAGCAACCAAATTTGAAGCCTAACATTGTTTTTACCACTGGTCTGAAAGGAAATGCTTTAAAAGTAAGGTACAAAAACTCATGTGCTTGGTCCTTAATAAATGTTTATTAATTGATTCAGTGAATGAGTGTCCTGTGAGTGACGGATATATTAGTGCTTTGGAATGTGTAAAAATAATAATAGCTAACATTTATGTAGATTTAGAGCTGAAAGGGAGTTTATTGTTATAGTCCAACCCCTTTCCATTTCCACGTGAGGAAACTAGAGAGACCAAATGACATATCCATACAAGCAGTAAGTGGAAGAGGCAAGATTCAAACTGAGGTCCTTTGACCCAAAATCAGTGCTCTTTGCAGAGTGCCATGTTGGTTTTACCTTGCCAGATAGCTCGTCTCTGGGAGTCCTCCCTCCTTTATTAATTGATGTTCCCTTAGGAAGTACAAAATAATGTTAATGTGACATAACATAAAACATCATAGTGAGGCTGTAGCTGAAAAAAAAATCACAGAATGTTAGACTGAAAAGGACCATTATTTAGTCCAGGTCTTTCATTTTACAGAGGACTCTAAAGTCCTCTAAAGAACAACTTGCCCTAGACCACACAGATAGTAAATGTTGGAGTTAGGACTTGAACCCAAGCTCCATGATTCCAGCAGTAGTGCTCTTCCTACCTCACCACATCGTAATAGAGCATCTCAAAGCCAGCTTGATTTTTGCAAACATCCATGCTACTATGCTCCTCCATTACCATGTCACCCAATTCTTTGGTCATTAATTCACCAAAGAGAGAGTTGACATTATGTCAGTTTTAATCCTATAAGTTTAAGTTTTCAGCACAGCTCCTTTGGAATGGATAGGACCTCTAGAGCAGCAGTTCTCAACCTGTGGATTATGTTCAATTTAAATATATCCTGCATATCAGATATTTACATTATGATTCATAACAGTAGCAAAATTACAATTATGAAGTAGCAATGAAAATAATTTTATGGTTGGGGGTCACCACAACATGAGGAACTGTATTAAAGGGTCTTGGCATTAGGAAGGTTGAAAACCACTGCCCTAGAGAATTGGATAGGAAGATCTTTTCTTTCCCAAAAATTGTTGTTGGTTCTCAGGTACAATTTTGAAGTCTTTATTTTTTAATTTGTTATTCTGAATTTAATGAACACCCAAAAAGAATATTTACATTAATTAAATGGAACAGAAAAAAAAAGATAATAATATGTGAAAATGTGAGTTTCCATTAGGCACAACTTGTTTTTTAAAGTATGTAATAAATTCAACATGTTACTTTCAAAGCTGTCCTGTTTGCCTGTGTTTGCTTCTGAACTTCCTTCTGTTCTCTTCTGAAACTTTAAAAAACATTTTAATGAAGCTTTTTTTTCTTTTTAAAGCATTTTTTTTAAAAAAAATCACAGGTAAACTAAACCTATCATGGCCATTTCTGGCATCACCAACTAATTGCTAACATTGTATATTTCCTTTAAAATCAGTGAGTCTATCATATACCACAGGCTTGAGAAGATAGATTTTTTTTGTTAACGCAATCTCAGTTTAATTGTTCCTTGGTGTAGAAACCTTTCTGGATCCTAAGCTTTCTGCTGGTAAATTTCCAAATTCCTTGAGGAGCCATTGGCACAATGAAAGAAGATTGGATGATTGGATGTACAACTGCTCTCAGGGGGGAGGGTTCTTCAAGTTAATTACTTTCAGACAGGTGCCTGCCATGACCATTGGCAGGAGAAACTGCCTATCATTAGCAGCGGTTACCAACTCCACCTTGGCAGATCTGCCTTTGAAAATGTCAGGATTTGCCTAGACCTTTGAGCCTTGAAGAGAGGGTGGGTAGGGACTAGCCATCCCTACAATCTCATGGTAGTTCAGGGGAAAGTTCCCACCCATGTGTCTTCTTAAGCAAGTCACTTCACTTTTCTGGGAATCAGTTTACTTATCTTCAAAACAAAAGGGTTGGACTAGGTGTCCTCTCAGTTTTCTTCCCTTAAATCTAGGAGCCCTCAGCTAAGAGTCTGATCTCTCCCACCTAGCCGAGTGCAACAGCTTTAATTGTGCCTAATTTTTCAATCTCATTCTCTATCTTTATATATAAATGCAGCTCTTTAGCTTCATTTCCCTCATGAGTTCAGCATCACTACCCTGAGAAGAGGAGGTAGAAAATGCATGCTGTTTATTTTTTATAGGTGAAGAAAACTAGAGCTGAGCATTGTTTTCAGTGCTGGGTGACACATTTTAGGAAGAGTAGAAATAAGCTGGAGAGTGTCCAGAGAAAGGTGACCTAAATGAGGAAGGGTTTTGAAAATATTCCATATAAGGATTGGTTGGAAGAAGCAGAGTTATTTAGCCAGGAGAAGAGAAGAACTGAGAGTGGTTGAGAATGACATGACAGCTGTATTAGACTTAGCATCAGGTGGGTTTTTTCTTTTTTCTTTCTTTCTTTTTTTTTTTTTTGCTTTTTGGAGGGCAATTGGGGTTAAATGACTTTCCCAAGGTCACACAGCTAGGAAATGTGTCAAGTGTCTGAGGCCATATTTGAACTCAGGTCCTCGTGGTTCCAGGGCCGGTGCTCTATTCACTGTGCCACCTAGCTGCCCAGTTTTTTTTTCTTCTTTCTTTTTCTCTCTCTCCTTTCATCATTTAACAAACATTTATTAAGGATGAAAAATATGCTAAGTCAAATCAATAAGCATTTATTAAATGCTTATTAAATACCAGGTGGAGCTAAGCACTAGGGTTACAAAGAAGGCAAAAAAAAAAAAGTCCCTGTCCTCAAGGAGCAGAAGAGACAATATATAAAAAACTATGTCCAAACAAGATGGGGTAAATTGGAAGCAATCTCAGATGATAGGCACTAGGATTGAGGGAAAGCTGGAAAACCTTCTTGCAGAAGGTAAGATATGAACTGAAACCTGCAGGATGCCAGGGAAGGCCAGAGGTAGAGATGAGGAAGTAGAACATTCTGGGGATTGGGGATAGATATCCAATGAAAATGCAAGGAGTCAGAAGATTGAGTGACATATTCCTGGAACAGCAAGGCTACTGTCACTGGATCTTAGATTACATGAAGAAGAGTAAATAAGAATGGAAAGATAGTAAGGAGCCAGGTTATAAAGATTGAAAGAGCCAAACAGGATTTTGTATTTGTTCTGGGAGATAACAGGGAGCCACTGGAGTTTATTGAGTAGAGGAGGGACATGGTCAGATCTGTTCTTCAGGAAGGTAGGTGAGTGGAGGATGGTGAGTGGTAGGTGAGTGGAGAATAGACTGGAGAGGGGAGAGATTTGAGGCAGAGAGATCAACCAGCAGGCTATTGCAATGGTGTAAACATGAGGTGATAAAGACTTGCACCAGTGTGGCAGCTGTGGCAAGGGGAAAGGAGGAGATTTAAATAAGAGATACTGAGAAGGTAGAGAGAGATAGATCCCAGGGTGTGACAACAGATTGTACATGTAGTGCTAGTAAAGAGTCAAGGATGATACCCAGGCCTGGGTGACTGGAAGGATAATGATGTCTTAATAATAATAGGAAAATTTGGGAAATGGGAGCCTCTGGCATTTCCTTATTGCCTCTAGGGGCAAGTAAAAATCCCTCTGTTTGGCTTTATTCAAGATAAACTAACAAGAGGAGAAATTCCAGGTCTCTTCTATAATGCCTCGTGCTATGGACCCATTTGGCCCCAAATGGAAACTTATCTATAAAGCTATTATTGGGAAAAGAGGCCAGGGAGATGATCTCATTGATTTAAGGAGTGAAAGCAAAAAAACAAGCAACAATTAAGACTTACAGGAGGCATGTTAATTATCTGGCAAGTGTCAGTAGAATGACATTGGCTTATTATCTCAAGTAAGGAATCAAAGGATTTATAGCAATAACTGGGTTGTTGGGTTTTTTTCTCTTTGGGTGGGGGAGCAGTTAGGTGGTGCAGTGGATAGAGTGCTGGGCCTCAAGTCTGAAAGACTTATCTATCTGAGTTCAAATCCAGACTCAGATATTTATTAGCTGTATGACCCTGGGCAAGTCACTTAACTCAGGTTCCTTATCTGTAAAGTGAACTGGAAAAGGAAACAAACCACTCTAGCATTTCTGCCAAGAAAACTCCAACTGGGATCACAAAGAATCGGATATGACTGGAAAACAATTTTTTTCCCCTTGAAATTCTAAATATGAGAATCTACTGGGAAAGGGGGGAAAAAGTTCACCATACAAAGATACTAACCGCAATAAAAGCTTTACTTATTAATATAGCTAGCAAGCAATATTGATTAATTTACAATGAGCACCAAGAAGCAAGATTATATCCTTTACACATAATGAGGAAAGGTATAAGATTACAGACAGCAAACATAGTGCAAGGTAGCTAGGTTAGCCCTGCTGCAAGGTATTCAATGTCAAAGAAAGAATTTGAACCTTGGTTTTCTAAGATTCCAAGCTCCAGCTTTCTAGCTTTCTTTTATGTGTTGTCTTCTATTAGACCATAAGCTTCTTCAGGGCAAGGAGTGTCTTTTTTGTTTTTGTATTCATAGCACTTAGCTCAGTGCCTGGCACATGGTCGGCATTTAATAAATGTATATTGACTGATCACTTATAAGCAACAGAGTGAGAACTAGAAGATCCTTCTGACCCTTTGTCCAGCACTCTAAGATTTTCAAAAATAGCGAGCTATAACAGATGGACACCCTCAGTGTGCCTCAGGATTGCAAGTATCGACAAAATGAGGAAGCAACTAGAGGAAGGATTTAATCTTATTAGCTAGTTCATTTCTGGCAGATTAATGGGACCTCAGGTCAAGAATTACACAAAGTAAGATTTGAAAGTGTTGTTTTGCACCACTAGAGGGAGCCCCCACACCAATGAGATCACGGCTTTCCACGACTCACAAATCCTTCAGAAACGTGGGCAAAGGTATGTTATATTTATATTGCACAAACAGGCATATTTATGAGGGCATGGAAAGAAACTGTGGGAGAGTAGATAGAGCAATGAACTTCAAGTCAACATCATGGTATCATAGGCTTACACCTGGAAGCTCTCTCTCTCTCTCTCTCTCTCTCTTTCTTGTTCTCTATTTCTCTCTCATCCTCTCTCACTCTCTCTCCCCCCCTTTTTCCCCTCTTCCTCTCCCTTTCTCTCTCCACTCTAGAGCCCCCTCAGTTTACAAATGAGGAAATGGAGGCCCAGAGAAAGTCATGCACGTAGAAAGTGTCAGAACTTTGAAGAACCTGGATAGCTGGACTCAGATCCTCTCACTCCCATCCTCTCATTCTTCCCTAGGTTCAAATCCAGGCTCTGACCTTGAGCAAGTCACTTGACCAATAATTGCTTCTTGCAAGTTCCCAGGATTTACTAAAGTCTTAAATGGGATACAATCTGCATTAATGGGGGGACTTCCCACACTAGGAATTTCCCACACAGCTCCTTATACTGTGCCAAGGCATCTAGTTGTTATACTGGATTGAGCACTGGACAGTCAGAAAGTGGGAATCTCCTTTATCATTTTTAGCTCAGTTTCTTCATTGGTAAAACAGGTTATTAATAGTATGTATCTCATTGTAAGGATCAAATGAGATAATATACATAAAATACTTTGCAAGCATTAAAGTCCTTTTATTAGTATTAGCAATTTTTATAGTGATACATACATTAAAGTGAAACAACTGTATCTATGAAAAACAAAAATTTTACTTATTTAGTGATGTTCTCTTATAAACAGCTATGTGTAAGTCCGGGTGGGATTAGTAGAACACACACACACATATACACACATACATATATACACTCACAAGCACACATATCCATACATACAGTAAATCAATCAACAAACATTGCTTACGTACCTGCTATGTGCCAAGCACTGTGCTAAGCCCTGGAGATACAAAAAGAGGTAAAAGACAGTCCCTGGCCTCAAGGAGCTTGCAATCTAGTCAGAGAGACAACATGCAAACAAATACATACAAAGCAAACTATATACAGGATAAGAATAATTAACATAGAGAAGGCAATAGAATTAAGAAGGATTGGTTAGTGTGTGGATTCATCTTCATTCAGAAAGACTTTTCAGGAAGCCTAAATTTTTTTTAAAGGTGGCACCCAACAGCATTTGATGGAGCAAGGAGATTATTGCAGACAAAGGATTATTTCCCAGCTCAGTCTGTCTCATGGGGAGCGGTGACAGAGCCCTTACCCCAGAGTAGGCAATTAATTGTCCAAGGGTGGTACTCAGAGGGTCACAGATTTACAGCTGGAGATGACCTTGAAGGTCATAATCCAAACCCTTCATTTTACAGGGGAGAAAACTGAGGCTCAGAGGGGAAAGTGGACTGGTCAGGGTCGCAAAAGTAGTGAATGGCAGAGTCTGGATTCAAATATAGGTCCTCAGACCCTGCCAAATCCAAGATTCATTTGACTATGCCATAACTTTGAATTGGAGTCAGCTGGTGGCAGGTTGGTTCCAGTGAAGGAAGGAACAAGTTACATCTGGGGGAAGCAACCATGGAGAGATTTCCTAAACTGCTTTGTGCCTCTCATGGGCCACTATTTCAGAAAAGCCTCAGCTCTGCTGAAAAGTTCTTCACTCCCTACTCTGCTCTTCATCTCCACCAGTTTAGCAATCCCTTTCTGTCCTCTGTGTACTTTTCCTCTCTCCTCTTCTAGAGCTGCAACCATAAACCAGGATTAAATTCACATTGCATCTTCCAACATGGGGTGTGTCACTTTCTCCCCTGTCATCCTGCTCAATATCCCTTTTCTGATCAAAGTACCCTTCCTAGGTCACCCCTTCATGACATGTGCAATCTCTCTCATTGGAATGTATGCTCCTTGCAGAGGCAGAAGAACAGTGTACAAAGTAACAGCAATGTTGTATGATAACCAACTGTGAATGACTCTTAACTATTCCCAGTAATATAACGATCCAAGATAATTCCAAAGGTCTTACGATGAAAAATGCTATCCACCCCCAGAGAAAGAACTGACCGAGTCTGAATGCAAACTGAAACATACTTTTTTTAAAAACCGTCTTTGTTTTTCTTGGATTGGGTGTTTTGGTTTGGTTGGTTTTTGGTCTGTGTTTTCTTTCACAAAATGACAGTATTGAAATATCTCTTGCGTGTCTGCACGTGCATAACCTATGTCAAATTGCTTGCCAACTTTTCAATAAAGGGTGAGGAAAAGGAGGAAGGGAGAGAATTTGGAACTCAAAATTTTAAAAAATGAAGTTAAAAACTGTCTGTACATATAATTATAAAAATAATATATGTGTGTATATTTGTGTGTGTGTCTATGTCTAAGCTCCCTGAGACCAAAGATTCTCCTTGATTTTGTGTTTATATCCCTAACACATGCCTTGGGCCTTGGTATACAGTAAGCACTTAATGAATGTACTTCCTTGTTTCCTTACCCTAACCTCCAACTACCCATAATCATCCTTTAGAAAGGAGAGGCCTATTTGTGGGGAGGAGTTATAATAATGTAAAGGACAAAGGAAGACAGTATTTCTATCTCTGATGAAGGCCATCTCTAAACGTTTGTCTTTTTCCCAAAAGTTTTGTTCTCTCCTGCTTCTCACACTTGCCTTAAAGCTTGGACCAGGGGTGTGGAATCCCCTTAATAAAAGAGTTGTTCTGTAAAATTTGGACTCAATCAAAAGGCCACACCCAAGGCCTTGAGGCCGCAGTTCCCCACCCCTAGGCCATGCTATGAGAAAATGGAGCGATGGTGGGGTGGCTAGGTGGTGCAGTGAATAGAGCACCAGGCCCTGGAGTACGGAGGAGCTGAGTTCAAATCCGGCCTCAGACACTTGACACATTTCCTAGCTATGTGACTTTGGGCAAGTCACTTAACCCCAATTGCCCTCCAAAAAGCAAAAAAAAAAAAAAGAAAAAGAAAAAAAAAGAAAATGCGGTGATGGTATACTTTAAGGATCTTGGTCTCTTTAGGGATCTGGCATCTTCAGAGGCCTATATGTCCCAGGCCTAGGAAGTTTCCTCAACCTCTCAGTTTAGCTCTACCAGTCCAGGAAAAGGGATGGGGACATTTCAAGTGGGATGAGACTAGGAGTTAGGAGCCAGTCCCCAGTTTTTGCTTTTAGAAACTGCTTGAACTCCCACTGACTCTCCAAAGTTGGTTCCCCATTTTAAAACTCTCAGTCTTTCCTATTTGTCCCCTTCACCAAGCCTTCAGGTGGGGGGGGGGTGGACTTAGGGTCAAAGTGTGCCAGAGCCTGCATTGCACCTGGCTACTCTATGCATACCTAGTCATATATACCTGTTTATCTTCATGTTTCTCTCCCCCCAATTAAAATGTGAGCTCCTTTAAGAAAGGGACCATGTTTTTGCCTTATTTTCCCAAGTTCTTAATCCAAGTCTGCCACATAGCATTTAATGCTGTGAAGAACTGCCCTGAGTCATGAGACCTGGAACCATTGCTTTGGGAGGCCAGGGCCCCTGGAGAAGCCAAATTTCTACAATCTGGCTGAAAGTGCTACTCTAATTATAATGACAATGTCTGGCCCAGAAAGACTGTTGAAAAACTGTACTACCCTCCTTTCTTTGCAGACATGGGAGACTAACAGAGAGGCTGGGAAGCTCGAATGAGATAAAGCACTTTGCAAACCTTAAAACACTAGATGAATGCCAGTTATTATTATTATTTTTATGAATTTGCCTGTAGTCATCAGGCCTCTAAGCTACTGATGAATTCATTCCCTGAGCTTTTTACTGCACTCCTGCTGAGCCCAAGCAAAGTTTATAGAGCATTGCAGGGGTGTGCTGGTAAATGTTTAACTACTGAGCTCTCTCAGGAGGGAAAAAAGTATGCACACACACTTTCAAGGTTAATCTGCATTATTAACACTTAAACCTAGACAATCAACAAATAATAAACCAAGCCCTGATTGGGATTTCTTGGGGATAAATTTTCATATTGAAAATTTAACAATTGCCTCTCCCAAAGTGGTTAGAATTGGCCACAGCACACGTCTGATATCAGTATTAAACTGCAAATACTCCCATTCTCAGCTGATCTATTAGTTAGTTTTGCTGAACAGCTTTTTCCCACATTCCTTCTTTTTCATTCTTCACTATGAGAGATGACTCTCTAGGTAGGGGAGGGGGGAGAAAAATGAAGGTGATCAAACAAAATATATTAATGAAAAGTTGTTTTTTTAAACAAAAGTACTAGAAGGCAGAGGCCAAGGGAGGTCCACTAACTGGCCTAGGAAACTTGTGTTCCTGCCATCTCTGACTCTAAGTGTTAAACAAGCAGATTGGCCAAGGCAATCATTCTCTAAGGTCCCTTCTAACTCTGTGGTATTACTATGTAATTCTATGAGATGTAAATTTGATCTGATTCTATTCCAATTCAGCCTTAGTCTTAGGAAGAACTGAGTAAGCTTTTCAATGTGACCTTGGGCAAGTCCTTTGTCCTCTGTGGGCCATCATTTCCCTCAGTGGTTCAGTGGGTAGCGGATGAGATTTGGAATGAGGGAGACTGGAGTTCAAATCCTGCCTAAGACATTTAACAGCTGCGTGATGCTGGGCAGTCACTTGTACTTCTCTGGGGCCTCAGCTTTCCTCAGCTATAAAATGAAGGGGTTGGCTTCCATAACCTTCTAAGGTCTCTTTCACTTCTAAAGATTACTTTGAGAATTTGTTGGGGAGGGTTGACACACCCCCTCACACCTTGTAGCTATCTCTTCCTTTTGTTACCACTTCTCCCCCCACCCTCCTCCCACTAACCAGTAGTTAGGATTCTTTACAGAATGACCCATTTCTTCTGGGGGTGAGGAAAAGCTTCCTTACTTAGCAGTGACCTCATGGCATTCTGGTGTTTGTCTCCCCCCACAGGGGGCTGTCAAACTTTAAAACTATTTGTGATACATAATCCAGGTTGCAAATGTTCCTAGTTAACACTGAACTGAAGACAAAGTCAACAAAGAAGGAAAAGGCTAAGTGCTGATGAGCCTTAAGGATGATTGTGTTGGGGTGTAGGAAGCCTTTAAGGGGCTTCCCAATGTGTATCTACAATATGCTGTTTCAGGGACTTTCCGGGTCCTTGCTAACTATTGCCCATATAAACCAGCACACAGTTTACTCTCCTTTGGTCCTGTAGTTCAGGAGGAAAGAAAATATAGTGGATAAATGAACTCCAGTTTACCTTGGGTCTGGTGGATGGTCTCCATTTCTCTAATGCTTGAAGGTCAGGTGACCTGACCTTAGGCCTACTGAGTACTGAAGCCATTCTAGATTTGATTTTTTCAGAATGGGGAAACTTCACTATAAATTATCCCTCACAAGCCTATCAAAATATCAATCCACCCTTGCATTGACCTCATTGACTCCTCCTGAAGAACCTCCACAAACTCCTCCTCTACACCACCCCTAGATTTGTTTGTACATAAGATCCTGTCTTCCCTCCATGTGGTGTGAGAGCCCCATAGAATGACCTAGCACAGACTTGCTTTGTGTCAGACTTACTCTGACCTGCTTGCCCAATGCAAGTATCAGAGATACCTAGGCTCCCTAAGAGTCTACCCCATATGACAAACTTTTAATGAACTATTAATAAATTTTTCTTTGGCTGAGAAGACTTGAGTCAAATTCATTCAGCAGGACCAGGCATGTTGGTATTTTGGGGTCTCCAAAGCAATGCTAAATCTCTTTATGGATAACTTCTTCACTACTGGGTATAGCTGGTGCTGAATGGCAATTCTATTGTCACAATTCTAGGTTGGAGAGGAGTTTGAGGGATCACTCACAAAGAAACCTAGTCACAGTTCCAAAGCAAAGAGGAAGGCTAGCATTTGGGGCTACAGAAGACCAGGGACCCTACTTGGGTAAAGACCAGAGGACAAATGGGAGAGTGGTGACCATACCTCTCCCAGGATCACACCACCTCAGAAGAACCAAAAACTTGTTCACTCCCAGAACTGGCTCTGAAAACAGAAGCATGACAAAGCCTAAAGCTTGGGACAATAACTCCCCAGCTCCAGGTAAGCAGAGCCCAATTTTAACATAAAGTTCAAAATCGAGAAATAGTCTGGAAAAATGAGCAAACAAAAAATAAAGAATTTGATTATAAAAAGCTATGACAATGGCAGGGAAGACCAACATCTAAACTCAGAAGAAGAAACAACATGAAAACAGATACAAAAAAGGCCTCAAAGAAAAACACTAATTGGACTCAAATCCAACAAGAATTCCCAAAAGACTTAAAAAAAGAAATGAGTGACAGAGGAAAAATTAGGAAAAGAAATGAGAGTGATGCAAGAAAATTATAAAAAAAGAATTAACATTTTGGTAAAAGGTGGGGGGACCAAAAAAAGACTGAAGAAAATAGTACCATAAAAAAAATTGCCAAATGGTAAAATAGGCACAAAAATCCACGGAAGAGAACTCTTTAAAAAGTAGTATTGGCCAAATGGAAAAACAGGTACAAAATCTCACTCAAGAAAATAATTCCTTACAAAGTAGAATTAGGAAAGTAGAAGCTAATAATAAGACATCAAGAAACAACAAGACAAAGTCAAAAGAATGTGAAATATCTCATCAGAAAAACAACTAACCTGGGAAATAAATGTAAGATAGATAGAGATTATTGGCCTACTTGAAAGTAATTATCAAAGAAAGAACCTAGACATTATATTCAAAGAAATTATCAAAAAAAACAAACAAATAAATCCTACCTTAATATCTTAGATCCAAAGGGTAAAATAGAAATGGAAAGAATCTACTAATCACCTCTTAAAAGACATCCCAAATGAAAACTCCCAGAGCTCTCAGGCCAAAGAGAAAATACTTCAAGCAGCCATAAAGGAACAATTCAAACATTATGGAGTAGTCACAGTCAGGATCACACAAGATTTAATGGCTTCCACATTAAAGGAGCAGATGGTTTGGAACATGATCTTCTGGAAGGGAGAAGAGCTAGGATTACAACCATGAATAACCTACCTTGAAGAACTGAGCGTCATCCTTCAAAGGAAAAAATAGATATTTAATGAAATAGAGGATTCTCAAGCATTCCTAATGAAAGGCCAGAGCTGAAAAGAAAATCTGATCTTAAAACACAAGACTCAAGAAAAGCATAAAAAATGAACCTGAAAGAGTAACCGTAAAGGACTCAAAGTTAAGCTGTTTGCATTCCTTTATGGGAAGAAGATACATGTTATTCCTAAGAACTTTATCATTATTAGGGCTGTTAAAAGGAATTAACATAGACAGAGGGCATGAGTGTGAGCCAATTATGTTGGAATGATGTCCGAAAAAAATGAAGGGGTAAGAAATAGGTATACACTGGGAGTAGGGGAAAGGTAGAGGTAGAATGGGGAAAATTTTCCTCATAGAAAAGAGCTTTTACAATGCAGGGGAAAATGTAGGAGGGAGGGTAGGCAATGCTTGAACCTTACTCTCATCAAAATTGGTTCAAAGTGAGAAGGATACATATACATATACATATAAATATACATATACATATACATATGTATATATATACATATACATATACATACACACACTCAGTTGTACATAGAAATCTACCTTACCTAACAGGGAAATAGGAGGGAGAGGGGATAAAAAAGGGCATGTGTGAAAAAATGGAGGGCAGATTAAGGGACTCAATGGTTAGAAGCAAAGACTTTTGAGGAGGGATAGGAGAGAAGGAGCAGGGAAAAAAATGAAGAAAATGGGATGGAGAAAAATACGCAGTAATTATAACTGTAAATGGGAATAGGAATGAGCTCACCCATAAAACAGAAGCAGATAGCAGAATGGATTAGAAAACAGAATCCAACAATATATTGTTTACAAGAGACACACTTGAAACAGAAAGATACACATAGAGTTAAAATAAAGGGCTCAAGTAGAATTTAATATACTTCATTTGAAGAGAGGAAAAAGGCAATCATGATCTCAGGCAAAGCAAAAGCAAAAATTATTGTTGTTAGTTTTGTCCAACTTTTTGTGACCCCATTTGGGGTTTTCCTGTCAAAAATACTGGAGTGGTTTGCAATTTTGTTCTCTAGCTCATTTGACAGATAAGGAAATTGAGGCAAACAAGGTTAATTAACTTGCCCAGGGTCACACAGTACAGTAAGTATCTCGGGCCAAATTTGAACTCAGGAAGATGAGTATTCCCGACTCCAGGACCACCAGTCTATCTGTTTTGCCACCTAGTTGTCCCAAAGCAAAAATAGACTTAATTAAAAGAAATAATCTGGGAAACTACATTTTGCTGAAAGGTACCATAGAAAATGAAATAAATATAAAAAATTTTTGCAGCAAGTTCTCTGATAAAGGCCTCATTTCTTAAATATATAGGGAACTGAGTCAAATTTATAGCAATAAGAGCCATTCCTCAATAATTAATGATCAAAGAATATAAACAGGCAGTTTTCTGAAGAAAAAATAAAAGCCATCTAAAATCATATGGAAAAATGTTCTAAATCATCATTGATTAGAGAGATTCAGATTAAATCTGAGACAATTCCAAAGGATGGACGATAAAAAAAATGCTATTCACTTCCAGAGAGAAAATTGATGAACTGAGTGCAAATTTAAGTATAATTTTCTCAAAAACAACAATGCCAATCCAGTACAAATTACTAACTTATCTTCTACCCCAAGAGATATACAAAGAGTGACCTAAGCAGAAGCAATTTACTTCCATTTTAATTAATTAATTTTTGTCTAACTGACTTTATCTATGGAGGGAATTTCCAGGGTGAAAACTCTCCCAGGATGCATATAGGCAACTCCCCAGTGACTTATTGTCTTAAAGAGATTGCCTTGAGCACTTTAGAGGTAAAGTGATTTGCCCAGAGTCACAATCATCCAGTACATACTCCAAGCAAGATTTGACTCGGGGCTTTCTGACTCCAAAGGTCCTCTGTCTAATATTCCATACTGCCTCTTTACCTTATTAGGTGTTTATCTAAAAATAATTGTTTTTCAGTGGGTGGCTAAATACAAGGTGGTTGGGGGGAGGGGGTTGGGGAGGAAGTCCTTGGGGGAGAGAATCCCAAGATTTTGGAGCTGTAATGGTCCTCACCTTGACCAACCCCCTCATTTTACAGTAGAGGAAACAACTCACAGAAGGGCAGTAATTTCTCTAAGGTCACACATCTAGTAAGCAACCGAACTTTTCAGGTCTTCTGGCTCCAAATTCAGAGTGCATTCCCCCAGACAACAAACTCCTCCTGTTTTATGAAAGGGAGCTTGTGGGGGGGGACAGGGGGGGGGCGGAGCCAAGATGGCGGCGTTGCAGCAGCAACATATTGCAGCTCTCACATAGCCACCCCAAAATACCCATAAAACAGGACTCTAAACCAATCCTAGAACTCCAAAACGCACACAAAGATACTTCCCACTAAAGTCAGCTCAGCTACAAGGAACCATATCAGCACTGCGAACCGAAACCAGCCTGCCCTGAAGCCCCAGCTGTGCCCTGGGGGCGACTGGACAGGAGGAGTGGAGGAGCCTCTCAGGTGAGCATATTAGCAGCAGCTGCGAATGGGAATTGCGAAAGGGGGAGATAAGCAGTCTGGCTGAAAGGCCTCCAGAGTGGAAAAGCGAAAGGCAGAGGTTTTGCACCTGCCTCTGCTTTGTAGCTTCCCGCCCGCGGCCTGCAGACAGCAGGGGGACTTAGCTATTGTTTTTAGGCCAGTGCTCTCGAGTTGAGCGGCCTGGATCCAGATCGCCGTCTTGGGCCTCTGTCTTGGAGTCTTTATTATCCAGTCTGCTGGAAGTATTTAGGAAGACTCCCAGCATCTTCCTGAGAGCTACGGCAGCTGGGAGGACCCCAGCAATTTGGGACAGAGCTTTCCCTTCTGGAAGCAGAGTCCCACAGAGATTTAAAAAAAAAATCACGGTCTGAAGAACCACAGGTAAGAATAAGCATAAGAAGCAAAGTAAGAACAGCTCCCAAACCCTT